>CM045732.1:45959997-46337497 GCA_024760905.1 Plotosus lineatus | reverse complement strand
AGACAGAAAGACAGAAACACACACACACACACACACACACACACACACACACATGCAGAGAGACAGCGAGAAAGAGAGAGACACACCCACAGACAGAGAGAGAGAGAGACAGAAAACCATATACACAGAGGCAGAGAGAGTGAGACCGAAAGACAGAAACACACACACAGAGAAGAGAGAGAGGAAGACAGAAAGACAGAAAGCCATATACACAGAGGTAGAGAGAGCGAGACCGAAAGACAGAAACACACACACACACACACACACACACACACACACACAGACACACACACAGGAGAGAGAGAGAGAAAGACAGAGAGAGAGAGAGCGAGCGAGACAGAGAGACAAGAGACTTTATGAGCTATAAAACTGCACTCTGGAACTTACAGAGAGGATTTTGATGATGTTGGTGGTGCTTTTTTTTTTTTTTTTTGCTTGATCATGGCCTGCATGGCTCCTCTCTGACTGTGTGCTCTGTTTAAGAAAGCACAAAAAATAAATTCTTCATGGGCTGGGGCAAAGTTGCCATGGAGACACCTCTGTCAACCTGTCATCTCTTCCTAACAAATATATAATTGGTTGTGTGTTTCAGTGCTCAGCAGAGAGAAAACTCTGGGTATATGTCAGTCTATATCAGGGGTCACCAACCTTTTTGAAACTGAGAGCTACTTCTTGGGTACCAATTAATGCGAAGGGATACCAGGTCGATATACACTTCTGAAATTACAAATTTGCTCAGTTTACCTTTAATTATATGTTATTATTAATAATTAATGAGATTCATCTATGTGAAGATATTGCTTGGATTTAAAAATATATAGAAAAAAATAAGATGCAGCTCAATGAAGAGTGGCGCTATGGAGCCATGGGCCTGTCCTAAAAATAGCAGTGAACAGGTCCGCGGGCAACTTATATTGTCCTTGCGGGCTACCTGGTGCCCGCGGGCACCACGTTGGTGATCCCTGGTCTATATGAATATATCGGAATCCTCATCCTCTATTTCTATTTCTTTCTAGCTTGGCATGACAGTCTGTCTTCTCCTTTCTTTCTCTTTCTCTCTCTCTCCTTGTAAATGCCCAAAGATAAAGAGGTTGGTGGTTCAAGTCCCATTCTCAACGGGTTGTCACTGTCCCCCCAATGCAGCTAATGGGAATTGTTTTAAGTCAGCAATGGTTCGTTTACATGAATCTCACACCACAGACAGTGAGAGACATGGCCAGGCTTTGATAACCCAGTTAGCTGCACTGGGTGGACAGTGACAACCTGTGGATAGTGGGGCTTGAACCCCCAACCTTAGGATCGGTAATCCAGCATCTTACCACCTGGCCACCACTGCTGTAGAATAAATTACAGTATACATGTTTAATATTTTGTATCAAATGATAAATAAAATTATTAAAAAAGAATTTCATACAATCATCGTGGTGTTTAGGGTCATTGAACTATCACCCCTCATGCTCAGATAGGATGGTCGCCAAAATATTATAAATAAAACTGTATTGCATTTTAATTGGCAGTGTGTATACTATAGCTCTGCAATGACTGGACAAGCTGTCCAGGGTATACTCTGCCCTCCCCTAGAGTAGGCTGAGATGGGTACCAGCCTCCTCGTGACCCTAATTCAGCGGTTCAGAAAATGCATGAAAGAATGAGCACACAATACTATACTGTATTTAATACATTGAAAAATGCATTACCACTGCCCCCTGTCGGTCACAATGTAAAACTACATTTGTAAAACAAAAGAAACTGATTACTGTGGAGTAGCCCTGTGATGGACTGGTAAGCTGTTCAGGGTATTCTGAATCCTCTCTTCAGTGAGTTTTCTGAAATAGGTTTCAGTCTCCCCACAACTCTAGTAGGATACAGTGGCTTTGCAAATCAATGAATGAATTAATTAATTAATGTGGCAGTGGTTGCCCGATAGTAGGGTGGTGGCTTACTAACCTCAAGGTTGGCTTTTCAAGCCCCACTATCACCAAATTGTCACTGACTCTCCTCCCACTACAGCTGACTGAGCTGTCAAAGCCTGGCCTTGTCTCTCACTGTCTATGATGAGAGGTTCATGTAAAAGAAAGCTGTCTTTTGTCAAGAGTAGAGAGTGGGTTGCTATCAGTGTGTTACTGCCCTGTGATGACCTGGCGAACTGTTCAGGGTGTTCTTTGCCCTCGCCCAGAGTCGAGTGAGGTGAGCTTCAGCCTCCCTGTGACTTCAATTAGGATTAAATGGTTCAGAAAATGAATAAATGACTGAATGTTAGGTCCTAGTGATCCACATGTGAGAAAAATGTAACCTAATGGTTAAAGAAGTGGGTTTGGGACCAAAAGGTTGCTTGTTTAATTCCCAAACCAGCAGGAACAATATGTGTCGGGAGGTGAGCTGTACCTTTCCTTCCTTCACTTTCATGGTTGAAGTGCCCTTGAGCAAGGACCCTAACCCCCGACTGCTCTCTGGACAGTACGTATAATTAGTACAGTGCAAAATAAAAAGGTTGGGGCTGGTGGAGTGGCGTTTAGGGTGCTGGGCTCATGATCAGGAGGTTGTGTGTTCAAATCCCAGCTAAACCAAGGTCTTAACCACAAGTGTCCCTCTCTTCACCTAGCAGTATAAATGGGTACCAGTAAAAATATACTGGGAAGGTAGACTAGCGTCTCATCCAGGAGGAGTTGAACTCATGGTAGCTTCACACTTTGGAAACTGGGGATAAGCACCGGCCTGAGCGGCCCTAGGCTCAGGTGTAAAAAGCCCACATTACCTCACCTTAAAATAAAAAGGAGACCACTGAGAGGGCGTAAGGTGTAAAAGGGAATATTTACACTTTTCTGATTCATATGGAGGAACTTACAACTCCAGGTAGAAAATAACCCAGAAAATCATGTTGGAAAATGAGCCAACATCAAAAATTCCATTCACCTAACACTGGAAGTTTTTTCTGAAAAAGAAGCGCGTTGTTGAACATTGCAGTGGTGATCTAGTGGTATAGGGTGCTGGATTGCTGATTGTAAGGTTGGGGGTTCAAGTCCCCACTGTCCCCCGCCAGTGCAGCTAACTGGGTTGTCAAAGGTGGGCCATGTCTCTCACTGTCTATGGTGGAGAGGCATGTAAAAGAACCATTGCTGACTTTTGTAAAAAGAGTAGCTGCAAAACCGTCAGCGTGTTTCTGTCCCTTGATAAAAAAGGGTTGTGTCAGGAAGGGCATCCGACGTAAAAACCTACGCCAAATCAAACGTATGAATCATTCGCTGTGGTGACTCCTGAAAAAAAAAAGGGAAAAGCTGAAAGGAAATCTCAAATCTCACTTTAGCAAAAATACAAAAAATGAACAATTGGTAAATGATGCCTGACACTCATGTTGGCATAGTGTTATATATTAAGAGCCAACATTGAAACTCAAACTGTTTGCAGCTTGCTTTCTGGGAATATGTTTAAACCAGTGCTTTTCTCATTTTTGTTGGAGAAACTCAGCCAAGCACATAATGTAGGGAACATTTGTGTGTGTGTGTGTGTGTGTGTGTGTGTGTGTGTGTGTGTGTGTGTGTGTGTGTGTGTGTGTGTCTGTAAAATAGAAATGTGCCTGAAGTAAATGTTAATTAGAAAGGGATGCAGAGAGTGCAAAACCTCCACCAAGTCAGAAAAACCCCACTCTTGCTGGATCTGCTATAATATAACAGCTCCAAAAAATTTAACCTGTCTTAAAATGTTAAACAATCCTTTACAAAATCCTGCATTTGTAATCTGATCTGGATTGGCTACAAAATCTAATCTGTTAACTGGACCACACTTCATCCTTCCAAAAAAAAAAGAATTACTCTCTATTTATCTGTTTACTTTTTTGTGTAAGGTTGCTAACAAACAAACCAACAAACATAAACACATGATGGAGAACAAAATTTGAAGAGGATGTAGCTACACCACCCTGTTAGGTCCGCACTTCTGACTAGAACAGCTGTTCTGAATTGTTGGGAGATTTCTGACTGATAGAAAAGGAAACATATTTTTTAATGTGTGCATTCTAAAGTGTTTAAGTTGTGATTTAAAATAGTATGTTGTGGTAAATAACTGCATGTAATAATTTTATGACTCATGCAGGGGTGAAATTGAGATCAGATTCTTGCAGGAACTGTGCAACTCAAAAGATTTTTAGTGCACGAGCATCATACTAAAACATCCTGCTCTTTATTGACTGGGATTCTTAAATCCTGTGCACATCTCTGAGTGCATAATGTAAGACAGGGGTCACTAACATGATGCCCGCGGTCACCTGGTCGCCAACAAGGACCACATGAGTCGCTGGTGGGCCTGTTCACTGCTATTTTTAGAACAGGCCCGCGGCTCTATAGCGCCACTCTCCATTGAGCGGCATCTATTTTTTTTTGCTATTTAACAAAAAATCAAATCAATAGCTTCACATAGATGAATACATGTATCATTAATTATTAATAATAACATATAATTAGAGGTAAATTGTTTCAAAATTATTTCAGAAGTGTGTATCGACCTGGTTGCCCTTTGCATTAATTGGTACCCAAGAAGTAGCTCTCAGTTTCAAAACTGTTGGTGACCCCTGATGTAAGACGTGAGATTCTTAATGTAATATATGGCAAAATATTTATTTTCAGGTAAAGTGCAGATACAAGCACTTTTTTAGGGAGCGAGAACATCAGAACAATAACAATACAACAACCTCAATATAATTAAAGTGTTTTCTGAAGCTTTCATACAGTCTTGGCCCACAGTATATGTAAACCACACACACACACACACACACACACACACACACACACACACACACACACACACACACACAGATAAATCATACAGCCCTCTGTTGTGTTCTGGTCTAGTAACATTGTCAGCCATTCATGGTCCATCTGTGGTCTACTTCATCGCCTCACTGCTCTATGTGCTTCCTCTGCACTTTCCGCTCTCTGTTCCTCAACTTGCTCATCATCCCTGTACTTTTAAACATAAAATTAATTTAAAAATTTCTTTGAATTTTTTTTTTACTTTTAAGTGCATTAAGCAGTGTTTAAATCCCGTTCTTTGTCAAAAAGGATGCACATAACCTCCAGCTGACTCCCCAGCAACTCCCAGATGGAGGTCCTTCCATCACCTAGGCAACAAGTCATCCAATGAAAAGAACGCATTGAGTGTTCTTTCTTCCACGCTTGTTTGTTTGCAGAAGGGAGTGGTGCTGCTCACATGACAGAGAGACAAGTTATAGTGTTGGTCCAGTGTACTACAATCTACTTCAACATGTCACAGAAGGCAAAAAAGAAAAAACTCGCATTGTATGCATGAGGGAAAGTTGTTTTTCTGAGGCGTTCCTGTTCGTTCTAGCTTACATTCACCTCATGTACTACAATCTGTAACACTTTCCAGTTTGGTGAACAAGAGTCTCATAGACAGATGGACAGTTCATTCTGTTTATTCAAGCTAGAAAATAAATTGAGCAATTTTCAGATGCCTTTTAAATCTTATTAATGTTTTTAACAGGGCTGTGCACCACCCTGACTGATTGAATGATTTCTTTTGAAGATGAAATATTGGAAAAAATGAAACCTGTGGCAAAAAAAGAAAAAGAAATCAATGCTGCTTTTTCACATATGAAATTTAAACTGTGTGATGAAAGTACACAATTATGGGATGGTCAGACAATAAAATATTAAATAACTTAAATTGAACTAGCCCAGTAGTGGTCTGGTGGTATAGGGTGCTGGATCACTGATCCTAAGGTTGGGGGTTCAAGCCTCATTCTCCTCAAGGTTGTCGCTGTCTTCCCCAGTGCAGCTAACTTAGTTATCAAAGGCTGGCCATCTCTCTCACTGTCTATGGTGTGAGGTTCATGTAAAAGAACCATTGCTGACTTTCAACAGAGACGCTGCAAAGCTGTCAGCATGTTTCTGCCCTGCGATGGCCTGGCAAGTTGTCCAGGGTGTACTCTGCCCTTGTCCAGAGTTGGCTGAGATGGGCACCAGCCTCCCCATGACTTTAATTAAGATTAAATGGTTCAGAAAATGAATGAATAAATTGAACTAAATGTGGGCTAGACCTTTGTATGTTATATCTCTGTAATTGACATGTAAATACCTTTAAAATGATCTATGCCAAACTGTTAGGATAATTCTTGGAAAATAAATACACAAACTGAATAACTGTTCATATTTGCAATCAATTTTTTTTATTTGTCAATGTTTAAGCCTCCATCCTAAAACTCCAATATATCATGATTAAAAATTATAAAAATTCTGATAACTCAGAGAGCCTGCGATGGCCTGGCGAGCTGTCCAGGGTGTACTCTGACCTTTCCTAGAGTCTGCAGAGATGAGCACCAGCATCCCGCAGCACTAAATGTATGAATAAACTTGACATAGTTATAACAAAATGTCTCCCCATAGTGGGTGTTTGATGAAAATTTAGCCTCATGATAAACAGATTTTTATTCTGGATTTCTGAATGGGGTTTTTTTTTCAACATGATCCCATGTATGGACCAACTCCAAAACATAATGCATTCTTTCCACTTCCACACTCCATCCCTAGACAAATGGGCAAATAAATATTCATTCATTCTTTTTCTGTAACCACTTAATGCTAATTAGGGTTGCAGGGAGGCGAGCGCCCATCCCAGCCAACTCCGGGTGAGGACAGAGTACGCCCCGGACAGCTCACCAGGCCATCACAAGGCATAAACATGCTGACGGCTATGCAGCTACTCTTGTCAAAAGTCAGCAATGGTTCTTTTACATGAACCTCACACCCTAGACAGTGAGAGACATGGCCGGTTTTTGATAACCTAGTTAGCTCCACTGAGGGGGACAGTACAACCTGTTGAGAGTGGGGCTTGAACCCCCAACATTAGGATCAGTGATCCAGCACCCTATACCACCAGGCCTCCATAGGGCAAACAAAACAAAGTTGGTAAATACATAACCTCCCTTGCCGAGTAGCAGCAGAGGTGAAAATCAGTCCCGTATAAGCACTATCCTGACGTAAGGATTGATTCACGGACCTTAGAGCGGCAGGGTACACTTGTTGACAGAGACAATAAACATGTATATAGTCAATCCACCCGAGGCGTGCGAGAGGGAGGATTTGCAATCAAATTAAGATCTTTTATATTTTTACAAAGACCAGAATGAGGCCGTTGCCTGTACTCTTTTTTGGCCTCAGTGTGTTTCTTAGTGAGCGATGATGGACACTGATTACTGACTCACTTTCAATACCGTAATTTTAAAACCCCTTTTATTTTTAATGGTGTGTTTTGGAATGCTGAAAGACAATAAACATGCCTCTAAATTTTAAACATTGAATTAACTTTTATTTTTGTAATTAACCCCCATTTTTTGCCTAAAGCACTGATCTGAAAATCACAAATACTGCTGATTCAAAATTACTTGTAATAATAACTAATGTATAAAGTGTTGAGGGAATAAGGGGTCTGAAGTTACACTGGTGCTTCTGTTATCAAAACCTGCTGATGAAAAAAGAAAGAGATTTTCAATAACAATGTAATAAAAAAAGAAATTCAATCAATCATCCAATCAATCAATCAATAGCCATTGGGAACAGAGCACCATCGATAAAAGCTAATGGATGGTTATTTAATGGCCTGGCTAATTAATAACCTTTTTAATTCTGGTTCTGACAGGGCAGTAGGTGGCCCGGTGGTAAGGTGCTGGATCACTGATCCTAAGGTTGGAGGTTCAAGCCCCCCTCTCAACGGCCCTGCAATGGCCTGGCAAGCTGTCCAAGGTGTACTTTGCCCTCGCCAAGAGTCGGCTGGGATGGGCGCCAGCCTCCCCATGACCCAAATTAGGAATTAGGATTAAGCGGTTACAGAAAACTATATATATATATATATTGTCTATGTCTATTTTTTACTGAAAATTAAGCTCAAGATCACCTATATGATTTATTAAAATTGATAATAATAATAATAATTAATAATAATAATAATAAATAGACTGCGAGGTCCAAAGCTCCTGCCATCCAGGAATGTGTATTTTCATGTTGATCTATATCTTCCTTAAACCAAAATCAAGACTGTTGTGTTAGTCCAGGCCTCTCATTAATTATGCACGAATTTTGACGCGCACCAATCCCAGGTCAGGTACCTGTAAGACAATCCCGCGACTCAGTGTTTCATAAAGTGAATGAATGAAACGCTTCGACAGAGGGCTGAAATGGAATTTTTTAAAAATCCAGCGAGAGAAGAGAGAAGAGGAAAAAAATAAAATAGGAGTGAATTGGCGTGATGCCGTCACAGAGAGAAGCGAATGGGGGTGAAGGACGTCATAGAGAGGGGTTGGAATCTGTCAAGTTGTTCATTCTCGTGACGGCCATTTACGTCAAGAGTTCGATAATTCGGTCCGTTGTGTGCATTGTCCGTGACGTCACAAAGGGGCATGGTTATAAATACAGTCGAACAGTAGCAGTTTGCAGTATTAAACACTTGGAGAATAATGGAGCGAAATAAGAGGTCCTGCCGAATGAAACTCATGAACGATGCCAGTGATTTCACCAATGACGTGAATTTGTTGAAATTGCAGACGAATGAACCAACAACACAACACAGTGACAACGTGGTTACTCTTACAGTTATGGTGAGCCATTGCTATTTTTGTATTTAGGTAGTAGTGATGATATTTTGGAGGCAGTGGTAGCCCAGTGTTACAGGGCGCTAGATCACTGATCCTAAGGTTGGGGGTTTGAGTCCCACTCTCCACAAAATTGTCACTGTCCCCCTAGGGCACTACCTGGGTTATCAAAGGCCGGCCATGTCTCTCACTGTCTATAGTGTGAGGTTCATGTAAAAGAACCATTGCTGACTTTCAACAAGAGTAGCTGCAAAGCCATCAGCATGTTTCCGCTCTGTGATGGCCCGGTGAGCTGTCCAGGGTGTACTCTGCCCTTGCCCGGAGTCAGCTGGGATGGGCGCGAGCCTCCCCGAGACCCTAATTAGGATTAATCGGTTACAGAAAATGAACAGAACAGATGTTATTTTGGTGGGATGGTGGTGTAATGGCCTCCACCTCACAGCAAGAAAGTCCTGAGTTCAAGTCCTGGGATTGGCAACAGTGTTTTATCCATGGAACTTTTGCTTGCTTTTCCGATAAAGTGGTTTTCTCTAACAGTCCTGATATTTGAACATGAGGCCAACTGAATCTTCCAAATCGTTCCTAGGTTGAGTGTGGGTGCGAATGGTTGTGTATGCATGTTGGTCTACGATGGCCTGGAACGCTGCCCAGGGTGGACTTCACCCTCGCTTAGAGCGCCAGCCTAGGTTTAACGGGTTTAGAAAATAAATTCTAGCCTGTGTTTTGATTGATTTGAAAATTCTAGTGGATTGCACTGGTCTTGCATTTTAGTAGTGTAGTGTGTGTGTGTGTGTGTGTGTGTGTGTGTGTGTGTGTGTGTGTGTGTGTGTACGTGTATTCATATGTTGGAAATTTTATGGATTCATTAATAGTGACAATATATAATAAATGGTGACTTCTATCAGGAACCAGTGAACTTTAGAGACACCAACTTTGTTCCAGGTCCCTCCTACAGGTAACAACTGTTTTCATTTTTTAAAATTCTACTTATATCTGGATTATACTGTGAGAAAAACTTCTGAAACAGATGGGGTTTTTTTTCTTTTTTTTTTTTTGGTCAGCATGCCTGCAGAAGAAAATTTGTCACGTGGACAAACTGCCCCCAGCGTTCAGGCACCCACACAGCTCGGCACCAACCCAGGCCAGATGTGTAAGAATGATTGAAAAATTAATTTAAAATATTATTTTAGTTTCTATTAAACAAGTTTCAGCTACTATTTGTATAAAAATATTTCCCATCTGAAACATTATGAAATTATTTTCTCTAGATGCCTTCCAGCCTGAGGTTGTCCCCCAGAGTAATAACAGCAATCTGGGTTACCACAATGTGAGCATGCCCATGTTAGATGCCCCACAGCCCGGCCACTCCTATATCCAGAGTCATGGCAACAAAGCGGTACTCAGAGGTGAAGTTATGCTTCATTCAGTGCATTAGTTGATTAATGTCTCAGTGTCACAGTCCCATTATTATTCTACAATTTGTAAAACGTTGAGTGTTTGAGGGACAGATTAATTCCTACAAGCTCCAAAAAGTGCTTTCTTGCCCTGTGAAGCAATTTAACTTTTCTTTTCATGATCACACCCAAAACATTCTTCATAAATTTGCCTTCCTTTACTTTTAGTGGTTACCTTTGCTAAACCTCTAAACCTGTCAGGGGGGCTGAAGCCTATCTCAGCTGACACTATGCGGAGAGAGTACACTCACAAAAGCGGGGCAATTCTGAACAGCCACAATGAGCCTGATTTGCATATCTTTACTGCTGCTGGAGGAAAACCCACACAAGCAAAGATAGGAAATTCTCTTGATTGCAATTTTGTTTGTTTGTTATTCTAGCTGCGAATGGTGACACCTATCAGATCTGTTTACCCTCCACCGGCCTGCAGCAGGGTGTCGTGATGCCAGGCTCAACAGGTGCTCTGCCAAGTTCTCAGAAAATGGTTGTGGAGGCCTCAAGCAAGAGGGAGCTCCGCCTGGTCAAAAACAGGTAACACACTTTACACTGAACCCACATGCTGCATTTTGGTATTAAATTATATATGGATATATATATATACATATATCCATATATAATTTATTGTTTTAATACTGATGATTTTGGCATACAGCTCATGAAAACCCAAAATCCCTATCTCAAAAAATTAGCATATCATGTTCAGGTAGTCTAAACGAGCTATTAACCTAATCATCTGAATCAACCAATTAACTCTAAACACCTGCAAAAGATTCCTGAGGCTTTTAAAAACTCCCAGCCTGGTTCATTACTCAAAACCGCAATCATGGGTAAGACTGCCGACCTGACTGCTGTCCAGAAGGCCATCATTGACACCCTCAAGCAAGAGGGTGAGATACAGAAAGAAATCTCTGAGCGAATAGGCTGTTCCCAGAGTGCTGTATCAAGGCACCTCAGTGAGACGTCTGTGGGAAGGAAAAAGTGTGGCAGAAAACACTGCACAACAAGAAGAGGTGACCGGACCCTGAGGAAGATTGTGGAGAAGGGCCGATTCCAGACCTTGGGGGACCTGTGGAAGCAGTGGACTGGGCTACAGGTGCCGCATTCCCCAGATCAAGCCAGTTTTGAACCAGAAACAGCGGCAGAAGCGCCTGACCTGGGCTACAGAGAAGCGGCACTGGACTGTTGCTCAGTGGTCCAAAGTACTTTTTCGGATGAAAGCAAATTTTACATCTTCTTTCGGCTGTTCCCTTCAGGGGTCGCCAGAGCAAATGATCTGTCTCCATCTCTCCCTATCCTCTGCATCTTCTACTCTTACTCCAACGACCTTCATGTCCGCCTTCACCACATCCATAAATCACATGTCATTCGGAAATCAAGGTGCCAGAGTCTGGAGGAAGACTGGGGAGAAGGAAATGCCAAAATGTCTGAAGTCCAGTGTCAAGTACCCACAGTCAGTGATGGTCTGGGGTGCCATGTCTACTGCTGGTGTTGGTGCACTGTGTTTTATCAAGGGCAGGGTCAATGCAGCTAGCTATCAGGAGATTTTGGAGCACTTCATGCTTCCATCTGCTGAAAAGCTTTATGGAGATGAAGATTTTCATTTTTCAGCACGACCTGGCACCTGCTCACAGTGCCAAAACCACTGCTAAATGGTTTACTGACCATGGTATTACTGTGCTCAATTGGCCTGCCAACTCTCCTGACCTGAACCCCATCGAGAATCTGTGGGATATTGTGAAGAGAAAGTTGAGAGACACCAGACCCAACACTGTGGATGAGCTTAAGGCCGCTATCGAAGCATCCTGGGCCTCCATAACACCTCAGCAGTGCCACAGGCTGATTACCTCCATGCCACGTCGCATTGAAGCAGTCATTTCTGCAAAAGGATTTCCGACCAAGTATTGGGTGCATAACTGAACATAATTATTTGAAGGTTAACTTTTTTGTATTAAAAACACTTTATTTTTTTATTGGGCAGATGAAATATGCTAATTTTTTGAGATAGGATTTTTTATTTTCATGAACTGTATGCCAAAATCATCAGTATTAAAACAAGAAAAGACCTGAAATATTTCAGTTGGTGTGCAATCTAAAATATATGAAAGTTTAATTTTTATCAGTACATTACAGAAAATAATTAACTTTATCACAATATGCTAAGTTTTTGAGAAGGACTAGTATATATATATATATATATATATATATATAGATAGATAGTAATGAAGGTTTAAGTAATGAAGGTTTAAGATTTTGAAATATGTTTTACCCACCATTGATTGCTTCTAAAGTAAATTATAAGTAGAACTCGTGCATAAAAATCTGCAGGTGTGACGTGAAAGGTGAAAAACAATGAACTTCCTCTTGAAGAAAGAACTTTTAAAGTACTATACTTTGTTTTTATGGAATACAATAAACACAGGAACCCTGTTCAGTCATTCATTTATGCATTCATTCTGATCTGTTTTATCCCATTCGGATCACATGGAGGCTGGAGTCTATTGTAGCCAGATCGGGTCAAAGGTGAGGAACACCCTGAACAGATTGACAATCTTTTGCTGGGTTATATACACACAACCACTCAGACTCACACGTAGGGGTAATTTTGGAACTAATTTGCCAGTTAGTCTAATGTGCATGTCTTTGGATCATGGGAAGAAACCGGAGTACCCGGAGGGAACTCACACAAGTATGGGGACAGCATGCAGCCTCTAAAGAGAAATCCAGGCCTTCTGGTTGTAAAGGGATGTGAAACCCACACATGCTAAAAAATGCATATTCTGAATGAAAACAAAAATGGTGTACTGGCACTTTGCCTTCAGACCCAGTGTTGGTTGAGAGAGGCCCCGGCCTCCCTGTGAATCTAATGGTATTAAGTGGTTTAGCAAATGTGTGAGTGAATGGATTAAAGCGGCTCTTGGAGTCACACTGGAGGTGATCATGCTCATTGAATCTTTCTGATTGTTTTCAGGGCAGCTGCACGGGAATCCCGTCGGAAGAAAAAAGAATATTATAAATTGCTCGAGAATCGTATTTCTATGCTTGAAATACAAAATAACGCCCTGATCAATGAAAATAACATCTTAAGGGACAAATTAAGGTCTCATGGCCATATAGAAGGATAGATTAAAGTAGTACATGTGTTTTTGATAAATAAAAGTTACCTTACACATAAATGTAGCTGGAGTGAAAATTAACAATGAACTAAATAATGAGGTGATTTATTATGTCATTGTTTTAATCCTAAAATAAATCTATTTTAACACTAAGTTTTTCTGGTTTTGACTTTTTTTTACATTTGTTACCTGACAGCAGGGGTCACCAACCTTTCTGAAACTGAGAGCTACTTCTTGGGTACCAGTTAATGCGAAGGGCTACCAGGTCGATACACACTTTTGAAATAACAAATTTGTTCAATTTACCTTTAATCATATGTTATTATTAATAATTGCGAAGACCCCTGGGCAAGGTTTTAACTACAAGTGTGTCTCTGTTCATCCAGCAGTATAAATGGGTACCAGTAAAAATATACTGGAAAGGTAACCCGCGATGGAATAGCATCCCATCCAGGAGGAGTTGTACTAGTTGCTTCACGCTACAGAAACCGGGAATAAACACCGGCCTGATGAGCCATTGGCTCGAGTGTAAAAAGCCCAACAGACTTAAAAAAATTATTAATAATTAATGACATTCATCTATCTAAAGATATTGAAATTTTTTTTAAGTAGCAAAAAAATTAGAGGCAACTCAATGGAGAGTGGCACTGTGGAGCCACGGGTCTGTTCTAAAAATAGCAGTGAACAGGACCGCGGGCTAATCATGTCCTTGTGGGTGACCTGGTGCCTGCGGACACCATGTTGGTGACCCCTGCCTTACTGTGTGTGTGTGTGTGTGTGTGTGTGTGTGTGTTTCCAGCCGGTACATACGTATTTGAACAGTGTCGCACCCATTCTCTCTCACACACTTGGCAAACTTTTTCATCCCATTCAGATCACTGGGAGCCAACACTTCTTATCCAACACTGGGTAAAGGTATTACACACTGAACAGCTAACAACCATTCCAGGGTCAACACACCCACAACCATTTACACTCGCACCTGGGGGGAATTTGGAAATGCTGGTGAGCCTAATGTGAACGTCTTTGGATGGTGGGAGAAACTGGTGTTCCCCGGAGGAAACCCAGCACTGACAGAGCATGAAAACTCCACACAGAAACATCTTTGCCAAGCCTGGGACCACAAGAGATTTGACATGAAGCCACCAATATTTTGGAAGTACAGTATAAACTATAGAAGATGCAGAGGATAGGGAGAGATGGAGGCAGATCATTTGCTGTGGCGACCCCTGAAGGGAACAGCCGAAAGGAAAAGAAAGAAGAAGTATAAACTATCAGCTTTAATTCAACAGGTAAAACAAAAACAATGAATTAACCATGAGGAAGAATTTTGACAGTCTTTCAATGCTTACTTGCTCAAGTGTAATTGGATAAACCAACAAGTGTACTAAACTCCTTTAGGAATGCGATTTGAAAGTGCTTAGTTTTTATACAGTACAAAACCCTGTAATCACATCTGGCTCTGGCTGAAGGAGGTGTACACCAGCAATTGAATACAAAGAAATACACAAACATTCATTCATTCATTTTCTGAAGTGCTTCATCTTAATTAGGATTGTTGGGAGGCTGGCACCCATCTCAGTTGACTCTAAGCAAGGACAGAGTACACCCTGGACAGGTCACCAGGCCATTACAGAGCAGAAACATGCAGCGACTCTTGACAAAAGTCTGCAATGGTTGTTTTACATGAACTTCACACCATAGAAAGTGAGAGACAGGGTCGGCCTTTGATCTTCTTTTCTTTTCGGCTTTTTCCCGTTCTCGAGAGTCGCCACAGCGAATCATCTGATTCGCACATTTGATTTGGCATGGGGTTTTTTTCGTCAGATGCCCTTCCTGTCACCAGCAAGGGACAGAAATACGCTGATGGCTTTGCAGCCTACTTTTTACGAAAGTCAGCAATGGTTCTTTTACATGCCTCTCACCAGAGACAGCGAGAGACATGGCCCACCTTTGACAACCCAGTTAGCTGCACTGAGGGGACAGTGACAACCTTGTGGAGACTTGAACCCCCAACCTTAGGGTCAGCTATCCTGCACCCTATCCACTTGACCACCACTGCCCTCGCATGGCCGGCCTTTGATAACCCAGTTATTTGCACTTTGGGTCAGTACACATCCATCTAATATGCATGTCTTTGGACTGTGGGAGGAATCCGGGCTGCCAGAAGGAAGCCAACACAGATGCTAAATATGCATATTCTGACCTACGAAGTTGTACAGTATTGTATGAGACGACTGGAATTGTGAAAGCATGTGGCGAAACCACTGCTTCTTTTCTGTGGCGCCCCCTCAAGGAAAAAAAAAAAAACATTTCACACACACCCTCCAGACGAGCGACTATAAATAGTATTATTTGACGATAAAATTGTTATTCGTATACCTCTGCATAACACTGTATCTTTATTAACATTAAAAATAAAAAAGAAAGGAATATAATTCAACTTACAATCAAGAAAAACTTCATTAACATTGTTTTTTTTTATCTGTAATTGAAACGATTTAAAGTGCACCAAGTTGCCCGAAATTAAAAAAATACAAACTTATTTAAACTCATTCAACTTATTTATGACTTTATAACTCCGTCTCTCTCCTCCTTTCTATTCGTTCCTGTTCGAAAATTTTCGTTTGCTCGTGCGAAAAACCGCGACATCAGAGCACGACAATGAGAGCGCCACTGCCAACTGGTGGAGTGGAAGTACATAATTCTCTTACTGTCAATGACATGGAAGAAAAACTTTCTACCGCCTCATTGCTTACTGTACACTATTCCGGAAAAGCACTTTCCCGGGGTCAATGAGTGTTTCTTCCACGTCATTGCCCAGGGTCACCCCCCTCCACCAACACACACACACACACACACACACACGACATCACACTGTGCCCCCATGGCGCGCGCCACTGTTTGAGAAGCAGTGGGCGAAACTATCATACACATGTTCTCAATTCCTCGATTCATCCCTTTTGCAGAACCAATTAATCCTAATTTGTACTGTGGCGGGAGGGGGCTCGAGCGCCCATGTCAGCTGACGATGGGTGAGGACAGAGTACACCCTGAACAGTTCGCCATTGCATGTTCTTAATTTTCAGGGTAATTAAAAAAAAAATTTAATATGAATAAATTGCATTAACCCGTTGGAAATCACATCAATTTCCCCACACAGTCCTTCTAATTAGTCTCAAATGTAATTGAACAAACCAATAAGTGCGCATCATTTCAAGGAACAGTTCAATACAGGAATTGAGTTTCATGGTTTCCAGGGCAGCTGCTCGTGAGGGACCTGTGACGTCAAAACGGCGCGAGATTCGAAGTGCTTTACAGGTGGGCGGAGCAAGTGTGATCAGTTGGAAAGATGTCACAGAGAGAGATGCCCTTCACTGATTTCTGCGATATCACGAATGACGTGTTGGACGATTTGTTAACGTTTATAACCAACGAATCGACAATACAAAGTGACAACACGGGACTTTCATCGAAGGTAATTATTCAGGGAAATTATCCAGCATTATTCAAGGAAAGCTGCGATTCCAATAACGGCCAATCATAAACATCGCATCGGATTCCCTTGATTAAAGCACAAACACAATATATTGATTTTACAGCACCGAACAGAAGCTCTCAGTAATGTAGTTGCGACAGTAGTCGTAGTTTATTGCAACCGATGTATCATCTGACATCAGGCTTTTTGCTGATGACTGTGTCTGCTACAGGAATATAACTGGAGAAGAAGACTGTAACATCTTACAACAGGATATTGACACTTTAGGCAATTGGGCAGAGAAATGGGGCATGCGGTTCCAACCAATTAAGTGCAACATGATGACCCTTTCAAGAAAGAAAACTAACATCAAACACAGTTACAAGTTAAAAGGTCAAGAGCTAGAATTTTTAGATTCCATCAAATACCTTGGAGTAACTATCACGAAAGATTTAAACTGGAGGAAGCATATAGAAAACATCTGTAACAAAGCATACCGTACACTTGGCCTACTGCGTAGAAACCTAGCAAAGTGCCCTTTGGATGTGAAACTACAAGCATACAAAGGATTAATAAGACGCATCTACAGCATGGGATCCACATCAGATATTTCTACAAGAAAAAATTGAAGCAGTCCAAAATAGATCAGCAAGATTCATAACATCCAACTATAGCTTTGAACCGGGTAGCATGACATCAATTCTCCACCAGTTAGAGTTACAACCCCTTAAAAACAGAAGGAAACAAAACAGACTTATACTATTTTGTAAAGGCATTAATCAACAAGCCAACCTACCAACTGATCAATTAAAACGACCATCCAGAACAACCAAAACTATGCACAGTCAACATCTTCTTCGGATACCAGCCAAAACAGATACCTACAAGTTCAGCTTCATGCCAAACACCATTAAAGACTGGAACTCGCTACCACCAGACCTGATCAACACCATATCAGCTGCTAAGGAGCCAGCTAAATCTTTTGCCGAAATAGTAAGGGGGTCCTGCTAATCAGCTTGACACTTGCGCGGTGAATTAATGTCCTTGCGACGTATCACCTAACCTATCAAGATCAAGATCAAGTTTATTTTAGTACTTTTAAATTATTTTGTGGCGCCATCTCGAGGAAAAGAAAAAAAAAATTTCAAGCACGAACCGCCCTACGAGCGACGATATTGATTGTATATAAAATTGTTATTACTGCACTTCTGCATAACATTGTATCTTTATTAACATTATTTCTTTCATTTTTTGTTTTTATAGTTCAACTTACAACAAAGAACTTTATTAACATTGTTGTTTAATCTGTAAAGGAAAAGATGCAACAACGCGGCTGAAATTAAAAAAAAAATCCTTATTTAATCTCATTCAACTTCTTTCAACTCATTCAACTTATGTTATCTTAATATCTCCGTCTCTCTTTACTTTTCTCTTCGTTCCTGTGAGAGAATTTTCCGTGTTGTTTCTTGACGGGTTTGTTTGATCAGTAAATTTTACTACGCTTCATATCTTTTGCTCGATGCGAAAAACCGCTCCACCATGAGAGCGCCACTGCCAACTACCGGTGTGGATCTACAATTGAACTTAATTTCCGAACATTATTCAATGCAATACAATACAATACTCTTTATTCCCTTGTATTTACACTTTATTCCATAAAATAATGTTTCCCACGGTCAGACGCGCTTTCCCCTTCATCACCCCCCCCAGCATCATACTGAGAAGCATCATTTTAGTGGAACACAACCCTGGGTTTGGATTTACCGAGGCTCAACTCGGGGTGATTGAGGGACGTCGGGGGAACAAACTCTGACCCCCTGCATTGGTGTGATGAATATGTTATGAAGGTGAAGAATTCTGGAAGTTGGATCACTGGAGTGTGTAAAGGTGGGCGTGTCCGAAGGGAAACCGGTTCAGCGACTTTTACACTACAGTGCACTGACCGAGCGTGGCCAGCGTGGGGACAATATTGGCATTTGCTGTTAGACAGAGAAATCGGTTTAAATGTATGTTTTTCTATGCATTTGAAAAAGACTTTCATAAAGAGTAGATTGCGTTGTTGTCAGCCCTGCGATGGCCTGGTGAGCTGTCCAGGGTGTACTCTGCCCTCGCCCAGAGTCGGCTGAGATGGGCGCCAGCCTCCCGGTGGTCCTAATTCGGATTAAGCTGCTTAAAAAATGAATGGATGATGAATGAAAGTTCCCGTGACTGTTCGTACCATTCATCGGAAATGTTGGTGCGTGCCAGTGAGCAGCCCGTGCGTGGAGTGAGCGCTCTGGATGCACCATGGGAACGTGCTGTTCATCCGAACTAAGATTGCAACTCGGAGGAGGTTTCCAACTGCACCTCTTGCTCATCGTTCATCCTTCTGAGCTTGACTTCTTTGTTCATGGCTCTGGGCTTCTTGGGTTTCACGACTGGTACTGTGGTGGATGTGGAGGCAGGAGAGACACTGGATGGACTGAGGGAGACTGGTGGAGAGTTGGGACTGGGAAACTGGGGTCTTTAGGCTTCTTGGGATGCAGCTGGGACAGTGATGGCCTGGTGGTATAGGAGCTGGATTACTGATCCTAAGTTTGGGGGTTCGAGTCTCATTCTCAACGGGTTGTCACTGTCTCCCCCAGTGCAGCTAACTGGGTTATCAAAGGCCGGCCATGTCTCTCACTGTCTGTGGTGAGAGGTTCATGTAAAAGAACCATTGCTGACTTTCGACAAGAGTAGCTGCAGAGCCATCAGCTTGTTTCTGCCCTGTGATGGCCTGGCGAGCTGTCCGGGGTGTGCTCTGTCCTCGTCCGGAGTTGGCTGGGATAGGTGCCAGCCTCCGCACGACCCTAATTAGGATTAATGGGTTACAGAAAATGAATGAGTGAGATGCAGCTGCTTGTTCAGGTGAAGGTTTGAGTGGTGGAGATAGAGCACTGCATGTTTAACCCTAGAAGTGCCCAATGTTAAAGCTCAAAATGTCATTCAATCCAATAAAAAAGGCTTCACAGTCACTTTTGTGATCGTGAGTGCAGTATTTAGAAATGGCGAATGCAATGAATTAGCATGTGTCATAAAGCCGATTTTTTTTCGGCTTTGGCACTCCCAGGCTCAAGTGAGGAGAGGCTTACACCTGCATTTATATCTGTGCAAACGTCATGTGAGAGCTTTGTATTCGCAGGTCATGTACGGCTCGTTATCCACCCGTTATCCATCCGGTAATATTCGTTCAACATTTGCTTTGCTTTATTCATGAAAAGTTATTGAACTGTTTTGATTTTGTTTATATTTTGTTTTTTCTTTACAAAAATCTTATTTCTCTTTTCGTTATTTCAGCTGATAAACTAGTTTAAGTGAAACTGAAATAAGAACAGAGCAGCAGTGGCTTAAGGATCACTGATCCTAAGGTTGGGGGTTCAAGCCCCATTCTCAACAGGTTGCCACTGCTATCTTCCCAGTGCAGCTAAGTGGGTTATCAAAGGCTCGTGTCTGTGGTGGGAGGTTCATGTAAAAGAACCATTGCTGACTTTCGACAAGAGTAGCTGCATAGCCGTCAGCGAGTTTCTGTCCTGCGATGGTGTGGCGAGCCGTCTGGGATGTACTCTGCCCTCACCCAGAGTCGGCTGGGATGGGTGCTATCATCCCCATGACTCTAATTAGGATTAAGCGATTCAGAAAATTAATGAATGAATGTAATATAAAAACATGTTATATAGTATAATATGATAAAACAAACATTTATGTGATCTGATGGTTAATTTTTTAATTGAATAAATTAGGATTTTGTACTGCGCAACCGAAGCGTTGAGGGGTTCTGATTTGGTGGCCATCGGATCTTGTCTGCTTTTTGCGGATGATATTATCCTTTTGGCTTCATCATGCTGGGACCTCCAGCTCTCATTGGAGCGATTCGCAGTCGAATGCAAAGCGGCCGGGATGAAAATCAGCACCTCCAAGTCCGAGGCCATGGTTCTCAGTCGGACAAGGGTGGAATGCACCCTCCGGGTCAGGAATGAGGTCCTGCACCAAGTGGAGGAGTTGAAGGATCTTGGAGTCTTGTTCACGAATGAGGGAAAGATGGAGCGGGAGATCAACAGACGGATTGCTGCAGCCTCTGCTGTTAAACAGAGCCTGTACTGGTCCGTCGTGATGAAGAAGGAGCTGAGCCGGAAGGTAAAGCTCTCAATTTACAAGTCAAGCTACGTTCCAACCCGCACCGATGGTCATGAGCTTTGGGTAGTGACTGAAAGAACAAGAACAAGATTGCAGATACAAGCGGCTGAAATGAGCTTCCTTTGCCGAGTGGCGGGGCTCTCCCTTAAAATAAGGTGAGAAGCTCTAACATCCGGGGAGAGCTCGGAGTAGATCCGCTGCTCCTCTGCATTCAGTGGGGCCAGTTGAGGTGGCTCGGGCATCTGGTCAGAATGCCTCCTGAACGTCTCTCTGGTGTGTTTCGGACATGTCCAACCGGGAAGAGATCCTGGGGTTGATCTAGAACACGCTGGGTGGACTATGTCTCTCGGCCTGACTGGGAATGCGTCCATGTCCCCCCAAGAGAAGTGGCTGGGGAGAGGGATGTCTGGGCCTCTCGGTTGCTGCGCACCTGACCCGGAAGAAGCGGAAGACGATGATGATGATGATGAAATTAGGAGTTGCATGATTAGCATGTCCACCTCACAGCAATGGCCTGGGTTCACATACAAATCCTGTAGAATGTGAATATAGAAACAACAGCGTATTACAATAGTGCATGATATTACAATTCATATTTTAGCCTCTGCGATAGCCTGGCGAACTGTCCAGGGCGTACTGTGCCCTCGACCAGAATCGGCTGAGATGGACACCAGCCTCCCCCATGACCCCAGTTTGGATTATGCAGTTCAGAAAATGAATGAATGAGTCAGACATCATCTTTTTTTCAACGGGGCTACACATGTGTCTTTTATTCATAAATATTAAATACATCATCAGTGTCAAAGAATGCTTCACTTTTCATTCAGAATGGTGGGGCTGAAATAACCTCCCTCGTTGTATTACATGACATCACATTAGGTTTTATATTCAGGTATGGTAAGTCTGTTGGGCTTTTTTTTTTTTACACCCAAGCCTAGTGGCTCATCAGGCCAGTGCTTATCCCCCGGTTTCCGTAGCCTAAAGCGACCAGGAGTCCAACTACTCCTGGATGGGATGCAAGTTCATCGCAGGTTAACTTCCCAGTATATTTTTACTGGTCCCCATTTAAACTGCTGGGTGAACAGAGGCACACTTGTGGTTAATACCTTGACCAGGGGTCTTAGCACAATGGGAGTCGAACTGGGATTCGAACACACAACCTCCTGATCATGAGTGTAGCACCCTAACCACTACACTACCGGCCCCACAATTTATATTCAGGTATAAATTAGTTAAATTATTTGAACACTCACTCACTCACTCGTTCACCAAAACCACTTAATCCTATTCGGGTCGCTGGGAGTCTGGCGCCTCTCTGTCGACACCGGGCAAAGCCAGGCTCACAGCTCACCATATAAAGTAGCATGTATTGGTCTCATCCCAATAAAGGCCTTGCCGCTTACTCAAGGAGATTTCTGCAGTTTCTCTGGATCTTTTGCTGTTATAAACTATATATGATGAGATTTTCAAAGCCTTTACAATGAATTTGATGTTGAGGATTCTTGTTTTTAAAGTATTCCACAATCACACCACTGTTTCCCAGATTGAGGAGCATCTGCCCACCTTTTTTTTTTGACACCTGTCGTACGAATTTTTTTGTGTGTGATTTTAAAGTTTTTAATTTTCTTAACATTTCTAGAACATCCCAACTTTCCTGGAATTCAGGTTCTGGCTGCTAATGGAGACGCCCATCAGATCTACTCACCCACAACCACCAACTTGCAACGAGGCACAGTAGCCCATCGCAGGTTACCTTCCCAGTATATTTTTACTGGTACCCATTTATACTGCTGGGTGAACAGATGCACACTTGTGGTTTGCCCAGGGGACTTAGAACAGTGGGGGTCTAACTGGGATTCGAACACACAAATTTCTGATCATGAGCACAGCACCCTAACCACCACATCACCTCGCCTACTATATAGCATTATGCTATACAATACTGGTTTTATATATATATATATATATATATATATATATATATATATATATATATATATCCTGCGATGGCCTGGTGAGCTATTCACACTGTACACAGCTCTCACCCAGTCGGATGAGATACACAATTTGGTATTTCCAGAACAAGTTTACGCTGAAGCCTATCTCAGCCGGCTCTAGGTGGAGGTGCAGTACACCCTGAAACAATTCAGCAGTATATCACAGTGGCAACACACACACAACCGTTTGCATTCACACCTGGAACACTTTGAAATAGCAAACCAGCCCAACATGCATGTATTTGCACTGTTGGAGGAAGCCGGAATACCCGGAGAAAACAGTAAGCTCAAGTAATCCAGACACAACAAGAACACCACCGCAAAGCCAGGACTCAATCCCAAGCACTTTCTTTCTGTGAGGCAGATGTACTTACCACTATTCCACCAAGCCTGAACAACCAAATACTAAATTATGTAGGTTCTGGACGTGCTTCTGATGACAAAAATAAGTTATATTCTTATTCTTGTTGTAACATTCAACAATTTGGTGATTCCTTTAGTTTGTGACCGTTTCCCTTCCTTTTGCTTGTGTAATACATAGCTTTACTGAACTCTCGAAGAGCTGGCATTTGGTTTGCTGGATTAAAGCAGCTTTTGGAGGCAAGTTGGAGGTGATCATGCTCATTCAATCTTTCTGATTGTTTTCAGGGTTGCTGCACGGGAATCCCGCCGGAAGAAGAAAGAACATTACAGCTTGCTCGAGAGTCGCATTTCGATTCTTGAAAGTCAAAACAACGACCTCATCAAAGAAAATAAGATGTTAAAAGAAAGATTAAGGGCTCGTGGCCTTATAGATGTATAGATTATTAAATCTGTTTGTGTATATTTGGTAATTTAATAATAATCTAAATACCAGGGTGATTTTTTTCTACTGTTCATATATTATACAATTTTAACTTTGTTTATACTTGTTCCTGTACCTGTTTTTAATCTTTGAATTATATTTGAATAATAAAATACAATTTTAATAATAAAATAAAATGTTAATATTAAAATAAAATGTTAATACTGAATTAATCTATTGTTTACTGTTTCATTTTTTCTTTTTATGTGACATTTGTTACATTACTGTGTGTGTGTGTGTGTGTATGTGTGTGTGTGTGTGTGTGTGTGTGTGTGTGTGTGTGTGCAAGAGAGAGATAGAGAGCTTCCTTTTCGCTTTGCGAAAGTTATGCAATCATGCCTGGCTCTCCAGGAGCTCAGAGAATTGTTAGATTTTCAGAGAAATCAAATTGCAGTTCAGTCAGAGGGCACCATCAGCCAGTGGCAAATAGGCGACACTTTAAATATTCTTGTCAACCGTGAAAAGCTCTACAGTGAAGGTAAGACCACCACGGCTCCATGACCAGATTGACCTCAACCATCAGAAAGATCCCTTCGCACCATGAAAAGAGCAGTGGAGAAAAATCCCCGTTCCATGACAGGAACATCATGACGGCGATAAAGCAGAACAGTGAGAGGGTAAAATGGTGAAAAGGAAAATGATTCTTGAAGAGTCAGAGGAAAATTGTTCATGAGAAGCAAGAGTGGTGAAGAGGAAGATGGTAGAATTTTGGTGGTGATGAAGAGAAAAGGCAAGATAAATGAAGAGTGTGCATAGAGATTAAGAGGAGTGATGAAAAGGATGAGGGAAAATAATGCAGAGAATGGGTAGTGGTGAAGAAAGGTGATGAAGAGTAAAAAGACGACAGTGAATATAGAGTGTGGATGGTGATGAAGAGGAAGATGATGAATGTAGAGTGTGGATGGTGATGAAGAGGAGGATGGTGAATGTAGTGTGTGGTTGGTGATGAAGAGGAAGCTGGTGAATGTAGAGCATGGCTGGTGATGAAGAGGAAGATGGTGAATGTAGAGTGTGGCTGGTGATGAAGAAGAAGGTGGTGAATGTAGCGTGTAAATGGTGATGAAGAGGAAGATGGTGAATGTAGAGTTTGGGTTGTGATGAGGAAGATGGTGAATGTAGTGCGTGGATGGTGATGAACAGGAAGATGGTGAATGTAGAGTATGAGTGGTGATGAAGAGGAAGATGGTGAATGTAGTGTGTGGTTGGTGAAGAAGAGGAAGATGGTGAATGTAGAGTGTGGATGGTGATGAAGAACAAGATGGTAAATGTAGTGTGGCTGGTGATGAACAGGAAGATGGTGAATCTAGATTGTGGATGGTGATGAAGAGGAGGATGGTGAATGTAGTGTGTGGTTGGTGATGAAGAGGAAGCTGGTGAATGTAGTGTGTGGTTGGTGATGAAGAGGAAGCTGGTGAATGTAGAGTGTGGGTGGTGATGAAGAGGAAGCTGGTGAATGTAGAGTTTGGGTTGTGATGAGGAAGATGGTGAATGTAGTGCGTGGATGGTGATGAACAGGAAGATGGTGAATGTAGAGTATGAGTGGTGATGAAGAGGAAGATGGTGAATGTAGTGTGTGGTTGGTGAAGAAGAGGAAGATGGTGAATGTAGAGTGTGGATGGTGATGAAGAACAAGATGGTAAATGTAGTGTGGCTGGTGATGAACAGGAAGATGGTGAATCTAGATTGTGGATGGTGATGAAGAGGAGGATGGTGAATGTAGTGTGTGGTTGGTGATGAAGAGGAAGCTGGTGAATGTAGTGTGTGGTTGGTGATGAAGAGGAAGCTGGTGGATGTAGAGTGTGGGTGGTGATGAAGAGGAAGCTGGTGAATGTAGAGTGTGGGTGGTGATGAAGAGGAAGATAGTGAATGTAGAGTGTGGATGGTGATGAAGAGGAGGATGGTGAATGTAGTGTGTGGATGATGATGAAGAGGAGGATGGTGAATGTAGTGTGTGGTTGGTGATGAAGAGGAAGCTGGTGAATGTAGTGTGTGGTTGGTGATGAAGAAGAAGCTGGTGAATGTAGAGTGTGGGTGGTGATGAAGAGGAAGCTGGTGAATGTAGAGTGTGGGTGGTGATGAAGAGGAAGATGGTGAATGTAGAGTGTGGCTGGTGATGAAGAGGAGGGTGGTGAATGTAGAGTGTGGAAGGTGATGAAGAAGAAGCTGGTGAATGTCGTGTGTGGTTGGTGATGAAGAGGAAGATGGTGAATGTAGAGTGTGGGTTGTGATGAGGAAGATGGTGAATGTCATTCATGGATGGTGATGAACAGGAAGATGGTGAATATAGAGTATGAGTGGTGATGAAGAGGAAGATGGTGAATGTAGTGTGTGGTTGGTGAAGAAGAGGAAGATGGTGAATGTAGAGTGTGGATGGTGATGAAGAACAAGATGGTAAATGTAGAGTATGAGTGGTGATGAAGAGGAAGATGATGAATGCAGAGCGTGGCTGATGATGAATAAGAAGCTGGTGAATGTAGAGTGTGGGTGGTGATGAAGAGGAAGATGGTAAATGTAGAGCATGGCTGGTGATGAAGAGTAAGATGCTGAATGGAGAGTTTGGTTGTGATGAGGAAGATGGTGAATGGAGAGTGTGGATGGTGATGAATAGGAAGATAGTGAATGCAGTGTGGACGGTGAAGAAGAACAAGAAAAGTATAGAGTAAAAAATAATAGAGTATGAGTGGTGATGAGGAGGAAGATGATGAATGTTGAGTGTGGATGGTGATGAAGAGGAAGATTATGAATGTAGAATGTGGGTGGTGATGAGGAAGATGGTGAATGTACAGTGAGGGTGGTGATGAAGAGGAAGATGGTGAACGTAGAGAAGGGGTGGTGATGAAGAGGAAGCTGGTGAATGTTGAGTGTGGCTGGTGATGAAGAGGAAGGTGGTGAATGTAGCGTGTCAATGGTGATGAAGAGGAAGATGGTGAATGTAGAGTTTGGGTTGTGATGAGGAAGATGGTGAATGTAGTGCGTGGATGGTGATGAACAGGAAGATGGTGAATGTAGAGTATGAGTGGTGATGAAGAGGAAGATGGTGAATGTAGTGTGTGGTTGGTGAAGAAGAGGAAGATGGTGAATGTAGAGTGTGGATGGTGATGAAGAACAAGATGGTAAATGTAGTGTGGCTGGTGATGAACAGGAAGATGGTGACTCTAGATTGTGGATGGTGATGAAGAACAAGGTGGTAAATGTAGAGTATGATTGGTAATAAAGAGGAAGATTATGAATGTAGAGTGTGGGTTGTGATGAGGAAGATAATGAATGTAGAGTGTGGGTGGTGATGAAGAGGAAGATGGTTAATGTACAGAATGGGTGGTGATGAAGAGGAAGCTGCTGAGTTTGAATGGTGATGAAGAGGAAGATATTGAATGTAGAGTGTAGACGGTGATGAAGAGCAAGCTGGTGAATGTAGAGTACAGTCGGCCCTCTAACTTACGAACGTACGAAAAATCCAGGTTACGAAATACATTTTCCTAAATTTTCGTCATCTTTTTACGAAAACAACCTCTTTTTACGAAAAGCGCCAACCGCGCCATTTAAAAATTCAAATGCACCATTCAAAATTCAAACAATGCGCGAGTTGCTCTCTCATTGGCTGTCTCCCAACATCCAGACCTGCTGGCCTCCCATTGGCCAGGAGCGAGCTGACCTGTACCCATTCGTCCAGTACCCATACTTCCTGTTTGTCACACGCGTGAATGAGAGTTGAACAGGACTGTTGGCTTGTTTTGAGATTGATCATGAAGCGTTATATTTCATTATTGGCGAAACCCCTCTACAATTTGGATGATATTGAAGCAGAAGGAGACCTTAAAGTGGAAATACAGTGACGGAGGCAATTATTTCGGCACGATATTGAAGCAGAAGGAGCATAAAAACAGTGGGACAAGACCTCCGATCTTGCAAGGAAGCAAGTTAATTTTGAATCAGGACCTCTGATCTTTCAAACAGGTATTGTAATTTCGCTTTAAATACAAAATCCCCCCATTTAAACATTTAAATAGAATTGGTCCGTCAGCTGTGTGTTCCGTATGGGTGGAGCCTGCATTCAGCAAAACACACCAGAGAGACAGAATTTTGTGTGTGTGTGTGTGTGTGTGTGCGCGCGCGTGTTGTGTGTGAGAGAGAGCGAGAGAGAGACAGACAGAGAGAGAGAGACAGAGAGATAGAGAGAGAGAGACAGTGAGAGTGTGTGTGTGTGAGAGAACACATTGCAGCTTATTTTTCGTTTTTTAAATTGTTTAATTCAGTAAATGTTTAATCAATGTGGTGCGCTCCGCCGAATGTGAGCAAAACGCGGCTCATCTGGACCTCCGATCCATCATGCAAACAAGTTAAAGTTGAGTCCTGACCTCTGATCTATCAAGCAGGAAGTGCGCTTTGAATTCCCCTTCTTAAAATGCTTAAAATGATGAAGACGACGATGGTGAATGTAGAGAATGGGTGGTGATGAAGAAGAAGATGGTAAATGTAGAGCGTGGCTGGTTCTGAAAAAGAAGATGGTGAATGCAGAGAAAGGGTGGTGATGAAGAGGAAGATGATGAATGTAGAATGAAGAATGATGAATGACTGAGGAAGAAGAGTGTTGAAGGGGAAGTGAAAGATAGAGAATCAGGAGTATGAGTAGTGATGAAGAACAGGGATGATGGTGATAAAGAGGACATTGTGTGGAAATGTGTCAAGTTATAGATAGATGCAGAGACGAGTGATGGTGGGTTTAGCTCCTTCTTTAGCGTATCTTCCTGAGTGATGTAGTGTCCTCTGAGGGCATCCCAATACTTGCCGCTTGTTCAAGGAGATATCTCCTGATCTTTTGATGTTAGAAACTATATATGATGAGATTTGTAAAGTGTTATGAGGATGAAATTAATAAATGTATAAATATAAATATAAACATAATAAATGTGTAAATGTTATGAGTATGTAATTATATTCGGTTAGTGTGGTGTAAATAGCACATTGTATTACTCATAACTATTTTTAGGTTACAGTTGTTTTGCTTAAACCAGCGGTCGGGAACCTATGGCTCTCGAGCCATATATGGCTCTTCCGGAGACGTCATATGGCTCCCAGACAGTTTGGAGTTGAGGGGGCCAAAAAAATTTGAATTAAATTAAATTAAATTAAATTAAATTAAATTAAAAAATATATATATTTTGGAACTGGTTTTAAAATACTAGTGATAATCTTAATAATATTAAGTAATTTAAAATTAGTTTTAAAGATACATTTTAAAAGTCAGGGGTGGGTTGCGGCACTTGCAATCCGCCGGTGACCCGAGGATCAGGTCGGGAACCAATCGATCGCAAGTACGTCACGGGTCATTGTCAATGTCACGGAAATTAATTTTATCAGAGATAAAATTTCAACCCTTCAACCCGCTTCAACCCTTGTAACAGAAAAGATGGCGAAAAGAAAAAAAGACGATGATTACCGTACATTCCAGGCTGCGTGGACAGAGGAATTTGCATTTGTGGAGAGAGCAGGATCCGCAGTATGTCTAATATGCAATGACAAAATTGCATCAATGAAACGCTCAAATATAAAGCGGCACTTCCATACGCGTCATGCTTCTTTTGCATTGAAATATCCACCGGGGGACAGCAGGAAAAAGGCATGCGAAGAGCTGCAACGGAAAGTGCAGCCGAGCCAGCAGCAACTGCGTGTCTGGACCACGCAAGGTGACGGTAATTCCGCTAGCTTTGCGGGTGCTTTGGCAATAGTGAAGAGTGGAAAGCCGTTCACAGATGGCGAATATGCCAAAACATTTATGCTTGATGTGGCCAATGAACTTTTTGATGACTTTCCAAATAAAGCCAAGATAATCTAAAATAGAAGACATGCCACTGTCAGCAAGAACGGTTCACGATCGGAGCATCATGATGGCGAATCAAGTCGAGGAAACACAAATTAAGGACATAAACGCTGGGACATACTTTTCTCTCGCGTTAGATGAGTCAACAGACGTTAGCAATCTATCTCAGTTCAGTATAATTGCCAGGTATGCTACAGGTGACACACTGCGTGAAGAAATCTTGGCTGTTTTGCCAATGAAAGAGACAACAAGAGGAGAGGATTTATTCATGTCGTTCATGGAGTTTGCTAAAGAAAAAAATACCACTGGATAAACTTATTTCTGTGTGCACTGATGGTGCACCATGCATGTTGAGGGAAGAACAAAGGGTTTGTAGCACTTCTCCGTGAGCATGAAAAGAGAGCAATCCTAAGTTTTCATTGCATCCTGCACCAGGAGGCGCTTTGTGCTCAGGCGTGTGGCCAGCAACGTGGTGAGGTGGTGTCGCTGGTCATTCGAGTGGTCAACTTCATTGTCGCCCGAGCTTTAAATGATCGGCAGTTTAATGCTCTGTTGGAAGAAGTTGGGAATCAATATCCCGGTCTGATTTTACACAACAACGCGTCGTTGGTTGTCCAGGGGAAGGTGCTCAACCGTTTTGCAGCTTGCCTGAGTGAAATCACGATGTTTCTAGAAATGACAGGCGTCAAGCATCCTGAGCTGGACAATACTGCCTGGCTCCTGCATTTTCACTATCTTGTGGACATAACTGGCCATCTAAACCAGCTTAATGTGAAAATGCAAGGTATTGGGAATACAATCTCATCCCTTCAACAAGCAGTGTTTGCATTTGAAAGCAAGCTGGAAGTTTTCTCAGGGACATTGAAACAGGTCATCTTCTGCACTTTGAAGGACTGCAGCAATTTAGAGATGCATGCTTAGCAAGCGACCCCACACAACATCTGGATCTCCAGCAGCTAGCTGACTATACGTCCAATCTCCTGCAGTCATTCAAGGCACGTTTTGGAGAATTTCGTGCGAACACTGGTCTTTTCAAATTCATCACTCATCCACATGAGTGTGAAGTGGACAAAATCAACCTGATGTGCATCCCCGGAGTCTCCATCGCAGACTTTGAGCTGGAAGTTGCAGACCTGAAGGCATCTGATATATGGATGACTAAGTTCAAGTCACTTAATGGAGAGTTGGAAAGACTTGCACGACAGCGAGCAGAGCTGGCGAGGGAACACAAGTGGTCAGAAATAAAAAAGCTTCAACCTGAAGACCAGCTAATTCTTAAAACTTGGAACGAGCTTCCTGTGACATATTACACAATGCAGCGTGTGAGTATTGCACCAGAAGTCGCATTAAAAGTAAACCTATTATTATTATTATTATTATTATTATTATTATATGTTTAAAATACTATATGGATCTCAAAAAATATATATCTAGAAATAATTTAGTTTTATGGCTCTCCAGGTCAAAAAGGTTCCCGACCGCTGGCTGAAACGGTCTGATTGGGTCTGGAAGCTTCGATAATATTCCGGAAACTCGGAGATTGACCTAGTTGCGCATGCGTCCTGTGACTGGTGACGTGTTGGAACATGCAGGGGGGCGGGGAGAGAGAGAACATTCTCGAAAATCTATATAAGAAAGGGTAGGGTGAGATGGAGGCAGATTATTCGCTGTGGCGACCCCTGAAGGGAAAAGCCGAAAAGAAATCGACCTGGTCAGGGAGGATAGTCCGAGGGGACATCGTCCAACGCGCATCATCCAACATTCACGTCCAAGATCATCATCCAAATCCATCGAACGAGTTCATCAACAGCCATCGCGAGGATAATCGTCTCTCGTCTCTTTTGACAAGTCTGATTCCAAACTTTTTACGGTCGCCACGTCTTGAAGTTTACCACTGCTTGGTGAGTATCCTTATTTTGTGACCCTTGTACTATTATTTTGCATTATTTTGCAAATGTTATTCATTGTATTTATTGTATTTTATTGTTTGTTTTAGTTTGCTGGTTTTACAGTGTTTTCATATTCGAAATTTCTCTTCATAATAAAAGCCTTTACAATGACTTTGATGTTGAGGATTCTTGTTTTTAAAGTAAAGTATTCAACAATCACACCACTGTTTCCCAGATTGAAGAGCATCTGCCCACCTATTTTGACAACTGCAGCATGAATTAAGTTTGAAATGGGCTCATATGGTACATAAAATTGTAAAACTTCGCAGTTTAATCTGCCTTATGAATTAAAAATATTGGCGAATGTGATTTGAAATTTTTAGTGTGTGATTTCAAAATTTTTAAATTTTCTTAACATTTTTAGAACATCCCGACTTTCCTGGAATTCAGGTTCTGGCTGCTAATGAAGAAGCCAATCAGATCTACTCACCCACAACCACCAACTTGCAGCAAGGAGTTTGCAAAGCTCTCTGCAAGTGGGAAAGGAGGCCTCAAGTAAGAGGGAGCGCCGCCTGATCAAAAACAGGTAACAAACTTCACTGACCACTCTGTATGCTACATTTTGGTATTAAATGACACCCTACTTCACAAACCTTTGTGTCACAAAACCTCTAAGGGTTCCATTTGTCCCCTCCCTGAATCACCACCTTATCGTGGTGGAGGGGTTTGCGTGACCTAATGATCCTAGGAGCTATGTTGTCGGGGGCATAATGCCCCTGGTAGAGTCACCCAAGGCAAACAGGTCCTGGGTGAAGGTCCAGACGAAGTGCGATCCAGAAGACCCTTATGACGGAGAGACATCTAAGGAAACGGTCTCCCTTGCCCGGACGCGGGTCACCGGGATTCCCCCCTGAAGCCAGGCCATGGGGAGGGGCTCGAAGGCGAACGCCTGGTGGTCGGGCTTCTGCCCATGCAGCCTGGCCGGGCCTAGCCCGAAAAGGAGACATGGGTCCGCCCTTCCATGGACCCACCAGCCATGGGAGGAGTTTTAGGGGTTGGGTGCAGTGTGAGTTGGGTGGCAGCCGGGAGAATGGGTTCTGTCAGACCGATCCTCGGCTCCTTACTCTGACCCTCGGGACATGGAATGTCACCTCTAGCAGGGAAGGAGCCTGATCTGGTGTGTGAGGTGGAGAGATACCCTCACGTCAACGCATAGCATGGGCTCTGGAACCATCCATCTTGAGAGAGGCTGGACCATTTTCTATTCTGGAGTTGCTCATGGGGAGAGGTGGCAAGCCGGTGTGGATATTCTTGTTGCCCCCCCCCCCCCCCCCTCTTGGGGCCCGGTCCTGATTATTTGTGCTTATGCACCAAATGACAGTTCAGAGTACCCACCCGTCTTGGGGGTGGGGGGGGGGTGGAGACCACTCCCTCGGGAGACTCACGCCTATGAGACTCACACCCATTTGGACAACAATAGTGTGACCTGGAAGGGTGTGATCGGTAGGTACGGCCTCTCCAGCCTGAACCCGAATAGTGTTTCGTTGGACTTATGTGCTCGTCACAGTTTCCCTATGACGAACACCATGTTTGAGCATAAGGGTGCCCATAAGTGAACTTGGCACCAGGACACCCTAGGTCGCAGTTCGATGATTGACTTTGTAGTCATGTCATCGGACTTGCGGCCGTATGTTCTAGACACTCAGGTGAAGAGAGGAGCTGAGCTGTCTACCGATCACTACCTGGTGGTGAGTTGGCTTCGGTGGTGGGGGAGGCTGCCTTCCAGACCTGGCAGGCCCAAGCATGTAATCAGGGTCTGCTGGGAACGTTTGGCAGTCCCCTGTCCGAGAAGCCTTTAACTCCCATCTCAGGCACGTCCCGGAGGAGGGGTACATGGAATCCGAATGGGCCATGTTTCGTGTCTTCATTGCTGAGGCGGCAGCCCATAGCCGGAAGGTCGTCGGTGCATGTCGTGGCGGTAACCCCCGGACCTGGTGGTGAACACCTGTGGTGAAGGGGGCCGTCCAGCTGAAGAAGGAGGCCTATCAGGTTTTATTAGCCTGTGGGATTCCTGAGGCAGCAAACAGGTACCGGCCGGCCAAACGTGCTGCAGCCAAGGCTGTCGCAGATGCAAAATCTTGGGTGTGGGAGGAGCTCGGTGAGGGCCTAGAGAGTGATTATCGGTTGGCCTCAAAAAGGTTCTGGACCGTCATCCCACACCTCAGGAGGGGGAAGCAGTTCTCCACAAACACTGTTTAAGTGGAGGTGGGGAGCTGCTTACCTTGACTGGGGATGTCGTCGAGAGGTGGAAGGAATACTTTGAGGACCTTCTCAGTCCCACCTACACGCTGTCCGTGGAAGGAGGAAGACCTTGGGGGTTTGGGTCGGGGTCCGCCCATCACTGGAGTGGAGGTCACTGAGGTTGTCAAAAAACTCCTCGGTGGTCGAGCTCCGGGGTTGGACGAAATTCGCTCGGAATATCTCTGGGCTCTGGATGCTGTCTTGGTTGACATGTCTCTGCAACATTGCGTGGTCATCAGGGGCTGCACCTCCGTATTGGCAAACTGGGGTGGTGGTCTCGACTTTTAAGAAAGGGAACCGGAGGGTGTGTTCCAATTATCGGGGAGTCACACTCGGCCTACCTGGGAAACTCTATGCAGGGGTACTAGAGCGCAGGATCCGACAGATAGTCGAACCTCGGATTCAGGAGGAACAATGTGGTTTTCGTCCTGTCCGTAGCACTCTTGACCAGCTCTATACACTCCGCAGGATTCTGGAGGCGGCATAGGAGTTTTCCCAATCTGTCCCTATGTGTTTTGTGGATTTGGAGAAGGCTTTCGACCGTGTCCCTCGAACAATCATGTGGGGCGTGCTCCGAGTGTACGGCGTTCCGGACCCGTTGCTACGGGCCATTCGGTCCTGTATCACGGGAACCAGAGTTTGGTCTGTATTGGCAACAACAGGTCGAATTCATTTCCGGTGGGAGTTGGAGTCCACCCAGGCTGTCCTTTGTCAACGATTCTCAGGGATGGGAATTTTCCGCCAATCTGCGGATTTCCGCCTTTAGTAAGTCAAATGGGTCATTTTTGAGATCGATGCAAATCCAATACCTTGAAACTCTAATTTTATTGGATCATAAGAACAGTCACAGACTGAGCATGTTGTTTTTGAGTAAAGAGAGAAATTTCCCTCATTTTTGATCAGCTCGAAGCTCATTTGAATGAAGCCAAGCACAGCTGGCAAGCAAACACAAATGGACAGACATGGAAAAACTTCAACCCGCAGACCGGCTGATTGCCAAAACTTGGGACGCGCTTCCTGTCACATCACTGCAGTGTGTGAGTCCTGTCGTGTGGAGTCCTCACACCATATCAATCAGACTATAAAGCCATCAGCAAAACCATACAGCACCAGAAGTCACATTAATAGTAAGCAGTGCTGTAGTGTTGTGTTTTCGTGGCTGAGTTGCTTGTACTTGACTTAATTTGGTCTACTTTATAGTTGATCTCGCCTCGGTTGCTTTGCTGCCATTGTGTACTCATTTATTTTTTGACCACTACAGCACTGATAGGAAGAAGTACTTTTCTTGTCAAGAAATAACTTCATTACGACAATGTTGTTTAAAATAAATTCAGAGTCTTACTTACTTTAAGTATATAAGTAAGTAATGTCATTTAAAATAAATTCAAGTCTCATTATACTCTAAAATTGTTGGTCTTCTTTTTCAATTTAGTTGTATTCAGCATATATATTGTATGTATTCAGTGTGTGTGTGTGTGTGTGTATATATATATATATATATATATATATATATATATATATATATATATATACAGTAAAACCTCCGCTGACGAACGCTTAAGATCACGAACTTTTCGCCTCAAGAACATTAAATTTGCGAGCATATAGTCTCTGCTGACGAACTAGTTTTCGGCGGACGAACCAAACCACGCGGTCGAACAGCGCCACGGTGGCGGCCACGAGAAGCTGACGCACGCTCATGGCGTCACAGTTCGTCACCCCCTTTCTTTGAGTGCGGAAGTGGTTTGTGTTTGATCGACATTTTGGACCATATTGAGTGTACTTTTGCTATTATGGGACCGAAAAAGACCCCACCACAGGCGGAGATCATTGAAAAACATGAACGGGTGTGCGTTTGTGTGACTTAGCGTCCCAGTACCAGTACAAGGAACAAGGAAGCTATTAAGGGTGCGTATGTGGCTAAAGGTGTTTCCAAACAGTAGGCGTTTCCAAACACTCCTTCCAAACAGTAAGTCCCTCCCTCCCTCCTCCCACTCCATTCCATCAAGCCGTCAACTACCATCACAAAGGTAAATAAAACGACTTTATTATACAGTACAGTTTATTTCTTTAATTACAATACAATAGACATTTTCTACATAAAATAAGGTATAGTTTTGTGTAGTTTTAAGGCTTATTTAGTAGAAAATTATGTTTTATGGGGACCTGGGAACGGATTATTCTCATTTTAATGGTTTCTTATGGGAAATAAATGTTCGGAAGACGAACTTTTCGCCTCACACACACTTTCTGGGAACCAATTATGTTCGTGAGCTGAGGTATCACTGTATATGTATGTATGTATGTATATATGTGTGTGTGTGTGTGTATATATATCATATATAATGTGTCTTTTTTTGGCTCTCTTAGTCAAAAGGGTTCCAGACCCCTGGTTTAAAGTATTTGAAATTAAAACTAGGCCCACTGTAGGCCTATAACTGTAAATTAATTTTTTTTATATATAATTTGAATAATTCATTTTCATCAGGTTCTCTTTAAAAATATTCCTTCCAGGAGATATCAATTGAGCTCCTTTTTGTAAGTATAACCCCAAACATTTTGGCCCCCTTGACCCCTGCCAATTTTTCCTCCTTTTCTATAAAGGCCTGTTCTCATCCCTGATTACTGTTTTTAAAGTATTCCACAATCACACCACTGTTTCCCAGATTGAAGAGCATTTGCCCACCTTTTTTGACAGCTATAGCACGAATTAAGTTTGAAATGGGCTCATTTTGTGCATAAAATTGTAAAACTTCTCAGTTTAATCTGCTTTCTTATGAACTAAAAATATTGGCTAATATGATTTGAAATTTTTTGTGTGTGATTTTAAAGTTTTTAATTTTCTTAACATTTCTAGAACATCCCGACTTTCCTGGAATTCAGGTTCTGGCTGCTAATGGAGACGCCGATCAGATCTTCTCACCCACAACCACCAGCCTGCGCGAGGCATTGTGATGATGAGTTCCACAGATGCTCTGCAAAGCTCTCCACAAGTGGGAAAGGAGGCCTCAAGCAAGAGGGAGCTCCGCCTGATCAAAAACAGGGGACAAACTTCACTGACCACGCTGCACGCTACATTTTGGTATTAAATGACACCCTACTTCACAAACCTTATCTATGGGTTCCATTTGTAGAAAATATATACATTGGTGTGAAAAAGGTTTCATCCCCTCTCTGATAGATTAAGTTTTTATGTTTTTGGGCTTTTTTTCCCTCCCTAAAAAAATCAATCATTTAAAAACTGCACTTTATGTTTTGTTGGCTTTGTATTGTATGTAAATTTGTTTGATGAAACAAACACACAGTTGTGACAAATGTTCAAAAAAGTTAAATCAGGAAGGGGGAAACCTTTTTTGCACCACTGTCCAGTTGTGCTCAAAAGTATGGTTTACTGCAGGGGTCTCCAACCCCACTTCTCAATTGGTCCCGATCTGCAGAAGAAATAATTCATTATTTCCGTTTTATTTATTTTTCGAGTCTGAACCATCTTTGATTTTGAAAAAACTTTTATTTTAAAATATGACCGGCTTCTCGGTTACCTGATGGTCATTTGAGCTCTAAAGTGTAACCTACGAGGGAACGGCACATGAACAGAGGCGAGTTGGACATGTTTCAAGCAATAGCGGGGATTTTGGGTGAGACTGAGCCTTCATTCTCCCAGCTGGTGTACCATCACCTGAGTTTTTTTTGTTTTGTTTTTTGTTTTGTTTTTTAAGAAAAGTTCAAGCTCTACTTCCCAACCAACTTTATTTCAGCTGTTGAAAAATAACATACTTGGGGTGCTTATTATTATTATTATTATTATAATATACACGCCGTGTACCCACTTGTTTTAGTGGCCGAGTTGCTTGTACTGACTTAATTTGGTCTACTTTATAGTTGCTCTCGCCTCGTTCGCTTTGCTGCCTGCCATTGTGTACTCATTTATTTTTTGACCACTATAGCACTGATAGTAAGAAGTACTTTTCTTATTAATAAATAACTTCATTATGACATTAAGACAATGTTTATTTAAAATTATTTCAGTGTCTTACTTACTTAAAGTGGGTAAGTAAGTAAGTAATGTCATTTAATATAAATTCAGAGTCCTATTATACTCTAAAATTGTTGATCTTCTTCAATTTAGTTGTATTCAGTATTTTATATAAAATATATTTCTTCTGTAATCATCCCCTCGAAACAGATCTGTAGTGAAAATGAAGTTTTATGTCTTTGTTCTGTCCTTTTATTCTTATATATATGGTTCTCAGAGGAATAGATTTTAAAATTTCGTTTTTTTGGCTCTCTTAGTCAAAAAGGTTCCCGACCCCTGGTTTAAAGTATTTGAAATTAAAACTCGGCCCACTCGAGGCTTATAACTGCAAATTATTTTTTTAAATAATTTGAATAATTAATTTTCAAAAGGTTCTCTTTAAAAATATTCCTCCCAGGAGACATCAATTAAGCTTCTTTTTGTAAGTATAGCCCCAAACCTTCTGGGGGGGCTTTTCCCCCCTGAACCCCCCAGCAAGGGCGCTGCCTGCCCCCACACCCCCACAGGGACCTAGGTGGTCCCCTTAACCCCTGCCAATTTTCCCTCATTTTCCATAAAGGCCTGTTCTCATCCCTGAATAAGTACAGTGTAAGACTGTTTACTAGTGCAGAGTAAATGTTGTGACATTTTGAATTATTATTGTTATTCTATTAACATGCTAGCTTGTAGCGGGTTTGCTCACAAGTTGAACAAAAAATGTTTGTTGTGATAATATGTGAGGCGCTCCACCGAAAGTAGGCGCTTGTCATACGGACCACTTTTGAGATCAAGGCCAAAAAAGTAAAAATGGTCCATTTTTATTGAAATTCGGATTTTTGCCGAAACTATTAAAACAAGTATTCATCGATCACTTGCTCACGTGAAATTGACGAAAACTCACTAAAAATTTTTTTTTTTTTTCCATTTTTCTGACGAGTACCCTCATAAAACTAGATAAAAACAGTAGTAAACTTACTGGTTTTCGTTGCACTTATTCACCGAGTTCGGTACCAGACACAATATAATCTATACACCAGAAGAACGGTCGTGAAGTGGGACTATAAGTCACAGTTTTGTGGAAAATTTTATTTTATAAAATGAGAGACAAACAACAGACATTTCTAGAAAGGAAAGAAACAGTAATAATAAAATGGAAAACAAGCTGAATAGTTTATTATACTTTTTCATGTAACGTGAATAGGTGGTATGTTAAAGTGATGTATTAACAGTTATTAAGATTACTACAGTATAGCCTAAATAATATAACATAACTAGTGTACTGAACTCTCAATTTCACTAAAATCACCAAATCCATTGAACTCTTCATCCTCTGTGTCATTCCTGAACAACTCCGCTAACTCTGGAAGTAGAGGGTGCGCTGCTTCCTCTTCCTTGTGCAGCTGTCAGCAGAGTCGGCATCAGTCCCTGTTGTTATTCCAGCCTTTCTGAATCCGGACAGTATGGTGTCAGTTGTCACTGAAGCCCATGCTTTATTGCTACATCCAATCACTTCCAGGAATATTGTGTAGCGCATCCTCCCCGTTGCCATGAAGCTGTGCTCGCCATCAGTCATCCACTGCTCCCACTGCTGACGTAAAACTGCCTTAAAGCGCCTTTTCACCGAGATGTCAAGTGGCTGTAGTACTTTGATTAAGCCTCCAGGGATGATGGCAGGAATGGTGTTGAAAAGCTTTAATTTATCTTTGAATTGTGGCGTGATGTGCGCACGCATACTGTTCATCACCAGCAGGGCTTTGCGTGTTCTAAAGAAGCCAGCTGGACGCTTAGTGTAGCACTTTGTAAGCCAAAGGTTCATCATGTCTCGATCCATCCACCCTTTCTCATTCACAGCCACAACAACTGCAGGGGGTTGGATTTTGGGCATGGTTTTTCGTTGAAAAATGACCATTGGTGGTAATTTTGATCAGTCTCCACAACATGCCAGCACCACTGTGAAGTGTGACTTCTCATGGCCAGTTGTTACTATATTCACGTTCTTTGTCTCTTTTTCTGAGACACTTCGGCCCATGGGGATGTCAAACATGAGGGGGACCTCGTTTTATATTAACATGAAGGATAAATGGGGAAAATATTATATGCAGTGTTATTTGATTTTTTTAATGTCAAAAAAGGATTTGTGGCTCCCAGTGTATTTACTGTACAAAATTGGTCCAAATGGTTCTTTGAATGGCAAACGTTGCCGACCCCTGAGCTACACTGAAATGGCCTTTTAGTATGTTTTACATTATTTAAGCTGTTTTGTTTAGTGTACATGCATGTTACAAAACAATGATTAACTTGTTTGCATGGTTTTTAAATGACATGCTCTGCCCTTGTACCCCGCAAGGGGCCATGTGGCCCCCTTGACCTCCAGCTGAAATATTTCATTTCCTCTATTTTTAAACCTGTTTCCTCTATTTTGTATAAACCTCACTGGGATCCCTGACATTCACCATCTTCTTCATCACCATCCGCGCTCTACATTCACCATCTTCCTCTTCCTTGCCATCCACACTCTACATTTCCCATCTTCCTGTTCATCACCACCCACACTCTACATTCACTATCTTCCCCTTTATTACCATCCACACTCTACGTTCACCATCTTTTTTTTTTACTCTTCATCACCTTTCTTCATCACCACCCATTCTCTGCATTCATTATTTTCCCTCGCCCTCTTCATCACTTCTCTTCATCACCATGCACTCTTCATTTATCTTCCTTTTTCTCTTCATCACCATCAAAACTACCATCTTCCTCTTCTTCCTCTTCACCACCACTCTTACTTCTGATGCACAATCTTCCTCTGACTCTCTTCTGAGTCCCTCCAGCGTGTTCTAGGTCGACCCTGGGGTCTCTTCCCGGTTGGACATGCCCGAAACACACCAGGGAGGCATTATGATTAGATGCCCGAGCCACCTCAACTGGTCCTTCTCAATGCAAAGGAGTAGTGGATCTACTCCGAGCTCTTTCCGGATGGTAGAGCTTCACACTTTATCTCTAAGGGAGCACCCCGCCACCTGACGAAGGAAGCTCATTTCAGCTGCTTGTATCTGCAATCTTGTTCTTTCGGTCACTTCCCAAAGCTCGTGACCATAGGTGAGGGCTGGAATATAGATTGAGTGGTAAACTGAGAGATTCACCTTACGGCTCCGCTTCTTCACCACAACACGCTGGTACAGGCTCCGTTTAACAGCAGAGGCTGCAGCAGTCCGTCTCTCCCGCTCCATCCTTCCCTCACTTGTGAACAAGACCCCAAGGTACTTAAACTCCTCCATTTAGGGCAGGACCTCATTCCCGACTCGTAGGGTGCATTCCACACTTGTCCGACTGAGAACCGTGACCTCAGAATTGGAGGTGCTGATTTTCATCCCCGCTTCGCATTCAACTGCGAATCGCTTCAATGAGCTGGAGGTCCCGGCTTGATGAAGCCAAAAGGACATCATCCCCATAAAGCAGAGATGAGATCTGATGGCCACCAAACCAGAACCCCTCAATGCCTTGGCTGCGCCTAAAATTTCTGTCTATAAAAATTATGAACAGAATCAGTGACAAAGGACAGCCTTGGCGGACTCACCGGAAATGAATTCGACTTCTGGCCCCTGTGATACAGTGATTGGCCCATAACAACGGGTCTGGAACACCATACTCCCGGAGCACACCCTACAAAATAACCCGGGGGACACGGTCGAAAGCCTTCTTCAAATCCACAAAACACATGTGGAGAGATTGGGCAGACTCCCATGCCTCCTCCAAGATCCTGTGCAGCATATAGAGTTGGTCAAGAGTGCTATAGCCAGGAAGAAAACCACATTGTTCCTCCTGGATCCGAGGTTCAACAATCATAGCTTATTGACTACCTCAATGACCTCCACTCCAGTGATGGGCAGACCCCCGCCCAAACCCCAGGGTCTTCCTCCTCCATGGAGGGCGTGTTGGTGGGATTGAGGAGGTCCTCAAAGTATTCCCTACACCTCTCCATGACATCCCCAGTTGAAGTGCGCAGCTCCCCACCTCCACTGTAAACAGTGTTTGTTGAGAACTGCTTCCCCACATGGTTGGTGGTCCAGAATCTTTTTGAGGCCAACCGATAATCACTCTCCAGGCCCTTACTGAAGTCCTCCCACGTCCGAGATTTTGCATCTGCAACAGTCTCGGCTGCAGCCTGTTTGCCCTGCCGGTACCTGTCTGCTGCCTCAGGAGTCCCACAGGCTAATAAGGCCTGATAGGGCTCCTTTTTCAGCTGGACGGCCCCCTTCACCCCAGGTGTCCACTACCGGGTTCAGGGGTTACTGCCACGACGAGCACCAACAATCTTGCGGCCACAGCTATGGGCTGCCGCCTCAGCAATGGAAGCATGAAACATGGCCAATTTGGATTCCATGTCACCCGCCTCCGGGACGTGGTTGTAGTTCTGCCGACAGTGGGAGTGAAAGGCATCTGAAGACATCTGCCTAAAAAGACATAAAGACATCTGCCTCACAGAAAGAAAGTGCTTGGGATTGAGTCTTGGCCCAGCAGAGGCATTCTTGTGTCTGGTTTACTTGAGCTTCCTGTTTTCTCCAGGTATTCCAGCTTCCTCTGACAGTGCAAATACATGCATACTTGGTTATAAAACATGTGTATATGCTCGGTGTTCAAAGTTAAAAACGATGTAATGTGATCTATGTTAATATGTTCTTTGTAAATACTTACTTTTGTTTTTGACCAATACTGCATTTCAAACTGGGCCCTTGAGCAAGGCCCTTAACCCTCAATCACTCAAGTTGTGTTAAAAAATTCTAATTCACTTTGGATAAAAGTATCTGCCAAATGCTGTAAATATAAAAGTAAATACAAAGTAGAAAAACAAAGTACATTTCTTTGGTGATATTGAAAAACCTCCAGAAGTTTTTCTATCAAATGCTTTCAAAATTGTAAAAAAAAAAAAAATTTGGGAAATCCCACCTGAAGAGCTTTATGCACGAAAGCACATCATTTTGAGCACAACTGTACAGTGGTGTGAAAGTTTTTTCACCTTTCCTGATTTATTAAACTTTTGAACATTAGTCACAGCTATGTGTTTGTTTAATAGAACAAATTTAAAAGTAAGACGAAGACAAGACAACATAACGGAGCTTCTCCCCCCCACCCCCCCAACTTTTCTCAAATTTCCTGCCTCTTTGCTGATGGGGGTTTCCTCCCACAGCAGTAAAGACATGCACATGAGGCTAATCGGTTGTTCCAAATTGCCCTTGGTGTGAGTGTGAAGGTAAATGGTTATGTGTGTGTTGGCCCTGTGACGGTACGGTGAACTGTGAGCCTGGCTTTGGACGGTGTCCACAGTGAGTGTTCAAATAATTTAACTAATTTATACCTGAATATAAATTGTGGTGACGGTGGCATAGTGGTTAAGGTGCTGCACTCATGATCAGGAGGTTGTGTGTTTGAAACCCAGTTAGACCCCCACTGTGCTAAGACCCGTGGGCAAGGCATTACCACAAGTGTGCCTCTGTTCACCCAGCAGTATAAATGGGTACCAGTAAAAATGTACTGGGAAGTTAACCTGCAATGAACTCTCATCCCATCCAGTAGGAGTTGGACTCCTGGTCGCTTCTGGCTACGGAAACCGCGGGATAAGCACCAGCCTAATGAGCCACGAGGCTCGAGTGTAAAAAAAAAAGCCCAACAGACTTACCATACCTGAATATAAAACCTAATGTGATGTCAGGTAATACAACGAGGGAGTTTATTTCAGCCCCACCATTCTGAATGAAAAGTGAAGCATTCTTTGACACTGATGTATTTAATATTTATGAATAAAAGACGCATGTGTAGCCCCGTTGAAAAAAAGATGTCTGACTCATTCATTCATTTTCTGAACTGCATAATCCTAACTGGGGTCATGGGGGAGGCTGGTGTCCATCTCAGCCGATTCTGGTCGAGGGCACAGTAAACCCTTTACAGTTCGCCAGGCTATTGCAGAGGCTAAAATATGAATTGTAATATCATGCACTATTGTAATACGCTGTTGTTTCTATATTCACATTCTACAGGATTTGTATGTTGGATATCCGTAATCACAGTCGAATCGAACCTTGAGATGTTTCGGATTTTTTTAGCGTTGATGTGGTGAGGGGTTTTTTGGAGGTGATATATTTCAAATGTATTAATAGTGTTTTGTTTGAGAGCACACTCGGTCTCAAGCAAAGAATAAAAAAGAAAAAGAGCTTGAGAAGGCAAGAAAGCCCTTTTTGGAGCATGCAAGAACTAATTTGTCCCTCAAACACTCAACGTTTTATGTATTGCAAAATAATAATGGAACCCGTGACACTGAGACATGAATCAAATGATGCACTGAATGAAGCATAACTTCACCTGTGAGCATTGTGCTTCTGCCGCAGGAGTAGCCGGGCTGTGGGGCATCTAATATGTAGTAACCCAGATTGCTGTTATTACTCTGGGTGACAACCTCAGGCTGGAAGGCATCTACCGCACTGGGGCGATCAGCTTGTCCAAATGTTCCTTCCTCGGGCATCCTGACCACATGGAGGAAAGCAGAGTTCATTCAGATTATTCCCAAAACCCAAAAACATCTGTTTTATATGGATTTCTAACAGTACAATCTCGATATAAAGAGAATTTTTCAAAAGAAAAAGATTTGTTACCTGTAGACGGGACATCCAACAAAGTTGGGGGCTGTGAAGCCCACCAGTTCCTGATAAAGACACAAGAAATAATTGAGTTTTAAAATCCATTTAATGGAGTCACAATGCATATTCAGTAAAATCTTTCCAAGGGACTATCAGAGTAAACTAGAGCATGAGTCCTGTATAATGATATTACTATATTTTTCTTGACATTTTTTATTACTAATATTATTACTATAATAATATTGATATCTATTCCAAGCCTTGTTTTATACTGTAGCTTAGTCCAGTGGAATGGAATTCATTCATTCATTCATGCCTGATCCGATTAATGCTACTGGAGAAGGCTCGAGTTTATCTCTGCCATCATTGGGCAAAGATAGGCCTAAACCGCTCTCCAATCCATTGAAGAGCCAACTCGCACTCATAATATGCTAAAGTGCATGTCTTCAGACGATCAGAAAAAACTCGAGTATGAGAAGGAATAAAGAATATGCATATACCACAAAGAAATAGCAGGGGACTTGAACCCAGGCCATTGCTGTGAGGTGGACATGCTTATCATGCAACTCCTAATTTCATCATCCTCATCATCTTCTTCCACTTCTTCCGGCTCGGGTGGCGGGAGCAGCAACCGAAACAAAGAGGCCCAAACATCCCTCTCCCCAGCCACTTCCTCCAGATTTCCTGGGGGGGATATGAACGCGTTCCCAGTCAAGCCGAGAGACATGGTCCCTCCAGCGTGTTCTAGGTCGACTCTGGGGTCTCTTCCCGGGTGGACATGCCCGAAACACACCAGGGAGACGTTCGGGAGGCATTCTGACCGGATGCCCGAGCCACCTCAACTGGCCCCTCTGAATGCGGAGGAGCAGCAGATCTACTCCGAGCTCTCCCCGGATGGTAGAGCTTCTAAACCTTATCTTTAAGGGAGAGCCCCGCCACTCGGCGAAGGAAGCTCATTTCATCCGCTTGTATCTGCAATCTTGTTCTTGTTCCTTTGGTCACCACCCAAAGCTCGTGACCATCGGTGTGGGTTGGAACGTAGTTTGACTTGTAAATTCAGAGCTTTACCTTCCGGCTCAGCTCCTTCTTCACCATGACGGACCAGTACAGGCTCTGTTTAACAGCAGAGGCTGCAGCAATCCGTCTGTCGATCTCCCGCTCCATCTTTCCCTCACTCGTGAACAAGACTCCAAGATCCTTCAACTCCTCCACTTGGTGCAGGACCTCATTCCTGACCCGGAGGGTACATTCCACCCTTGTCTGACTGAGAACCATGGCCTCGGACTTGGAGGTGCTGATTTTCATCCCGGCCGCTTTGCATTTGACTGCGAATCGCTCCAATGAGAGCTGGAGGTCCCAGCATGATGAAGCCAAAAGGATAACAACATCCGCAAAAAGCAGAGACAAGATCTGATGGCCACCAAACCAGAACCCCTCAACGCTTCGGCTGCGCAGTACAAAATCCTAATTTATTCAATTCAAAAATTAACCATCAGATCACATAAATGTTTGTTTTATCATATTATACTATATAACATATTTTTATATTACATTCATTCATTCATTTTCTGAACCGCTTCATCCTAATTAGAGTCATGGGGATGATGGCACCCATCCCAGCCGACTCTGGGCAAGGGCAGAGTACACCCAAGACGGCTCGCCATACCATTGCATTGCAGAAACACGCTGACTTCTATGGAGCTACTCTTGTCAAAAGTCAGCAATGGTTCTTTTACATGAACCTCTCACCACAGACAGTGAGAGACATGGCCGGCCTTTGATAACCCAGTTAGCTGCACTGGGGGAGACAGTGACAACCCGTTGAGAATGAGACTCGAACCCCCAAACTTAGGATCAGTAATCCAGCTCCGATACCACCAGGCCATCACTGTCCCAGCTGCATCCCAAGAAGCCTAAAGACCCCAGTTTCCCAGTCCCAACTCTCCACCAGTCTCCCTCAGTCCAGTGTCTCTACTGTCTCCACATCCACCACAGTACCAGTAGTGAAACCCAAGAAGCCCAGAGCCATGAACAAAGAAGTCAAGCTCAGAAGGATGAACGATGAGCAAGAGGTGCAGTTGGAAACCTCCTCCGAGTTGCAATCTTAGTTCGGATGAACAGCACGTTCCCATGGTGCATCCAGAGCGCTCACTCCACGCACGGGCTGCTCACTGGCACGCACCAACATTTCCGATGAATGGTACGAACAGTCACGGGAACTTTCATTCATCATCCATTCATTTTTTTAAGAAGTCTAATCCAAATAAGGACCACCGGGACTCTGGGCGAGGGCAGAGTACACCCTGGACAGCTCACTAGGCCATCTTAGGGCAGAAACACGCTGACAACAACGCAATCTACTCTTTATGAAAGTAAAGAAAAACATACATTTAAACCGATTTTCTCTGTCTAACAGCAAATGCCAAAATTGTTCCCACGCTGGGTCAGTCAGTGCAATGTAGTGTGAAAGTCACTGAACCAGTTTCCCTTCGGACACGCCCACCTTTTACACACTCCAGTGATCCAACTTCCAGAATTCTTCACCTTCATAACATATTCATAACACCAATGCAGGGGGTCAGGGTTTGTTCCCCCGACGTCCCTCAATCACCCCGAGTTGAGCCTCGGTAAATCCAAACCCAGAGTTGTGTTCCACTAAAGTGGTGCTGTTTCTCGGTATGATGCCGGAGGGGTGTGATGAAGGGGAAGCGCGTCTGACTGTGGGAAACATGATTTTCTGGAACAAAGTGTAAATACAAGTGAATAAAGTGTATTGTATTGTATTGCATTGAATAAAGTACGGAAATTCAGTTCAATTGTAGATCCACACCGGTAGTTGGCAGTGGCGCTCTCATGGTGGAGCGGTTTTTCGCATCGAGCAAAAGATATGAAGTGTAGTAGAATTTACTGATCAAACAAACAACACGGAAAATTCTCTCACAGGAACGAAGAGAAAAGTAAAGAGAGACGGAGATATTAAGATAACATAAGTTGAATGAGTTGAAAGAAGTTGAATGAGATTAAATAAGGATGTTTTTTTTAAAATTTCAGGCGCGTTGTTGCAGCTTTTCCTTTACAGATAAAAGAAAAATGTTAATGAAGTTGTTTTTTGTTGTCAGTTGAACTATACTTCGTATTTTTTTTTGTATTTAATCTTAATATAGATATAATGTTATGCAGAGGTGTAGTCATATTCAGAACAATTTTATATACACACAATGTAGTCGCTTGTGGGGCGTTTGGTGCTGGAAATGTTTTTTTTTTTTCCTTCCTAGAGATGGCGCCACAGAAAGTAATTTAAAGGTACTAAAATAATAAAATAAACCGCAACTACATTACTGAGAGCTTCTGCTCTGTGTTTTTAAAATCAATATATTGTGTTTGTGCTTTAATCAAGGGAATCCGATGCGATGTTTATGATTGGCCGTTATTGGAATCGCAGCTTTCCTTGAATAATGCTGGATAATTTCCCTGAATAATTACCTTCGATGAAAGTCCCGTGTTGTCACTTTGTTGTATTGTCGATTCATTGGTTATAAACGCTAACAAATCGTCCAACACGTCATTCGTGATATCGCAGAAATCAGTGAAGGGCATCTCTCTCTGTGACATCTTTCCAACTGATCACACTTGCTCCGCCCACCTGTAAAGCACTTCGAATCTCGTGCCGTTTTGACGTCACAGGTACCGCACGAGCAGTTGCCCTGGAAACCATAAAACTCAATTACTGTACTGAACTGTTCCTTGACATGATACGCACTTATTGGTTTGTTCCATGTGGGGAAATTGCTGTGATCTCTGGCGGGTTAATGAAATTTATTTCTATTTCAAAAACTATTGACTTCGCCTGAAAATGTATAACATGCTGCAATGGCGAATTGTTCAGGGTGGACTTTGTCCTCGCCCATAGTCAGCTGACATGGGCGCTTGAGCTCCCTCCCGCCCCAGCCCGAGTTCGGATTAATTGGTTCTGCAAATTGGATGACCCTGGGGACATGCTTTTCCGGAATAATGCACAGTAAGAGAATTAAGCACCTCCACTCCGGTAGTTGGCAGTGGCGCTCATTGTAGTGCAATGGTGTCGCGGTTTTTATACGAGCAAAAGATACGAAGTACAGTCAACAAACACTCACGAAACAACACGAAAAATTATAACAAGAACGGAGACGGAGATATTAAGACATAAATAAGCTAAACGAGTTTAAATAAAGATGCATTTTTTTTAATTTCAGGCAAATTGGTGCACTTTAAATCTTTTCAATTACAGATTAAAACAATGTTAATGGAGTTTTTCTTCAGGAGTTGAACGATATTTCTTTCTTTTTTATTTTTAATGTTAATGAAGACGCAATGTTAAGCAGAGGTGAACTTATAATTTTGTGGACAAATAATAATAATAATAATTAAAAAAATAATTTATAGTCGCGCCCCATGGTCTAGTAGTATAGGGCCCTGGATCACTGATCCAAAGGTTGGGGGTTCGAGTCCCACTCTCCACAAGGTTGTCACTGTCCCCCCCAGTGCAGCGAACTGGGTTATCAAAGGCGGGCCATGTCTCTCACTGTCTCTGGTGAGATGCATGTAAAAGAACCATTGCTGACTTTCGGAAAGAGGAGGCTGCAAAGTCCTCAGCGTGTTTCTGTCCCTTGCGATAAAGGGTTATGACAGGAAGGGTATCCGACGTAAAAACCTCTGCCAAATCAACCGTGCGAATCAAATGATTCGCTGTGGCGACAAGACTGGAAAAAGCCGAAAATACAGACAGTCGCTCCCGGTGGGCGGGTAAGGGGTGTGTGTGTGTGTGTGTGTAAATGTTTTTTTGTTCCTGGAGGGGGCGCCACAGAAAATAATTGAGACGCACTGGTTTTAGTCACAAGCTTGCACAATTCCAATACAGTAGTCTAATACAAGACACATTCGGTCAGAATATGCATGTATTTAGCATATGTGTTGGCTTCCTTCTGGTCGCCCGGTTTCCTCCCACAGTCCAAAGACATGCATATTAGATGTATGTGTACTGACCCAAAGTGCAAATAACTGGGTTATCAAGGGTCTTTCACTTTCTATGGTGTGGCGTTCATGTAAAAGAATCATTGCTGACGTTCTCAAGAGTAGCTGCATATCAGCATGTTTCTGCTCTATGATGACCTGTCCAGGGTGTACTCTGCCCTTGTCGAGAGTCAACCGAGATGGGTGCCAGCCTCCCGATAACCCTAATTAAGATGAAGCACTTCAGAAAATGAAAAAATGTTTGTATATTTCCTTGTACTGATAAGCTATTCAAGGTGTACACCTCCTTCGGCCAGAGCCAAACCTGATTACAGGCTTTTATACTGTATAAAAACTAAGCACTTTCCTTCAGGAGTTTAGTACACCTGTTGGTTAATCCAATTACATTTGAGCATGTCAACATTCTTTCTTTCGGCTTTTCCCCCTTCTCTCAGGAGTCGCCACAGCGAATCATCTGATTTGGCATAGGTTTTTACGTCGGATGCTCTTCCTGTCACAACCCTTTAGCAAGGGACAGAAACACACTCACGGCTTTGCAGCCTACTCTTTACAAAAGTCAGCAATGGTTCTTTTACATGCCTCTCACCATAGACAGTGAGAGACATGGCCCACCTTTGATAACCCAGTTAGCTGCACTGGGGAGACAGTGACAACCTTGTGGGACTCGAACTCCCAACCTTAGGATCAACGATCCTGCACCCTATCCACTAGACCACCACTGCCCCATGAGACCACCACATGCCCCATTTGAGCATGTAAACATAGACTGTCAAAATGAGTCCTAATGGATAACGCATTGTTTTTTGTTTAACCCATTGGATAAAAGCTAATAGTTTGTACTTCCAAAATATTGGTGGCTTCATTTCAAATCTATTGTGGTTGACTACAGACCTGGGTGTGAATCCCAGGCTTGGCAAAGATGTTTCTGTGTGGAGTTTGCATGCTCTGTGAGTGATTGCTTGGTTTCCTCCGGGGAACACCAGTTTCCTCCCACCACCCAAAAACGTTCACATTAGGCTAACCGGCATTTCCAAATCCCCTCAGATGTGAGTGTAAATGGTTGTGGGCGTGTTGATCCTGGAATGGTTTCGTTAGCTGTTCAGTGTGTAATACCTTCACCCAGTGTTGGCTAAGATGGGCTCTAGCCTCCCAGCAATCTGAATGGGATTAAAATGTTTGGCAAGTGTGTGAGAGAGAATGAGTGCGACACTGTTTTCGTGTGTACACACACACACACACACACACACATACACACACACAGTAAGGTAACAAATGTAAAAAACAAAATAGTCAAAACCAGAAAAATTAAATGTTCAAATAGATTTATTTTAGGATTTAAATGATTGCATAATAAATCAACTCATTATTTATTTTGTTGTTAATGTTCACTACAGCTATATTTATGTGTAAGGTAACTGTTATTTATCAAAAACACATGTATTCCTTTAAGATGTAATATATCCGATATGGCCATGAGCCCTTAATTTGTCCGTTGAAATGTCATTTTCATTGATCAGGGCGTTGTTTTATATTTCAAGCATAGAAATACGATTCTCCAGCAATTTAAAATACTGTATTCCTTCTTCCCATGGGATTCCCGTGCAGCTGGCCTGAAAACAATCAGAAAGATTCAATGAGCATGATCACCTCCAGTGTGACTCCAAGAGCAGCTTTAATCCATTCACTCACACATATGCTAAACCATTTAATACCATTCGATTCCTGGGCAGGCCGGAGCCTATCTCAACCAACACGTGGCGAAGGCAAGGTACCTGTACACCATCACTGTTTTCATTCAGAATATGCATTTTTTAGCATATGTGTGGGTTTCACATCCCTTTACAACCAGAAGGCCCGGGTTTCTCTCTAGAGTTTGCATGCTCTCCCCATACTTGTGTGAGTTCCCTCTGGGTACTCCAGTTTCCTCCCACGATCCAAAGACATGCACATTAGACTAACTGGAAAATTAGTTCCAAAATTATATTGTTATAAAAGTTGTATTTAAAGTCGTAAGAGCCAGAAATGATGATTGTACATTCATCTTCAGAAAAACATACACATCTCCCACTGTGATTCCTGAAAACAACCTCCATCGAGAACGAATTGAAAAAACTTATTTAGATGAATTGCAAAAATCCACATGTGCAAAAATACCAACTGATTCTTCATCACCACCCATTCTCTGCATTCATTATTTTCCCTCGTCCTCTTCATCACTCCTCTTCATCACCATGCACGCTTCATTTATCTTCCTTTTTCTCTTCATCACCACCAAAACTACCATCTTCCTCTTCTTCCTCTTCACCACCACTCTTACTTCTGATGCACAATCTTCCTCTGACTCTCTTCTGAGTCCCTCCAGCGTGTTCTAGGTCGACGCTGGGGTCTCTTCCCGGTTGGACATGCCCGAAACACACCAGGGAGGCATTATGATTAGATCCCCGAGCCACCTCAACTGGTCCTTCTCAATGCAAAGGAGTAGTGGATCTACTCCGAGCTCTTTCCGGATGGTAGAGCTTCTCACTTTATCTCTAAGGGAGCACCCCGCCACCTGACGAAGGAAGCTCATTTCAGCTGCTTGTATCTGCAATCTTGTTCTTTCGGTCACTTCCCAAAGCTCGTGACCATAGGTGAGGGCTGGAATATAGATTGAGTGGTAAACTGAGAGATTCACCTTACGGCTCTGCTTCTTCACCACAACACACTGGTACAGGCTCCGTTTAACAGCAGAGGCTGCAGCAGTCCGTCTCTCCCGCTCCATCCTTCCCTCACTTGTGAACAAGACCCCAAGGTACTTAAACTCCTCCATTTAGGGCAGGACCTCATTCCCGACTCGTAGGGTGCATTCCACACTTGTCCGACTGAGAACCGTGACCTCAGAATTGGAGGTGCTGATTTTCATCCCCGCTTCGCATTCAACTGCGAATCGCTTCAATGAGCTGGAGGTCCCGGCTTGATGAAGCCAAAAGGACATCATCCCCATAAAGCAGAGATGAGATCTGATGGCCACCAAACCAGAACCCTTCAATGCCTTGGCTGCGCCTAAAATTTCTGTCTATAAAAATTATGAACAGAATCAGTGACAAAGGACAGCCTTGGCGGACTCACCGGAAATGAATTCGACTTCTGGCCCCTGTGATACAGTGATTGGCCCATAACAACGGGTCTGGAACACCATACTCCCGGAGCACACCCTACAAAATAACCCGGGGGGACACGGTCGAAAGCCTTCTCCAAATCCACAAAACACATGTGGAGAGATTGGGCAGACTCCCATGCCTCCTCCAAGATCCTGTGCAGCATATAGAGTTGGTCAAGAGTGCTATAGCCAGGAAGAAAACCACATTGTTCCTCCTGGATCCGAGGTTCGACAATCATAGCTTATTGACTACCTCAATGACCTCCACTCCAGTGATGGGCAGACCCCCGCCCATACCCCAGGGTCTTCCTCCTCCATGGAGGGCGTGTTGGTGGGATTGAGGAGGTCCTCAAAGTATTCCCTACACCTCTCCATGACATCCCCAGTTGAAGTGCGCAGCTCCCCACCTCCACTGTAAACAGTGTTTGTTGAGAACTGCTTCCCCACATGGTTGGTGGTCCAGAATCTTTTTGAGGCCAACCGATAATCACTCTCCAGGCCCTTACTGAAGTCCTCCCACGTCCGAGATTTTGCATCTGCAACAGTCTCGGCTGCAGCCTGTTTGCCCTGCCGGTACCTGTCTGCTGCCTCAGGAGTCCCACAGGCTAATAAGGCCTGATAGGGCTCCTTTTTCAGCTGGACGGCCCCCTTCACCCCAGGTGTCCACTACCGGGTTCAGGGGTTACTGCCACGACGAGCACCAACAATCTTGCGGCCACAGCTATGGGCTGCCGCCTCAGCAATGGAAGCATGAAACATGGCCAATTTGGATTCCATGTCACCCGCCTCCGGGACGTGGTTGTAGTTCTGCCGACAGTGGGAGTGAAAGGCATCTGAAGACATCTGCCTAAAAAGACATAAAGACATCTGCCTCACAGAAAGAAAGTGCTTGGGATTGAGTCTTGGCCCAGCAGAGGCATTCTTGTGTCTGGTTTACTTGAGCTTCCTGTTTTCTCCAGGTATTCCAGCTTCCTCTGACAGTGCAAATACATGCATACTTGGTTATAAAACATGTGTATATGCTCGGTGTTCAAAGTTAAAAACGATGTAATGTGATCTATGTTAATATGTTCTATGTAAATACTTACTTTTGTTTTTGACCAATACTGCATTTCAAACTGGGCCCTTGAGCAAGGCCCTTAACCCTCAATCACTCAAGTTGTGTTAAAAAATTCTAATTCTAATTCACTTTGGATAAAAGTATCTGCCAAATGCTGTAAATATAAAAGTAAATACAAAGTAGAAAAACAAAGTACATTTCTTTGGTGATATTGAAAAACCTCCAGAAGTTTTTCTATCAAATGCTTTCAAAATTGTAAAAAAAAAAAAAAAAAAAAAATTTGGGAAATCCCACCTGAAGAGCTTTATGCACGAAAGCACATCATTTCGAGCACAACTGTACAGTGGTGTGAAAGTTTTTTCACCTTTCCTGATGTATTAAACTTTTGAACATTAGTCACAGCTATGTGTTTGTTTAATATAACAAATTTAAAAGTAAGACGAAGACAAGACAACATAACGGAGCTCCCTCTTGTCCCCCCCCCCCCCACACTTTTCTCAATTTTCCTGCCTCTTTGCTGATGGGGGTTTCCTCCCACAGCAGTAAAGACATGCACATGAGGCTAATCGGTTGTTCCAAATTGCCCTTGGTGTGAGTGTGAAGGTAAATGGTTATGTGTGTGTTGGCCCTGTGACGGTACGGTGAACTGTGAGCCTGGCTTTGGACGGTGTCCACAGAGAGGCTCACTCCCCGCGACCCGAATAGGATTAAGTGGTTTTGGTGAATGAGTGCGTGAGTGAGTGTTCAAATAATTTAACTAATTTATACCTGAATATAAATTGTGTGGCCGGTGGCATAGTGGTTAGGGTGCTGCACTCATGATCAGGAGGTTGTGTGTTTGAAACCCAGTTAGACCCCCACTGTGCTAAGACCCGTGGGCAAGGCAAGAAGCTCCGTGTGTCACCTGCAACAAACGCCTACAGCTTAACAACAGTTCAGATGATTATTCCTCTTCAGGCACTTCAGAGGAAACTGTCGTTTGTTCAGGAGAAAGTCTTATTTCTTCAGAAGAGGCATCCAACATCATTACCTTTTCTATCGCTTAGCCAGAGAAGACGCACAGTGTTTGAGTGGCATCATAGAACTTAATTGGTAATTGAAACACACTAAAAAAGGCTCATTGACAACTTGTGCACGAATGAGGAAAAAGGTTAAAAGCCCGAGTCAAGAAATAAAGCATAAAACAACAGTAACGCTGTCCTTTCCACGAAAAGCATCATGGTAGATTCAGCTCCATAATAGCCAATAGGAGGGAGCTGCGTCATGCCTCCTAGGCAATTGAAGGCCAGCGGTGTGGGATGTTGGGAGATGGCCAATAAGAGAGAGCTGCGTCATCCCTCCTAGCGAGTGGGAGGCCAGTGGGGCGGGATGTTGGGAGATAGGTAATGGGAGGTAGCTGTGTTATCCCTCCTAGCCAATGGGAGGCCAGCGGGGCAGGATGTTTGAACGTCATTGATGGGAGAGCAGCTGGTGCATTTTTAAGATGGCGCTTTCGTAACGTATGTTTCGGATACAGAGACAAATATTTTAAGAAAATGAGTTTCGCCACCTGCATTTTTCGTTTGGTGAGACTCGTAAAGTGAGGTAGCACTGTATATTTTCTATAAATGGAACCCATAGAGAAGGTTTGTGAAGTAGGGTGTCATTTAATACCGAAATGTAGCGTGCAGCGTGGTCAGTGAAGTTTGTTACCTGTTTTTGATCAGGCGGAGCTCCCTCTTGTTTGAGGCCTCCTTTCCCACTTGCGGAGAGCTTTGCAGAGCATCTGTGGAACTTGTCATCACAATGCCTCGCTGCAAGCTGGTGGTTGTGGGTGTGCAGATCTGATAGGCGTCTCCATGAGCAGCCGGAACCTGAATTCCAGGAAAGTTGGGATTTTCTAGAAGTCTTAAGAAAATTAAAAACTTTAAAAGCACACACAAAAAAATCCAAATCACATTAGCCAATATTTTTAATTCATAAGAAAGCAGATTAAACTGAAGTTTTACAATTTTATGAACAAAACGAGCCCATTTCAAACTTAATTTGTGCTACAGGTGTCAAAAATACTGAGAAACTGTGGTGTGATTGTGGAATACTTAAAAAACAAGAATCCTCAACATCAAATTCATTGTAAAGGCTTTGAAAATCTCATCATATATAGTTTATGACATCAAAAGATCCAGAGAAACTGCAGCAATCGCCATGAATACGCGGCAAGGCCTTTATTGGGATGAGCCCAATACGTGCTACTTTATATGGTGAGCTGTGAGCCTGGCTTTGCCCGGTGTCGACAGAGAGACGCCAGACTCCCAGCCACCCGAATAGGATTAAGTGGTTTTGGTGAACGAGTGAGTGAGTGTTCAAATAATTTAAATAATTTATACCTGAATATAAATTGTGTGGACGGTGGCATAGTGGTTAAGGTGCTGCACTCATGATCAGGAGGTTGTGTGTTTGAAACCCAGTTAGACCCCCACTGTGCTAAGACCCGTGGGCAAGGCATTACCACAAGTGTGCCTCTGTTCACCCAGCAGTATAAATGGGTACCAGTTAAAATGTACTGGGAAGTTAACCTGCGATGGACTCCTCTCATCCAGGAGTTGGACTCCTGGTCGCTTCAGGCTACAGAAACCAGGGAATAAGCACCAGCCTGATGAGCCACTAGACTCGGGTGTATAAAAAAAAGCCCAACAGACGAAACTGAAAGTGATGTCATGTAATACAATGAGGGAGTTTATTTCAGCCCCAGCATTCTTAATGAAGTTAACCATTCTTTGACACTGATGTATTTAATATTTATAAAAACAAGACTAGCCTCGTTGAAAAAAAAAAGATGATTTCTGACTTGTTCATTCATTTTCTGAACCGCTTAATCCTAATTAGGGTCATGGGGGAGGCTGGTGTCCATCTCAGCCGATTGTGGTCGAGGGCACAGTACACCCTGGACAGCTCGCCAGGCCATCGCAGTGGCTAGAACAGGAATTGCAATATTATGCACTATTCTAATACGCTGTTGTTTCTATATTCAGATTATACAGGATTCGTATGTGGGATATATGTAATTACAGTCGAATCGAACCTTTAGATGTTTCAGTTTTTTTATGGAGGTGATTTATTTAAAATGTATTAATAGTGTTTTGTTTGAGAGCACACTCAGTCTCAACCTAAGAATAAAAAAGAAACAAAGAGCTTGAGAAGTCAAGAAAGCCCTTTTTGGAGCTTGCAAGACCTAATTTGTCTCTCAAAAACTCACCGTTTTATGTATTGCTGAATAATAATGGGATCTGTGATACTGAGACATGAATCAAATGATGCACTGAATGAAGCATAACTTCACCTGTGAGTACTGTGTTTCTGCTATAGGAGTGGCCGGGCTGTGGGGCATCTATAAGGGAAACCAGATTGTTGTTCCCACTTTGGGGGGGACAATCTCAGGCTGGAAGGCATCGAGAGACAAAGAAATAAATTCCCCAAGCTCAATAATCTCATACTGTTTCATGTGGGAAATATTTTTATACAAATAGGAGCTGAAACTTGTCTAACAGCAACGAAAATAATATTTTTAATGGTGCCGAGGTGTGAGTGTGGCAGTGGGGGGGGGGAACAGCTTGTCCACATGATGATCCTTCTGCAGGCATCCTGACCACATGGAGGAAAGCAGAGTTTGTTCAGATTATTCCCAAAACACAAAAACATCTGTTTGATATGGATTTCTAACAGTATAATCCAGATATAAAAATAATTTTAAAAAGAAAACTATTTGTTACCTGTAGACGGGACCTGCAACAAAGTTGGTGTCTGTGAAATCCACCAGTTCCTGATAAAGACACAAGAAATGATTTCTGAGTTTTAAAATCCATTTAATAGAGTTACAATGTATGCATTATTTATGACTAATATTATTACTATAATAATACTGATTTCCGATCCAAGCCTTGTTTTATACTATAGCTTAGTCCGGTGGAATAGAATTCAGTCAGTCATGCCTGGGAAATATTTTTATACAAATAGCTGAAACTTGTCTAACAGGAATGAAAATAATATTTTTAATGACCATTTCAATCATATACTAATTGCAGCGAATATACTAATATACTGATCGAGGGTAGATGATAGTCCCGTTGTCACTTTTTGTGTTGTTGATTAGTTGCTTATAAATGTGAACAAATCCTGCCACACGGCATCAATGAAATCACTGAAATCGTTGAAGACGATCTCTCTCTTCCTCCATGTTTCCAACTGACCACATTTGCTCTGCTCTCCTCGTGCCGTTTTGACATCACAGGTATGTCTCGTGCAGCTGGCCTGAAAACTGAAACTCCATTATCGAACTGTTCCTTGAAATGATACGCACTTATTGGTTTGTTCAATTACATTTGAGACTAATTTCGAAGGATTGAGGTTTCCTTTCGAATTTTTCCCTTAATCGGGTCACCACAGCGAATGATTCGCATGTTTGATTTGGCATAAGTTTTTACGTCGACTGCCCTTCCTGACACAACCCTTTTTAGCAAGGGAGAGAAACACGCTGCCGGCTTTGCAGCTACTCTTTAGGAAAGTCAGCAATGGTTCCTTTACATGCCTCTCACCATAGACAGTGAGAGACATGGCCCGTTTTTGATAACCCAGTTAGCTGCACTGGGGGAGTTAGTGACAACCTTGTGGGGACTTGAACCCCCAACCTTAGGATCAGCAATCCAGCACCCTATACCACTAGGCCACCACTGCCCCAGACTAATTGGAAGGACTGTGTGGAGAAATTGCTGTGATCTCGGGTGAATGTAATTTATTCATATTTAAAAAAAAAAAAAAAAAGTCACGAATTGGCTTGAAAATGTATAACATGCTGCAATGGCAAACTGTTCAGGGTGTACTCTCTCCTCGCCCAGAGTCAGTTCAAATGGGCGCTAGAGCCCCCTCCCACCCCAGCCCTAATTAGGATTAAGTGGTTCTGCAAAATGGATGAATCTAGGAGTTGAGAACATGTGTATGAAAGTTTAGCCCAGTGCTTCTGAAATAGTGGGGCACGTCTGACCCTGGGGAACATTTCTGGAATAGTGTCTGTCTGTCTTCCTTTCGGCTTTTTTCCTTTTTACTCGGGAGTCGCCACAGCGAATCATCTGATTCGCACATTTGATTTGGCATAGGTTTTTACGTCGGATGTCCTTCCTGTCACAACCCTTTTTTAGCAAGGAACAGAAGCACGCTGATGACTTTGCAGCCTACTCTTTACGAAAGTCAGCAATGGTTCATTTCCATGCCCCTCGCCATAGACAGCAAGAGACATGGCCCGCCTTTGATAACCCAGTTAGTTGCACTGGGGGATTTCTGGAATAGTGTCCGGCACGAGAATTAAGTGTCATTGCACCTCCATTCCACTACTTGGCAGTGGCACTCATTGTCGCACTATGATGTAGCGGTTTTTCGCAGGAGCAAACGATATGAAGTACAGTAAACAACCCTTCAAGAAACACCACTGAAATTTTTCTCCGTAACAGGAACGAGGAGAAAGGTGGAGCGAGACGGAGATATTAAGACAAAAACGAGTTGAATGAGCTGAAATAAGGACGTATTTTCTTTAATTTCAGGAACATTGATGCACTTTAAATCTTTTCTTTTCCACTTTTCCAATCAATCAAATCTGGGTGCCGTGCCAGAATTCTGGCATAGGCAGCAGCCATAACAGCTTGTCATGGCTGTACACCAGGAGTGTCAAATTCGTGCCACAATGGGCCATGTGGCTGTAGGTTTTTATTTCAACCAAGCAGACTCACACCTGAGGTGGCTCATTTAATCAACTCATCCGAGTCTTCAGGCAGCTGATTGGTCAAGCTGTATACTCTGTACAGAGACTGACCAATCAACTGCCTGAACACTCAGCTCAGTTGATTAACCGAGTCAAGTCTGGTGTGCTGCTGCTTGGTTGTTTATTTTACATTTGTATAACTAATTGTTACCAAAAATTTTATTTTATATATATTATCTATACTTGTTTTTATTGAGTGTTTTTATCTTTTTATATGCCTTATATGTTTGGTTTTCTACACTTGAATTTTATATCTGTAATACAAATAATTTATCAATTTACTTTATTGGTATTCGTGTGTGTATTGTATAATAAATAATTTTTGCTTTTATTCCATTTAAGAAACCCAGAATTATAAAATATTGTATGGTATAAATTATTATTGACTGAGATGTTGCACTATATGTATGAGTATTATTTGTCAATGTTTAAATCAAATAAAATCAATCAAGATTCAAAAACAATTTAAATGAAGTTGTTCTTTATTCGTTTTGGGGTCCTTTGGGCTTTTTTACACCCGAGCCTAGTGGCTCATCAGGCCAGTGCTTATCCCCAGTTTCCATTAGCTTGAAGCGACTCGGAGTGCAACAACTCCTCCTGGATGGGACGCTCGTCCATCGCAGGTTGCCTTTGTTATGTACGGAAATTAAGAATAGGAAAAGTCCTATTAAAACCAGCAAAATAAGACAAACAACGATATGCAATTAATACAATTTAATATTAATAAAATAATGCAAAGTATTAGATAGCCGTTTAGAGCTAATACTAGCGAGTGATAAAATAGAGAATAAATAGCACGAGGGTCACAAAATAGGTACAGTATAATCACCTAGTGGCTGCAGTCGTGGAAACTTGGAGACGTAACAATAGCTGGCGGTCAAAAGTTCTGAATCACAGTCGTCAGAAGTCTTGCATGATGATTACGCGAGTTGCTCTCTCATTGGCTATCTCCCAACATCCCTCCCTGCTGGCCTCCCATTGGCCAGGAGGGAGCTGAATCTCCACAGTACTGCACCAAAAGCTTGTTTGTCAAACTCATAAAGGAGAGCTGTACTGTTGGTTCATGAGTTTCGAGAGTGCTCATTGCAGCTTATTTTTCATTTAAGTTGTTTTAATCCAGTAAATGTTTAATAAACATGGCGCGTTCCGCTGAATGTGGGCAAACGCGGCTCATCCGGATCTCCAATCCCTCGAGCAAACAGGTGAATGTTGAGTACTAAACAAGTGTGCAAAGCGCACTTGCCTGCTTGACAGATCAGAGGTCGGACAAGCCGTGCCCCATCTCAAAAGCTTTGACGTCAGCTGCGGCGGAGCGTGTCACGGAGCACGCAGAGTGTGGGCGGCGTCGTGACTGACACCGGAGCCCTCAAGACGGGGCGCGGCTCATCCGGACCTCCGATCCCTCAAGCAAACGAGTGAATGTTGAGTACTAAACAAGTGTTCAAAGCACACTTGCCTGCTTGACAGATCGGAAGTCCGCACAAATCGTGTTCCGTCACAAAAACTCCGGTGTCGACGCGACGCCTCCGCACTTGGCGGAGCGTCACAAATGTTGAATAATGTTTAATATTGTTTGGTTTGGTTCATAAAAAAATTAGTTCATAAAAAATGTTCTGAATCTCCATAGTAGTGTACCCATGCCTGTTTGTTACACGCGTAAAGGAGAGTTGTACTGTTGGGTCATGAATTTCGTGAGTTTATTTGAGAGTACTCATTTATAATCTTATAAACACGGCTCATTGGTAATCATTATGGGTTTACATGACTAGACAACCAAGTGAAACAATAAGGAATGAAGAGTTTTTATGACCGATTTGAGCAGCGATGTGGCGCACTTGCCCTGACAGACAGGACTGCATACAGAGTCAGTCCGAAATGAAAGGAGGCAGGTGTTCTTTAACTCTCTTTTGAGAGATCTCATTGCTGCTTATTTTTCATTTTTTAAGTTGTTTAATTCAGTAAATGTGTAATAAATGTGGCGCGCTCTGCCGAATGTGAGCAAAACGCGGCTCATCCGGACCTCCGATCTGTCAAGCAGATAAGTGCGTTTTGAATGCTGCTCCGTCTCAAAAGCTCCGGCGTCAGCTGCGCACTGCGTGTGGGCGGAGCCAGCATTCGGCAGAGCGCGCCACAAATGTGTGTTTTTATTGTGTGTGTGTGTGTGTCCAAATCACTGGGATCCTTGCTGAGGTTCTCTCCGTCCTTTCTCGCTCCGTCTTCTTCAGGATAACTGATCACGCTTGCTCCACTCTGCTGTAAATACACGTCAAAACCGCGCCGATGTGACGTCACAGGCACTATTGTGCCGATACAAACTCATTTTTGGAACTGTCTTCTTGGGCAGCAGTGTCAAAGGCGTTGGTGGATTTCTGGTTTGAAGGTCACAGTGTAATGACCAGTGTTGGGCCCTTGAGCAAGGCCCTTAACCCTCAAACGCTCAGTTCTTTAAAAAAAAAAAAAAACTAAGTCTGTCTGAGAAAAGTGTCCGGTGTGATGTGTGATAGGAGGGTATCGGCAAGACTGAAAGGAAAAGTGTACAAGACTGTGGTAAGGCCAGCGATGTTGTATGGGTTAGAAACAGTGGCCCTGGGGAAAAGACAGGAGGCAGAGCTGGAGGTAGCAGAGATGAAAATGTTGAGGTTCTCTTTGGGAGTAACGAGGATGGATAGGATTAGGAATGAGCACATCAGAGAGACAGCACATGTAAGACGTTTTGGAGACAAAGTCAGAGAGGCTAGATTGAGATGGTTTGGACATGTACAGAGGAGGGATAGTGAGTATATTGGTAATAGGATGCTGAGGCTGAAACTACCAGGCAAAGGCCTAGAGGAAGACCAAAGAGACGATTCATGGTTGTGGTGAAGGAGGACATGAAGGTCGTTGGTGGAAGAGAAGAAGATGCAAAGGATAGGGTGAGATGGAGGCAGATGATTCGCTGTGGCGACCCCTGAAGGGAAAAGCCGAAAGGAAAAGAAGAACTAAGTCTGACTGAATGAGAGTCTACCAAATAATATAAATGTAAATTTAATGCAGCAGTGACGCACACTATGTTTTTTATAGATCAATAAGCTTTTAAAATACTGTTTTAAATACTGTATATTGAATACATTCATTCATTCATTTTCTGAACCACTTAATTCGAAATTGGAGTCTGGCACCCTTCCCAGCCGACTCTGGGCAAGGGTAGAGTACGCCCTGGACAGTTCGCCAGGCCATAGCAGGGCAGAAACATGCTGATGGCTATGCAGCTCCTCTTGTCAAAAGTCAGCAATGGTTCTTTTACATGAACCTCACACCAGAGACAGTGAGAGACATAGCCGGCCAATGAGAACCCAGTTAGTTGCATTGGGGGTGGGGGTGGGGTGGGGGATGGGGTGGGGGGCGTGACAACTTGTGGAGAGTCGGGCTTGAACCCCCCAACCTTATATCAGTAATCCATCACTCCACACCGGGCCAGCACTGGAGATTATTATGATGATGATTATTATTAGTAGTAGTCGTATGGGCGTTTTTGTTTTTTTTTTGGTAAATAAATAAATGAATGAATGAATAAATCCCTCTCAGTAACCCCATCACTCGTCTCTGACATCTATCTGTAACTTGACAAATTTCTGCACAATATCCTCTTTATCACCATCATCTCTGTTCTCCACTACTCATCCTCCTGATTCTCTATCTTCTGCTTCCTCTTCAACACTCTTCTTCCTCAGTCATTCATCTTTCATTCTTCATTCCACATTCACCATCTTCCTTTTCATCAACACTCATATTCTACATTTACCATCTTGTTCTTCATCACCATCCACACACTACATTCATCGTCTTCTTCATCACCATCCACACTCCACATTCACCATCTTTCTCTTCATCACCACTCATACTCTACATTCACCATCTTCCTGTTCATCACCATCCACACTCTACATTCATCGTCTTCCTCTTCATCACCACCCATTCTCTACATTTAACATCTTCACCAGTAATGAAACAAATGTCACATCAAAAGAAAAAATGAAACGTAAATAGATTCATTCACTATTCACATTTTATTTTAGTATTAACATTTTATTTTATTAAAATTATATTTTATTATTTAAATATAATACAAAGTTAAAAAATATGAACCGTAACAAGTACAAAGTTAAAATTGGATAATACGAACAGTAGAAAACAAACAGTATATGAACAGTAGAAAAAAAATCACCCTTGTATTTAGATTGTTATTAAATTATCAAATATACACAAACAGATTGAATAATCTATACATCCATAAGGCCATGAGCCCTTAATCTTTCTTTTAACATTTTATTTTCTTTGATGAGGTCGTTGTTTTGACTTTCAAGAATCGAAATGCGACTCTCGAGCAATCTGTAATGTTCTTTCTTCTTCCGGCGGGATTCCCGTGCAGCAACCCTGAAAACAATCAGAAAGCTTCAATGAGCATGATCACCTCCAACTTGCCTCCAAAAGCCGCTTTAACCCAGTAAACCAAATGCCAGCTCTTCGAGAGTTCAGTAAAGCTATGTGTTACACAAGCAAAAGGAAGGGAAACGGTCATAAACTAAAGGAATCACTAAATTGTTGAACGTTACAACAAGAATAAGAATACCAAACTGAAATGTGTACTGTAAATACAGGCTGGCGTCCATCTCATCCGGCTGGGTGATAGTGAGGTACAGCTTGGATAGCTTACCAGGCCATTGTAGGATATATATATATATGTATATATATACTGTATGTATGTATATACTGTATGTATGTATGTATATATATATACTGTATGTATATATACAGTCGGCCCTCAATATTCACGGGGGTTCGGTTCCAGCCCCTCCCTCGAATGAAGAAAATCCGCGAGTTCTGTACCCAGAAGTAAAACCCCATGTATCATATTACATAAGCGGATGAGCAACTGGAAGTAAAATACTATGTATCTATTACATGTGATAAAATATGCTTCTTAAACACATTATATATACAGTCTTACTCATTAATACAGTATTAATGTAATAAAATGTCGTAATGATTAAGAAAAAATTTTTAATTTTGAACCGTGATATTTATTAATAAAATATTGACCCCGAAAAAGGAAAAAAGCCGAAAGGAAAAGAAGAGATATAAACATTATACAGCATACTTACTGCATAGTATGTATATATTTTCATTTTGTGTGTATAATATATTATCCAGTTAAGCTCTATGATGCCACGGCTCAGCGCCGTCCCTTCTGAAGAAATAAGACTTTCTTCTGAAGAAACGACAGTTTCCTCTGAAGTGCCTGAAGAGGAATAATCATCTGAACTGTTGTAAAGATGGAATATTAAAGTCTTTTCAATTTTTATTCCAGTACAGTGCCTAAGTTAATATTTGGAATGTTTGTGTATATCTGCTTTTCCCCGCTCCAGCTGAGGGGCGTGGCTGAGCTGCTCGGACTGAATGCAGTTCATATTTGAATTAAGTACTCCCTATAAACACAAACTGCACACTCACCTCAATTAAAACACATTTCTTCAGTTCTGCCCCTTTGAATGTGAGGCGTTTGTTGCAGGTGACAAACGGAGCTTGTGAAACGAAGCGCAACTTCTCCAGCTTATCAAGTGAGCAAGTGCACTTGTGCACTTCAAAGAAGCTCCGTGTGTCACCTGCAACAAACGCCTACAGCTTAACAACAGTTCAGATGATTATTCCTCTTCAGGCACTTCAGAGGAAACTGTCGTTTCTTCAGGAGAAAGTCTTATTTCTTCAGAAGAGGCATCCAACGTCATTACCTTTTCTATCGCTTAGCCAGAGAAGACGCACAGTGTTTGAGTGGCATCATAGAGCTTAATTGGTAATTGAAACACACTAAAAAGGCTCATTGACAACTTGTGCACGAATGAGGGAAAAGGTTAAAAGCCCGAGTCAAGAAATAAAGCATTAAACAACAGTAATGCTGTCCTTTCCACGAATAGATTCAGCTCCATAATAGCCAATAGGAGGGAGCTGCGTTATGCCTCCTAGGCAATGGAAGGCCAGCGGGGCGGGATGTTGGGAGATAGCCAATAAGAGGAAGCTGCGTCATCCCTCCTAGCCAGTGGGAGGCCAGTGGGGCGGGATGTTGGGAGATAGGTAATGGGAGGTAGCTGTGTTATCCCTCCTAGCCAATGGGAGGCCAGCGGGGAAGGATGTTTGAACGTCATTGATGGGAGAGCAGCTGGTGCATTGATTGAATGTTTGAATGCCGTGTTTGAATGGCGCGTTTGAATTTTTAAGATGGCGCTTTCGTAACGTGAACTTGTTTCGGATACAGAGACAAATATTTTAAGAAAATGAGTTTCGCCACCTGCATTTTTCCTTTGGTGAGACTCGTAAAGTGAGGTAGCACTGTATATTTTCTATAAATGGAACCCATAGATAAGGTTTGTGAAGTAGGGTGTCATTTAATACCGAAATGTAGCGTGCAGCGTGGTCAGTGAAGTTTGTTACCTGTTTTTGATCAGGCGGAGCTCCCTCTTGTTTGAGGCGTCTCCATTAACAGCCGGAACCTGAATTCCAGGAAAGCCGGGATTTTCTAGAAGTGTTAAGAAAATTAAAAACTTTAAAATCACACACAAAAAAATTCAAATCACATTAGCCAATATTTTTAATTCATAAGAAAGCAGATTAAACTGAGAAGTTTTGCAATTTTATGAACAAACCGAGCCCATTTCAAACTTAATTTGTGCTACAGGTGTCCAAAATACTGAGAAACTGTGGTGTGATTGTGGAATACTTAAAAAACAAGAATCCCCAACATCAAATTCATTGTAAAGGCTTTGAAAATCTCATCATATATAGTTTATGACATCAAAAGATCCAGAGAAACTGCAGCAATCGCCATGAATACGCGGCAAGGCCTTTATTGGGATGAGCCCAATACATGCTACTTTATATGGTGAGCTGTGAGCCTGGCTTTGCCCGGTGTCGACAGAGAGACGCCAGACTCCCAGCCACCCGAATAGGATTAAGTGGTTTTGGTGAATGAGTGAGTGAGTGTTCAAATAATTAAACTAATTTATACCTGAATATAAATTGTGGGGACGGTGGCATAGTGGTTAAGGTGCTGCACTCATGATCAGGAGGTTGTGTGTTTGAAACCCAGTTAGACCCCCACTGTGCTAAGACCCGTGGGCAAGGCATTACCACAAGTGTGCCTCTGTTCACCCAGCAGTATAAATGGGTACCAGTAAAAATGTACTGGGAAGTTAACCTGCAATGAACTCGCATCCCATCCAGGAGGAGTTGGACTCCTGGTCGCTTCTGGCTACGGAAACCGCGTGATAAGCACCAGCCTAATGAGCCACAAGGCTCGAGTGTAAAAAAAAGCCCAACAGACTTACCATACCTGAATATAAAACCTAATGTGATGTCAGGTAATACAACGAGGGAGTTTATTTCAGCCCCACCATTCTGAATGAAAAGTGAAGCATTCTTTGACACTGATGATGTATTTAATATTTATGAATAAAAGACGCATGTGTAGCCCCGTTGAAAAAAAGATGATGTCTGACTCATTCATTCATTTTCTGAACTGCCTAATCCTAACTGGGGTCATGGGGGAGGCTGGTGTCCATCTCAGCCGATTCTGGTCGAGGGCACAGTAAACCCTGGACAGTTCGCCAGGCTATTGCAGAGGCTAAAATATGAATTGTAATATCATGCACTATTGTAATACGCTGTTGTTTCTATATTCACATTCTACAGGATTTGTATGTTGGATATCCGTAATCACAGTCGAATCGAACCTTGAGATGTTTCGGATTTTTTTAGCGTTGATGTGGTGAGGGGTTTTTTGGAGGTGATTTATTTCAAATGTATTAATAGTGTTTTGTTTGAGAGCACACTCGGTCTCAAGCAAAGAATAAAAAAGAAAAAGAGCTTGAGAATGCAGGAAAACCCTTTTTGGAGCATGCAAGAACTAATTTGTCCCTCAAACACTCAACGTTTTATGTATTGCAGTATAATAATGGAACCCGTGACACTGAGACATGAATCAAATGATGCACTGAATGAAGCATAACTTCACCTGTGAGCATTGTGCTTCTGCCGCAGGAGTAGCCGGGCTGTGGGGCATCTAATATGTAGTAACCCAGATTGCTGTTATTAATCTGGGTGACAACCTCAGGCTGGAAGGCATCTACCGCACTGGGGCGATCAGCTTGTCCAAATGTTCCTTCCTCGGGCATCCTGACCACATGGAGGAAAGCAGAGTTCATTCAGATTATTCCCAAAACCCAAAAACATCTGTTTTATATGGATTTCTAACAGTACAATCTCGATATAAAGAGAATTTTTCAAAAGAAAAAGATTTGTTACCTGTAGACGGGACATCCAACAAAGTTGGGGGCTGTGAAGCCCACCAGTTCCTGATAAAGACACAAGAAATAATTGAGTTTTAAAATCCATTTAATGGAGTCACAATGCATATTCAGTAAAATCTTTCCAAGGGACTATCAGAGTAAACTAGAGCATGAGTCCTGTATAACAATGATATTACTATATTTTTCTTGACATTTTTTATTACTAATATTATTACTATAATAATATTGATATCTATTCCAAGCCTTGTTTTATACTGTAGCTTAGTCCAGTGGAATGGAATTCATTCATTCATTCATGCCTGATCCGATTAATGCTACTGGAGAAGGCTCGAGTTTATCTGTGCCATCATTGGGCAAAGATAGGCCTAAACCGCTCACCAATCCATTGAAGAGCCAACTCGCACTCATAATATGCTAAAGTGCATGTCTTCAGACGATCAGAAAAAACTCGAGTATGAGAAGGAATAAAGAATATGCATATACCACAAAGAAATAGCAGGGGACTTGAACCCAGGCCATTGCTGTGAGGTGGACATGCTTATCATGCAACTCCTAATTTCATCATCCTCATCATCTTCTTCCACTTCTTCCGGCTCGGGTGGCGGGAGCAGCAACCGAAACAAAGAGGCCCAAACATCCCTCTCCCCAGCCACTTCCTCCAGCTTTCCTGGGGGGGATATGAACGCGTTCCCAGTCAAGCCGAGAGACATGGTCCCTCCAGCGTGTTCTAGGTCGACTCTGGGGTCTCTTCCCGGGTGGACATGCCCGAAACACACCAGGGAGACGTTCGGGAGGCATTCTGACCGGATGCCCGAGCCACCTCAACTGGCCCCTCTGAATGCGGAGGAGCAGCAGATCTACTCCGAGCTCTCCCCGGATGGTAGAGCTTCTAAACCTTATCTTTAAGGGAGAGCCCCGCCACTCGGTGAAGGAAGTTCATTTCATCCGCTTGTATCTGCAATCTTGTTCTTGTTCCTTTGGTCACCACCCAAAGCTCGTGACCATCGGTGCGGGTTGGAACGTAGTTTGACTTGTAAATTCAGAGCTTTACCTTCCGGCTCAGCTCCTTCTTCACCATGACGGACCAGTACAGGCTCTGTTTAACAGCAGAGGCTGCAGCAATCCGTCTGTCAATCTCCCGCTCCATCTTTCCCTCACTCGTGAACAAGACTCCAAGATCCTTCAACTCCTCCACTTGGTGCAGGACCTCATTCCTGACCCGGAGGGTACATTCCACCCTTGTCTGACTGAGAACCATGGCCTCGGACTTGGAGGTGCTGATTTTCATCCTGGCCGCTTTGCATTTGACTGCGAATCGCTCCAATGAGAGCTGGAGGTCCCAGCATGATGAAGCCAAAAGGATAACATCATCCGCAAAAAGCAGAGACAAGATCTGATGGCCACCAAACCAGAACCCCTCAACGCTTCGGCTGCGCAGTACAAAATCCTAATTTATTCAATTCAAAAATTAACCATCAGATCACATAAATGTTTGTTTTATCATATTATACTATATAACATATTTTTATATTACATTCATTCATTAATTTTCTGAACCGCTTCATCCTAATTAGAGTCATGGGGATGATGGCACCCATCCCAGCCGACTCTGGGCGAGGGCAGAGTACACCCAAGACGGCTCGCCATACCATTGCATTGCAGAAACACGCTGACTTCTATGGAGCTACTCTTGTCAAAAGTCAGCAATGGTTCTTTTACATGAACCTCTCACCACAGACAGTGAGAGACATGGCCGGCCTTTGATAACCCAGTTAGCTGCACTGGGGGAGACAGTGACAACCCGTTGAGAATGAGACTCGAACCCCCAAACTTAGGATCAGTAATCCAGCTCCGATACCACCAGGCCATCACTGTCCCAGCTGCATCCCAAGAAGCCTAAAGACCCCAGTTTCCCAGTCCCAACTCTCCACCAGTCTCCCTCAGTCCAGTGTCTCTACTGTCTCCACATCCACCACAGTACCAGTAGTGAAACCCAAGAAGCCCAGAGCCATGAACAAAGAAGTCAAGCTCAGAAGGATGAACGATGAGCAAGAGGTGCAGTTGGAAACCTCCTCCGAGTTGCAATCTTAGTTCGGATGAACAGAACGTTCCCATGGTGCATCCAGAGCGCTCACTCCACGCACGGGCTGCTCACTGGCACGCACCAACATTTCTGATGAATGGTACGAACAGTCACGGGAACTTTCATTCATCATCCATTCATTTTTTTTTTTTTAAGAAGTCTAATCCAAATAAGGACCACCGGGACTCTGGGCGAGGGCAGAGTACACCCTGGACAGCTCACGAGGCCATCTCAGGGCAGAAACACGCTGACAACAACGCAATCTACTCTTTATGAAAGTAAAGAAAAACATACATTTAAACCGATTTTCTCTGTCTAACAGCAAATTCCAAAATTGTTCCCACGCTGGCCACGCTGGGTCAGTGCAATGTAGTGTGAAAGTCACTGAACCAGTTTCCCTTCGGACACGCCCACCTTTTACACACTCCAGTGATCCAACTTCCAGAATTCTTCACCTTCATAACATATTCATAACACCAATGCAGGGGGTCAGGGTTTGTTCCCCCGACGTCCCTCAATCACCCCGAGTTGAGCCTCGGTAAATCCAAACCCAGAGTTGTGTTCCACTAAAGTGGTGCTGTTTCTCGGTATGATGCCGGAGGGGTGTGATGAAGGGGAAGCGCGTCTGACTGTGGGAAACATGATTTTCTGGAACAAAGTGTAAATACAAGTGAATAAAGTGTATTGTATTGTATTGCATTGAATAAAGTACGGAAATTCAGTTCAATTGTAGATCCACACCGGTAGTTGGCAGTGGCGCTCTCATGGTGGAGCGGTTTTTAGCAAAAGATATGAAGTGTAGTAAAATTTACTGATCAAACAAACCCGTCAAGAAACAACACGGAAAATTCTCTCACAGGAACGAAGAGAAAAGTAAAGAGAGACGGAGATATTAAGATAACATAAGTTGAATGAGTTGAAAGAAGTTGAATGAGATTAAATAAGGATGTTTTTTTTTAAATTTCAGGCGCGTTGTTGCAGCTTTTCCTTTACAGATAAAAGAAAAATGTTAATGAAGTTGTTTTTTGTTGTCAGTTGAACTATACTTCGTATTTTTTTTGTATTTAATCTTAATATAGATATAATGTTATGCAGAGGTGTAGTCATATTCAGAACAATTTTATATACACACAATGTAGTCGCTTGTGGGGCGTTTGGTGCTGGAAATTGTTTTTTTTTCCTTCCTAGAGATGGCGCCACAGAAAGTAATTTAAAGGTACTAAAATAATAAAATAAACCGCAACTACATTACTGAGAGCTTCTGCTCTGTGTTTTTAAAATCAATATATTGTGTTTGTGCTTTAATCAAGGGAATCCGATGCGATGTTTATGATTGGCCGTTATTGGAATCGCAGCTTTCCTTGAATAATGCTGGATAATTTCCCTGAATAATTACCTTCGATGAAAGTCCCGTGTTGTCACTTTGTTGTATTGTCGATTCATTGGTTATAAACGCTAACAAATCGTCCAACACGTCATTCGTGATATCGCAGAAATCAGTGAAGGGCATCTCTCTCTGTGACATCTTTCCAACTGATCACACTTGCTCCGCCCACCTGTAAAGCACTTCGAATCTCGTGCCGTTTTGACGTCACAGGTACCGCACGAGCAGTTGCCCTGGAAACCATAAAACTCAATTACTGTACTGAACTGTTCCTTGACATGATACGCACTTATTGGTTTGTTCCATTACATTTGAGACTGTGTGGGGAAATTGCTGTGATCTCTGGCGGGTTAATGAAATTTATTTCTATTTCAAAAACTATTGACTTCGCCTGAAAATGTATAACATGCTGCAATGGCGAATTGTTCAGGGTGGACTTTGTCCTCGCCCATAGTCAGCTGACATGGGCGCTTGAGCTCCCTCCCGCCCCAGCCCGAGTTCGGATTAATTGGTTCTGCAAATTGGATGACCCTGGGGACATGCTTTTCCGGAATAATGCACAGTAAGAGAATTAAGCACCTCCACTCCGGTAGTTGGCAGTGGCGCTCATTGTAGTGCAATGGTGTCGCGGTTTTTCGCACGAGCAAAAGATACGAAGTACAGTCAACAAACACTCACGAAACAACACGAAAAATTATAACAAGAACGGAGACGGAGATATTAAGACATAAATAAGCTAAACGAGTTTAAATAAAGATGCATTTTTTTAAATTTCAGGCAAATTGGTGCACTTTAAATCTTTTCAATTACAGATTAAAACAATGTTAATGGAGTTTTTCTTCAGTAGTTGAACTATATTTCTTTCTTTTTTTATTTTTAATGTTAATGAAGACGCAATGTTAAGCGGAGGTGAACTTATAATTTTGTGGACAAATAATAAATAATAATGATAATTAAAAAAATAATTTATAGTCGCTCCCCATGGTCTAGTAGTATAGGGCGCTGGATCACTGATCCAAAGGTTGGGGGTTCGAGTCCCACTCTCCACAAGGTTGTCACTGTCCCCCCAGTGCAGCGAACTGGGTTATCAAAGGCGGGCCATGTCTCTCACTGTCTCTGGTGAGATGCATGTAAAAGAACCATTGCTGACTTTCGGAAAGAGGAGGCTGCAAAGTCCTCAGCGTGTTTCTGTCCCTTGCGATAAAGGGTTATGACAGGAAGGGTATCCGACGTAAAAACCTCTGCCAAATCAACCGTGCGAATCAAATGATTCGCTGTGGCGACTCCCGAGTAAAAGGGAAAAAGCCGAAAAGACAGACAGTCGCTCCCGGTGGGCGGATAAGGGGTGTGTGTGTGTGTGTGTGTGTGTGTAAATGTTTTTTTGTTCCTGGAGGGGGCGCCACAGAAAATAATTGAGACGCACTGGTTTTAGTCACAAGCTTGCACAATTCCAATACAGTAGTCTAATACAAGACACATTCGGTCAGAATATGCATGTATTTAGCATATGTGTTGGCTTCCTTCTGGTCGCCCGGTTTCCTCCCACAGTCCAAAGACATGCATATTAGATGTATGTGTACTGACCCAAAGTGCAAATAACTGGGTTATCAAGGGTCTTTCACTTTCTATGGTGTGGCGTTCATGTAAAAGAATCATTGCTGACGTTCTCAAGAGGAGCTGCATATCAGCATGTTTCTGCTCTATGATGACCTGTCCAGGGTGTACTCTGCCCTTGTCGAGAGTCAACTGAGATGGGTGCCAGCCTCCCGATAACCCTAATTAAGATGAAGCACTTCAGAAAATGAAAAAATGTTTGTATATTTCCTTGTACTGATAAGCTATTCAAGGTGTACACCTCCTTCGGCCAGAGCCAAACCTGATTACAGGCTTTTATACTGTATAAAAACTAAGCACTTTCCTTCAGGAGTTTAGTACACCTGTTGGTTAATCCAATTACATTTGAGCATGTCAACATTCTTTCTTTCGGCTTTTCCCCCTTCTCTCAGGAGTCGCCACAGCGAATCATCTGATTTGGCATAGGTTTTTACGTCGGATGCTCTTCCTGTCACAACCCTTTAGCAAGGGACAGAAACACACTCACGGCTTTGCAGCCTACTCTTTACGAAAGTCAGCAATGGTTCTTTTACATGCCTCTCACCATAGACAGTGAGAGACATGGCCCACCTTTGATAACCCAGTTAGCTGCACTGGGGAGACAGTGACAACCTTGTGGGACTCGAACTCCCAACCTTAGGATCAACGATCCTGCACCCTATCCACTAGACCACCACTGCCCCATGAGACCACCACATGCCCCATTTGAGCATGTAAACATAGACTGTCAAAATGATTCCTAATGGATAATGCATTGTTTTTTGTTTAACCCATTGGATAAAAGCTAATAGTTTGTACTTCCAAAATATTGGTGGCTTCATTTCAAATCTATTGTGGTTGACTACAGACCTGGGTGTGAATCCCAGGCTTGGCAAAGATGTTTCTGTGTGGAGTTTGCATGCTCTGTGAGTGATTGCTGGGTTTCCTCCGGGGAACACCAGTTTCCTCCCACCACCCAAAAACGTTCACATTAGGCTAACCGGCATTTCCAAATCCCCTCAGATGTGAGTGTAAATGGTTGTGGGCGTGTTGATCCTGGAATGGTTTCGTTAGCTGTTCAGTGTGTAATACCTTCACCCAGTGTTGGCTAAGATGGGCTCTAGCCTCCCAGCAATCTGAATGGGATTAAAATGTTTGGCAAGTGTGTGAGAGAGAATGAGTGCGACACTGTTTTCGTGTGTACACACACACACACACACACACACATACACACACACAGTAAGGTAACAAATGTAAAAAACAAAATAGTCAAAACCAGAAAAATTAAATGTTCAAATAGATTTATTTTAGGATTTAAATGATTGCATAATAAATCAACTCATTATTTATTTTGTTGTTAATGTTCACTACAGCTATATTTATGTGTAAGGTAACTGTTATTTATCAAAAACACATATATTACTTTAATATATAATATATCCGATATGGCCATGAGCCCTTAATTTGTCCGTTGAAATGTCATTTTCATTGATCAGGGCGTTGTTTTATATTTCAAGCATAGAAATACGATTCTCCAGCAATTTAAAATACTGTATTCCTTCTTCCGATGGGATTCCCGTGCAGCTGGCCTGAAAACAATCAGAAAGATTCAATGAGCATGATCACCTCCAGTGTGACTCCAAGAGCAGCTTTAATCCATTCACTCACACATATGCTAAACCATTTAATACCATTCGATTCATGGGCAGGCCGGAGCCTATCTCAACCAACACTTGGCGAAGGCAAGGTACCTGTACACCATCACTGTTTTCATTCAGAATATGCATTTTTTAGCATATGTGTGGGTTTCACATCCCTTTACAACCAGAAGGCCTGGGTTTCTCTCTAGAGTTTGCATGCTCTCCCCATACTTGTGTGAGTTCCCTCCGGGTACTCCAGTTTCCTCCCACGATCCAAAGACATGCACATTAGACTAACTGGAAAATTAGTTCCAAAATTATATTGTTATAAAAGTTGTATTTAAAGTCGTAAGAGCCAGAAATGATGATTGTACATTCATCTTCAGAAAAACATACACATCTCCCACTGTGATTCCTGAAAACAACATCCATCGAGAACGAATTGAAAAAACTTATCTCGATGAATTGCAAAAATCCACATGTGCAAAAATACCAACTGATTCTTCATCACCACCCATTCTCTGCATTCATTATTTTCCCTCGTCCTCTTCATCACTCCTCTTCATCACCATGCACTCTTCATTTATCTTCCTTTTTCTCTTCATCACCACCAAAACTACCATCTTCCTCTTCTTCCTCTTCACCACCACTCTTACTTCTGATGCACAATCTTCCTCTGACTCTCTTCTGAGTCCCTCCAGCGTGTTCCAGGTCGACCCTGGGGTCTCTTCCCGGTTGGACATGCCCGAAACACACCAGGGAGGCATTATGATTAGATGCCCGAGCCACCTCAACTGGTCCTTCTCAATGCAAAGGAGTAGTGGATCTACTCCGAGCTCTTTCCGGATGGTAGAGCTTCTCACTTTATCTCTAAGGGAGCACCCCGCCACCTGACGAAGGAAGCTCATTTCAGCTGCTTGTATCTGCAATCTTGTTCTTTCGGTCACTTCTCAAAGCTCGTGACCATAGGTGAGGGCTGGAATATAGATTGAGTGGTAAACTGAGAGATTCACCTTACGGCTCCGCTTCTTCACCACAACACACTGGTACAGGCTCCGTTTAACAGCAGAGGCTGCAGCAGTCCGTCTCTCCCGCTCCATCCTTCCCTCACTTGTGAACAAGACCCCAAGGTACTTAAACTCCTCCATTTAGGGCAGGACCTCATTCCCGACTCGTAGGGTGCATTCCACACTTGTCCGACTGAGAACCGTGACCTCAGAATTGGAGGTGCTGATTTTCATCCCGGCCGCTTCGCATTCAACTGCGAATCGCTTCAATGAGCTGGAGGTCCCGGCTTGATGAAGCCAAAAGGACATCATCCCCATAAAGCAGAGATGAGATCTGATGGCCACCAAACCAGAACCCCTCAATGCCTTGGCTGCGCCTAAAATTTCTGTCTATAAAAATTATGAACAGAATCAGTGACAAAGGACAGCCTTGGCGGACTCACCGGAAATGAATTCGACTTCTGGCCCCTGTGATACAGTGATTGGCCCATAACAACGGGTCTGGAACACCATACTCCCGGAGCACACCCTACAAAATAACCCGGGGGGACACGGTCGAAAGCCTTCTCCAAATCCACAAAACACATGTGGAGAGATTGGGCAGACTCCCATGCCTCCTCCAAGATCCTGTGCAGCATATAGAGTTGGTCAAGAGTGCTATAGCCAGGAAGAAAACCACATTGTTCCTCCTGGATCCGAGGTTCAACAATCATAGCTTATTGACTACCTCAATGACCTCCACTCCAGTGATGGGCAGACCCCCGCCCAAACCCCAGGGTCTTCCTCCTCCATGGAGGGCGTGTTGGTGGGATTGAGGAGGTCCTCAAAGTATTCCCTACACCTCTCCATGACATCCCCAGTTGAAGTGCGCAGCTCCCCACCTCCACTGTAAACAGTGTTTGTTGAGAACTGCTTCCCCACATGGTTGGTGGTCCAGAATCTTTTTGAGGCCAACCGATAATCACTCTCCAGGCCCTTACTGAAGTCCTCCCACGTCCGAGATTTTGCATCTGCAACAGTCTCGGCTGCAGCCTGTTTGCCCTGCCGGTACCTGTCTGCTGCCTCAGGAGTCCCACAGGCTAATAAGGCCTGATAGGGCTCCTTTTTCAGCTGGACGGCCCCCTTCACCCCAGGTGTCCACTACCGGGTTCAGGCGTTACTGCCACGACGAGCACCAACAATCTTGCGGCCACAGCTATGGGCTGCCGCCTCAGCAATGGAAGCATGAAACATGGCCAATTTGGATTCCATGTCACCCGCCTCCGGGACGTGGTTGTAGTTCTGCCGACAGTGGGAGTGAAAGGCATCTGAAGACATCTGCCTAAAAAGACATAAAGACATCTGCCTCACAGAAAGAAAGTGCTTGGGATTGAGTCTTGGCCCAGCAGAGGCATTCTTGTGTCTGGTTTACTTGAGCTTCCTGTTTTCTCCAGGTATTCCAGCTTCCTCTGACAGTGCAAATACATGCATACTTGGTTATTAAACATGTGTATATGCTCGGTGTTCAAAGTTAAAAACGATGTAATGTGATCTATGTTAATATGTTCTATGTAAATACTTACTTTTGTTTTTGACCAATACTGCATTTCAAACTGGGCCCTTGAGCAAGGCCCTTAACCCTCAATCACTCAAGTTGTGTTAAAAAATTCTAATTCTAATTCACTTTGGATAAAAGTATCTGCCAAATGCTGTAAATATAAAAGTAAATACAAAGTAGAAAAACAAAGTACATTTCTTTGGTGATATTGAAAAACCTCCAGAAGTTTTTCTATCAAATGCTTTCAAAATTGTAAAAAAAAAAAAAAAACAAATTTGGGAAATCCCACCTGAAGAGCTTTATGCACGAAAGCACATCATTTTGAGCACAACTGTACAGTGGTGTGAAAGTTTTTTCACCTTTCCTGATGTATTAAACTTTTGAACATTAGTCACAGCTATGTGTTTGTTTAATATAACAAATTTAAAAGTAAGACGAAGACAAGACAACATAACGGAGCTCCCTCTTGCCCCCCCCCCTCAACTTTTCTCAATTTTCCTGCCTCTTTGCTGATGGGGGTTTCCTCCCACAGCAGTAAAGACATGCACATGAGGCTAATCGGTTGTTCCAAATTGCCCTTGGTGTGAGTGTGAAGGTAAATGGTTATGTGTGTGTTGGCCCTGTGACGGTACGGTGAACTGTGAGCCTGGCTTTGGACGGTGTCCACAGAGAGGCTCACTCCCCGCGACCCGAATAGGATTAAGTGGTTTTGGTGAATGAGTGCGTGAGTGAGTGTTCAAATAATTAAACTAATTTATACCTGAATATAAATTGTGTGGCCGGTGGCATAGTGGTTAGGGTGCTGCACTCATGATCAGGAGGTTGTGTGTTTGAAACCCAGTTAGACCCCCACTGTGCTAAGACCCGTGGGCAAGGCAAGAAGCTCCGTGTGTCACCTGCAACAAACGCCTACAGCTTAACAACAGTTCAGATGATTATTCCTCTTCAGAGGAAACTGTCGTTTCTTCAGGAGAAAGTCTTATTTCTTCAGAAGAGGCATCCAACATCATTACCTTTTCTATCGCTTAGCCAGAGAAGACGCACAGTGTTTGAGTGGCATCATAGAACTTAATTGGTAATTGAAACACACTAAAAAAGGCTCATTGACAACTTGTGCACGAATGAGGAAAAAGGTTAAAAGCCCGAGTCAAGAAATAAAGCATAAAACAACAGTAACGCTGTCCTTTCCACGAAAAGCATCATGGTAGATTCAGCTCCATAATAGCCAATAGGAGGGAGCTGCGTCATGCCTCCTAGGCAATTGAAGGCCAGCGGTGCGGGATGTTGGGAGATGGCCAATAAGAGAGAGCTGCGTCATCCCTCCTAGCGAGTGGGAGGCCAGTGGGGCGGGATGTTGGGAGATAGGTAATGGGAGGTAGCTGTGTTATCCCTCCTAGCCAATGGGAGGCCAGCGGGGCAGGATGTTTGAACGTCATTGATGGGAGAGCAGCTGGTGCATTTTTAAGATGGCGCTTTCGTAACGTTTGTTTCGGCTACAGAGACAAATATTTTAAGAAAATGAGTTTCGCCACCTGCATTTTTCGTTTGGTGAGACTCGTAAAGTGAGGTAGCACTGTATATTTTCTATAAATGGAACCCATAGATAAGGTTTGTGAAGTAGGGTGTCATTTAATACCGAAATGTAGCGTGCAGCGTGGTCAGTGAAGTTTGTTACCTGTTTTTGATCAGGTGGAGCTCCCTCTTGTTTGAGGCCTCCTTTCCCACTTGCGGAGAGCTTTGCAGAGCATCTATGGAACTTGTCATCACAATGCCTCGCTGCAAGCTGGTGGTTGTGGGTGTGCAGATCTGATAGGCGTCTCCATGAGCAGCCGGAACCTGAATTCCAGGAAAGTTGGGATTTTCTAGAAGTGTTAAGAAAATTAAAAACTTTAAAATCACACACAAAAAAATCCAAATCACATTAGCCAATATTTTTAATTCATAAGAAAGCAGATTAAACTGAAGTTTTACAATTTTATGAACAAAACGAGCCCATTTCAAACTTAATTTGTGCTACAGGTGTCAAAAATACTGAGAAACTGTGGTGTGATTGTGGAATACTTAAAAAACAAGAATCCCCAACATCAAATTCATTGTAAAGGCTTTGAAAATCTCATCATATATAGTTTATGACATCAAAAGATCCAGAGAAACTGCAGCAATCGCCATGAATACGCGGCAAGGCCTTTATTGGGATGAGCCCAATACGTGCTACTTTATATGGTGAGCTGTGAGCCTGGCTTTGCCCGGTGTCGACAGAGAGACGCCAGACTCCCAGCCACCCGAATAGGATTAAGTGGTTTTGGTGAACGAGTGAGTGAGTGTTCAAATAATTAAACCAATTTATACCTGAATATAAATTGTGGGGACGGTGGCATAGTGGTTAAGGTGCTGCACTCATGATCAGGAGGTTGTGTGTTTGAAACCCAGTCAGACCCCCACTGTGCTAAGACCCGTGGGCAAGGCATTACCACAAGTGTGCCTCTGTTCACCCAGCAGTATAAATGGGGACCAGTAAAAATGTACTGGGAAGTTAACCTGCGATGGACTCGCCTCTCATCCAGGAGTTGGACTCCTGGTCGCTTCAGGCTACAGAAACCAGGGAATAAGCACCAGCCTGATGAGCCACTAGACTCGGGTGTATAAAAAAAAGCCCAACAGACAAAACTGAAAGTGATGTCATGTAATACAATGAGGGAGTTTATTTCAGCCCCAGCATTCTTAATGAAGTTAACCATTCTTTGACACTGATGTATTTAATATTTATAAATACAAGACTAGCCTCGTTGAAAAAAAAAAAGATGATTTCTGACTTGTTCATTCATTTTCTGAACCGCTTAATCCTAATTAGGGTCATGGGGGAGGCTGGTGTCCATCTCAGCCGATTGTGGTCGAGGGCACAGTACACCCTGGACAGCTCGCCAGGCCATCGCAGTGGCTAGAACAGGAATTGCAATATTATGCACTATTCTAATACGCTGTTGTTTCTATATTCAGATTATACAGGATTCGTATGTGGGATATATGTAATTACAGTCGAATCGAACCTTTAGATGTTTCAGTTTTTTTTATGGAGGTGATTTATTTAAAATGTATTAATAGTGTTTTGTTTGAGAGCACACTCGGTCTCAACCAAAGAATAAAAAAGAAACAAAGAGCTTGAGAAGTCAAGAAAGCCCTTTTTGGAGTTTGCAAGACCTAATTTGTCTCTCAAAAACTCACCGTTTTATGTATTGCTGAATAATAATGGGATCTGTGATACTGAGACATGAATCAAATGATGCACTGAATGAAGCATAACTTCACCTGTGAGTACTGTGTTTCTGCTATAGGAGTGGCCGGGCTGTGGGGCATCTATAAGGGAAACCAGATTGTTGTTCCCACTTTGGGGGGGACAATCTCAGGCTGGAAGGCATCGAGAGACAAAGAAATAAATTCCCCAAGCTCAATAATCTCATACTGTTTCATGTAGGAAATATTTTTATACAAATAGGAGCTGAAACTTGTCTCACAGCAACGAAAATAATATTTTTAATGGTGCCGAGGTGTGAGTGTGGTGGGTGGGTGGGTGGGGGGGCAGCTTGTCCACATGATGATCCTTCTGCAGGCATCCTGACCACATGGAGGAAAGCAGAGTTTGTTCAGATTATTCCCAAAACACAAAAACATCTGTTTGATATGGATTTCTAACAGTATAATCCCGATATAAAAAGAATTTTTAAAAGAAAACTATTTGTTACCTGTAGACGGGACCTGCAACAAAGTTGGTGTCTGTGAAATCCACCAGTTCCTGATAAAGACACAAGAAATGATTTCTGAGTTTTAAAATCCATTTAATAGAGTTACAATGTATGCATTATTTATGACTAATATTATTACTATAATAATACTGATTTCCGATCCAAGCCTTGTTTTATACTATAGCTTAGTCCGGTGGAATAGAATTCAGTCAGTCATGCCTGGGAAATATTTTTATACAAATAGCTGAAACTTGTCTAACAGGAATGAAAATAATATTTTTAATGACCATTTCAATCATATACTAATTGCAGCAAATATACTAATATACTGATCGAGGGTAGATGATAGTCCCGTTGTCACTTTTTGTGTTGTTGATTAGTTGCTTATAAATGTGAACAAATCCTGCCACACGTCATCAATGAAATCACTGAAATCGTTGAAGACGATCTCTCTCTTCCTCCATGTTTCCAACTGACCACATTTGCTCTGCTCTCCTCGTGCCGTTTTGACATCACAGGTATGTCTCGTGCAGCTGGCCTGAAAACTGAAACTCCATTATCGAACTGTTCCTTGAAATGATACGCACTTATTGGTTTGTTCAATTACATTTGAGACTAATTTCGAAGGATTGAGGTTTCCTTTCGAATTTTTCCCTTAATCGGGTCACCACAGCGAATGATTCGCATGTTTGATTTGGCATAAGTTTTTACGTCGACTGCCCTTCCTGACACAACCCTTTTTAGCAAGGGAGAGAAACACGCTGCCGGCTTTGCAGCTACTCTTTAGGAAAGTCAGCAATGGTTCCTTTACATGCCTCTCACCATAGACAGTGAGAGACATGGCCCGTTTTTGATAACCCAGTTAGCTGCACTGGGGGAGTTAGTGACAACCTTGTGGGGACTTGAACCCCCAACCTTAGGATCAGCAATCCAGCACCCTATACCACTAGGCCACCACTGCCCCAGACTAATTGGAAGGACTGTGTGGAGAAATTGCTGTGATCTCGGGTGAATGTAATTTATTCATATTTAAAAAAAAAAAAAAAAAGTCACGAATTGGCTTGAAAATGTATAACATGCTGCAATGGCAAACTGTTCAGGTGTACTCTCTCCTCGCCCAGAGTCAGTTCAAATGGGCGCTAGAGCCCCCTCCCACCCCAGCCCTAATTAGGATTAAGTGGTTCTGCAAAATGGATGAATCTAGGAGTTGAGAACATGTGTATGAAAGTTTAGCCCAGTGCTTCTGAAATAGTGGGGCACGTCTGACCCTGGGGAACATTTCTGGAATAGTGTCTGTCTGTCTTCCTTTCGGCTTTTTTCCTTTTTACTCGGAGTCGCCACAGCGAATCATCTGATTCGCACATTTGATTTGGCATAGGTTTTTACGTCGGATGTCCTTCCTGTCACAACCCTTTTTTAGCAAGGAACAGAAGCACGCTGATGACTTTGCAGCCTACTCTTTACGAAAGTCAGCAATGGTTCATTTCCATGCCCCTCGCCATAGACAGCAAGAGACATGGCCCGCCTTTGATAACCCAGTTAGTTGCACTGGGGGATTTCTGGAATAGTGTCCGGCACGAGAATTAAGTGTCATTGCACCTCCATTCCACTACTTGGCAGTGGCACTCATTGTCGCACTATGATGTAGCGGTTTTTCGCAGGAGCAAACGATATGAAGTACAGTAAACAACCCTTCAAGAAACACCACTGAAATTTTTCTCCGTAACAGGAACGAGGAGAAAGGTGGAGCGAGACGGAGATATTAAGACAAAAACGAGTTGAATGAGCTGAAATAAGGACGTATTTTCTTTAATTTCAGGAACATTGATGCACTTTAAATCTTTTCTTTTCCACTTTTCCAATCAATCAAATCTGGGTGCCGTGCCAGAATTCTGGCATAGGCAGCAGCCATAACAGCTTGTCATGGCTGTACACCAGGAGTGTCAAATTCGTGCCACAATGGGCCATGTGGCTGTAGGTTTTTATTTCAACCAAGCAGACTCACACCTGAGGTGGCTCATTTAATCAACTCATCCGAGTCTTCAGGCAGCTGATTGGTCAAGCTGTATACTCTGTACAGAGACTGACCAATCAACTGCCTGAACACTCAGCTCAGTTGATTAACCGAGTCAAGTCTGGTGTGCTGCTGCTTGGTTGTTTATTTTACATTTGTATAACTAATTGTTACCAAAAATTTTATTTTATATATATTATCTATACTTGTTTTTATTGAGTGTTTTTATCTTTTATATGCCTTATATGTTTGGTTTTCTACACTTGAATTTTATATCTGTAATACAAATAATTTATCAATTTACTTTATTGGTATTCGTGTGTGTATTGTATAATAAATAATTTTTGCTTTTATTCCATTTAAGAAACCCAGAATTATAAAATATTGTATGGTATAAATTATTATTGACTGAGATGTTGCACTATATGTATGAGTATTATTTGTCAATGTTTAAATCAAATAAAATCAATCAAGATTCAAAAACAATTTAAATGAAGTTGTTCTTTATTCGTTTTGGGGTCCTTTGGGCTTTTTACACCCGAGCCTAGTGGCTCATCAGGCCAGTGCTTATCCCCAGTTTCCATTAGCTTGAAGCGACTCGGAGTGCAACAACTCCTCCTGGATGGGACGCTCGTCCATCGCAGGTTGCCTTTGTTATGTACGGAAATTAAGAATAGGAAAAGTCCTATTAAAACCAGCAAAATAAGACAAACAACGATATGCAATTAATACAATTTAATATTAATAAAATAATGCAAAGTATTAGATAGCCGTTTAGAGCTAATACTAGCGAGTGATAAAATAGAGAATAAATAGCACGAGGGTCACAAAATAGGTACAGTATAATCACCTAGTGGCTGCAGTCGTGGAAACTTGGAGACGTAACAATAGCTGGCGGTCAAAAGTTCTGAATCACAGTCGTCAGAAGTCTTGCATGATGATTACGCGAGTTGCTCTCTCATTGGCTATCTCCCAACATCCCTCCCTGCTGGCCTCCCATTGGCCAGGAGGGAGCTGAATCTCCACAGTACTGCACCAAAAGCTTGTTTGTCAAACTCATAAAGGAGAGCTGTACTGTTGGTTCATGAGTTTCGAGAGTGCTCATTGCAGCTTATTTTTCATTTAAGTTGTTTTAATCCAGTAAATGTTTAATAAACATGGCGCGTTCCGCTGAATGTGGGCAAAACGCGGCTCATCCGGATCTCCAATCCCTCGAGCAAACAGGTGAATGTTGAGTACTAAACAAGTGTGCAAAGCGCACTTGCCTGCTTGACAGATCAGAGGTCCGGACAAGCCGTGCCCCATCTCAAAAGCTTTGACGTCAGCTGCGGCGGAGCGTGTCACGGAGCACGCAGAGTGTGGGCGGCGTCGTGACTGACACCGGAGCCCTCAAGACGGGGCGCGGCTCATCCGGACCTCCGATCCCTCAAGCAAACGAGTGAATGTTGAGTACTAAACAAGTGTTCAAAGCACACTTGCCTGCTTGACAGATCGGAAGTCCGGACAAATCGTGTTCCGTCACAAAATCTCCGGTGTCGGCCGCGACGCCTCCCGCACTTGGCGGAGCGCGTCACAAATGTTGAATAATGTTTAATATTGTTTGGTTTGGTTCATAAAAAAATTAGTTCATAAAAAATGTTCTGAATCTCCATAGTAGTGTACCCATGCCTGTTTGTTACACGCGTAAAGGAGAGTTGTACTGTTGGGTCATGAATTTCGTGAGTTTATTTGAGAGTACTCATTTATAATCTTATAAACACGGCTCATTGATAATCATTATGGGTTTACATGACTAGACAACCAAGTGAAACAATAAGGAATGAAGAGTTTTTATGACCGATTTGAGCAGCGATGTGGCGCACTTGCCCTGACAGACAGGACTGCATACAGAGTCAGTCCGAAATGAAAGGAGGCAGGTGTTCTTTAACTCTCTTTTGAGAGATCTCATTGCTGCTTATTTTTCATTTTTTAAGTTGTTTAATTCAGTAAATGTTTAATAAATGTGGCGCGCTCTGCCGAATGTGAGCAAAACGCGGCTCATCCGGACCTCCGATCTGTCAAGCAGATAAGTGCGTTTTGAATGCTGCTCCGTCTCAAAAGCTCCGGCGTCAGCTGCGCACTGCGTGTGGGCGGAGCCAGCATTCGGCAGAGCGCGCCACAAATGTGTGTTTTTATTGTGTGTGTGTGTGTGTGTCCAAATCACTGGGATCCTTGCTGAGGTTCTCTCCGTCCTTTCTCGCTCCGTCTTCTTCAGGATAACTGATCACGCTTGCTCCACTCTGCTGTAAATACACGTCAAAACCGCGCCGATGTGACGTCACAGGCACTATTGTGCCGATACAAACTCATTTTTGGAACTGTCTTCTTGGGCAGCAGTGTCAAAGGCGTTGGTGGATTTCTGGTTTGAAGGTCACAGTGTAATGACCAGTGTTGGGCCCTTGAGCAAGGCCCTTAACCCTCAAACGCTCAGTTCTTTAAAAAAAAAAAATAACTAAGTCTGTCTGAGAAAAGTGTCCGGTGTGATGTGTGATAGGAGGGTATCGGCAAGACTGAAAGGAAAAGTGTACAAGACTGTGGTAAGGCCAGCGATGTTGTATGGGTTAGAAACAGTGGCCCTGGGGAAAAGACAGGAGGCAGAGCTGGAGGTAGCAGAGATGAAAATGTTGAGGTTCTCTTTGGGAGTAACGAGGATGGATAGGATTAGGAATGAGCACATCAGAGAGACAGCACATGTAAGACGTTTTGGAGACAAAGTCAGAGAGGCTAGATTGAGATGGTTTGGACATGTACAGAGGAGGGATAGTGAGTATATTGGTAATAGGATGCTGAGGCTGAAACTACCAGGCAAAAGGCCTAGAGGAAGACCAAAGAGACGATTCATGGTTGTGGTGAAGGAGGACATGAAGGTCGTTGGTGGAAGAGAAGAAGATGCAAAGGATAGGGTGAGATGGAGGCAGATGATTCGCTGTGGCGACCCCTGAAGGGAAAAGCCGAAAGGAAAAGAAGAACTAAGTCTGTCTGAATGAGAGTCTACCAAATAATATAAATGTAAATTTAATGCAGCAGTGACGCACACTATGTTTTTTATAGATCAATAAGCTTTTAAAATACTGTTTTAAATACTGTATATTGAATACATTCATTCATTCATTTTCTGAACCACTTAATTCGAAATTGGAGTCTGGCACCCTTCCCAGCCGACTCTCAGAAACATGCTGATGGCTATGCAGCTCCTCTTGTCAAAAGTCAGCAATGGTTCTTTTACATGAACCTCACACCAGACACAGTGAGAGACATGGCCGGCCAATGATAACCCAGTTAGTTGCATTGGGGGTGGGGATGGGGTGGGGGATGGGGTGGGGGGCGTGACAACTTGTGGAGAGTTGGGCTTGAACCCCCCAACCTTATATCAATAATCCATCACTCCACACCGGGCCAGCACTGGAGATTATTATGATGATGATTATTAGTAGTAGTAGTAGTAGTCGTATGGGCGTTTTTTTATTTTTGGTCAATAAATAAATGAATGAATGAATAAATCCCTCTCAGTAACCCCATCACTCGTCTCTGACATCTATCTGTAACTTGACAAATTTCTGCACAATATCCTCTTTATCACCATCATCTCTGTTCTCCACTACTCATCCTCCTGATTCTCTATCTTCTGCTTCCTCTTCAACACTCTTCTTCCTCAGTCATTCATCTTTCATTCTTCATTCCACATTCACCATCTTCCTCTTCATCAACACTCATATTCTACATTTACCATCTTGTTCTTCATCACCATCCACACACTACATTCATCGTCTTCCTCTTCATCACCATCCACACTCCACATTCACCATCTTTCTCTTCATCACCACTCATACTCTACATTCACCATCTTCCTGTTCATCACCATCCACACTCTACATTCATCGTCTTCCTCTTCATCACCACCCATTCTCTACATTTAACATCTTCACCAGTAATGAAACAAATGTCACATCAAAAGAAAAAATGAAACGTAAATAGATTCATTCACTATTCACATTTTATTTTAGTATTAACATTTTATTAAAATTATATTTTATTATTTAAATATAATACAAAGTTAAAAAATATGAACCGTAACAAGTACAAAGTTAAAATTGGATAATATGAACAGTAGAAAACAAACAGTATATGAACAGTAGAAAAAAAATCACCCTTGTATTTAGATTGTTATTAAATTATCAAATATACACAAACAGATTGAATAATCTATACATCCATAAGGCCATGAGCCCTTAATCTTTCTTTTAACATTTTATTTTCTTTGATGAGGTCGTTGTTTTGACTTTCAAGAATCGAAATGCGACTCTCGAGCAATCTGTAATGTTCTTTCTTCTTCCGGCGGGATTCCCGTGCAGCAACCCTGAAAACAATCAGAAAGCTTCAATGAGCATGATCACCTCCAACTTGCCTCCAAAAGCCGCTTTAACCCAGTAAACCAAATGCCAGCTCTTCGAGAGTTCAGTAAAGCTATGTGTTACACAAGCAAAAGGAAGTGAAACGGTCATAAACTAAAGGAATCACTAAATTGTTGAATGTTACAACAAGAATAAGAATACCAAACTGTAATGTGTACTGTAAATACAGGCTGGCGTCCATCTCATCCGACTGGGTGATAGTGAGGTACAGCTTGGATAGCTTACCAGGCCATTGTAGGATATATATATATACTGTATGTATATATATATTCTGTATGTATGTATATACTGTATGTATATATATATATATATATATATACTCTATATATACAGTCGGCCCTCAATATTCACGGGGGTTCGGTTCCAGCCCCTCCCTCGAATGAAGAAAATCCGCGAGTTCTGTACCCAGAAGTAAAACCCCATGTATCATATTACATAAGCGGATGAGCAACCGGAAGTAAAATACTATGTATCTATTACATGTGATAAAATATGCTTCTTAAACACATTATATAGACAGTCTTACTCATTAATACAGTATTAATGTAATAAAATGTCGTAATGATTAAGAAAAAAATTTTAATTTTGAACCGTGATATTTATTAATAAAATATTGACCCCGAAAAAGGAAAAAAGCCGAAAGGAAAAGAAGAGATATAAACATTATACAGCATACTTACTGCATAGTATGTATATATTTTCATTTTGTGTGTATAATATATTATCCAGTTAAGCTCTATGATGCCACGGCTCAGCGCCGTCCCTTCTGAAGAAATAAGACTTTCTTCTGAAGAAACGACAGTTTCCTCTGAAGTGCCTGAAGAGGAATAATCATCTGAACTGTTGTAAAGATGGAATATTAAAGTCTTTTCAATTTTTATTCCAGTACAGTGCCTAAGTTAATATTTGGAATGTTTGTGTATATCTGCTTTTCCCCGCTCCAGCTGAGGGGCGTGGCTGAGCTGCTCGGACTGAATGCAGTTCATATTTGAATTAAGTACTCCCTATAAACACAAACTGCACACTCACCTCAATTAAAACACATTTCTTCAGTTCTGCCCCTTTGAATGTGAGGCGTTTGTTGCAGGTGACAAACGGAGCTTGTGAAACGAAGCGCAACTTCTCCAGCTTATCAAGTGAGCAAGTGCACTTGTGCACTTCAAAGAAGCTCCGTGTGTCACCTGCAACAAACGCCTACAGCTTAACAACAGTTCAGATGATTATTCCTCTTCAGGCACTTCAGAGGAAACTGTCGTTTCTTCAGGAGAAAGTCTTATTTCTTCAGAAGAGGCATCCAACGTCATTACCTTTTCTATCGCTTAGCCAGAGAAGACGCACAGTGTTTGAGTGGCATCATAGAGCTTAATTGGTAATTGAAACACACTAAAAAAGGCTCATTGACAACTTGTGCACGAATGAGGGAAAAGGTTAAAAGCCCGAGTCAAGAAATAAAGCATTAAACAACAGTAATGCTGTCCTTTCCACGAATAGATTCAGCTCCATAATAGCCAATAGGAGGGAGCTGCGTTATGCCTCCTAGGCAATGGAAGGCCAGCGGGGCGGGATGTTGGGAGATAGCCAATAAGAGGAAGCTGCGTCATCCCTCCTAGCCAGTGGGAGGCCAGTGGGGCGGGATGTTGGGAGATAGGTAATGGGAGGTAGCTGTGTTATCCCTCCTAGCCAATGGGAGGCCAGCGGGGCAGGATGTTTGAACGTCATTGATGGGAGAGCAGCTGGTGCATTGATTGAATGTTTGAATGCCGTGTTTGAATGGCGCGTTTGAATTTTTAAGATGGCGCTTTCGTAACGTGAACTTGTTTCGGATACAGAGACAAATATTTTAAGAAAATGAGTTTCGCCACCTGCATTTTTCCTTTGGTGAGACTCGTAAAGTGAGGTAGCACTGTATATTTTCTATAAATGGAACCCATAGATAAGGTTTGTGAAGTAGGGTGTCATTTAATACCGAAATGTAGCGTGCAGCGTGGTCAGTGAAGTTTGTTACCTGTTTTTGATCAGGCGGAGCTCCCTCTTGTTTGAGGCGTCTCCATTAACAGCCGGAACCTGAATTCCAGGAAAGCCGGGATTTTCTAGAAGTGTTAAGAAAATTAAAAACTTTAAAATCACACACAAAAAAATTCAAATCACATTAGCCAATATTTTTAATTCATAAGAAAGCAGATTAAACTGAGAAGTTTTGCAATTTTATGAACAAAACGAGCCCATTTCAAACTTAATTTGTGCTACAGGTGTCCAAAATACTGAGAAACTGTGGTGTGATTGTGGAATACTTAAAAAACAAGAATCCCCAACATCAAATTCATTGTAAAGGCTTTGAAAATCTCATCATATATAGTTTATGACATCAAAAGATCCAGAGAAACTGCAGCAATCGCCATGAATACGCGGCAAGGCCTTTATTGGGATGAGCCCAATACATGCTACTTTATATGGTGAGCTGTGAGCCTGGCTTTGCCCGGTGTCGACAGAGAGACGCCAGACTCCCAGCCACCCGAATAGGATTAAGTGGTTTTGGTGAATGAGTGAGTGAGTGTTCAAATAATTAAACTAATTTATACCTGAATATAAATTGTGGGGACGGTGGCATAGTGGTTAAGGTGCTGCACTCATGATCAGGAGGTTGTGTGTTTGAAACCCAGTTAGACCCCCACTGTGCTAAGACAAGTGTGCCTCTGTTCACCCAGCAGTATAAATGGGTACCAGTAAAAATGTACTGGGAAGTTAACCTGCAATGAACTCGCATCCCATCCAGGAGGAGTTGGACTCCTGGTCGCTTCTGGCTACGGAAACCGCGGGATAAGCACCAGCCTAATGAGCCACGAGGCTCGAGTGTAAAAAAAAGCCCAACAGACTTACCATACCTGAATATAAAACCTAATGTGATGTCAGGTAATACAACGAGGGAGTTTATTTCAGCCCCACCATTCTGAATGAAAAGTGAAGCATTCTTTGACACTGATGATGTATTTAATATTTATGAATAAAAGACGCATGTGTAGCCCCGTTGAAAAAAAGATGATGTCTGACTCATTCATTCATTTTCTGAACTGCCTAATCCTAACTGGGGTCATGGGGGAGGCTGGTGTCCATCTCAGCCGATTCTGGTCGAGGGCACAGTAAACCCTGGACAGTTCGCCAGGCTATTGCAGAGGCTAAAATATGAATTGTAATATCATGCACTATTGTAATACGCTGTTGTTTCTATATTCACATTCTACAGGATTTGTATGTTGGATATCCGTAATCACAGTCGAATCGAACCTTGAGATGTTTCGGATTTTTTTCGCGTTGATGTGGTGAGGGGTTTTTTTGGAGGTGATTTATTTCAAATGTATTAATAGTGTTTTGTTTGAGAGCACACTCGGTCTCAAGCAAAGAATAAAAAAGAAAAAGAGCTTGAGAATGCAGGAAAACCCTTTTTGGAGCATGCAAGAACTAATTTGTCCCTCAAACACTCAACGTTTTATGTATTGCAGTATAATAATGGAACCCGTGACACTGAGACATGAATCAAATGATGCACTGAATGAAGCATAACTTCACCTGTGAGCATTGTGCTTCTGCCGCAGGAGTAGCCGGGCTGTGGGGCATCTAATATGTAGTAACCCAGATTGCTGTTATTAATCTGGGTGACAACCTCAGGCTGGAAGGCATCTACCGCACTGGGGCGATCAGCTTGTCCAAATGTTCCTTCCTCGGGCATCCTGACCACATGGAGGAAAGCAGAGTTCATTCAGATTATTCCCAAAACCCAAAAACATCTGTTTTATATGGATTTCTAACAGTACAATCTCGATATAAAGAGAATTTTTAAAAAGAAAAAGATTTGTTACCTGTAGACGGGACATCCAACAAAGTTGGGGGCTGTGAAGCCCACCAGTTCCTGATAAAGACACAAGAAATAATTGAGTTTTAAAATCCATTTAATGGAGTCACAATGCATATTCAGTAAAATCTTTCCAAGGGACTATCAGAGTAAACTAGAGCATGAGTCCTGTATAACAATGATATTACTATATTTTTCTTGACATTTTTTATTACTAATATTATTACTATAATAATATTGATATCTATTCCAAGCCTTGTTTTATACTGTAGCTTAGTCCAGTGGAATGGAATTCATTCATTCATTCATGCCTGATCCGATTAATGCGACTGGAGAAGGCTCGAGTTTATCTGTGCCATCATTGGGCAAAGATAGGCCTAAACCAATCCATTGAAGAGCCAACTCGCACTCATAATATGCTAAAGTGCATGTCTTCAGACGATCAGAAAAAACTCGAGTATGAGAAGGAATAAAGAATATGCATATACCACAAAGAAATAGCAGGGGACTTGAACCCAGGCCATTGCTGTGAGGTGGACATGCTTATCATGCAACTCCTAATTTCATCATCCTCATCATCTTCTTCCACTTCTTCCGGCTCGGGTGGCGGGAGCAGCAACCGAAACAAAGAGGCCCAAACATCCCTCTCCCCAGCCACTTCCTCCAGATTTCCTGGGGGGGATATGAACGCGTTCCCAGTCAAGCCGAGAGACATGGTCCCTCCAGCGTGTTCTAGGTCGACTCTGGGGTCTCTTCCCGGGTGGACATGCCCGAAACACACCAGGGAGACGTTCGGGAGGCATTCTGACCGGATGCCCGAGCCACCTCAACTGGCCCCTCTGAATGCGGAGGAGCAGCAGATCTACTCCGAGCTCTCCCCGGATGGTAGAGCTTCTAAACCTTATCTTTAAGGGAGAGCCCCGCCACTCGGCGAAGGAAGCTCATTTCATCCGCTTGTATCTGCAATCTTGTTCTTGTTCCTTTGGTCACCACCCAAAGCTCGTGACCATCGGTGCGGGTTGGAACGTAGTTTGACTTGTAAATTCAGAGCTTTACCTTCCGGCTCAGCTCCTTCTTCACCAAGACGGACCAGTACAGGCTCTGTTTAACAGCAGAGGCTGCAGCAATCCGTCTGTCGATCTCCCGCTCCATCTTTCCCTCACTCGTGAACAAGACTCCAAGATCCTTCAACTCCTCCACTTGGTGCAGGACCTCATTCCTGACCCGGAGGGTACATTCCACCCTTGTCTGACTGAGAACCATGGCCTCGGACTTGGAGGTGCTGATTTTCATCCCGGCCGCTTTGCATTTGACTGCGAATCACTCCAATGAGAGCTGGAGGTCCCAGCATGATGAAGCCAAAAGGATAACATCATCCGCAAAAAGCAGAGACAAGATCTGATGGCCACCAAACCAGAACCCCTCAACGCTTCGGCTGCGCAGTACAAAATCCTAATTTATTCAATTCAAAAATTAACCATCAGATCACATAAATGTTTGTTTTATCATATTATACTATATAACATATTTTTATATTACATTCATTCATTAATTTTCTGAACCGCTTCATCCTAATTAGAGTCATGGGGATGATGGCACCCATCCCAGCCGACTCTGGGCGAGGGCAGAGTACACCCCAGACGGCTCGCCATACCATTGCATTGCAGAAACACGCTGACTTCTATGGAGCTACTCTTGTCAAAAGTCAGCAATGGTTCTTTTACATGAACCTCTCACCACAGACACGAGCCTTTGATAACCCACTTAGCTGCACTGGGAAGATAGCAGTGGCAACCTGTTGAGAATGGGGCTTGAACCCCCAACCTTAGGATCAGTGATCCTTAAGCCACTGCTGCTCTGTTCTTATTTCAGTTTCACTTAAAATAGTTTATCAGCTGAAATAATGAAAAAAGAAAGAAGATTTTTGTAAAGAATGTATGGTGTATGGTTTATTCTGACTTGGTAATGTGTTGGTAAGAAACCTCACTGTGTTTATTTGCCCCCCACGTTGTTGGACTTTGTTATAAAAGTTGTATTTAAAGTCGTAAGAGCCAGAAATGATGATTGTACATTCATCTTCAGAAAAACATACACATATCCCACTGTGATTCCTGAAAACAACCTCCATCGAGAACGAATTGAAAAAACTAATTTAGATGAATTGCAAAAATCCACATGTGCAAAAATACCAACTGATTCTGAGGGCTGCACAGTTCAAGTGCCAAAGCTGAAAAAAATCGGCTTTATGACACATGCTAATTCATTGCATTCGCCATTTCTAAATACTGCACTCACGATCACAAAAGTGACTGTGAAGCCTTTTTTATTGGATTGCATGACATTTTGAGCTTTAACATTGGGCACTTCTAGGGTTAAACATGCAGTTCTCCATCTTCACCACTCAAACCTTCACCTGAACAAGCAGCTGCATCTCACTCATTCATTTTCTGTAACCCATTAATCCTAATTAGGGTCATGGGGAGGCTGGCACCTATCCCAGCCAACTCCGGACGAGGACAGAGCACACCCCGGACAGCTCGCCAGGCCATCACAGGGCAGAAACATGCTGATAGCTATGCAGCTACTCTTGTCGAAAGTCAGCAATGGTTCTTTTACATGAACCTCTCACCACAGACAGCGAGAGACATGGCCGGCCTTTGATAACCCAGTTAGCTGCACTGGGGGAGACAGTGACAACCCGTTGAGAATGAGACTCGAACCCCCAAACTTAGGATCAGTCATCCAGCTCCGATACCACCAGGCCATCACTGTCCCAGCTGCATCCAAGAAGCCTAAAGACCCCAGTTTCCCAGTCCCAACTCTCCACCAGTCTCCCTCAGTCCAGTGTCTCTACTGCCTCCACATCCACCACAGTACCAGTAGAGAAACCCAAGAAGCCCAGAGCCATGAACAAAGAAGTCAAGCTCAGAAGGATGAACGATGAGCAAGAGGTGCAGTTGGAAACCTCCTCCGAGTTGCAATCTTAGTTCGGATGAACAGCACGTTCCCATGGTGCATCCAGAGCGCTCACTCCACGCACGGGCTGCTCACTGGCACGCACCAACATTTCCGATGAATGGTACGAACAGTCACGGGAACTTTCATTCATCATCCATTCATTTTTTTAAGAAGTCTAATCCGAATAAGGACCACCGGGACTCTGGGCGAGGGCAGAGTACACCCTGGACAGCTCACTAGGTCATCTCAGGGCAGAAACACGCTGACAACAACGCAATCTACTCTTTATGAAAGTAAAGAAAAACATACATTTAAACCGATTTTCTCTGTCTAACAGCAAATGCCAAAATTGTTCCCACGCTGGCCACGCTGGGTCAGTCAGTGCAATGTAGTGTGAAAGTCACTGAACCAGTTTCCCTTCGGACACGCCCACCTTTTACACACCCCAGTGATCCAACTTCCAGAATTCTTCACCTTCATAACATATTCATAACACCAATGCAGGGGGTCAGGGTTTGTTCCCCCGACGTCCCTCAATCACCCCGAGTTGAGCCTCGGTAAATCCAAACCCAGAGTTTTGTTCCACTAAAGTGGTGCTGTTTCTCGGTATGATGCCGGAGGGGTGTGATGAAGGGGAAGCGCGTCTGACTGTGGGAAACATGATTTTCTGGAACAAAGTGTAAATACAAGTGAATAAAGTGTATTGTATTGTATTGCATTGAATAAAGTACGGAAATTCAGTTCAATTGTAGATCCACACCGGTAGTTGGCAGTGGCGCTCTCATGGTGGAGCGGTTTTTCGCATCGAGCAAAAGATATGAAGTGTAGTAGAATTTACTGATCAAACAAACCCGTCAAGAAACAACACAGAAAATTCTCTCACAGGAACGAAGAGAAAAGTAAAGAGAGACGGAGATATTAATATAACATAAGTTGAATGAGTTGAAAGAAGTTGAATGAGATTAAATAAGGATGTTTTTTTTTAAATTTCAGGCGCGTTGTTGCAGCTTTTCCTTTACAGATAAAAGAAAAATGTTAATGAAGTTGTTTTTTTGTTGTCAGTTGAACTATACTTCGTATTTTTTTTGTATTTAATCTTAATATAGATATAATGTTATGCAGAGGTGTAGTCATATTCAGAACAATTTTATATACACACAATGTAGTCGCTTGTGGGGCGTTTGGTGCTGGAAATGGTTTTTTTTTTCCTTCCTAGAGATGGCGCCACAGAAAGTAATTTAAAGGTACTAAAATAATAAAACAAACCGCAACTACATTACTGAGAGCTTCTGCTCTGTGTTTTTAAAATCAATGTATTGTGTTTGTGCTTTAATCAAGGGAATCCGATGCGATGTTTATGATTGGCCGTTATTGGAATCGCAGCTTTCCTTGAATAATGCTGGATAATTTCCCTGAATAATTACCTTCGATGAAAGTCCCGTGTTGTCACTTTGTTGTATTGTCGATTCATTGGTTATAAACGCTAACAAATCGTCCAACACGTCATTCGTGATATCGCAGAAATCAGTGAAGGGCATCTCTCTCTGTGACATCTTTCCAACTGATCACACTTGCTCCGCCCACCTGTAAAGCACTTCGAATCTCGTGCCGTTTTGACGTCACAGGTACCGCACGAGCAGTTGCCCTGGAAACCATAAAACTCAATTACTGTACTGAACTGTTCCTTGACATGATACGCACTTATTGGTTTGTTCCATTACATTTGAGACTGTGTGGGGAAATTGCTGTGATCTCTGGCGGGTTAATGAAATTTATTTCTATTTCAAAAACTATTGACTTCGCCTGAAAATGTATAACATGCTGCAATGGCGAATTGTTCAGGGTGGACTTTGTCCTCGCCCATAGTCAGCTGACATGGGCGCTTGAGCTCCCTCCCGCCCCAGCCCGAGTTCGGATTAATTGGTTCTGCAAATTGGATGACCCTGGGGACATGCTTTTCCGGAATAATGCACAGTAAGAGAATTAAGCACCTCCACTCCGGTAGTTGGCAGTGGCGCTCATTGTAGTGCAATGGTGTCGCGGTTTTTCGCACGAGCAAAAGATACGAAGTACAGTCAACAAACACTCACGAAACAACACGAAAAATTATAACAAGAACGGAGACGGAGATATTAAGACATAAATAAGCTGAACGAGTTTAAATAAAGATGCATTTTTTTTAATTTCAGGCAAATTGGTGCACTTTAAATCTTTTCAATTACAGATTAAAACAATGTTAATGGAGTTTTTCTTCAGTAGTTGAACTATATTTCTTTCTTTTTTATTTTTAATGTTAATGAAGACGCAGCCGTGAGGGGGGGGCACAAACCAGTGTCTCCCTCACGCCGGTCCCAAGCCCGGATAAATGCAGAGGGTTGCGTCAGGAAGGGCATCCGGCGTAAAACAAATGCCAAATAAACTATGCGAATCACAAGAAAGAACCACATACCGGATCGGTCGAGGCCCGGGTTAACAACGACCGCCATCAGTGCCGTCAACCAACAGGGTGCTGATGGAAATTGGACTACTGTTGGTCGAAGACGTCGAAGAAGGAGAGGCGGGAGGCGTGTCCGTTGCCAGAGAGAGAAGAGGAAAGGCATGAGTCTAGGACTGAAAGTAGGGACTTTGAATGTTGGAACTATGACAGGAAAAGGTAGAGAGCTGGCTGACATGATGCAGAGGAGGAAGGTGGACATACTGTGTGTTCAGGAGACCAGGTGGAAAGGTCGCAAGGCTAGAAGCATAGGAGCAGGGTTTAAGCTGTTTTATCACGGTGTGGATGGGAAGAGAAATGGAGTCGGAGTCATCTTGAAGGAGGAGTTTGCCAGGAATGTTCTAGAAGTGAAAAGAGTGTCAGACAGAGTGATGAGTCTCAAGTTAGAAATTAAAGGTGTGATGGTCAATGTTGTTAGTGCTTATGCCCCACAGACAGGATGTGAGCAAGAAGAGAAGGAGAGATTCTGGAGGGAGTTAGATGACGTGATGCAGAGTACCCCCAGAGGTGAAAGAGTGGTCATTGGGGCAGACTTCAATGGCCATGTTGGTGCAGGAAACAGAGGGGACGAGGAAGTGATGGGTAGGTTTGGTATCCAGGACAGGAACGCAGAAGGACAGATGTTGGTAGATTTTGCAAAAGGATGGAAATGGCTGTGGTGAATACTTTCTTCCAGAAGAGAGAGGAGCATAGGGTGACTTATAAAAGTGGAGGTAGGAGCACACAGGTAGACTACATCTTGTACAGGCGATGTAATTTAAAGGAAGTCAGTGACTGCAAAGTCATAGTGGGTGAGAGTGTTGCCAAACAGCATAGGATGGTGGTGTGCAGGATGATGCTGATGGTGAGGAAGGTGAAGAAGGCAAAGGCAGAGCAGAAGACAAAGTGGTGGAAGTTGAAAAAGGAAGAGTGTTGGGTTGTCTTCAAGGAGGAGTTGAAACAGGCTTTGGGTGGTCAGGAAGTGCTTCCAGATGACTGGACAACTACAGCTAATGTGATCAGGGAGACGGGTAGGAGAATACTTGGTGTGTCATCTGGAAGGAAAGTAGATAAGGAGACTTGGTGGTGGAATGAGTACGTGCAGGAGTGTGTACAAAGGAAGAGATTAGCTACGAAGAAGTGGGACATTGAGAAAACCGAAGAGAGTAAACAGGAGTACAGGGAGACACAGCGTAAGGCAAAGGTAGCAGTGTCAAAGGCCAAACAGAGCGCGTTTGATGACTTGTATGCTCGGTTGGAAAGTAAGGAGGGAGAATATAGGTTGGCACAGCAGAGAAATAGAGATGGGAAGGACGTGCAGCAAGTTAGATTGATAAAGGACAGAGAGGGAAATGTATTGACTGATGACAGAAGTGTGCTGGGAAGATGGAAAGAGTACTTTGAAGAGCTGATGAATGAGGAAAATGAGAGAGAAAAAAGAGTAGAAGGGGTGACTGTTGAGGACCAGGAAGTAGCAAAGATTAGTAAGGGTGAAGTGAGGAGGGCATTGAAGAGGATGAAGAATGGAAAGGCAGTAGGTCCTGATGACATACCGGTGGAGGTATGGAAGTGTCTAGGAGAGGTAGCAGTAGATTTTCTGACAAGAACATTTAACAAGGTCTTAGAGAGTGAGAGGATGCCAGAGGAATTGAGGAGAAGTGTGCTGGTGCCCATTTTTAAGAACAAGGGAGACGTGCAGAGTTGTGGCAACTACAGAGGGATAAAGTTGATGAGCCATACGATGAAGTTATGGGAAAGAATAGTGGAAGCTAGACTAAGGGCAGAAGTCAGCATTTGTGAACAACAGTTTGGTTTCATGCCAAGAAAGAGCACCACAGATGCAGTGTTTGCCTTGAGGATGTTAATGGAGAAGTACAGAGAAGGTCAGAGTGAGCTGCATTGTGCCTTTGTGGATCTGGAGAAAGCATATGACAGGGTGCCGAGAGAAGAACTGTGGTATTGCATGAGGAAGTCTGGAGTGGCAGAGAAGTATGTTAGAGTGGTGCAGGACATGTATGAGAGATGTAAGACAGTGGTGAGGTGTGCTGTCGGTGTGACACAAGAGTTCAAGGTGGAGGTGGGACTGCATCAAGGGTCAGCTCTCAGCCCCTTCTTGTTTGCTATGGTGATGGACAGGCTGACAGATGAGGTTAAACAAGATTCCCCATGGACTATGATGTTTGCAGATGACATTGTGATCTGTAGTGAGAACAGAGAACAAGTGCAGGAAAATCTAGAGAGGTGGAGGTATGCCCTGGAAAGGAGGGGAATGAAGATTAGCCTCAGTAAGACAGAATACATGTGCATGAATGACAAGGACCAAAGAGGAACGGTGAGATTACAGGGAGCAGAGATAAGGAAGGTGGAGGATTTTAAGTACTTAGGCTCAACAATCCAGAGCAATGGAGAGTGTGGAAAAGAGGTCAAGAAGCGTGTGCAGGCAGGTTGGAATGGTTGGAGAAAAGTGTCCGGTGTGATGTGTGATAGGAGGGTATCGGCAAGAATGAAAGGAAAAGTGTACAAGACGGTGTTGAGGCCAACGATGTTGTATGGGTTAGAAACAGTGGCCCTGGGGAAAAGACAGGAGGCAGAGTTGGAGGTAGCAGAGATGAAAATGTTGAGGTTCTCTTTGGGAATAACGAGGATAGATAGGATTAGGAATGAGCACATCAGAGGGACAGCACATGTAAGACGTTTTGGCGACAAAGTCAGAGAGGCTAGATTGAGATGGTTTGGACATGTACAGAGGAGGGATAGTGAGTATATTGGTAATAGGATGCTGAGGCTGGAACTACCAGGCAAAAGGCCTAGAGGAAGACCAAAGAGACGATTCATGGATGTGGTGAAGGAGGACATGAAGGTCGTTGGTGTAAGAGAAGAAGATGCAAAGGATAGGGTGAGATGGAGGCAGATGATTCGCTGTGGCGACCCCTGAAGGGAAAAGCCGAAAGGAAAAGAAGAAGAAGACGCAATGTTAAGCGGAGGTGAACTTATAATTTTGTGGACAAATAATAAATAATTATGATAATTAAAAAAATAATTTATAGTCGCGCCCCATGGTCTAGTAGTATAGGGCGCTGGATCACTGATCCAAAGGTTGGGGGTTCGAGTCCCACTCTCCACAAGGTTGTCACTGTCCCCCCAGTGCAGCGAACTGGGTTATCAAAGGCGGGCCATGTCTCTCACTGTCTCTGGTGAGATGCATGTAAAAGAACCATTGCTGACTTTCGGAAAGAGGAGGCTGCAAAGTCCTCAGCGTGTTTCTGTCCCTTGCGAAAAAGGGTTATGACAGGAAGGGTATCCGACGTAAAAACCTCTGCCAAATCAACCGTGCGAATCAAATGATTCGCTGTGGCGACTCCCGAGTAAAAGGGAAAAAGCCGAAAAGACAGACAGTCGCTCCCGGTGGGCGGGTAAGGGGTGTGTGTGTGTGTGTGTGTGTGTGTGTGTGTAAATGTTTTTTTGTTCCTGGAGGGGGCGCCACAGAAAATAATTGAGACGCACTGGTTTTAGTCACAAGCTTGCACAATTCCAGTACAGTAGTCTAATACAATACACATTCGGTCAGAATATGCATGTATTTAGCATATGTGTTGGCTTCCTTCTGGTCGCCCGGTTTCCTCCCACAGTCCAAAGACATGCATATTAGATGTATGTGTACTGACCCAAAGTGCAAATAACTGGGTTATCAAGGGTCTTTCACTTTCTATGGTGTGGCGTTCATGTAAAAGAATCATTGCTGACGTTCTCAAGAGTAGCTGCATATCATCATGTTTCTGCTCTATGATGACCTGTCCAGGGTGTAGTCTGCCCTTGTCGAGAGTCAACCGAGATGGGTGCCAGCCTCCCGATAACCCTAATTAAGATGAAGCACTTCAGAAAATGAAAAAATGTTTGTATATTTCCTTGTACTGATAAGCTATTCAAGGTGTACACCTCCTTCGGCCAGAGCCAAACCTGATTACAGGCTTTTATACTGTATAAAAACTAAGCACTTTCCTTCAGGAGTTTAGTACACCTGTTGGTTAATCCAATTACATTTGAGCATGTCAACATTCTTTCTTTCGGCTTTTCCCCCTTCTCTCAGGAGTCGCCACAGCGAATCATCTGATTTGGCATAGGTTTTTACGTCGGATGCTCTTCCTGTCACAACCCTTTAGCAAGGGACAGAAACACACTCACGGCTTTGCAGCCTACTCTTTACGAAAGTCAGCAATGGTTCTTTTACATGCCTCTCACCATAGACAGTGAGAGACATGGCCCACCTTTGATAACCCAGTTAGCTGCACTGGGGAGACAGTGACAACCTTGTGGGACTCGAACTCCCAACCTTAGGATCAACGATCCTGCACCCTATCCACTAGACCACCACTGCCCCATGAGACCACCACATGCCCCATTTGAGCATGTAAACATAGACTGTCAAAATGAGTCCGAATGGATAATGCATTGTTTTTTGTTTAACCCATTGGATAAAAGCTAATAGTTTGTACTTCCAAAATATTGGTGGCTTCATTTCAAATCTATTGTGGTTGACTACAGACCTGGGTGTGAATCCCAGGCTTGGCAAAGATGTTTCTGTGTGGAGTTTGCATGCTCTGTGAGTGATTGCTGGGTTTCCTCCGGGGAACACCAGTTTCCTCCCACCACCCAAAAACGTTCACATTAGGCTAACCGCATTTCCAAATCCCCTCAGATGTGAGTGTAAATGGTTGTGGGCGTGTTGATCCTGGAATGGTTTCGTTAGCTGTTCAGTGTGTAATACCTTCACCCAGTGTTGGCTAAGATGGGCTCTAGCCTCCCAGCAATCTGAATGGGATTAAAATGTTTGGCAAGTGTGTGAGAGAGAATGAGTGCGACACTGTTTTCGTGTGTACCGGCTGGAAACACACACACACACACACACACACACACACACACACACACATACACACACACAGTAAGGTCACAAATGTAAAAAACAAAATAGTCAAAACCAGAAAAATTAAATGTTCAAATAGATTTATTTTAGGATTTAAATGATTGCATAATAAATCAACTCATTATTTATTTTGTTGTTAATGTTCACTACAGCTATATTTATGTGTAAGGTAACTGTTATTTATCAAAAACACATGTATTACTTTAATATATAATATATCCGATATGGCCATGAGCCCTTAATTTGTCCGTTGAAATGTCATTTTCATTGATCAGGGCGTTGTTTTATATTTCAAGCATAGAAATACGATTCTCCAGCAATTTAAAATACTGTATTCCTTCTCCCGCAGCTGGCCTGAAAACAATCAGAAAGATTCAATGAGCATGATCACCTCCAGTGTGACTCCAAGAGCAGCTTTAATCCATTCACTCACACATATGCTAAACCATTTCATACCATTCGATTCATGGGCAGGCCGGAGCCTATCTCAACCAACACTTGGCGAAGGCAAGGTACCTGTACACCATCACTGTTTTCATTCAGAATATGCATTTTTTAGCATTTGTGTGGGTTTCACATCCCTTTACAACCAGAAGGCCTGGGTTTCTCTCGAGAGTTTGCATGCTCTCCCCATACTTGTGTGAGTTCCCTCCGGGTACTCCAGTTTCCTCCCACGATCCAAAGACATGCACATTAGACTAACTGGAAAATTAGTTCCAAAATTACCCCTCCATGTGAGTCTGAGTGGTTGTGTGTATATAACCCAGCAAAGATTGTCAATCTGTTTAGGGTGTTCCTCACCTTTGCCCCGATCTGGCTACAATAGACTCCAGCCTCCCTGTGACCCGAATAGGATTAAACAGATCAGAATAAATGCATAAATGAATGACTGCACAGGGTTACTGTGTTTTGTTTACGTCTTCCATAAATCTCTTTAAGAGGAAGTTCATTGTTTTTCACCTTTCACGTCGCACCTGCAGATTTTTATGCACGAGTTCTACTTATAATTTACTTTAGTAGTAGTCAATGGTGGGTAAAACAGATATTTCAAAACTTAAACCTTCATTACTTAAACCTTAATTACAAACACATACATACACACACATACATACATACATATATACATACATAAATATATATATATATATATATATGTATATACACTGTATATACATATATATATATACTAGTGTGTGTATGTGTGTATAATATATATATATATATATATATATATATATATATATATATATATATATATATATATATCATCATCATCATCATCATCTTCTTCCGCTTAGTCCAGGGTCGGGTCGCGGGGGCAGCAACCTTAGCAAAGAGGTCCAGACATCCCTCTCCCGAGCTACTTCCTCCAACTCTCCCGGGGGGACACCGAGGCGGTCCCAGACAAGCCGAGAGACATTGTCCCTCCAGCGTGTTCTAGGTCGACCCCGGGGTCTCTTCCCGGTTGGACATGCCCGAAACACCACACCAGGGAGGCGTCCGGTGGGCATTCTGACCAGATGCCCGAGCCACCTCAACTGGCCCCTCTCAATACGGAGGAGCAGCGGATCTACTCCGAGCTCTCCCCGGATGGCGGAGCTTCTCACCCCATCTCTAAGGGAGAACCCCGCCACCCGGCGAAGAAAGCTCATTTCAGCCGCTTGTATCCGTGATCTTGTTCTTTCGGTCATTACCCAAAGCTCGTGACCATAGGTGAGGGTTGGAACGTAGATCGACTGGTAAATTGAGAGTTTCGCCTTGCGGCTCAGCTCCTTTTTCACCACAACGGACCGGTACAGGCACCGCTTAACAGCAGAGGCTGCAGCGATCCGTCTGTCGATCTCTCGCTCCATCCTTCCCTCACTCGTAAACAAGACCCCAAGATACTTAAACTCCTCCACTTGGGGCAGGACCTCATTCATATATATATATATATATATATATATATATATATATACTAGTGTGTATATATGTGTGTGTGTGTGTGTGTGTGTGTGTATATATATATATATATATATATATATATATATATATATATATATATATATATATATATATATATATACAGTATATACATATGCATAATTTTAATCCTAGAATAAATCTATTTTAACACTTAGTTTTTCTGGTTTTGACTTTTTTTACATTTGTTACCTGACAGCAGGGATCACCAACCTTTCTGAAACTGAGAGCTACTTGGGTACCAATTAATGCGAAGTGCGACCAGGTCGATACACACTTTTGAAATAACAAATTTGCTCAATTTACCTTTAATCATATGTTATTATTAATAATTGCGAAGACCCCTGGGCAAGGTTTTAACGACAAGTGTGTCTCTGTTCATCCAGCAGTATAAATGGGTACCAGTAAAAATATACTGGAAAGGTAACCCGCAATGGAATAGCATCCCATCCAGGAGGAGTTGTACTCCTAGTTGCTTCACGCTACAGAAACCGGGAATAAACACCGGCCTGATGAGCCATTGGCTCGAGTGTAAAAAGCCCAACAGAATTTTAAAAAAATTATTAATAATTAATTATATTAATCTATCTAAAGTTATTGATTTTTTTTTTAATAGCAAAAAAATTAGATGCAACTCAATGGAGAGTGGCACTGTGGAGCCATGGGTCTGTTCTAAAAATAGCAGTGAACAGGGCCGCGGGCTAATCATGTCCTTGTGTGCGACCTGGTGCCTTACAGTGTGACCCCTGCCTTACAGTGTGTGTGTGTGTGTGTGTGTGTGTGTGTGTGTGTGTGTGTGTGTGTGTTTCCAGCCAGTACATACGTATTTGAACAGTGTCGCACCCATTCTCTCTCACGCACTTGGCAAACTTTTTCATCCCATTCAGATCGCTGGGAGCCAACACTTCTTATCCAACACTGGGTGAAGGTATTACACACTGAACAGCTAACAACCATTCCAGGGTCAACACACCCACAACCATTTACACTCGCACCTGGGGGGAATTTGGAAATGCTGGTGAGCCTCATGTGAACGTCTTTGGATGGTTGGAGGAAACTGGTGTTCCCCGGAGGAAACCCAGCACTGACAGAGCATGAAAACTCCACACAGAAACATCTTTGCCAAGCCTGGGATTCGCACCCAGGTCTGTACTCAACCACAAGAGATTTGAAATGAAGCCACCAATATTTTGGAAGTACAGTATAAACTATCAGCTTTAATTCAATGGGTAAAACAAAAACAATGAATTAACAATTAGGAATCATTTTGACAGTCTTTCAATGTTTACTTGCTCAAGTGTAATTGGATAAACCAACAAGTGTACTAAACTCCTTTAGGAATGCGATTTGAAAGTGCTTAGTTTTTATACAGTACAAAACCCTGTAATCACATCTGGCTCTGGCTGAAGGAGGTGTACACTTCTTCTTTTTCTTTCGGCTGTTCCCTTCAGGGGTCGCCACAGCAAATGATCTGCCTCCATCTCTCCCTATCTGCATCTTCTACTCGTACTCCAACGACCTTCATGTCCGCCTTCACCACATCCATAAATCTTCTCTTTGGTCTTCCTCTGGGCCTTCTGCCTGGTAGTTCCAACCTCAGCATCCTACTCCCTATATACTCACTATCCCTCCTTCTGTACATGTCCAAACCATTTCAATCTAGCCTCTCTGACTTTGTCTCCAAAACATCTAACATGTGCTGTCCCTCTGATGTACTCGTTTCTGATCCTATCCATCCTCGTTACTCCCAAAGAGAACCTCAACATTTTCATCTCTGCTACCTCCAACTCTGACTCCTGTCTTTTCCCCAGTGCCACTGTCTCTAAGCCATACAACATCGCTGGCCTCATCACCGTCTTGTACACTTTTCCCTTAAATCTAGCTGATACTCTCCTATCACACATCACACCGGACACTTTTCTCCATCCATTCCAACCTGCCTGCACGCGCTTCTTCATCTCTTTTCCACACTCTCCATTGCTCTGGATTGTTGAGCCTAAGTACTTAAAATCCTCCACCTTCTTTATCTCTGCCCCCTGTAACCTCACCGTTCCTCTTGGGTCCTTGTCGTTCACACACATGTATTCTGTCTTACTGAGACTAACCGTCATTCCCCTCCTTTCCACGGCATACCTTCACCTCTCTAGATTTTCCTCCACTTGTTCTCTGCTCTCACTACAGATCACGATGTCATCTGCAAACATCATAGTCCATGGAGATTCTTGTCTAACCTCGTCTGTCAGCCTGTCCATCACCATAGCAAACAAGAAGGGGCTGAGAGCTGACCCTTGATGCAGTCCCACCTCCACCTTGAACTCTTGTGTCACACCGACAGCACACCTCACCACTGTCTTACATCTCTCATACATGTCCTGCACCACTTTAACATACTTCTCTGCCACTCCAGATTTCCTCATACAATACCACAGTTCTTCTCTCGGCACCCTGTCATATGCTTTCTCCAGATCCACAAAGGCACAATGCAGCTCCTTCTGACCTTCTCTGTACTTCTCTAGAAACATCCTCAAAGCAAACACTGCATCTGTGGTGCTCTTTCTTGGCATGAAACCAAACTGTTGTTCACAAATGCTGACCTCTGCCCTTAGTCTAGCTTCCACTATTCTTTCCCATAACTTCATTGTATGGCTCATCAACTTTATCCCTCTGTAGTTGCCACAACTCTGTACATCTCCCTTGTTCTTAAAAATGGGCATAAGCACACTTCTCCTCCATTCCTCCGGCATCTGCTCACTTTCTAAGACCTTGTTGAATATTCTTGTCAGAAAATCTACTGATACCTCCCCTAGACACTTCCATACCTCAACTGGTATGTCATCAGGGCCAACTGCCTTTCCACTCTTCATCCTCTTCAATACCCTCCTCATGTCTCCCTTACTAATCTTTGCTACTTCCTGGTCCTCAACATTCACCCCTTCTACTCTTTTTTCTCTCTCATTTTCCTCATTCATCAGCTCTTCAAAGTACTCTTTCCATCTTCCCAGCACACTTCTGTCATCAGTCAATACATTTCCCTCTCTGTCCTTTATCACTCGAACTTGCTGCACATCTTTCCCATCTCTATTTCTCTGCTGTGCTAACCTGTATAAATCATTTTCTCCCTCCTTACTGTCCAACCTATCATACAAGTCATCATACGCCCTCTGTTTGGCCTTTGACACCAGTACCTTCGCCTTACGCTGTGTCTCCCTGTACTCCTGTTTCTGGTTACTCTCTTCGGTCCTCTCTATGTCCCACTTCTTCTTAGCTAACCTCTTCTTTTGTACACACTCCTGCACTTCCTCATTCCACCTCCAAGTTTCCTTATCTACTTTCCTTCCAGAGGACACACCAAGTACTCTCCTACCGGTCTCCCTGATCACATTGGCTGTGGTTGTCCAGTCATCTGGAAGCACTTCCTGACCACTCAAAGCCTGTTTCAACTCCTCCTTGAAGACAACACGACACTCTTCCTTTTTCAGCTTCCACCACTTTGTCTTCTGCTCTGCCTTTGCCTTTTTCATCTTTCTCACCATCAGAGTCATCCTGCACACCACCATCCTATGCTGTTTGGCAACACTCTCACCCACTACTACTTTGCAGTCACTGACTTCCTTCAAATTACATCGCCTACACAAGATGTAGTCTACCTGTGTGCTCTTACCTCCACTTTCATGTCACCCTATGCTCCTGTTTCTTCTTGAAGAAAGTATTCACCACAGCCATTTCCATCCTTTTTGCAAAATCGATCAACATCTGTCCTTCTGTGTTCCTGTCCTGGATACCAAACCTGCCCATCACTTCCTCGTCCCCTCTGTTGCTTGCACCAACATGTCCATTGAAGTCTGCCCCAATGAGCACTCTTTCACCTCTGGGGGTACGCTGCATCACTTCATCGAAGTCACTCCAGAATCTCTCCTTCTCTTCTAGCTTACATCCTGCCTGTGGGGCATAAGCACTAACAACATGAAGGAGGTGGACACCATCAATTAAATACAAAGAAATACACAAACATTCATTCATTCATTTTCTGAAGTGCTTCATCTTAATTAGGATTGTTGGGAGGCTGGCACCCATCTTGGTTGACTCTCAGCAAGGACAGAGTACAGGCCATTACAGAGCAGAAACATGCTAGTGGCTATGCAGCGACTCTTGATGAAAGTCTGCAATGGTTGTTTTACATGAACTTCACACCATAGAAAGTGAGAGACAGGGTCGGCCTTTGATCTTCTTCTTTTCTTTTCGGCTTTTTCCCGTTCTCAAGAGTCGCCACAGCGAATCATCTGATTCGCACATTTGATTTGGCATGGGTTTTTTTCGTCGGATGCCCTTCCTGTCACCACCAAGGGACAGAAACACGCTGATGGCTTTGCAACCTACTTTTTACGAAAGTCAGCAATGGTTCTTTTACATGCCTCTCACCATAGACAGTGAGAGACATGGCCCACCTTTGATAATCCAGTTAGCTGCACTGAGGGGACAGTGACAACCTTGTGGGGACTTGAACCAGGTCAGCAATCCTGCGCCCTATCCACTAGACCACCACTGCCCTCGCATGGTCGGCCTTTGATAACCCAGTTATTTGCACTTTGGGTCAGTGCACATACATCTGCTTCTTTTCTGTGGCACCCCCTCAAGGAAAAAAAAACATTTCACACACCCACTCCAGGCAAGAGACAAAAATAGTATTATTTGACTATAAAATTGTTATTCGTATACCTCTGCATAACAGTGTACTTTTATCAGTTCAGTTCATTTTCTGTAACCGCTTCATCCTAATTAGGGTCGCGGGGAGGCTGGTGCCCATCCCAGCCAACTCAGGGCGAGGGCAGAGTACACCCTGACAGCTCGCCAGGCCATCGCAGGGCGGAAACACACTGATGGCTGTGCAGCCTACTCTTGTCGAAAGTCAGAAATGGTTCTTTTACATGCCTCTCACTATAGACAGTGAGAGACATGGCCGGCCTTTGATAACCCAGTTAGCTGCACTGGGGGGGACAGTGACAACCTTGTGGAGCGTGGGACTTGAACCCCCAACCTTTGGATCAGCGATCCAGCACCTTATACCACGAGACCACCACTGCCCCATGTATCTTTATTAACATTAAAAATAAAAAAGAAAGGAATATAGTTCAACTTACAATCAAGAAAAACTTCATTAACATTGTTTTTTTTTATCTGTAATTGAAAAGATTTAAAGTGCACCAAGTTGCCTGAAATTAAAAAATACAAACTTATTTAAACTCATTCAACTTATTTATGACTTTATATCTCCGTCTCTCTCCTCCTTTCTATTCGTTCCTGTTCGAAAATTTTCGTTTGCTCGTGCGAAAAACCGCGACATCAGAGCACGACAATGAGAGCGCCACTGCCAACTGGTGGAGTGGAAGTACATAATTCTCTTACTGTCAATGACATGGAAGAAAAACTTTCTACCGCCTCATTGCTTACTGTACACTATTCCGGAAAAGCACTTTCCCAGGGTCAATGAGTGTTTCTTCCACGTCATTGCCCAGGGTCACCCCCTCCACCAACACACACACACACACACGCACACACGACATCACACTGTGCCCCCATGGCGCACCACTATTTGAGAAGCAGTGGGCGAAATTATCATACACATGTTCTCAATTCCTCGATTCATCCTTTTTGCAGAACCAATTAATCCTAATTAGGACTGTGGCGGGAGGGGGCTCTAGCGCCCATGTCAGCTGACTATGGGTGAGGACAGAGTACACCCTGAACAGTTCGCCATTGCAGCATGTTATGATTTTTCAGGCTAATTCAATTTTTTTTAAGATGAATAAATTACATTAACCCGTTGGAGATCACAGCAATTTCCCCACACAGTCCTTCCAATTAGTCTGAAATGTAATTGAACAAACCAATAAGTGCGCATCATTTCAAGGAACAGTTCAATACAGGAATTGAGTTTCATGGTTTCCAGGGCAGCTGCTCGTGAGGGACCTGTGACGTCAAAACGGCGCGAGATTCGAAGTGCTTTACAGGTGGGCGGAGCAAGTGTGATCAGTTGGAAAGATGTCACAGAGCTTCACTGATTTCTGCGATTTCACGAATGACGTGTTGGACGATTTGTTAACGTTTATAACCAACGAATCGGCAACACAAAGTGACAACACGGGACTTTCATCGAAGGTAACATTACCTGGATATCCAGCATTATTCAAGGAAAGCTGCGATTCCAATAACGGCCAATCATAAACATCGCATCGGATTCCCTTGATTAAAGCACAAACACAATATATTGATTTTACAGCACCGAACAGAAGCTCTCTGTCATGTAGTTGCGACAGTAGTCGTGGTTTATTTTAGTACTTTTAAATTATTTTCTGTGGCACCATCTCTCGGAAGAGAAAAAAAAAACATTTCACGCACCAACCGCCCCGCGAGCGACGATATTGATTGTATATAAAATTGTGATTACTGCACTTCTGCACAACATGGTATCTTTATTAACATTAAAAACAAAAAAAAACTTTTATTAACATTGTTGTTTAATCTGTAAAGGAAAAGATGCAACAACGCACCTGAAATAAATAAAAAAATCCTTATTTAATCTCATTCAACTTCTTAAAACTCATTCAACTTATGTTATCTTAATATCTCCATCTCTCTTTACTTTTCTCGTCGTTCCTGTGAGATAATTTTCCGTGTTATTTCTTGACGGGTTTGTTTTATCAGTAAATTTTTACTACACTTCATATCTTTTGCTCGATGCGAAAAACCGCTGCACCATGAGAGCGCCACTGCCAACTACCGGTTTGGATCTACTATTGAACTTAAGTTCCGTACATTATTCAATGCAATACAATACGGTACACTTTATTCACTTGTATTTACACTTTATTCCAGAAAATCATGTTTCCCACAGTCAGACGCGCTTCCCCCTTCATCACACCCCTCCGGCATCATACCGAGAAACAGCACCACTTTAGTGGAACACAACCCTGGGTTTGGATTTACCGAGGCTCAACTCGGGGTGATTGAGGGACGTCGGGGAAACAAACCCTGACCCCCTGCATTGGTGTTATGAAGATGTTATGAAGGTGAAGAATTCTGGAAGTTGGATCACTGGAGTGTGTAAAAGGTGGGCGTGTCCGAAGGGAAACCGGTTCAGCGACATTCACACGACATTGCACTGACCCAGCGTGGCCAGCGTGGGGACAATATTGGCATTTGCTGTTAGACAGAGAAAATCGGTTTAAATGTATGTTTTTCTATGCATTTTAACTAAAGACTTTCATACGAGTCGATTGCGTTGTCAGCGTGTTTCTGCCCTGAGATGGCCTGGTGACCTGTCCAGGGTGTACTCTGCCCTCGCCTAGAGTCGGCTGAGATGGGCGCCAGCCTCCCGGTGGTCCTAATTCGGATTAAGCTGCTTTAAAAAAATGAATGGATGATGAATGAAAGTTCCCGTGACTGTTCGTACCATTCATCGGAAATGTTGGTGCGTGCCAGTGAGCAGCCCGTGCGTGGAGTGAGCGCTCTGGATGCACCATGGGAACGTGCTGTTCATTCGAACTAAGATTGCAACTCAGAGGAGGTTTCCAACTGCACCTCTTGCTCATCGTTCATCCTTCTGAGCTTGAATTCTTTGTTCATGGCTCTGGGCTTCTTGGGTTTTACTACTGGAACTGTGTGTGGAGGCAGTAGAGACACTGGACTGCGGGAGACTGGTGGAGAGTTGGGACTGGGAAACTGGGGTCTTTAGGCTTCTTGGGATGCAGCTGGGACAGTGATGGCCTGGTGGTATCGGAGCTGGATTACTGATCCTAAGTTTGGGGGTTCGAGTCTCATTCTCAACGGGTTGTCATTGTCTCCCCCAGTGCAGCTAACTGGGTTATCAAAGGCCGGCCATGTCTCTCACTGTCTGTGGTGAGAGGTTCATGTAAAAGAACCATTGCTGACTTTCGACAAGAGTAGCTGCATAGCCATCAGCTTGTTTCTGCCCTGTGATGGCCTGGCGAGCTGTCCGGGGTGTACTCTGTCCTTGTCCAGAGTTGGCTGGGATAGGTGCCAGCCTCCGCACGACCCTAATTAAGATTAATGGGTTACAGAAAATTAATGAGTGAGATGCAGCTGCTTGTTCAGGTGAAGGTTTGAGTGGTGGAGATAGAGCACTGCATGTTTAACCCTAGAAGTGCCCAATGTTAAAGCTCAAAATGTCATGCAATCCAATAAAAAAGGCTTCACAGTCACTTTTGTGATCGTGAGTGCAGTATTTACAAATGGCGAATGCAATGAATTAGCATGTGTCATAAAGCCGAGTTTTTTTTTCGGCTTTGGCATTTGAGAACATAACGTAAAACCGATTATTTTTTCCGGCTTTGGCACTCCCAGGCTCAAGTGAGGATAGGCTTACACCTGCATTTATATCTGTGCAAACGTCATGTGAGAGCTTTGTATTCGCAGGTCATGTACGGCTCGTTATCCACCCGTTATCCATCCGGTAATATTCGTTCAGCATTTGCTTTGCTTTATTCATGAAAAGTTATTGAACTGTTTTGATTTTGTTTATATTTTGTTTTTTCTTTACAAAAATCTTATTCCTCTTTTCGTTGTTTCAGCTGATAAACTATTTTAAGTGAAACTGAAATAAGAACAGAGCAGCAGTGGCTTAAGGATCACTGATCCTAAGGTTGGGGGTTCAAGCCCCATTCTCAACAGGTTGCCACTGCTATCTTCCCAGTGCAGCTAAGTGGGTTATCAAAGGCTCGTGTCTGTGGTGGGAGGTTCATGTAAAAGAACCATTGCTGACTTTCGACAAAAGTAGCTGCATAGCCGTCAGCGAGTTTCTGTCCTGCGATGGTGTGGCGAGCCGTCTGGGATGTACTCTACCCTCGCCCAGAGTCGGCTGGGATGGGTGCTATCATCCCCATGACTCTAATTAGGATTAAGCGATTCAGAAAATTAATGAATGAATGTAATATAAAAACATGTTATATATTATAATATGATAAAACAGAAACATTTATTTGATGTGATGGTTAAATTAAGATTTTGTACTGCGCAACCGAAGCGTTGAGGGGTTCTGATTTGGTGGCCATCGGATCTCGTCTCTGCTTTTTGCGGATGATATTATCCTTTTGGCTTCATCATGCTGGGACCTCCAGCTCTCATTGGAGCGATTCGCAGTCGAGTGCAAAGCGGCCGGGATGAAAATCAGCACCTCCAAGTCCGAGGCCATGGTTCTCAGTCGGACAAGGGTGGAATGTACCCTCCGGGTCAGGAATGAGGTCCTGCACCAAGTGGAGGAGTTGAAGGATCTTGGAGTCTTGTTCACGAATGAGGGAAAGATGGAGCGGGAGATCAACAGACGGATTGCTGCAGCCTCTGCTGTTAAACAGAGCCTGTACTGGTCCGTCGTGATGAAGAAGGAATTGAGCCGGAAGGTAAAGCTCTCAATTTACAAGTCAATCTACGTTCCAACCCGCACCTATGGTCACGAGCTTTGGGTAGTGACTGAAAGAACAAGAACAAGATTGCAGATACAAGCGGCTGAAATGAGCTTCCTTTGCCGAGTGGTGGGGCTCTCCCTTAAAATAAGGTGAGAAGCTCTAACATCCGGGGAGAGCTCGGAGTAGATCCGCTGCTCCTCTGCATTCAGTGGGGCCAGTTGAGGTGGCTCGGGCATCTGGTCAGAATGCCTCCTGAACGTCTCTCTGGTGTGTTTCGGACATGTCCAACCGGGAAGAGACCCTGGGGTTGATCTAGAACACGCTGGGTGGACTATGTCTCTCGGCCTGACTGGGAATGCGTCCATGTCCCCCCAAGAGAAGTGGCTGGGGAGAGGGATGTCTGGGCCTCTCGGTTGCTGCGCACCTGACCCGGAAGAAGCGGAAGACGATGATGATGATGATGATGAAATTAGGAGTTGCATGATTAGCATGTCCACCTCACAGCAATGGCCTGGGTTCGAGTTCCCTGCTATTTCTATGTGGTATATGCATATTCTTTATTCCTCAGACTCGAGATTTTTCTGATCGTCTGAAGACATGCGCGTTAACGTATTATGAGTGCGAGTTGGCTCTTCAATGGATTGTTGAGCTGTTTAGGCCCATCTTTGCCCAATGATGGCAGAGATAAGCTCGAGCCTTCTCCAGTAGGATTAATTGGATCAGGCATGAATGAATGAATGAATTGTATTCCACTGGACTAAGCTACAGTATAAAACAAGGCTTGGAATAGATATCAATATTATTATAGTAATAATATTAGTAATAAAAAATGTCAAGAAAAATATAGTAATATCATTATACAGGACTCATGCTCTAGTTTACTCTGATAGTCCCTTGGAAAGATTTTACTGAATATGCATTGTGACTCCATTAAATGGATTTTAAAACTCAATCATTTCTTGTGTCTTTATCAGGAACTGGTGGGCTTCACAGCCCCCAACTTTGTTGGATGTCCCGTCTACAGGTCACAAATCTTTTTCTTTGAAAAAAATTCTCTTTATATCGAGATTATACTGTTAGAAATCCATATAAAACAGATGTTTTGTGTTTTTGGAATAATCTGAATGAACTCTGCTTTCCTCCATGTGGTCAGGATGCCCGAGGAAGGAACATCATTTGGACAGGCCGATCGCCCCAGCAGAAACACAATGCTCACAGGTGAAGTTATGCTTCATTCAGTGCATCATTTGATTCATGTCTCAGTGTCACGGGTTCCATTATTATTCTGCAATACATAAAACGTTGAGTGTTTGAGGGACAAATTAGTTCTTGCATGCTCCAAAAAGGGCTTTCTTGCCTTCTCAAGCTCTTTTTCTTTTTTATTCTTTGCTTGAGACTGAGTGTGCTCTCAAACAAAACATTATTAATACATTTGAAATAAATCACCTCCAAAAAACCCCTCACCACATCAACGCTAAAAAAAATCCGAAACATCTAAAGGTTCGATTCAACTGTGATTACGGATATCCAACATACAAATCCTGTAGAATGTGAATATAGAAACAACAGCGTATTACAATAGTGCATGATATTACAATTCATATTTTAGCCTCTGCGATAGCCTGGCGAACTGTCCAGGGCGTACTGTGCCCTCGACCAGAATCGGCTGAGATGGACACCAGCCTCCCCCATGACCCCAGTTCGGATTATGCAGTTCAGAAAATGAATGAATGAGTCAGACATCATCTTTTTTTCAACTGGGCTACACATGTGTCTTTTATTCATAAATATTAAATACATCATCAGTTTCAAAGAATGCTTCACTTTTCATTCAGAATGGTGGGGCTGAAATAAACTCCCTCGATGTATTACATGACATCACATTAGGTTTTATATTCAGGTATGGTAAGTCTGTTGGGCTTTTTTTTTTTTTTACACCCAAGCCTCACCCAAGCTCATCAGGCCAGTGCTTATCCCCCGGTTTCCGTAGCCTAAAGCGACCAGGAGTCCAACTACTCCTGGATGGGACGCAAGTTCATCGCAGGTTAACTTCCCAGTATATTTTTACTGGTCCCCATTTAAACTGCTGGGTGAACAGAGGCACACTTGTGGTTAATACCTTGACCAGGGGTCTTAGCACAATGGGAGTCGAACTGGGATTCGAACACACAACCTCCTGATCATGAGTGTAGCACCCTAACCACTACGCTACCGGCCCCACAATTTATATTCAGGTATAAATTAGTTTAATTATTTGAACACTCACTCACTCACTCATTCACCAAAACCATTTAATCCTATTCGGGTCGCTGGGAGTCTGGCGCCTCTCTGTCGACACCGGGCAAAGTCAGGCTCACAGCTCACCATATAAAGTAGCACGTATTGGTCTCATCCCAATAAAGGTCTTGCCGCTTACTCAAGGAGATTTCTGCAGTTTCTCTGGATCTTTTACTGTTCACTATATATGATGAGATTTGCAAAGCCTTTACAATGAATTTGATGTTGAGGATTCTTGTTTTTAAAGTATTCCACAATCACACCACTGTTTCCCAGATTGAGGAGCATCTGCCCACCTTTTTTTTTGACACCTGTCGTACGAATTAAGTTTGAAATGGGCTCATTTTGTTCATAAAATTGGAAAATTTCTCAGTTTAATCTGCTTTCTTATGAATTAAAAATATTGGCTAATGTGATTTGGATTTTTTTTTGTGTGTGATTTTAAAGTTTTTAATTTTCTTAACATTTCTAGACCATCCCAACTTTCCTGGAATTCAGGTTCTGGCTGCTAATGGAGACGCCCATCAGATCTACTCACCCACAACCACCAACTTGCAGCGAGACATCATAATGACGAGTTCCGCAGATCGTCTACAAAGCTCTCCGCAAGTGGGAAAAGTGGCCTCAAGCAAGAGGGAGCTCCGCCTGATCAAAAACAGGTAACAAACTTCACTGACCACGCTGCACGCTACATTTTGGTATTAAATGACACTACCTCACACCCCGGGTGGTTGCATCCCTGTCTGTGGCAGAGTGTGGGATGAGGGTCATGAACAACAAAGACTGGAGAAACAACATTCACTTGCAACACTTTGTGAACGTTTCCCATACAAAGCTAGCCAGCATTAAGTGGATATACAGTATAGCATTATCTAGGTAAGTTAGTCTGTTGGCTTTTTTATCCAGCCTGTCAGGCTCATCAGACTGGTGTTTATTCCCAGTTTCCGTAGTGTGGCACAGTAGCCCATCGCAGATTACCTTCCCAGTATATTTTTACTGGTACCCATTTATACTGCTGGGTGAACAGATGCACACTTGTGTGTGTATATATATATATATATATATATATATATCCCGCGATGGCCTGGTGAGCTATTCACACTGTACACAGCTCTCACCCAGTCGGATGAGATGGGCGCCAGCCTGTATTTACAGTACACATTACACAATTTGGTATTTCCAGAACAAGTTTACGCTGAAGCCTATCTCAGCCGACTCTAGGTGGAGGTGCAGTACACCCTGAAACAATTCAGCAGTATATCACAGTGGCAACACACACAACCATTTGCATTCACACTTGGAACATTTTGAAACAGCAAACCAGCCCAACATGCATGTATTTGCACTGTCGGAGGAAGCCGGAATACCCGGAGAAAACAGTAAGCTCAAGTAATCCAGACACAACAAGAACACCACTGCTAAACCAGGACTCAATCCCGAGCACTTTCTTTCTGTGAGGCAGATGTACTTACCACTATTCCACCAAGCCTGAACAACCAAGCACTAAATTATGTAGGTTCTGGACGTGCTTCTGATGACAAAAATAAGTTATATTCTTATTCTTGTAACATTCAACAATTTAGTGATTCCTTTAGTTTATGACCGTTTCACTTCCTTTTGCTTGTGTAACACATAGCTTTACTGAACTCTCGAAGAGCTGGCATTTGGTTTACTGGATTAAAGCGGCTTTTGGAGGCAAGTTGGAGGTGATCATGCTCATTCAATCTTTCTGATTGTTTTCAGGGTTGCTGCACGGGAATCCCGCCGGAAGAAGAAAGAACATTACAGATTGCTCGAGAGTTGCATTTCGATTCTTGAAAGTCAAAACAACGACCTCATCAAAGAAAATAAGACGTTAAAAGAAAGATTAAGGGCTCATGGCCTTATGGATGTATAGATTATTCAATCTGTTTGTGTATATTTGATAATTCAATAACAATCTAAATACAAGGGTGATTTTTTTTCCTACTGTTCATATACTGTTTGTTTTCTACTGTTCATATTATCCAATTTTAATTTTGTACTTGTTACTGTTCATATTTTTTAACTTTGTATTATATTTAAATAATAAAATATAATTTTAATAAAATAAAATGTTAATACTAAAATAAAATGTAAATCGTGAATTAATCTATTTACGTTTCATTTTTTTCTTTTGATGTGACATTTGTTTCATTACTGGTGAAGATGTTAAATGTAGAGAATGGGTGGTGATGAAGAGGAAGACGATGAATGGAGAGTGTGGATGGTGATGAACAGGAAGCTGGTGAATGTAGAGTATGAGTGGTGATGAAGAGAAAGATGGTGAATGTGGAGTGTGGATGGTGATGAAGAGGAAGACGATGAATGTAGAGTGTGGATGGTGATGAACAGGAAGATGGTGAATGTAGAGTATGAGTGGTGATGAAGAGAAAGATGGTGAATGTGGAGTGTGGATGGTGAAGAGAGGAAGACGATGAATGTAGAGTCTGAGTGGTGATGAGAAAGATGGTGAATGTGGAGTGTGGATGGTGATGAAGAGGAAGATGATGAATGTAGTGTGTGGATGATGATGAAGAACAATATGGTAAATGTAGAGTATGAGTGTTGATGAAGAGGAAGATGGTGAATGTAGAATGAAGAATGAACAATGAATGACTGAGGAAGAAGAGTATTGAAGAGGAAGCAGAAGATAGAGAATCAGGAGGATGAGTATTGGAGAACAGACATGATGGTGATAAAGAGGACATTGTGCAGAAATTTGTAATCCTGTTTTTAAACTTTGAATTATATTTGAATAATAAAATACAATTTTAATAATAAAATAAAATGTTAATACTAAAATAAAATGTTAATACTGAATAAATCTATTGTTTACGGTTAATTTTTTCTTTTTCTGTGACATTTGTTTCATTACTGTGTGTGTGTGTCTGTGCAAGAGAGATCGAGAGTTTCCTTGCAACCCTAATTAGGATTAAACCTTTGATAAAATCAAATATTTTAATAATTTACAGTACACTATATCTCATGAACTCGATTCAGACTGCTGTATAAAAGTGCACAAAGTTTTGTGAAAGTTATGCAATCATGCCTGGCCCTCCAGGAGCTCAGAGAATTGTTAGATTTTCAGAGAAATCAAATTGCAGTTCAGTCAGAGGGTGATATCAGCCAGTGACAAATAGCCGACAATTTAAATATTCCTGTCAACCGTGAAAAGCTCTACAGTGAAGGTAAAACTACCGCGGCTCCATGACCAGATTGACCTCAACCATCAGAAAGATCCCTTCGCACCATGAAAAGAGCAGTGGAGAAAAAAATCCACATTCCACAACAGGAACATCATGACGGAGATAAAGCAGAACAATGAGAGGGTAAAGTTGTGAAAAGGTAAATGATTCTTGAAGAGTTAGAGAAAGATTGTGCATGAGAAGTAAGAGTGGTGAAGAGAAAGATGGTAGAGTTTTGGTGATAATGAAGAGAAAAAGGAAAATAAATGAAGAGTGTGAATAGTGATGAAGAGGAGTGATGAAAAGGACGAGGGAAAATAATGAATGCAGAGAATGGGTAGTGATGAAGAAAGGTGATGATGAGTAAAAAAACGACAGTGAATATAGAGTGTGGGTGGTGATCAAGAGGTGGATGGTGAATGTAGAGTGTGGATGGTGACGAAGAGGAAAATGGTGAATGTTGTGTGTGGTTGGTGATGAAGAGGAAGCTGGTGAATGTAGAGTGTGGGTGGTGATGAAGAGGGGGATGGTGAATGTTGAGTGTGGATGGTGACATAGAGGAAGATGGTGAATGTAGTGTGTGGTTGGTGATGAACCAGGAAGATGGTGAATCTAGATTGTGGATGGTGATGAAGAACAAGATGGTAAATGTAGAGTATGATTGGTGATCAAGAGGAAGATTCTGAATGTAGAGTGTGGGTGGTTATGAAGAGGTCGCTTGTAAATGTGGAGTGTGGCTGGTGATGATGAGAAAGATGGTGAATCTAGATTGTGGATGGTGATGAAGAGGAAGATGGTAACTGTAGAATGAAGGAATGAATGACTGAGGAAGAAGAGTGTTGAAGGGGAAGTGAAAGATAGAGAATCAGGAGTATGAGTAGTGATGAAGAACAGGGATGATGGTGATAAAGAGGACATTGTGTGGAAATGTGTCAAGTTATAGATAGATGCAGAGACGAGTGATGGGGGGTTTAGCTCCTTCTTTAGCGTATCTTCCTGAGTGATGTAGTGTCCTCTGAGGGCATCCCAATACTTGCCGCTTGTTCAAGGAGATATCTCCTGATCTTTTGATGTTAGAAACTTTCTATGATGAGATTTGCAAAGTGTTATGAGTATGTAATTAATGAATGTATAAATATAAACATAATAAGTGTGTAAATGTTATGTAATTATATTTCGTGTGGTGTAAATAGCACATTGTATTACTCACAGCTATTTTTAGGTCACAGGTTTTTGCTTAAACGGTCTGATTGGGTCTGGAAGCTTCCATAATATTCTGGAAACTCGGAGACAGACCTATTTGCGCATGCGTCCTGTGACTGGTGACGTGTTTGGAACATTGGGGGGGGGTGGGGGTGGGGGTGGAAGAACATTCTCGAAGTTTAGAAAATCTATATAAAAACCGGTTATCAACCTGGTCGGGGCGGATCGTCCGAGGGGGCGTCGTCCAACGCGCATCATGCAAGGTTCACGTCCAAGATCATCATCCAAATCCATCGACAGAGTTCATCAACAGCCATCGCTAGGATAATCGTCACTCGTTTCTGACACGTGTGATTCCAAATTTTGACAGTCGCTACTTCTTGAAGTTTACCACACTGCATCTGTTTGGTGACTGTCCTTATTTTGTGACCCTTATTGTTATTATTTTTGCAATGCAGCCATGAGGTGGGGGGCACTAACCAGTGTCTCTCCCCCTCATGCCGGTCCCAAGCCCGGAGAAATGCAGAGGGTTGTGTCAGGAAGGGCATCCGACGTAAAACCAATGCCAATTATTGATGATGCAAATCAAAAGTATTACCTCCATACCGGATCGGTCGAGGCCCGGGTTAACAACGACCGCCATCAGTGCTGTCAATCAACAGGGTGCTGATGGAAATTGGACTACTGTTGGTCGAAGACGTCGAAGAAGGAGAGGTGGGAGGCGTGTCCGTAGGCAGAGAGAGAAGAGGAAAGGCATGAGTCTAGGACTGAGAGTGGGGACTTTGAATGTTGGAACTATGCACAGAAAAGGTAGAGAGCTGGTTGACATGATGCAGAGGAGGAAGGTGGACATACTGTGTGTTCAGGAGACCAGGTGGAAAGGTAGCAAAGCTAAAAGCTTAGGAGCAGGGTTTAAGCTATTTTATCATGGTGTGGATGGGAAGAGAAATGGAGTCGGAGTCATCTTGAAGGAGGAGTTTGTCAGGAATGTTCTAAAAGTGAAAAGAGTGTCAGACAGAGTGATGAATCTCAAGTTAGAAATTGAAGGTGTAATGCTCAATGTTGTTAGTGCTTATGCCCCACAGGCAGGATGTGAGCTAGAAGAGAAGGAGAGATTCTGGAGTGACTTAGATGAAGTGATGCAGAGTACCCCCAGAGGTGAAAGAGTGGTCATAGGTGCAGACTTCAATGGACATGTTGGGGCAGGCAACAGAGGGGACGAGGAAGTGATGGGCAGGTTTGGTATCCAGGACAGGAACGCAGAAGGACAGATGTTGATAGATTTTGCAAAAAGGATGGAAATGGCTGTGGTGAATACTTTCTTTGAGAAGAAACAGGAGCATAGGGTGACTTATGAAAGCGGAGGTAGGCGCACACAGGTAGACTACATCTTGTGTAGGCGATGTAATTTGAAGGAAGTCAGTGACTGCAAAGTCATCGTGGGTGAGAGTGTTGCCAAACAGCATAGGATGGTGGTGTGCAGGATGACTCTGATGGTGAGAAAGGTGAAAAGGCAAAGGCAGAGCAGAAGACAAAGTGGTGGAAGCTGAAAAAGGAAGAGTGTCGTGTTGTCTTCAAGGAGGAGTTGAAACAGGCTTTGGGTGGCCAGGAAGTGCTTCCAAATGACTGGACAACCACAGCAAATGTGATCAGGGACACAGGTAGGAGAGTACTTGGTGTGTCCTCTGGAAGGAAAGTAGATAAGGAGACTTGGTGGTGGAATGAGGAAGTGCAGGAGTGTGTACAAAGGAAAAGGTTAGCCAAGAAGAAGTGGGACATTGAGAGGACCGAAGAGAGTAAACAGGAGTACAGGGAGACACAGCGTAAGGCGAAGTAGCAGTGGCGAAGGCCAAACAGAGGGCGTATGATGACTTGTATGATAGGTTGGATAGTAAAGAGGGAGAAAATGATCTATACAGGTTGGCACAGCAGAGAAATAGAGATGGGAAGGACGTGCAGCAAGTTAGATTGATAAAGGACAGAGAGGGAACTGTATTGACTAATGACAGAAGTGTGCTGGGAAGATGGAAAGAGTACTTTGAAGAGCTGATGAATGAGGAAAATGAGAGAGAAAAAGAGTAGAAGAGGTAACCATTGAGGAGCAGGATGTAGCAAAGATCAGTAAGGGTGAAGTGAGAAGGGCATTGAAGAGGATGAAGAATGGAAAGGCAGTTGGTCCTGATGATATACCTGTGGAGGTATGGAAGTGTCTAGGAGAGGTAGCAGTAGATTTTCTGACAAGAACATTCAACAAGGTACTAGAGAGTGAGCAGATGCCGGAGGAGTGGAGGAGAAGTGTGCTGGTGCCCATTTTTAAGAACAAGGGAGACGTGCAGAGTTGCAGCAACTACAGAGGGATAAAGTTGATGAGCCATACGATGAAGTTATGGGAAAGAATAGTGGAAGCTAGACTAAGGGCAGAGGTCAGCATTTGTGAACAACAGTTTGGTTTCATGCCAAGAAAGAGCACCACAGATGCAATGTTTGCCTTGAGGATGTTAATAGAGAAGTACAGAGAAGGTCAGAGGGACCTACATTGTGCCTTTGTGGATCTGGAAAAGCATATGACAGGGTGCCAAGAGAAGAACTGTGGTATTGCATGAGGAAGTCTGGAGTGGCAGAGAAGTATGTTAGAGTGGTGCAGGACATGTATGAGAGATGTAAGACAGTGGTGAGGTGTGCTGTCGGTGTGACCGACGAATTCAAGGTGGAGGTGGGACTGCATCAAGGGTCAGCTCTGAGCCCATTCTTGTTTGCTATGGTGATGGACAGGCTGACAGACGAGGTGAGACAAGAATCTCCATGGACTATGATGTTTGCAGATGACATCGTGATCTGTAGTGAGAGCAGAGAACAAGTGCAGGAAAATCTAGAGAGGTGGAGGTATGCCCTGGAAAGGAGAGGAATGAAGGTTAGCCTCAGAAAATCAGAATACATGTGTGTGAATGAGAAGGACCCAGGAGGAACGGTGATGTTACAGGGAGCAGAGATAACGAAGGTGGAGGATTTTAAGTACTTAGGCTCAACAATCCAGAGCAATGGAGAGTGTGGAAAAGAGGTGAAGAAGCGTGTGCAGGCAGGCTGGAATGGTTGGAGAAAAGTATCCGGTGTGATGTGCGATAGGAGAGTGTCAGCAAGAATGAAGGGAAAAGTGTACAAGATGGTGGTGAGGCCAGCGATGTTGTATGGCTTAGAAACAGTGGCGCTGAGGAAAAGGCAGGAGGCAGAGCTGGAGGTAGCGGAGATGAAAATGTTGAGGTTCTCCTGGGAGTAACGAGGATGGATAGGATCAGAAATGAGTATATCAGAGGGACAGCCCACGTAAGATGTTTTGGAGACAAAGTCAGAGAGGCTAGATTGAGATGGTTTGGACATGTACAGAGGAGGGATAGTGAGTATATTGGCAGTAGGATGCTGAGGTTGGAACTACCAGGCAGAAGGCCTCGAGGAAGACCGAAGAAGAGATTTATGGATGTGGTGAAGGAAGACATGAAGGTCGTTGGAGTCAGAAAAGAAGATGCGGAGGACAGGGTGAGGTGGAGGCGGATGATTTGCTGTGGCGACCCCTGAAGGGAGCAGCCGAAAGTAAAAGAAGAAGAAGAAAGAAGAATTGTTATTATTTTTGCATTATTTTGCTAATATTATTAAATTGTTTTGATTGTATTTTGTTGTTTGTTTTACTTTACTGGTTTTACAGGGATTTTCCTATTCTCAAATTAAGTTTGAAATGGGCTGATTTTGTACATAAAATTGTAAAACTTCTCTGTTTAATCTGCTTTCTTATGAATTAAAAATATTGGCAAATGTGATTTGAATTTTTTTGTGTGTGATTTTAAAGTTTTTAATTTTCTTAACATTTCTAGAACATCCCGACTTTTCTGGAATTCAGGTTCTACCTGATAATGGAGATGCCTGTGAGATTTGTTCACCCACAACCACCAGCTTCCAGCGAGGCGTTGTGACGAGTTCCACAGATGCTCTGCAAAGCAAAGCTCAAAAGATGATCAAAAACAGGTAACAAACTTCACTGACTATATGCTGCATTTTGGTATTAAATGACACCCAACTTCACAAACCTTTTCTATGGGTTCCATTTGTCCCCTCCCTGAATCGACACCTTATCCTGGTGGAGGGGTTTGCGTGACCTAATGATCCTAGGAACTATTGCCGGGGGCATAATGCACCTGGTAGGGTCACCCAAGGCAAACAGGTCCTGGGTGAAGGTCCAGATGAAGTGCGATTCAGAAGACCCTTATGACGGCCAGACATCTAAGGAAGACATGGGTCCGCCCTTCCATGGACTCAACACCCGTGGAAGGAGTTTTAGAGGTTGGGTGCAGTGTGAGTTGGGTGGCAACTGGAGGCATGGGTTCTGTCTGACTGATCCTCGGCTACTTACTCTGACCCTAGGGACATGGAATGTCACCTCTCTGATTGGGAAGGAGCCTGATCTGGTGCGTGAGGTGGAGAGATACCGACTAGATATAGTGGGGCTCACGTCAACGCATAGCATGGGCTCTGAAACCATCCATCTCGAGAGAGGCTGGACCTTATTCTATTCTGGAGTTGCTCATGGGGAGAGGTGGCAAGCCGGTGTGGGTATTCTTGGTGCCCCCATCTTGGGTCCCAAATGGGGTTCTCCCCTGTTGATGAAAGGGCAGCTTCCCTCCGTCTTCGGGGGGGTCCTGACTGTTATTTCTGCTTATGCACCAAATGACAGTTCAGAGTACCCACCTTTCTTGGAGTCTTTTTTTGGAGAATGCTACCTCAGGAGACTCAGTTGTTGTCCTGGAAGACTTCAACGCCCATGTGGGCAACAATAGTGTGACCTGGAAGGGAGTCATCGGTAGGTACGGCCTCTCCAGCCTGAACCCGAATGGTGTTTCGTTGGACTTCTGGGCTTGTCACAGTTTGTCTATCATGAACACCATGTTCGAACATAAGGGTGCCCACAAGTGCACTTGGCACCAGGACACCCTAGGTCGCAGTTCGATGATTGACTTTGTAGTCGTGTCATCGGACTTGCGGCCGTATGTTCTGAACATTCGGGTGAACAGAGGAGCTGAGCTGTCTACCAATCACTACCTGGTGGTGAGTTGGCTTCGGTGGTGGGGGAGGCTGCCTTCCAGACCTGGCACGCCCAAGCGCGTAATCAGGGTCGGCTGGGAACGTTTGGCAGAGCCCCTGTCCAAGAAGCCTTTTCCTCCCACCTCCGGCAGAGCTACAACCACGTCCCGGAGGAGGCAGGGTACATGGAATCCGAATGGGCCATGTTTCGTGCCTCAATTGCTGAGGCGGCAGCCCATGGCTGTAGCAGAAGGTTGTCGGTGCTTGTTGTGGCTGTAACCCCTGAACCCGGTGGTGGACACCTGTGGTGTGAAGGGGGCTGTCCAGCTGAAGAAGGAGGCCTATCGGGTTTTATTAGCCTGTGGGACTCCCGAGGCAGCAAACAGGTACCGGCCGGCCAAGCGTGCTGCAGCCGAGGCTGTCGCAGATGCAAAATCTTGGGAGTGGGAGGAGTTCGGTGAGGGCCTGGAGAGTGATTATCGATTGGCCTCAGAAAGGTTCTGGACCGCCACCCGACGCCTCATGAGGGGAAGCAGTTCTTCACAGACACTGTTTATAGTGGAGGTGGGGAGCTGCTTACCTCGATTGGGGAGGTCATCGAGAGGTGGAAGGAATATTTTGAGGACCTCCTCAGTCCTATCAACACGCCCTTTATGGAAGAGGAAGACCCTGGGGGTTTGGGTGGTGGTCCACCCATCACTGGAGTGGAGATTCACCTGGAATATCTCTGGGCTCTGGATGCTGTAGGACTGTCTTGGTTGAAATGTCTCTGCAACATTGCATGGTCATCGGGGGTTGTACCTCTGTATTGGCAAACTGGGGTGGTGGTCTCGACTTTTAAGAAGGGGTCCAGAGGGTGTGTTCCAATTATCGAGGAATCACACTCCTCAGCCTACCTGGGAAAGTCTATGCAGGGGTACTAGAGAAGAGGATCCAATCGATAGTCTAACCTCGGATTCAGGAGGAAAAATGTGGTTTTTGTCCTGTCCGTAGCACTCTTGACCAGCTCTATACACTCCACAGGATTCTAGAGGCGGCATGGGAGTTTGCCCAATCTGTCCACATGTGTTTTGTGGATTTGGAAAAGGCTTTCGACCATGTCCCTCGAACAATTTTGTGGGGCGTGCTCCGTGAGTACGGCGTTCCTGACCCGTTGCTGCGGGCCATTCCGTCCTGTATCACCAGAGCCATAGTTTGGTCCGTATTGGCAACAACAGGTCGAATTCGTTTCCGGTGGGAGTTGGAGTCCGCCAAGGCTGCCCTTTGTCACTGATTGTCAGGAATGGGAATTTTCTGCCAATCGGCGGATTTCCGCCTTTTATAAGTCAAATCGGTCATTTTTGAAATTGATGCAAAGCCGGTGTAAAAATCGGGGGTGGGGGGTGTTCGTGGCGTCATCTTGTCATATTATATCCAAATCCAAATATGCGAGGTTTCTTTATTTGTGTGGTTGTTGATATTGCCTAGTGGAGTGAAGAGTGAAACACAGCTGGTTCTGGTTTATTGCACGTGTCAGGCATCGTAATATGATATGCCAGTCTGGTCATCTTGCCATGGGCCCGTGGCACAGAGAGCAAATATCAGATCATCAACAGAAGTGATCGAGCAGCATTATGTATAAACATGACTGTGAAAGATATTATTTAAGTCTTATTATAGTATTAAATTATAAAGCTTTGTGTACATTAATAAATTTTACTGTTATTATTAAACTCAGTATGCTACGAATAGGCCTACTGGTACACAGTTTAAAGCAGGGGTCAGGAACCAATGGCTCGCGAGCCAGATGTGGCTCTTTTGATGACTGTATCTGGCTCTCAGATAAATCAGGTGGCCTTTCTTAAAGGCCTTGCTCACAAAGGTTGAGCGCGCGGACATGTTGGCTTCTTTTCACCAGGGTTAAAGGTCATTGTGACATAACATCATTGACAGTCGTATCGCCAATTGCAGAATGTCAGTATATTTTCCTCAAGCAATTCATGTTCTTTACAACAATAGCACTCCTGATCGATTTTTTGATGCACACATTTTCCACAAGAGCCCCAAATATTTGCTGGTTGTTTGCTACAATTTTCCTATGTAAGAGCTTCTGCCGACTCTCCAATATGGTCCTCCAAGTCGTCACTTTCCTGGTCCGATCTCACTAAATGTGGATAGTCTTTCCTTCAGTGGTTCATATAAAAAACCTTCTAATCCTTCTACGAAATTGTCTTCGTCCATGGTTTAAAAAAAACTACTATAATGTCTGTTTTTTCCAAGTTTCCACGAGCTTGTGTTGTATATGTCAGGTATATATAGCCTTACGTTTACATTGCAATCTCGCAGTTCCGGTCGAGGCTTTGTCAACGATATGACGTCATTTCAAATGCGCCGTTTTAAAACTCCTGTGCTCTGAAGCTTGACATTAGTGAAGACCTTAAATCGCTTAAAGCTGGTTTGTGAGAGAATATAATAAACGCCTTATAGGTGTATTGTCATTAGCTGTACACAATACATCAAATTAGGTATATGAGCGCTTTCACAACAGGTACCCTTTAACAGAATAACGAATGCACAATTTCGCTGTCATTTAAATAAAAATACAAAAAAAAGCCATCAAATAAAACAAAAACAGATGAATAAATCCAGGCATGTAATTTTTCCACAAGTTCATGGAATTCCGATTTTTTTAATTGGCCCAGTTAAAAAAAAAAAAAAAAAAAAGATTTTTTTCATGCCGAATATGTCAAAATAACCTTTCCCACTTTTATTCTGTTCTGTGTTTTGCATAAAATGACGTCTCTTGCAGTCATCTCATTACCTTTGCGTCCGGCGTCCTAGACGCACGATTTTTCCTCCAGACGCACAGTTTCAAACAATGTGCGTTTTTGGGACGCAAGCAATTTTCTCCCGATGGCAAAAAAAATTACACGGCAGACAAATTCTTCTTCTTCTTCTTCCTCTTTTCCTTTCGGCTTTACCTTCAGGGGTCGCCACAGCGAATCATCTGCCTCCATCTCACCCTATCCTTTGCATCTTCTTCTCTTACACCAACGACCTTCATGTCCTCCTTTACCACATCCATGAATTGTCTCTTTGGTCTTCCTCTAGGCCTTTTGCCTGGTAGTTCCAGCCTCAGCATCCTATTACCAATATACTCACTATCCCTCCTCTGTACATGTCCAAACCATCTCAATCTAGCCTCTCTGACTTTGTCTCCAAAACGTCTTACATGTGCTGTCCCTCTGACGTGCTCATTCCTAATCCTATCCATCCTCAAGTTACTCCCACAGAGAACCTCAACATTTTCATCTCTGCGACCTCCAACTCTGCCTCCTGTCTTTTCCCCAGGGCCACTGTTTCTAACCCATACAACATCGTTGGCCTCAACACCGTCTTGTACACTTTTCCTTTCATTTTTGCCGATACCCTCCTATCACACATCACACCCGACACCTTTCTCCACCCATTCCAACCTGCCTGCACACGCTTCTTGACCTCTTTTCCACACTCTCCATTGCTCTGGATTGTTGAGCCTAAGTACTTAAAATCCTCCACCTTTCTTATCTCTGCTCCCTGTAATCTCACCGTTCCTCTTTGGTCCTTGTCATTCATGCACATGTATTCTGTCTTACTGAGGCTAATCTTCATTCCTCTCCTTTCCAGGGCATACCTCCACCTCTCTAGATTTTCCTGCACTTGTTCTCTGCTCTCACTACAGATCACAATGTCATCTGCAAACATCATAGTCCATGGGGAATCTTGTCTAACCTCGTCTGTCAGCCTGTCCATCACCATAGCAAACAAGAAGGGGCTGAGAGCTGACCCTTGATGCAGTCCCACCTTCACCTTGAACTCTTCTGTCACACCGACAGCACACCTCACCACCGTCTTAAATCTCTCATACATGTCCTGCACCACTTTAACATACTTCTCTGCCACTCCAGACTTCCTCATGCAATACCACAGTTCTTCTCTCGGCACCCTGTCATATGCTTTCTCCAGATCCACAAAGGCACAATGCAGCTCCGTCTGACCTTCTCTGTACTTCTCCATTAACATCCTCAAGGCAAACACTGCATCTGTGGTGCTCTTTCTTGGCATGAAACCAAACTGTTGTTCACAAATGCTGACTTCTGCCCTTAGTCTAGCTTCCACTATTCTTTCCCATAACTTCATTGTATGGCTCATCAACTTTATCCCTCTGTAGTTGCCAACAACTCTGTACATCGCCCTTGTTCTTAAAAATGGGCACAAGCACACTTCTCCATTCCTCTGGCATCTGCTCACTTTCTAAGACCAGACAACATCGCTGGCCTCACCACCGTCTTGTACACTTTTCCTTTCATTCTTGCTGACACTCTCCTATCGCACATCACACCAGACACTTCTCTAACCATTCCAGCCTGCCTGCACACGCTTCTTCACCTCTTTTCCACACTCTCCATTGCTCTGGATTGTTGAGCCGAAGTACTTAAAATCCTCCACCTTCCTTATCTCTGCTCCCTGTAACATCACCGTTCCTCCTGGGTCCTTCTCATTCACACACATGTATTCTGATTTTCTGAGGCTAACCTTCATTCCTATCCTTTCCAGTGCATACCTCCACCACTCTAGATTTTCCTCCACTTGTTCTCTGCTCTCACTACAGATCACAATGTCATCTGCAAACATCATAGTCCATGGTGATTCTTGCCTAACCTCATCTGTCAGCCTGTCCATCACCATAGCAAACAAGAAGGGGCTCAGAGCTGATCCTTGATGCAGTCCCACCTCCACCTTGAATTCGTCAGTCACGCTGACAGCACACCTCACCATTGTCTTACATCTCTCATACATGTCCTGTACCACTCTGACATACTTCTCTGCCACTCCAGACTTCCTCATGCAATACCACAGTTCTTATCTTGGCACCCTGTCATCTGCTTTTTCCAGATCCAAAAAGGCACAGTGCAGTTCCTTCTGACCTTCTCTGTACTTCTCTATTAACATCCTCAAAGCAAGCACTGCGTCTGTGGTGCTCTTTCTTGGCCAAACTGTTGTTCACAAATGCTGACCTCTGCCCTTAGTCTAGCTTCTACTATTCTTTCCCATAACTTCATTGTATGCTCATCAACTTTATCCCTCTGTAGTTGCCACAACTCTGCACGTCTCCCTTGTTCTTAAAAATGGGCACCAGCACACTTCTCCATTCCTCTGGCATCCTCTCACTCTCTAAGACCTTGTTAAATGTTCTTGTCAGAAAATCTACTGATACCTCTCCTAGACACTTCCATACCTCCACCAGTATGTCATCAGGACCAACTGCCTTTCCATTCTTCATCCTCTTCAATGCCCTCCTCACTTCACCCTTACTAATCTTTGCTACTTCCTGGTCCTCAACAGTCACCTCTTCTACTCTTTTTCTCTCTCATTTTCCTCATTCATCAGCTCTTCAAAGTACTCTTTCCATCTTCCCAGCACACTTCTGTCATCAGTCAATACATTTCCTCTCTGTCCTTTATCAATCTAACTTGCTGCACGTCCTTCCCATCTCTATTTCTCTGCTGTGCCAACCTGTATAAATCATTTTCTCCCTCCTTACTTTCCAACCGAGCATACAAGTCATCAAACGCGCTCTGTTTGGCCTTTGACACTGCTACCTTTGCCTTACGCTGTGTCTCCCTGTACTCCTGTTTACTCTCTTCGATTTTCTCAATGTCCCACTTCTTCTTAGCTAATCTCTTCCTTTGTACACACTCCTGCACTTCCTCATTCCACCACCAAGTCTCCTTATCTACTTTCCTTCCAGATGACACACCAAGTATTCTCCTACCTGTCTCCCTGATCACATTCGCTGTAGTTGTCCAGTCATCTGGAAGCACTTCCTGACCACCCAAAGCCTGTTTCAACTCCTCCTTGAAGACAACCCGACACTCTTCCTTTTTCAACTTCCACCACTTTGTCTTCTGCTCTGCCTTTGCCTTCTTCACCTTCCTCACCATCAGCATCATCCTGCACACCACCATCCTATGCTGTTTGGCAACACTCTCACCCGCTACTACTTTGCAGTCACTGACTTCCTTCAAATTACAAATCGCCTGCACAAGATGTAGTCTACCTGTGTGCTCCTACCTCCACTTTTATAAGTCACCCTATGCTCCTCTCTCTTCTGGAAGAAAGTATTCACCACAGCCATTTCCATCCTTTTTGCAAAATCTACCAACATCTGTCCTTCATGCTCCTGTTCTGGATACCAAACCTACCCATCACTTCCTCGTCCCCTCTGTTTCCTGCACCAACATGTCCATTGAAGTCTGCCCCAATGACCACTCTTTCACCTCTGGGGGTACTCTGCATCACTTCATCTAACTCCCTCCAGAATCTCTCCTCTTCTCGCTCACATCCTGTCTGTGGGGCATAAGCACTAACAACATTGAACTTCACACCTTTAATTTCTAACTTGAGACTCATCACTCTGTCTGACACTCTTTTCACTTCTAGAACATTCCTGGCAAACTCCTCCTTCAAGATGACTCCGACTCCATTTCTCTTCCCATCCACACCGTGATAAAACAGCTTAAACCCTGCTCCTATGCTTCTAGCCTTGCGACCTTTCCACCTGGTCTCCTGAACACACAGTATGTCCACCTTCCTCCTCTGCATCATGTCAGCCAGCTCTCTACCTTTTCCTGTCATAGTTCCAATATTCAAAGTCCCTACTTTCAGTCCTAGACTCATGCCTTTCCTCTTCTCTTTCTGGCAACGGGAACGCCTCCCGCCTCTCCTTCGACGTCTTCGACCAACAGTAGTCCAATTTCCATCAGCACCCTGTTGGTTGACGGCACTGATGGCGGTCGTTGTTAACCCGGGCCTCGACCGATCAATAACATAAACATCGCCGTTCGCTGCGCTTGACAATCGTCGCCATCTTTGTTTTGATCTCGCGACTAAACCTCGCGAGACGAGACCAGCTGATAGCAGACGAAATTTTTCTCGCGAGACGAGAGCGACCTTCACCTCGTGGTAAGCAGACGATTTCGAACGAAGCGTTAGAGAGAGCAGACGTGTGTATAATAAGGCCGAATATTCCAAAGTTTTGTCTCAGAAAAAGCAACAAAACCTGGATAGTTTTTTCTCTGTCAAAAGCAGTGTAAATAACAAGCGAAAGGCTTCGGATAAAACGGACAAACCTGAAATGAAACGTAGTAAAGTTCGGACATTTCAGAAGCATTGGCTGGGATTGTTCGCGTGGTTGCGATAGGACGAGGAAGGAGATTTTATGTATTGTTCGGCATGCACGGACAACAAACAAGTTAATGGTATGATTCAAGCAGAAAAATGCACAAATTTCCAAAAAAGCACCCTGGATAGACACGTGCAGATCCCAGGACATAAACTCGCGCTGGAAATTCCTACATTACGCAATAACAAGAGAAAAATCGAGTACAAGGCGTCGTTACTGCGTTGTTAAAAATTATTCACTGGATGTCTGTGGAGGATTTGCCAGTCAGTAAATTCAGCAGCATGATTCACTTAATGCATGAACTTGGTGTTTCTGACCTGGATATTTTGAAGAAATACAAACTGAACTACGACTCTTATTTCACTGCCCATGATTTGTTGGATAACATAGCTAAAGTAATCGAGGATGAAAAACAAATGCTATTACAAAATTCCCCTGTGATGACTATTCTAGCAGATGAATCTACAGACTCATCAAATACCAAACGTCTCGTTCTGTATGCACAACAAGTATGCCAAACAGAGGAGACTGTATGAACTCAAAGATTAACTTACCTTTATATTTTATATGTGTACCTATGAACTTTTCATATTTTTTTTTTTTTCAATTTAATACATACAACTGTCAACATGCATGGAGTACACTTTGTCAATTGTGAAATAAAGGCGTTAAATGTAAATTATGGTTATTGTTGTCATATGCACTTTCAGTTTTGATAAAGAATTTTTTCAGATTATGTTTCACGACATATTGCATGCATCATGGGACTCACACTTTTTTGACAAGGGAGTCCCATGGACTTGCAGAGTATGAATTGTAAAATTATCACTGTCACGTTACTGCTGATTGGCTGATGGATTTCTAATCGCCAATCGCTGATGTTGAAACATGTATGTAGACATTCGCGCCACTTCCGATCTGTTCAGCTAACGAAAGATAGCATCTGGAGGCAGATGATTCGTTGTGGCGACCCCTGAAGGGAAAAGCCGAAAGGAAAAGAAGAAGAAGAAGTGAAAAAGGTTCCCGACCCCTAGTTTAAAGTATTTGAAATTAAAACTAGGCCCACTGTAGGACTATAACTTTAAATTAAATGTTTTACATAATTTGAATAATTAATTTTCATGAGGTTCTCTTTAAAAATGCAGCCATGGGGGGGTTGGGGGGCACACTAACCAGTGTCTCTCCCCCTTATGCCGGTCCCAAGCCCGGACAAATGCAGAGGGTTGCGATAGGAAGGGCATCCGGCGTAAAACTTTTGCCAAAATACAAAATGCAAACCAGAAAGTCTAAACTCATAACGGATTGGTCGAGGCCCAGGTTAAGAATGACCGCCATCAGTGCTGTCAACCAACAGGGTGCTGATGGAAATTGGACTACTGTTGGTCGAAGACGTCGAAGAAGGACAGGTGGGAGGCGTGTTCGTAGGCAGAGAAGAGGAAAAGCATGAGTCTAGGACTGAGAGTAGGGACTTTGAATGTTGGAACTATACAAGGCAAAGATAGAGAACTGGCTGACATGATGCAGAGGAGGAAGGTGGACATACTGTGTGTTCAGGAGACCAGGTGGAAAGGTAGCAAAGCTAAAAGCTTAGGGGCAGGGTTTAAGCTGTTTTATCATGGTGTGGATGGGAAGAGAAATGGAGTAGGAGTCATCTTGAAGGAGGGGTTTGTCAAGAGTGTTCTAGAAGTGAAAATAGTGTCAGACAGAGTGATGAGTCTCAGGTCAGAAATTGAAGGTGTGAAGTTCAATGTTGTTAGTGCTTATGCCCCACAGACGGGATGAGCTAAGAGAGAAGGAGAGATTCTGGAGTGACTTAGATGAAGTGATGCAGAATACCCCTAGAGGTGAAAGAGTGGTCATTGGTGCAGACTTCAATGGACATGTTGGTGCAGGCAACAGAGCGGACGAGGAAGTGATGGGCAGGTTTGGTATCCAGGACAGGAACACAGAAGGACAGATGTTGATCGATTTTGCAAAAAGTATGGAAATGGCTGTGGTATATACTTTCTTCAAGAAAAAACAGGAGCATAGGGTGACTTATAAAAGCAGAGGTAGGAGCACACAGGTAGACTACATCTTGTGCAGGCGATGTCATTTGAAGGAAATCAGTGACTGCAAAGTAGTAGTGGGTGAGAGTGTTGCCAAACAGCATAGGATGGTGGTATGCAGGATGACGCTGATGGTGAGGAAGGTGAAGAAGGTAAAGACAGAGCAGAAAACAAAGTGGTGGAAGTTGAAAAAGGAAGAGGATCGTGTTGTCTTCAAGGAGGAGTTGAAACAGGCTTTGAGTGGTCAGGAAGTGCTTCCAGATGACTGGACAATCACAGCAAATGTGATCAGGGAGACAGGTAGGAGAGTACTTGGTGTGTCCTCTGGAAGGAAAGTAGATAAGGAAACTTGGTGGTGGTATGAGGAAGCGCAGGGGTATGTACAGAGGAAGAGGTTAGCTAAGAAGAAGTGGGACACAGAGGACCGACGAGAGTAAACAGGAGTACAGGGAGACACAGCGTAAGGCGAAAGTAGCAGTGGCTAAGGCCAAACAGAGGGCATATGATGACTTGTATGATAGGTTGGACAGTAAGGAGGGAGAAAATGATCTATACAGGTTGGCACAGCAGAGAGCAAGAGATGGGAAGGACGTGCAGCAAGTTAGATTGATAAAGAACAGAGAGGGAAATGTATTGGCTGAAGACAGTCTTTGAAGAGCTGATGAATGAGGAAAATGAGAGAGAAAAAAACAGTAGAAGACGTGACCATTGAGGAGCAGGAAGTAGCAAAGATTAGTAAGGGTGAAGTGAGGAGGGCACTGAAGAGGATGAAAAATGGAAAGGCAGTTGGGCCTGATGATATACTTGTGGAGGTTTGGAAGTGTCTAGGAGAGGTTGCAGTAGATTTTCTGACAAGAACATTCAACAAGGTCTTAGAGAGTGAGCAGATGCCGGAAGAATGGAGAAGTGTGCTTGTGCCCATTTTTAAGAACAAGAGAGATGTACAGAGTGGTGGCAACTACAGAGGGATAAAGTTGATGAGCATACAATGAAGTTATGGGAAAGAATAGTAGAAGCTAGACTAAGGGCAGAGGTCAGCATTTGTGAACAACAGTTTGGCCAAGAAAGAGCACCACAGACGCAGTGCTTGCTTTGAGGATGTTAATAGAGAAGTACAGAGAAGGTCAGAAGGAACTGCACTGTGCCTTTTTGGATCTGGAAAAAGCAGATGACAGGGTGCCAAGATAAGAACTGTGGTATTGCATGAGGAAGTCTGGAGTGGCAGAGAAGTATGTCAGAGTGGTACAGGACATGTATGAGAGATGTAAGACAATGGTGAGGTGTGCTGTCAGCGTGACTGACGAATTCAAGGTGGAGGTGGGACTGCATCAAGGATCAGCTCTGAGCCCCTTCTTGTTTGCTATGGTGATGGACAGGCTGACAGATGAGGTTAGGCAAGAATCACCATGGACTATGATGTTTGCAGATGACATTGTGATCTGTAGTGAGAGCAGAGAACAAGTGGAGGAAAATCTAGAGTGGTGGAGGTATGCACTGGAAAGGATAGGAATGAAGGTTAGCCTCAGAAAATCAGAATACATGTGTGTGAATGAGAAGGACCCAGGAGGAACGGTGATGTTACAGGGAGCAGAGATAAGGAAGGTGGAGGATTTTAAGTACTTCGGCTCAACAATCCAGAGCAATGGAGAGTGTGGAAAAGAGGTGAAGAAGCGTGTGCAGGCAGGCTGGAATGGTTAGAGAAGTGTCTGGTGTGATGTGCGATAGGAGAGTGTCAGCAAGAATGAAAGGAAAAGTGTACAAGACGGTGGTGAGGCCAGCGATGTTGTCTGGCCTAGAAACAGTGGCGCTGAGGAAAAGGCAGGAGGCAGAGCTGGAGGTAGCGGAAATGAAAATGCTGAGGTTCTCTTTGGGAGTAACAAGGATGGATAGGATCAGAAAGGAGTCCATCAGAGGGACAGCCCATGTAAGATGTTTTGGAGACAAAGTCAGAGAGGCTAGAATGAGATGGTTTGGACATGTACAGAGGAGGGATAGTGAGTATATTGGCAGTAGGATGCTGAGGTTGGAACTACCAGGCAGAAGGCCTAGAGCAGTGCTTCTCAAATAGTGGGGCGCGCCCCCCTGGGGGGGCGCGATGGGATGCTGAGGGGGGCGCGTGTGACCCAGGAGAACATGCTTTTTTTCCGCCGTACTACAAGAAAGTGTAATTGCACATCCACTCCAGTAGTTGGCAGCTTTGAGAAGCTGTGCGCTGCAAAACGTGCTCATTGTAGCCATTAATCTTGGCTTCCTCATTTTGAGAAAAAAAAATCAGCACAAATTGTTCTATTTGTTCTTGTTTTGTAGGTTAAAGTGTTTATATATTGTGCTCCTGAGTTAATGTTTCTGAAGTCAATTTGAATTAATTATTTATTGATTTTATTTTCAGCAGCAAATGGTGTGGTAAGTTTGTCAAAAATGTAACAAGGATATTATTATTTTTAAATTTAAGGCAAATTGATGCACTTTCTTTTACAGACTAATAAAAAATGTTAAAGTTATTCTTGTAAGTTGAACTATATCTCTTTCTTTTTGTTTTATTTATGTTAACAAGGATACGATATAATGAAGAGATATACCTGTAACTATATTATAGAAAAAAGTTATAATTTATAGTTGCGGCGGAAAGTGGGTGGTGGGGGGGCGCGAATTGTTTTCTTCTTGCTAGGGGGGGCGTAACAGAAAATAATTGAGAAGCACTGGCCTAGAGGAAGACCAAAGAAGAGATTTATGGATGAGGTGAAGGAAGACATGAAGGTCATTGGAGTAAGAGAAGAAGATGCAGAGGACAGGGCGAGATGGAGGCGGATGGTTTGCTGTGGCGACCCCTGAAGGGAACAGCCGAAAGGAAAAGAAGAAAGAAGAAGAGGTTCTCTTTAAAAATATTCCTTCCAGGAGACATCACTTAAGCTCCTTTTTGGCCCCTTGACCCCTGCTCCATTTTCCTCCTTTTCTATAAAGGCCTGTTCTCATCCCTGATTACTGTTTTTAAAGTATTCCACAATCACACCACAATTTCCTAGATTGAAGAGCATCTGCCCACCTTTTCTGACATCTGTAGCACGAATTAAGTTTGAAATGGGCTCATTTTGTGCATAAAATTGTAAAACTTCTGTTTAATCTGCTTTCTTATGAATTAAAAATATTGGCTAATGTGATTTGAATTTTTTTGTGTGTGATTTTAAAGTTTTTAATTTTCTTAACATTTCTAGAACATCTCGACTTTCCTGGAATTCAGGTTCTGGCTGCTAATGGAGACGCCCATCAGATCTGCTCACCCAAAACCACTAGCTTGCAGCGAGGCATCGTGATGATGAGTTCCACAGATGCTCTGCAAAGCTCTCCGCAAGTGGGAAAGGAGGCCTCAAGCAAAAGGGAGCTCCGCCTGATCAAAAACAGATAAACTTCACTGACCACGCTGCACGTGACATTTTGGTATTAAATGACACCCTACATCACAAACCTTATCTATGGGTTCCATTTGTAGAAAATATACAGTGGTACCTCACTTTACGAGTCTCACCAAACGAAAAATGCAGGTGACGAAACACATTTTTCTAAAATGTTTGTCTCTGTATATGAAACAAGTTCACGTTACGAAAGCGCCATCTTAAAAATTCAAATGCGCCATTCAAACATTCAAACAATGCACGAGCTGCTCTCCCGTCAATGATGTTCAAACATCCTGCCCCGCTGGCCTCCCATTGGCTAGGAGGGATGACGCAGCTCCCTCTTATTGGCCATTATGGAGCTGAATCTACCATGATGCTTTACGTGGAAAGGACAGAGTTGACTCAGGATTTTAACCTTCCCTAAACATTTGTAAGATTATAACTCTGCTAAGAAGACATGGTCAACACACGTGCGTACAAACACACACACACGCACAAACACACACACACGTGTGATTTCCGGTGCGAGTGAGAAGAAACAGGCTCCAGTGATATTGCAAAGGAATATTGATTGCCAAACCCGTCTACCACTGGTACAATAATGAAGCAGAAGGAGGTCTGAAAAGGTATGCTTTTATAATTTTTAAAGGGTTTAGGGGGTAGTATTGGGAGCCTTGGAATGAATGATGCGTTTTACATGTAGAATGCAGTTTAATTTACAAGAAATGCAGGTGACGAAAAAGGCTCTGGAACGGATTAATTTCGTAAAGTGAGGTACCACTGTATAGTTTGATGAAACAAACACATAGGTGTGACCAATGTTCAAAAACTTAATAAAGCAGGAAGGGGGAAAGAACTGTGCAGTGGTGTGAAAACGTTGTGTTCAAAAGTATGTGCTTTAGTACATAAAGCCCTGCTGGTGGGATGTCCCACCCCGAGTGGTTGTGTCCCTGTCTGTGACAAAGTGTGGGATGAGGGTGATGATGTCACAGTGTGTAGCATCACAGAGGTCAATTAGTAGAAGTGATGATGGTACAAAGAGTGTCTACCACCCCTCTCTGTGACATCATCATTGTGAACGTTTAAACTCAATTACTGGTAAGCACATTTTATTTTTAAAGCATTTGATAGAAAAACTCCTGGAGGTTCCTCAATATCAACCAAAGAAGTGTAATTTGTACTTTGTTTTTCTACTTTGTATTTACATTTATATTTACAGCATTTGGAAAATACAGTACTCTTATCCAGAGCGACTTAGAATTATAATTTTTTTTCTTCACACAACATGAGTGATTGAGGGTTATAAGGGCCTTGCTCAAGGGCCCAACAGTGGTGACAGTGGGGATTATTTTTTAGACTTGCTTATGTACAAATTCTTATCTAGATTTATTCATGATGCTTTAATAACAGTTTGAAAGCCAAATACCTGTCTTAGACATCCAATATCAACTACAGTATTTGGCTCCTCGGACCGAACAAAAGAAAAAAAAGACCCACTCAGTATGCAGTATTGGTCAAAAACACAAGTAAACATTGACATAAAACATTCACACAGGTCATATTACATCATTTTTAAATTTGAAACACTGAGCAGCAAAAGGAAAACAACTATTAGAGGCATTTAATTTTGGCTCAAATTAACAAAAGATAATTATTTAACTATATCCAATATTTATCTTCAAACAACATTTGTCTCATATTAGAAGAAGATGCCTAAGCAACATCAGGCAAACTGAATAAACCGGTCTAGCTTGTGGCGGCACAGTTGTGCGGCGGTTAGCATAGTCGCTTCACGGTGAGGAAAGGTTCTCACGCACGGAGAGGTTCTGGGATTGAACTCCGTAGCTCACAAGTTCAAGTTGCAAGTTCTTGTGTTTTGGTTTGCTCCTAGTACTCCAGTTTCCTCCAGCCATTAAAAAGAAATGAATATTAGGTAATATTCATTTGCAAAGTGTCATGAGTATGTAATTAATGAATGTATAAATATAACCATAATAAATCCTAATCATAATAAATAAGAGGTCCTGGGTGAAGGTCCAGACAAAGTGCGATTCAGAAGACCCCTATGCCCCTCCCTGAATCGCCACCTTATCGTGGTGGAGGGGTTTGCGTGACCTAATGATCCTAGGAACTATTGCCGGGGGAATAATGCCCCTGGTAGGGTCAGCCAAGGCAAACAGGTCCTGAGTGAAGGTCCAGACAAAGTGCGATTCAGAAGACCCCTATGCCATCTTGGAGTAAACGTTTGAAGCAGTCTCCCTTGCCCGGACGCGGGTCACCGGGGTTTCCTCCTGGAGCCAGCCCAGGGGAGGGGCTCGAAGGCGAGCGCCTGGTGGTCGGGCTTATGCCCATGGAGCCTGGCCGGGCCTAGCCCGAAAAGGAGACATGGGTCCACCCTCCCATGGACCCACCACCTGTGGGAGGAGTTTTAGGGGTCGGGTGCAATGTGAGTTGGGTGGCAGCCAAAGGCATGGGTTCTGTCGGACCAATCCTCGGCTACTTACTCTGACCCTCGGGACATGGAATGTCACCTCTCTGGTGAGAAAGGAGCCTGATTTGGTGCGTGAGGTGGAGAGATACCGACTAGATATAGTCGGGCTCACCTCAATGCATAGCTTGGGCTCTGGAACCATCCATCTCGAAAGAGGCTGGACCTATTCTGGAGTTGCTCATGGGGAGAGGCGGCGAGCCGGTGTGGGTATTCTTGTTGCCCCCCCGTCTCGGTGCCCAAATGTTGGGGTTCTCCCCGGTTGACGAAAAGGTAGCTTCCCTCCGTCTCCGGGCGGGGGGATGGGTCCTGACAGTTATTTGTGCTTATGCACGAAATGACAGTTCAGAGTACCCACCCTCTTTGGAGTGTTTGGGGGGGGGGGTGTTGGAGAACGGTCCCTCAGGAGACTCACTCGTCTTGGAAGACTTCAACGCCCATGTGCGCAACGATAGTGTGACCTGGAAGGGTGTGATCGGTAGGTACGGCTTCTCCAGTCTGAATACGAATGGTGTTTCGTTGTTGGACTTCTGTGCTCATCACAGTTTGTCTATCACGAACACCATGTTCGAACATAAGGGTGTCCATAAGTGCACTTGGCACCAGGACACCCTCGGTCGCAGTTCGATGATTGACTTTGTAGTCGTGTCATCGGACTTGTGACCATATGTTCTGGACACTCGGGGGAAGAGAGGAGCTGAGCTGTCTACCGATCACTACCTGGTGGTGAGTTGGCGTCGGTGGTGGGGGAGGTTTCCTTCCAGAACTGGCAGGCCCAAGCATGTAATCAGGGTCTGCTGGGAATGTTTAGCGGAGTCCCCTGTCTGAGAGGCCTTTAACTCCCACCTCCGGCAGACCTACAACCACATCCTGGAGGAGGCGGGGGACATGGAATCTGAATGGGCCATGTTTCGTGCCTCCATTGCTGAGGCGGCAGCCCATAGCTATGGCCGTAAGGTCGTTGGTGCTTGTCGTGGCGGTAATCCCCGAACCCGGTGGTGGACACCTGCGGTGAAGGGGGCCGTCCAGCTGAAGAAGGAGGCCTATAGGGTTTTATTAGCCTGTGGGACTCCCGAGGCAGCAAACGGGTACCGGCAGGCCAAACGTGCTGCAGCCGAGGCTGTCACAGATGCAAAATATCGGGCGTGGGAGGAGTTCGGTAAGGGCCTGGAGAATGATTATCGTTTGGCCTCAAAAAGGTTCTGGACCACCATCCGACGCCTCTGGAGGGGGAAGCAGTTCTTCACAAACACTGTTTACAGTGGAGGTGGGGAGCTGCTTACCTTGACTGGGGATGTCGTCGAGAGGTGGAGGGAATACTTTGAGGACCTCTCAATCCCACCAACACGCCCTTCGTGGAAGAGGAAGACTCTGGGGGTTCGGGTTCGGGTCCGCCCATCACCTAAGTGGAGGTCACTGAGGTTGTCAAAAAGCTCCTCGGTGGTCGAGCTCCGGGGTTGGACGAGATCCGCCCGGAATATCTCAGGGCTCTGGATGTTGTAGGCCTGTCTTGGTTGACACGTCTCTGCAACATCGCGTGGTCATCAGGGGCTGTACCTCTGGATTGGCAAACAATTTTTAAGAAGGGGGACCGGAGGGTGTGTTCCAATTATCGGGGAATTACACTCCTCAGCCTACCTGGTAAAGTCTATGCAGGGGTACTAGAGAGGAGGAGCCAACCGATAGTCAAACCTTGTTTTCAGGAGGAACAATGTGGTTTTCGTCCTGGCCGCAGCACTCTTGACCAACTCTATACGCTCCACAGGATTCTGGAGGGGGCATGGGAGTTTGCCCAATCTGTCCACATGTGCTTTGTGGATTTGGAGAAGGCTTTTGACCGTGTCCCTCGAACGATCTTGTGGGGCATGCTCTGAGAGTACGGCGTTCCGGACCCGTTGCTATGAGCTATTCGGTCGCTTTATCACCGGAGACAGAGTTTGGTCCGTATTGGTAACAGCAGGCCGGATTCGTTTCCTGTGGGAGTTGGAGTCCGCCAAGGCTGTCCTTTGTCACCGATACTGTTCGTAATTTTTATGGACAGAATTTCTAGGCGCAGTCAAGGCGATGAGGGGTTCTGGTTTGGTGGCCATCAGATATCGTCTTTGCTTTATGCGGATGATGTTGTCCTTTTGGCTTCATCAAGTCGGGACCTCCAGCTCTCATTGGAGCGATTCGCGGCTGAGTGCGAAGCAGCCGGGATGAAGATCAGTACCTCCAAGTCCGAGGCCATGGTTCTCAGTCGGACAATGGTGGAATGCACCCTCCGGGTCGGGAATGAGGTCCTGCCCCAAGTGGAGGAGTTTAAGTATCTTGGGGTCTTGTTTACGAGTGAGGGAAGGATGGAGCGAGAGATCGACAGACGGATCGCTGCAGCTTCTGCTGTTTAGCGGTGCCTGTACCGGTCCGTCGTGGTGAAGAAGGAGCTAAGCCGCAAGGCGAAGCGCTCAATTTACCAGTCGATCTACGTTCCAACCCTCACCTATGGTCACGAGCTTTGGGTAATGACCGAAAGAACAAGATCACGGATACAAGCGGCTGAAATGAGCTTCCTTCGCCGGGTGGCGGGGTTCTACATTAGAGATAAGGTGAGAAGCTCCACCATCCGGGGAGAGCTCGGAGTAGATCCGCTGCTCCTCCGCATTGAGAGGGGCCAGTTGAGGAGGCTCTGGCATCTGGTCAGAATGCCCCCCGGACGCCTCCCTGGTGTGGTGTTTCGGGCAGGTCCAACCGGGAAGAGACCCCGGGGTCGACCTAGAACATGCTGGAGGGACTATGTCTCTTGGCTTGTCTGGGACCGCCGGAGGAAGTGGCTTGGGAGAGGGACGTCTGGACCTCTGCTTAGGTTGGTGCCCCCGTGATCCAACCGTGGACTAAGGGGAAGATGATGATGATAAACATAATAAATGTGTAAATGTTATGTAATTATATTCGGCTTGTGTGGTGTGAGTAGCACATTGTATTACTCATAGCTATTTTTAGGTCACAGTTGTTTTGCTTAAACGATCGGATTGGGTCTGAAAGCTTCCATCATGTTCTGGAAACTCGGAGAATGACCTATTTGCGCATGCGTCCTGTGACTGGTGACGTGTTTGGAACATTTGGGGACAACATTGGTGGGTGGGGGGTGGAAGAATATTCTTGAAGTTTAGAAAATCTATATAAGAACAGGTTATCAACCTGGTCGGGGTGGATCGTCCGAGGGGGCGTCGTCCAACGCGCATCATGCAAGGTTCACGTCCAAGATCATCATCCAAATCCATCGACCGAGTTCATCAACAGCCATCGCGAGGATTATCGTCACTCATTTCTGACAAGTGTGATTCCAAACTTTTGACAGTCGCTACGTCTTGAAGTTTACCACACTGCAGCTGCTTGGTGACTGTCCTTATTTTGTGACCCTTGTGCTATTATTATTTTGCATTATTTTGCGAATATTATTAAATTGTATTTATTGTATTTCATTGTTTGTCTTGCTTTGCTGGCTTTACGGGGATTTTCCTATTCTCAATTGCATTCATAACAAAAGCCTTTGCAATGAATTTGATGTTGAGGATTCTTGTTTTTAAAGTACAGTATTCCACAATCACACCACTCTTTCCCAGATTGAAGAGCATCTGCCCACCTTTTTTGATAGCCATAACCTAAAACTGTCAAATTTCTTCGTTTAATTTGTTTTCTTATGAATAAACATATTAACTAATGTGATTTGGATTTTTTTGTGTGATGTTAAAGTTTTTAATTTTCTTAACACTTCTAGAACATCCCAACTTTCCTGGAATTCAAGTTCTGACTGCTAATGGAGACGCCCATCAGATCTACTCACCTACAACCACCAGCTTGCAGCGAGGCATCCTGATGAGTTCCACAGATGCTCTGCAAATCTCCCCGCAAGTGGGAAAGGAGGCCTCAAGCAAGAGGGAGCTCCGCCTGATCAAAAACAGATAAACTTCACTGACCACGCTGCACGCTACATTTCAGCATTAAATGACACCCTACTTCACAAACCTTATCTATGGTTTCCTGTGTAGAAAATATATAACAGTACAGTGGTGTGGAAAAGGTTTCCTTCCCTCCGTGATAAATTAAGTTTTCACGTGTTTGGATTTTTTTTCCCCATCCCTAAATAATCAATCATTTAAAAACTGTACTTTATGTTTTGTTGTCTTTGTCTTTTATTTACCTTTGTTTGATGAAACAAACACATAGCTTTGACTAATGTTCAAAAAAAGTTAATAAATCAGGAAGGGGGAAAATAGTTCTCACACCACTGTTCAGTTGTGCTCTAAAGTATGCTTTTCTGCAGGGGAAAGTTTCTAATCACGTTTCTTCATCACCACCCATTCTCTGTATTCATTATTTCCCCTCATCTTCTTCATCACTCCTATTCATCACCATGCACACTCTTCATTTATCTTCCTTTTTCTCTTCATCACCACCCCTACTTCACATTCACCATCTCCCTCTTCATTACCATCCACACTCTATATTCACCATCTTCCTCTTAATCACCACCCACTCTACATTCACCGTCTTCCTCTTCATCACCACCCACACTCTACATTCACCATCTTCTTTTTACTCGAATCATGTTTCTTCATTACCACCCGTTCTCTGCATTCATTATTTTCCTTCATCCTCTTCGTCACTCCTCTTCATCACCATCCACTATTCATTTATCTTCCTTTTTCTCTTCATCACCACCCCTACTCTACATTCACCAGTTACCTCTTCATCACCACCCACACTCAACAATCACCATCTACTCTCGACATTCACCATCCTCTTCATCACCACCCACTCTGCATTCACCATCTTCCTCTTCATCACCACCCATACTCTACATTCACCATGTTCCTCTTCATCACCACCCACACTCTACATTCACCATCTTCCTCGTCATCACCACCCACTCGACATTCACCATCTTCTTCATCATCACCACCCATACTCTATATTCACCATTTTCCTATTCATTACCATGCACACTCTACATTCACCATTGTCCTATTCATTATCATGCACACTCTACATTCACCATCTTCTTCTTCATCACCACCCACACTCTACATTCACCATCTTCCTCATCACCACCCAGACTCGACATTGACCATTTTCCTTGTCATCACCACCCATACTCTACATCCACCATTTTCCTATTCATTACTATGCACACTCTACATTCACCATCTTCTTCTTCATCTCCACCCACACTCTACAGTCAACATCTTCCTCGTCATCACCACCCATACTCTACATCAGTGGTTCTTAACCTTGTTGGCGGTACTGAACCCCACCAGTTTCATATGCTTATTCACCGAACCCTTCTTTAGTGAAAAATAAAATATGATTTTTTTTTTTCAAATTCAAGACATAGGTATATGTTTTTACTGGGGCACAAAAATGAACCGGGCATTAACATCACTGTGTCCAAAGAACAAAACCAATACAATGCATGAACTGCATGAACATTTTTATGTGAGGTGCACATCTGAGTGCGAGCGTGCGAGCGTGCGTCTGTATGTGTGTGTATTGGTTTTATTTACATCTTATGCATTATTTTTGAATGTTTAATCACTATTATAAGCATTTATAGTATTGAATATGTATTTATTGATATTATATACACATATACATGTATGTATACGTCAGTCAGCACAGGGTTGATCCTACTTTGCAAATCATGCAGATAGGACACCGACTAATATCACGTTCTGTTATATATGTGAATCCATGTTGTACATATTCGTCCGACCACTTTCTTTTTTACTCAACATAGTATGGATTAAAACAATAAGAAAGAAATCACACGACGTACCACCACAACAGTCACAATTCGACTGACTACTGAGTGCATCTAATTTCCTGCAGCACAGATTGGCCAAGCAATGTAGCGTGATCACCTGCAGCCAGTGATGGCCAAGCGGGGCGTGTCGTCACGAATATGAGTCAGGTGTGTGTCTTGACCTCTGCCGAACCCCTGAGACTGACTCACCGAACCCCTAGGGTTCAATCGAACCCAGGTTAGGAACCACTGCTCTACATTCACCATTTTCCTATTCATTACCATGCACACTCTACATTCACCATCTTCCTCACCACCCACACTCTACATTCACCATCTTCCTCTTCATCACCAACCACTCTACATTCACCATCTTCCACCTCATCACAACCCACACTCTACATTCACCATTTTTTTTACTGTAATTACATTTCTTCATCACCACCCATTATCTGCATTCATTATTTTCCTTCATCCTCTTCATCACCATCCACTCTTCATTTATTTTCCTTTTTCCCTTCATCACCACCCCTACTCTACATTCACCAGTTTCCTCATCACCACCTGCACTCTACAATCACCATCTCCCTCATTACCATCCACACTCTACATTTACTCTCATCCTTTTCATCACCACCTACTCTATATTCACCATCTTCTTCATTACCATCCACACTTTATATTCACCATGTTCCTCTTCATCACCACCCACACTTTACATTCACCATGTTTCTCTTCATTACCATCCATGCTCTATATTCACCATCTTCCTCTTCATCACCATCCACACTCTTCATCACCTTTCTTCATCAACACCCATTTTCTGCATTTATTATTTTCCCTCATCTTCTTAATCATTCCTCTTCATCACCATGCACTCTTCATTTATCTTCCTTTTTCTCTTCATCACCACCAAAACTACCATCTTCCTCTTCAACACTTTTTCCTCTTCACCACTCTTACTTTTGATGCACAATCTTCCTCTGACTCTTCAAGAATCATTTTCCTTTTCATCACTTTACCTTCTCATTGTGCCGCTTTATCTCAGTCATGACATTCCTGGCATGGAATGGGGATTTTTCTCCACTGCTCTTTTCATGGTGCGAAGGGATCTTTCTGATGGTTCAGGTCAACCTGGTCATGGAGCTGTGGTGGTTTTACCTTCACTGGAGAGCTTTTCACGGTTGACAGGAATATTTAAATTGTTGGCTATTTGTCATTGGCTGATGTCACCCTCTGACTGAATCATAATTTGATTTCTCTGAAAATCTAACAATTCTCTGAGCTCCTGGAGGGCCAGGAATGATTGCATAACTTTCGCACAACTTTGTGCACTTTTATACAGCAGTCTGATTAAAGTTCATTAGATATAGTGTACTGTAAATTATTACATTATGATTTTCTTAAGCTTAATCCTAATTAGGGTGACATGGAGGCTCTCTATCTCTCTTGTGCACACACACACACAGTAATGAAACAAATGTCACATAAAAAGAAAAAATAAAATGTAAACAATAGATGCATTTAGTACGAAAATTTGATTTTAGTATTAACAATAGTAAATAATATAACATTCTATTTTAATATTAAAATTTTATTTTAGTCTTCAAATATAATACAAAGTTAAAAATATGAACATGAACATGTATAAAGTTAAAAATTGTATAATATAGGAACAGTTAAAAAAAAAAATCACGATGGTATTTAGATTGTTATTAATATTCAATTATCAAATACAGATGCTCCCCAACTTGCGAACATTCGTTTTACTAACATCAGATATGAACAGGGATGTCCAAGGTTGAAAGTGAAATGAAATTGAAGAACAAGTAGAAATAGAAATGGAATAAAATCTATAGAAAAATACATACATTAAATTATTAAACATTATCCTGAGGTCCACTTAATACTAGACTCTGGCAGAGGGGCGTGGATGACATGTGCTTTACACTGTGCTGGGGTGGTTGAACAATACATTTCTGAACTCGTGCCAAAACTTTCAAAGAAGAAACGAATTGACTCCATGTTATAATGAACTGAACAAGAGTGAAACTCTCTAAATCTTATCAGATTCACTGTGCTTGAGAGGAACCAGGAGTTTAAACACGGGACGACATCTTCCGCTTGATTCAGAATTGGGTCGCGCGGGCAGCAACCTAAGCAAAGAGATCCAGACATCCCTCTCCCCGGTCACTTCGTCCAGCTCTTCTGGGGGACACACCGAGGAGTTCCCAGACAAGCCGAGAGACATAGTCCCTCCATCGTGTTCTAGGTCGACCCCGGGGTCTCTTCCCGGTTGGACATGCCCGAAACACCACACCAGGGAGGCGGTAGAGAGGCATTCTGATTAGATGCTCGAGCCACCTCAACTGGTCCCTCTCAATGCGGAGGAGCAGTGGATCTACTCAGAGCTCTTTACGGATGGTAGAGCTTCTCACCCTCTCTCTAAGGGAGAACCCCGCCACTCAGCGAAGGAAGCTCATTTCATCAGTTTTTGTCCGCGATCTTGTTCTTTCGGTCACTACCCAAAGCTCGTGACCATAGGTGAGGGTTGGAACATACAGTGGTATGAAAAAGTATCTGAACCTTTTGGAATTTCTCACATTTCTGCATAAAATGACCATCAAATGTGATCTGATCTTTGTCAAAATCACACAGTTGAAAAAAAAACTGTGCTTTAACTAAAACCACCCAAACATTCATAGGTTTTCATATTTTAATGAGGATAGCATGCAAACAATGACCGAAAGGGTGAGTACTCTGAACTGTTATTTGGTGCATAAGCACAAGGATGCTCACACTGGCTCGCCACCTCTCCCCATGAGCAATTCCAGAATGGAATAAGGTTCAGCCTCTCCCGAGATGGGTGGTTCCAGGGCCCAAGCTATGCATTGAGGTGAACCCAAATATATCTAGTCAGTATCTCTCCACCTCATGAACCCTCCCCGCCAGAGAGGTGACATTCCATGTCCCAAGAGTCAGTAACTGAGGATCGGTCCAACAGAACCCATACCTTCGCCTGTCACCCAACTAACATCGCACCTGGTTCCTATGGCCCCTCAAACAGGTGGTGGGTCCATGGGAGGGCGGACCCATGTTTCGTTTTCGGGCTGGGCTTAGCTCCATGGGCAGAAGCCTGACCACCAGGCGCACGCCCTCAAGCGCCTCCCCCAGGCCTGGCTTCTGGTGACCCACGTCCGGGCAAGGGAAACCTTGCTACACGGGACATAATGATATTGATAATGTACAGACGATTATGTAGTGAGAGGTAGAGAGAGATTGTACAGTACAAACCCGTATAGCAGGGGTCACCGACCTTTTTGAAACCGAGAGCTACTTCTTGGGTACCAATTAATGCGAAGGGCTACCAGGTCAAAACACACCTCTGAAATTACAAATTTGCTCAATTTACCTTTAATTATATGTTATCATTAATAATTAATGATATTTATCTATGTGAAGATATTGATTTGATTTAAAATATATTCAAAAAAATTAGATGCAGCTCAATGGAGAGTGGCGCTATGGAGCTGTGGGCCTGTCCTAAAACTAGCAGTGAACAGGTCCGCGGGCAACTTATAGTGTCCTTGCGGGCTACCTGGTGCCCACGGGCACCACGTTGGTGATCCCTGCCGTATAGGTTACTTATACAAGCTTTAAACATGTGTTCCCCTCTAAAGCAGTGGTCTGCAACCTTTCTTGCCCCAGGGATCAGTTTTATGGATGAACAGGTTTCTGCGGACCCTTTAAGAGTCTACTCCGTAGTCTTGTTTTGGTGGCTGTCACCACAGAAAACCCCACCTCACAAAGACAAGTGGTTGGAAGTGGTTGGGCTTTCAGTGCTTCTGTGGCAATTTCAATAAGTAATTTTTCAAAATAAGATAAAGAAGGTCTAATAAAAAAATATAATTTGTCCCATGGTTTTGTTTGCAGATCGTTATCAAATGATCCACGGACCAGTACTGGTCCATGCACCGGGGGTTGAGGACCCCTGCTCTAAAGAAGCCCTGTAACAACTTACAAACAAATAAATCTCACAAACAGCCATCCAGAACCTAACTCGTTCCTAAGCTGGGGAGCGTCTGTATACAGAAACAGCTTGAATATATAATCTACACATCTATAAGGCCATGAGCCCTTATTAAGATGTTGTTTTCATAGTTAACAAATGTAAAAAAGTCAAAACCAGAAAAATGAATTCTTAAAGTAGCTTTATTTTAGGATTTAAATTATTACATAATAAATTACCTCAGTATTTAGTTTGTTGTTAATGTTCACTACAGCTACAATTATGTGGGTAAAGGTAGCTTTTAATCATCAAAAACACTTCTATCACTTTAATATATAATCTATGCTTCTATAGGGCTGTGAGCCCTTAATCTCTCTTTTAACATCTTGTTTTCATTGATGAGGTCATTGTTTTATCTTTCAAGCATCAAAATGCGATTCTCGAGCAAGCTGTAATATTGCTTTCTCTTCCGTTGGGAGTCCCATGCAGCAAACTGTGAAAACAATCAGAAAGATTCAATGAGCATGATCACCTCCAACTTGCATCCAAAATCTGTTTCAATCCAGTAAACCAAATGCCAGCTCTTTGAGAGTTCAGCAAAGCCATGTGTTACACAAGCAAATGGAAGGGAAACGGTTATAATCTAAAGGAATCACCGAACGTTGAATGTTACAAGAATATATTTGTTGTCAGAAATATCTAATATATGACTGTGTTATCAAAACATCAAGCTTCTGAGTTCTAACACGCGTATGACACTTCCGCAACATGTTTGCGCAATTCCATTATTTTTTTTTTTTTTACAATACACACTTTACAGTAGGCAAGAATCTACATATATTTAGTATTTGGTTGTTTGGGCTTAGTGGAATAATGGTAAGTACATCTGCCTCACAGGAAGAAAGTGCTTGGGATTGAGTCCTGGCTTAGCAGTGGTGTTCTTGTGTGTCTGGATTACTTGAGCTTACTGTTTTCTCCGGGTATTCTGGCTTCCTCCGACAGTGCAAAGACATGCACGTTGGACTGGTTTGCTGTTTCAAATTGTTCCAAGTGTGAATACAAATGGTTGTGTGTTGCCACTGTGATATACTGGTGAACTGTTTCCGGGTGTACTGCACCCCTGGCTCTTCATTCAGTCCCAGAGGCTTGGGCCACACAATATCTTCAGTTCCTGGTTTACAAAACTCTGATCTCTTTATACAAGTAAGCTTTTTGAGCTGGATCAAGTCCCTTTGGGTCTATAACTTTGACCAATCTGGAGCGAATTTGGTGTGTCCAGCCAAAAGGAAGTGGATCGATGTCTTGTGATGTAATCCCACTAACGTACGCCAACAAAGATATTGTATCATGGTATTGTTCTTATTTTGGCCTGAACAGTTATCAGCATTGAGCTGTAAGTATGTCCCCAATTCCATATGTCTCAAGGAAATGATGTACAAGACTGACCACAACATTTGACCCTTTTCCACACAAACTGCCCTCATCTATCAAGTAATTCACTTGGGAGGGGAGGCCTTCAGTATTGACCCCAAAGATGGCACATTTCCTGGGTGTCTTAAAATAAATAGGACCAGGCTGCATTGGGTTACAAGGTAAATGAACTTGTTGAGCAAAATCGAAGGAACAATGGAAAGAAGTTTCTCTGGAACATGCTGATCTTAGTTAGCTTTGTAATGTTCGATGCAGAAGCAAAAGCCTTAGACTCTGCACACATCTGTTGCTTAAAGTACCGTTCTGCAGTGGCAATGAAAATATGATCTTCCTGCGTCTTCAAAACAACTCTTCTTCTGGCACATTCAACTGAAAAATTTATATACACAAACATCAATTCCTTTTCTACTATTTGTAGCACTGGATACATTTTCTGTCCCGATTATACTACAAGTGTAAGTACATTTTTTTTTCAAATTACTTTTTAATTCATTTCATTAGTTATAAATGTTGTATAGTTTAGAAACAGTGTTGTATGGTTTAGAAACAGTGGCACTGAGGAAAAGACAGGAGGCCGTGCTGGAGGTAGCAGAGATGAAAATGTTGAGGTTCTCTTTGGGAGTAATGAGGATGGATAGGATCAGAAATGAGCACATCAGAGGGACAGCACATGTAAGAGGTTTTGGAGACAAAGTCAGAGCGGCTAGATTGAGATGGTTTGGACATGTACAGAGGAGGGATAGTGAGTATATTGGTAGTAGGATGCTGAGGTTGGAACTACCAGGCAGAAGGCTGAGAGGAAGACCAAAGAGAAGATTTATGGATGTGGTGAATGAGGATATGACGGTAGTTGGAGTAAGAGTAGAGGATGCAGAGGATAAGGTGAGATGAGGCAACTGATTCGCTGTGGTAACCCCTGAAGGAAAAGCCAAATGGAAAAGATTTCATTAGTTACAAATGACACATGTCATGTTACTTTAACTGATCAGGGCGTGCCTTTAGCTAAGACACATTCTAGGCCATTCAGATTGTGACTTACTTGATTTCAAGGGAATCATAATCAATAAACAATGCTAAACTTACATTTTTTACAATGAGGTTATTGTTTTTCTGGCATGTCCAACAAAAGGTCAAGTTGGTACTCTCTGATTTCCAGATCATAAGCATGCACTTCATCCTCTTTCAGGACATTTGTCACAAGTGAGGGTAATTTCTTCAGCAGATGAAGTGTTTTGCTGTGGCCTCTGGCAAGTGGATCAATTGCAGATGCTGTTTTCAAAAGCTTGTTGTGATGGGGAGTTTCTTTTGCAGATACTTTCCACAATTCCTGTAAGCTGACAGAGCTTTGGTTTGAAAGTGACTGACTGGTTCTTGCTGGATTTCTTCATCAAGTTGGAGGTGCTACTGCCATAGAACACGTCGGTAGCCCTCAGGCATTCTTTTCCTAATCAATGTTCTGCAGATCTTTTGCCCTCAAAATGGCTTCTGGTTTAACAAAGCATGACAAGAACTTCTTAAAAAGTCTGTTCGTCATTCAACTTGTGGATAAGAGGGGTCTTGGACTCCAAAAGAACAGCATAGTTCTTCAGTAGAGGAAGGACCGATATACACAAATTTAGAGTTAAAAAGGTGTCAAATCTGGTATAGAATAGTTTCTTGTCGATCCTTTCTTTCCTTATTCTTCCATCTTCTACCAGGCTCTTCTTGCCAAGTGCAGACTGGAATTCCTGCAGAGCTGTCTTGACCTCTGGAGACAAATCCTTCTTGTGATATATGGACTGGACTGTCTGTAGATAGTGACCGGTATTCCTTGTGATGGTTGACAAATCTCTCGGGCATTGTGAATGTGACTCCCAGGAGAAAACGCACCTCTTGCAGAGCTTCTTTCATATCTGTTGACCACTAGAAATCATTGAAGAGATCTGTGTGGAGTTCAACTTTGTACTCAAATGGTTTGCAGAACTGCTTGGTGGCATTGTGGACATGATGGCAAGTGTTACAGTCAACATTTAGGAGATGTGGTGTTGGCCCATCTCTCAAGCAAACTTCAACTCCTGACTTGGAGTCACGCAAAACCGCACAGGACTCGTATCAGTACGGAAACAAGATTCCTCCAAGGAATTTGCTTTGATGCCATAAGATTGGTCGGTTCATCAAAAAGGGATTTACTGTCCACTTTGATTACACTTAGGGAGGCCAAATGTTCCACTACAACTGACTTAGTCATGGGGGAATAGTAGCTGACCAAAATACACAGTACTCTGGAGATTATTGCTGGTTGATTCGTCTGTATTCATCGAAAAGTGGGTGGTTTTCAAATTATTAAGTGTCTCACCTTCCATTGAAGCTGCCAGACCAAACTTCATTTTATAGGAAGCACTTGTTCTGTCCATTGTCAAGCTGTTTAAATGTCCTTGGATCTCTTGCAAGCTCCTTTCTTAGAGTTGTCACCTTTGGTGCCATAGTGAAGGGCAATGAATTTTCTGCCAAGACTCCCAATACCATTGCCTGAAATAAAGATTGGTGCTTGAATGCTTTTTGAAGAGCATTTGAAGCCTCATGAAAAAGAGTTGAATATTAAACTTTCAAACAAACTATTATTGTGTAAATACACACTAAGATGTAAATAATTTAAATACACAGTGCGTGACATTGCAATTATTGAAGCATGGTGTGTGTGCGCGCGCGCGTAGGACACTGCATGTTGAAATAAAAACAAATTGTAAAAATAAATGGTAGCTATGAAGGCCAAGAAGAAACTGTTATGAACATCATAAAAATACTTTAAAAGTGAAGTTAAATCATATTGCATTCATTTTAATAATTAAAATCATTGACACTAACACATTATAAAAAAAATTTTAGGCATGATTTAGCTGGATAGGGCGACTGTTGCTTAATAAACACGAACGTTCTACGCCTGAAAACATGCATGCATTCACAATAATTTGAAAAATATAATCGGAAAATAGACAAGAAAATTCTCAAACATACCCCAAAATTAACTATTTGATTGGTGACAGGAACTGGTTGGTTTCACTGGGTCTTTTCTTTGCACGGAAGTTTCTGGTCGAACAGCAAACAAAGGGTTATGTCCGTAGGGTTCTGGAATCTTCGCCTGAACACCAAATGTTCCGGCAATTGAATATTTTGCTTTCCTTGATTCCAGTTTTTTGACATGTTTCTTGCTTTTCGCCTGGCTGTCAAACACCTTAAAACCCCTTCCACCGTAGTCAATATTTGTCTTTACACTACATACACAACGCTTTTCCAAGTCAATCGATTTTATGGAAGAAGTCACCAAACAAGTTCGTCACCTTTTTTACCTACGAATCCTACGGTTTCTTTTTCCATCGATTCCCACCTAAAAATTGTTTTTCACGACTTTGTCTATCTCTTTGATTCTGATTCGAGCAGAATCTTTATTCTCGATCACCAAAATCCTTTTGATAGCTGAACAGATTGGAAGTGGCGTGTATGTCTACGTACATGTTTCAACATCAGCCAATCAGCAGTAACTTTTCAAGGGAGGTCATAACGTCATAAGCAACGGTCATAAGTAAGGTCTCAAGAGAGGTCATTTTATGCAAAACTCCGAACGGAATAAAAGCGGAAAAGGTTATTTTGACGTATTCGGTGTGAAAAATCTTTTTTTTTTTTAACTGGGTCAATGAAAAAAATTGGAATTACGTGAATTCGCGGAAGAATCACATGCCTAGTTATAAAATTTTACTTTTTCTATGATCCCGAATAATGTGTCATTTCTGAGACCATGCAGGTACTTGTAACAAGATCTCTGTATGAACTGTAGATTCACTATAAAACAATGATTAAAAAATACTTGCCTGATTTCATCTTGCTCACTTTCAGTGAACTGGCTAATGCATCTTTTTCATTTGTGTCTGGATTGAGATAGAGCCGACAATGACAGTGGTTTTTACAGTGTTCCATCTTGACAAAATCAAATGATTCTTCCACCAAGATGGTAGCTTCAGCAACACAACGCTGAACTTCAACTCTACCATCATCATCATCATCCATATCCTACTCAGCAGAAAGGATCACATCACAAACACAACCAGCTGACTCATGCACACTTATTCAGGGATGAGAATGAGAAATTGTACTTTCAGGGCGGAGCCTGGTCGGAGTTCCAGGGGGCCGAAAGCCCCCAGAAGCTAATGAGTTTTATACATTTTAGACCACTAGAAACGGTCTCAGATTGCTCAGTTGAATGATATTTTCAGTACATAGAAGCTTGAGTTTTGGACACAAATAAACACAAAAATAGTCTCAATGCTCAGCAAAAAAGTATTAACTTCATGCTAGAATTAAAGGAATGAATATAAATTAAACACAAAAACAGAATATTTGACATAACCCTATAAATGTTTCAGTTACTTTATTAAAGGGTACCTGTACCCAAAATTTACAGCATTCAAAAAATATCCACGATACTTAGAAACTTATAAACTACTGACATCACGCGATGTTTAAAAGTCCACATTTCCTTTTCTATATGACATTCATTGCTCACAAAGGTTGAGCGCACAGACATGTTGGCTTCCTTTCACTAGGGTTAAAGGTCATTGTGACGTAACATCGACAGTCGTATAGCCAATTGCAGAATGGCAGTATATTTTCCTCAAGCGATTCATGTTCTTTACACTAGCACTCCAGATCATTTTTTTGACGCATGCATTTTCCACAAGAGCACCAAATATTTGCTGGTTGTTTGCTACCATTTTCCCGTGTAAGAGCGTCTGCCGACTCCAATATCGTCCTTCGAGTCGTCACGTTCCTGGTACGATGTCACTAAATGTGGATAGTCTTTCTTCAGTGGTTCATATAAATAACCTAAGAAATTGTCTTCGTCCATGGTTTAAAAAAAAGAAAAACTATAATGTCTGTTTTTTCCAAGTTTCCATAAGCACCACTTTACAACTTTAGCACTACAACTTTAAGTTGTATAGGTCAGGTATATAGCTTACGTTTACATTGCAATCTTGCAGTTCCGGCTGAGGCTTTGTCAACGATATGACGTCATGGCAAATGTGCCATTTCAAAACCCCTGTGCTCTGAAGCTTGATATTAGTGAAGCCCTTAAATCGATTAAGCTGGTTTGAGAGAATATAATAAACGTCTTATAGGTGCATTGTCACTAGCTATACACAATACATCAAATTAGGTATATGAGCGCTTTCACTACAGGTATCCTTTAAAGAATGCAGTTACCTCTTTTGCAGTGAACTTGTTTTCAACAGAAACACAATTTCCCTGTTGAACAGTTCTCTCAGCTCCCAAAGTCACAATCACATAACTAGCAACACTACTCTTGTTTTCAACATCCAGCTGGCCCCCAACTTACAAAAGTAATCCGTTCCAGAGCCCTTTTCGTATTGCGGGGATTTCGTAAGTAGGGGTCGCATTTTACATGTTAAACGCCTAATTCGGTCCAAGGCTCCAGTCTTTGGACTGGATAAACCCTTTTAAAAAAAAGATAAAAGTACACCGACTTTGTATGAAATGTGTTAAAAGTAAAAGAAAATTATTAAACTATTTAAATATTTTATTAACATATTAAACCATTATTAAACATTATTAACCCATTTTTATTAACCAAACAATATTAAACACAAACATTTGTCTGGGTTCACTTTCACCTTTGGCAGTGCTTGTTGAACGTTTGCTGAAATATTGATCCAACGAGGATTGCTTTTGGCGACTTCCTAATGTTCCTAAAATGCACAAGGCAAACGTCATCAAAGCTGGAGATTGCACGAGTCGTGAAAACTTTTGGATGGTGTTTTTCCACGAAATCTGAGATGTAATGAAATTTCGCCAGCACAACTTTTATTAGTGCTGACGGAATGATTTCCGCCTCCTCCTCATCCTCCTCTGTGCTGTACTCCTCGCACATTGCCGAGTGTCGCAGCGCCTCCAGCTCCTCCGTGGACAGTTGCTCTTGATGCTCCGCGACCAAGTCGTCAATGTCCTCATCGACCTCCAGCCACATTGCCTTTCCCAGAGACACGATCTCATCCACCTCAGGCTCAGGTTGAGGCTCGACCTCCACCTCGAAGTCTCCCAGATCAGTGGCACGCGACCAGAACTTCATTAAGGGTCTGCATGGTCACCCCCTGCCAACCCATGTCGATCAATTTCAAGCACACCACAGTGTTGAAGTGGTGCTTCCAAAACTCACGAAGGGTGAGCTGCGTATTCTCAGTCACGTCAAAACACATTTTAAAAAGAAATTTATTGTAAAGTTGTTTGAAATTTGCAATGATTTGCTGGTCCATGGGTTGCAGAGGGGTGGTGTTTGGAGGAAGGAACAGCACCTTGATGAATGAAAATTCGTCTAGGATATCATCTTCGAGGCCAGGTGGGTGGGCGGGGGCATTATCAAGGACAAGCAGACACTTGAGGGGGAGGTTGCTCTCCTTGAGGAATTTCTTCACGGAAGGGCCAAACCCCCAAGTTCACCCAAAAAAAAAAAAAAAAAAAATTGTTGGGTGACCCCGGCCTTGGCCCTCCACATGACATTCAGTCTCTCCTTGAGAATTTTGTGAGCTTTGAAGGCTCGAGGATTTTCCGAATGGTACACGAGGAGGGGCTTAATCTTACAATCTTTGCTTGCATTCGAACAAAGAGCAAGCGTTAGGCGGTCCTTCATGGGCTTGTGGCCTGGCATTGTCTTCTCAGCTGTAAAGGTCCGGCGAGGCATCTTCTTTCAGAAAAGTCCAGTTTCGTTACAGTTAAAAACTTGCTGTGTAATGTAGCCTTCTGACATAAGTTTTTTTTATTATAAATTCCTCTGCCGCCTACTGGTCTGAACTCGATGCCTCGCCATGCCGTATAACCGAGAGGATTCCAGTCCTTCTCTTAAATCTATCGAACCACCCATGCGACACTTTAAAGTCCGGGGGTTGCTGGCTCAATGAACCCTCACCTCCACGAGGTCACTAAATATGGCAGTTGCTTTTTCAGAGATTATTGCCTGCGTTACTGTATCCCCGGCAATTTCTTTCTACTTTATCCAAAGGAGTAAGAGTCTCTCCATCTCATCGTTTACTGACGATCTCCTTTCGATATCACAGAGAGACCTTTCGAAGGGGGTTATCGCCTTTAAGGTGTCCTTCCACTTCAGTATTGTCCCGATTGTAGAAGGGTTTCGGCCATACACCTTTGCGATTTCGTGCGATCACACCCCGCTTTAGTATTTCTTTATGTCCTGCTTCATTTCAATTGACAATGGAGCCCTCTTCTACTCGGTATCAGGATTCACTTTCTTAGGACCCATAATGGAATAAAATAAACCGGTTGAAAAACATAAAATGAACACTCAACAACAACAAAAAAGAACAAGCCAACAGTCCTCTTCAACTCTTCTCACCCGTGTGGCAGAAAGTATGGGTACAGTAAAAGGTACAGTACAGCACAGGTCCCTTCCTGGCCAATGGGAGGCCAGCGGGGCGGGACTTTGGGAGACAGCCAATGAGAGAACAACTCACGCATGGCTTGAATTTTGATTGGTGGGCCTCTCTTGCCCTCTGCAATTCCAGTAATCAGAATTTGATTATGCAGTGGTTCTTCATACGGCATACGTGTCCAAAGAGGCCCATTTTCAGCAGCCTTTCCCTTTTCTGACTTGTTATTTACTGCCGGGTGTGTCTGCCTGTCAGTCAAATAAGTGAGAGGTGACAATTCCGATGAAACTGGTCGGTCCACGAGTGCATGTTGGCTATGTCCACTGGCTGGCCTGATCTTGAACGCCGATCCCAACGAATAGAACGACGAATTCTGACTTTTCCCCTGCATGTTTCTTCCCTTTTGAAGCATCTTCAATCAAAGCAATGCACCCGAGAGAGACATAATTAATAACCTCATTGCAGCAGATACATTGGGCTTTGCCGGGAGCGTCACATTTTCCAATGAAATCGGACAATCTCAACTACGTCTTCAGTGGCTTTGCAGAGTTTTATCTTCAAAGTTACAGTTCTCTCTCTAACCAGTCCCAATGGAATTTATTCTTCACGTCTTCATCACCTGAATAAGCGATTTGTTTTCTTTAGTGATAATTTTCACCATTTTGAAACTCTTCGCTGTTACATCCTCAATCTCCAGCCTCGTGGAGCGCTATGTTGAATGAGTAAGAAAGCGAGACGTGAAGAAACAATCAGAACAATTGTACATGTAAACAACTTGTATTATGTGACATTTTGGCCTTTCCCCATCTATGCTCGTTTACCATTGGTCAAATGATATTTCTCTCTCAATGGCCTCGATCCCGATGGTTGACCGGGTGAACACATTACCCCTTTCCCCAAATATTTTCTTGGATTTAGACGATTCACAAAAATGACCACTGGGTTGATAAAATTTGCAGATCTGCGGAAAATTCCCATGCCTGATTATTAAGATATGCCTCTTCTTCATCAACATCAATCTTCAACACAGCTGGCATCATCATCATCATCAGTTTATCTGTTAACAGAATGAAACATAACTATTTTTCAGGTCTTGACCAATTTTCATACAAAAACCTTAACGACCCATGATCTAGCATTTCCAGTCTAGACAAGATGACACACAAATCAGATAATCAAAAAAATTCCATAATCAAATTTTGCATGCAGAGAAAAATACTCACCAGTGAAATCTTCAAGAACGCCAAGCATTCCAGCATTGTCAAAGCTCAATCCTCACGTTGAATTTAGCATCTGAGCGATACTAATGATGCTAGACATCAAAGATGACATTTCACTCTCCTTTTCCAGAAATGATGTGTATTCACAATCTTATAAAGAAACTTGAATTATTCATACATGGCACTTTTCCCTCAGATCAGCAGAATTCCATGGTTTTTATCTCAAATTGTTTATTTCTGTGAATCGTCTAAATCTGATGAGAAAATTTTAGGGGGTAACAGAGGCGCTTCTGACAAGTTCACTTGATTGTGCTTGAAACAAAGTGCGACTTATAGGGACTGAAAGCTGAGTACTAAACAAGTATTCAACGGCCCACTTGCTCACTTGAAAGTCCGGATAAGCTTTGCTTTGTCTGATTGGTGAACTCCGTCACATGCTCACACGTTAACATCCTGACTCTAGTTTCCCCGCATGTGGAACTTCTCACAATAACAGTAAATTTATTTATAAAGATTGAATACACATTTCTGGAAAAGGAGTGTGAAATGTCATCTGTGATGTCAGCATTAGTATAGATGTTAAATTCCACGCTGGAATTCGGCTTTGAAGATTATTTCTCTCTCCGTCTCACACACTGTGCAAATGGTTAAATGATCAGGATCCAGATGAACTCATGCAATTTGAATGGAAGAAAATACAATATATGAAGAGAGTGGGGCACATGGTGCTTGTGTGTGTGTGTGTGTGTGTGAGAGAGTGAGATACCTCAGGTCTGCTGGAATATTAAGAAAGGCATGATTCCATTGCAATTCAAAGAAAACCCCATATGCTCAGTATTATGTACTTTAGAAACTATTTTTCTCTGCATGAAAAATTCAATAATGGAATTGTTTTGATCATTTGATTTGTGTGTAATCTTGTCTGGACTGGACATGCTGGATTGCGGGTTGTTTAGTTTTGTATGAAAATTGGTCAAGACTTGAAAAATACTTAAATGTTTCATACCTTTTACATATAAACAAACTGATGATGCCAGCTGTGTTGAAGATTTTGATGTTGATGAAGAGGCATCTGTTAATAAAAGTGTGATGACTGGGGTTTGTGAAGATGTGATTTTATCTACTGAGCAGGATATAGAAGATGATAATGTGAGGGCAGAGTTGAAGAAGCTTACTTGTATAAAGAGATCAGAGAGTTTTGTTATATGGTCTTATATAGCATATATATATAGTTTTCTTAATTTCAGTGTGATTGAGCCTGACAGTGTTTTTTTTTTTTTTCAATCAGTATCATTTGAAACCATTCAAACCTTTATATAATAATCAAAAGGTCACCATTTGTGAACAGTTTGGTTTCATGCCAAGAAAGAGCACCACAGACGCAGTGCTTGATTTGAGGATGTTAATAGAGAAGTACAGAGACGGTCAGAAGGAGCTGCATTGTGCCTTTGTGGATCTGGAGAAAGCATATGACAGGGTGCCAAGAGAAGAACTGTGGTATTGTATGAGGAAATCTGGAGTGGCAGAGAAGTATGTTAGAGTGGTGCAGGACATGTATGAGAGATGTAAGACAGTGGTGAGGTGTGCTGTCGGTGTGACACAAGAGTTCAAGGTGGAGGTGGGACTGCATCAAGGGTCAGCTCTCAGCCCCTTCTTGTTTGCTATGGTGATGGACAGGCTGACAGACGAGGTTAGACAAGATTCCCCGTGGACTATGATGTTTGCAGATGACCTTGTGATCTGCAGTGAGAGCAGAGAACAAGTGGAGGAAAATCTAGAGAGGTGGAGGAAAATGCCCTGGAAAGGAGGGAAATGAAGGTTAACCTCAGTAAGACAGAATACATGTGTGTGAACGACAAGGACCCAAGAGGAACGATGAGGTTACAAGGGGCAGGGAGAAAGGTGGAGGATTTTAAGTACTTAGGCTCAACAATCTAGAGCAATAGAGTGTGTGGAAAAGAGGTGAAGCGCATGCAGGCAGGTTGGAATGGTTGGAGAAAAGTGTCCGGTGTGATGTGCGATAGAGTATCGGAAAGAATGAAGGGAAAAGTGTACAAGACGGTGGTGAGGCCAGCGATGTTGTATGGTTTAGAAACAATGGCGCTGAGGAAAAGGCAGGAGGCAGAGCTGGAGGTAGCAGAGATGAAAATGTTGAGGTTCTCTTTGGGAGTAACGAGGATGGATAGGATCAGGAATGAGTACATCGGAGGGACAGCCCATGTAAGAGGTTTTGGAGACAAAGTCAGAGAGGCTAAATTGAGATGGTTTGGACATGTACAGAGGAGGGATAGTGAGTATATTAGTAGTAGTACGCTGAGGTTGGAACTACCAGGCAGAAGGCCCAGAGAAAGACCAAAGAGAAGATTTATGGATGTGGTGAAGGCGGACATGAAGGTCATTGGAGTAAGAGTAGAAGATGCAGAGGATAGGGTGAGATGGAGGCAGATCATTTGCTGTGGCGACATTTTAATCTGACGACGATTTCTCTTTTCTCATATAAACTTTTAGAAAACATGTCTAGGAAGTTTTATATGGCTTAAGTGCATAAAAATGTTTGGCTGCTAAGGACTAATGATCTTGGAAGAATTGCAATCTTTGCTCATTTTTCTCCAAAATGTCTTGAAATTTTTAGTTGAATGCTGACAAGAAATAGCATAGCTCGCTCAGTTTTCAAGGTATTGACAAACCTTTTGCTGCATTTTGCAGCTTTGGGCCTCTTCTATCTGACTGTAAAAATCTCATTGTTCATTTTTGGACCCAAGAGCCTACTTTCAGTGGAGTGGCTCACATATGTTGACCAACTGTAGATAGCAAACAGACTCCACCCTGGCCCTCTCCCCCCACAAAAGTTCCAATGAAAATGTACTTTGCTGTTGCCAAGTATGGTTATTGAAGAGAAAGTCTGAGATAAATTCCACATTTAGGTAAACCAGAAGCAGGAAGTAACACGGAAGTTAACATGTGACGGGCACTGCACATGAGCTGACCAATCACTGTGCCCTTTTCTGATCTTCCTTAGCAACTAGTCTGCATTGTTTACGTGCATATCAACTTCATATACTTTGTTTTATTCGCTGAAACGGGATTTTAATATGAAGACAGTATCCAAATATGGAAAGACTACTTCACGGGTGTTCTTCTGGTGTATGGATTATAATGTCTTATACTGAACTTGGTGAATAATTGCAATGAAAACCGGTAAGCTTTGCTACTGTTTTTATCTAGTTTTATGAAGGTACTCGCCAGAAAAAGGGGGGGGTGACGTTTTAATGAATTTTAGTCGACTTCACATGATCAAGTGATAGTTGAATACTTGTTTTTATAGTTTCTACAAAAATACAAATTTCGATAAAAATTGACCATTTTTACTTTTCTGGACTTTTGGTGGAGCGCCTCACATGTTCTTACAGTAACCAACGATGATGTCACAGAGGAGTGATAGACACTCTTTGTACCATCACCACTTGTACTAATTGACGTCTGATGCTACACACTATTACAATCACCCTCATCCCACACTCATGGGAGCATACTTTTGAGCACATCTGTACCACTGTGTGCCTTTCCTGATTTATTAAGCTTTTGAACATTAGTCACAGCTATGTGTTTGTTTCAAACAAATTTAAAAGTAAGATGAAGACAACAAAGTGCAGTTTTTAAATGATTTATTATTCAAAACAATCCAAAACATAAAAACCTTATAAATCAGGGAGGGACGAGAACTTTTTCACACCACTATATATTTTCTACAAATGGAACCCATAAGATCAGGTTTGTGAAGGGCGTCATTTAATACCGAAATGTAGCGTGCAGCATGGTCAGTGAAGTTTGTTACCTGTTTTTGATGAGGTGGAGTTACCCAGCTTTTTTGTTCCCCCCTCAACTTTTCTTGAATTTCCTGTATCTTTGCTGATGGGGGGTTCCTCCCATAGCAGTAAAGACGTGCACATAAGGCTAATTGGTTGTTCCAAATTGCCCTTGGTGTGAGTGTGAAGGTAAATGGTTATGTGTGTGTTGGCCCTGTGATGGTACAGTGAGCTGTGAGCCTGGCTTTGCACAGTGTCGACTGAGAGGCTCTAGACTCCCCACGACTTGGATAGGATTAAGTGGTTTTGGTGAATGAGTGAGAGTAAGTGTTCAAATAATGTAACTAATTTAAAAAGGGAAAAAGCTGAAAGGAAAAGATGAATTATGGGGCCGGTGGTGTGGTGGTTAGGGTGCTGCACTCATGATCAGGAGGTTGTGTGTTCGAATCCCATTTAAACCCCCACTGTGCTAAAATTCCTGGGCAAGGACTTAACCACAAGTCTGCCTCTGTTCACCCAGCAGTATAAATGGGTACCAGTAAAAATATACTGGGAAGTTAACCTGCAATGGACTAGTGTCTCATCCAGAAGGAGTTTGACTCCTGGTCGCTTCACGCTACGGAAACCGGGGATAAGCACCAGCCTGATGAGCCACTAGGCTCGGGTGTAAAAAAAAAAAAAAAAAACCAACAGACTTACCACATCTGAATATAAAACCTAATGGGATGTCATGTAATACAATGAGGGAGTTTATTTCAACCCCACCATTCTTCATGAAAAGTGAAGCATTCTTTGACACTGATGTATTTAATATTCATGAACAAAAGATACACGCGTCACCTCGTTTGGAGAAAAAAAAAATAGATTTGACTCATTCATTAATTTTTTTAACCACTTAATCCTAATTAGGATCACAGGGGTGGCTGGTGTCCATCTCAGCCGATTTTGGTCAAGAGCACAGTACACCCTGGACAGCTCACCAGGCCATCACAGTGGCTAAAACATGAATTGTAATATTATGCACGATTCTAATATGCTGTTGTTTCTATATTAACATTATGCAGGATTTCTATGTTGGATAGACATAATCACAGTCGAATTGAACCTTTAGATGTTAGAGAAAAGCAGAGTTAATTCAGATTATTCCCAAAACACAAAAACATGCGTTTTATATGGATCAAAATGGCACTCCCTTGAGGGCGACGTCACGGAGTTCTCAGAGTCATGTTTGCTTTAATTTGTTTTTTGCTCTATGCTCGTCTATATGAGCAGGCGACCCTACTACAGCTGTGTGAGCGCAGTTCTTTTGGACTTTTAAAACTGAGCACGTTCAAGTCCGATGCTAGCCACACCCCAGATAACAATAAGCCCAGGCGGGGAGGGGCCAAAAGACAACTCCGGCGTTTGGTTAGCAGTGGAAGGTTAGCACTCCTGGTCATACTGCTTGAAAATGTTCAGTCTCTGTGAAACAAGATGGATGAGCTTCATGCTCGGATTGCAACACAGGGATCTACAGGACTGCTCCATGCGGTGTTTCTGTGAAACATGGCTCGAGGAGAGGATACCCGACGAGGCGATTACACCAGCCGGCTACACAGCCTTCAGGGAGGACCAGAGTGTACCGGACAGCAACAAGGTCTATGGTAGAGGAACAGCGGATCTCGTTAAATAAACCTGGTGTAATGACTAGATTATCTCTAAATCTTGCTCTGAGAATGTGAAATATCTAACTTTGAAGTTGCAGCCATTTTGTTCACCCAGAGAATTGTTCATTTTTTTTATAAACAAAATGGGTATAGTGCAGTATAATTAGTTATAGTACAATGTATAATAATTTAGCGCAATTTAATTTATTGCTGTTGTATCATACTTTTATTATTATATTTACTGAATCTGTGTAATGTCCTTTTAAATATAGAATTTTAATGCATTTATTTTATAGAAGTTTGTGTTTTTGTTGATTTGAGCCTTCTTTCCCATTTTGTAACGTGACTCTGAGCAACCGCACAAGAATTCCCATGTGTGTGTAAAAGCACAAATGGCAATTAAAATTCTTGAATCTTGATTTCTAACAGTATAACCCCAACATAAAGAAAAATTTGTGAAAAAAAAGATGTGTTACCTGTAGACAGGACCGGGAACAAAGTTGGTCTCTTTATAACGTCCACCAGTTCCTGATAAAGACAAGTGATTTGCGAGTTTTAAAATCCATTTAATTGAGTCACAATGCACATTTAGTAAAATCTTTCCAAGGGACTATCAATGAGAGCATGAGTCCTGTATAACAATGATATTACTATATTTTTCTTGACATTTTTATCACTAAAATTACCATAATAATACTGATAAACCAGGGTTGGATTGGAAATAGCCTAGTCCGGTGGAATGGAATTCATTCATTCATGCCTGATCCAATTAATCCCACTGGAGAAGGCTCAAACTTATCTCCACCATCATTGGGCGAAGATGGGCCTAAACAGCTTGCCAGTCCATTGAAGAGCCAACTCACACTCATAATAGGCTAACGTGTATGTCTTCGGACTGTCAGAAAAAACTCGAGTATGAGGAGGAATAAAGAATATGCAAACACCTCAGAAAATAGCAGGGAACTTGAACACAGGACATTGCTGTGAGGTGGACATGCTACTCATGCAAATCCTAATTTATTCAATTAGGGGGGGTGGGCAGGACATGCTTTTTTTTTTTTTTTTTTTTTTTGAGTGTGCCCAGAGGTAAAATAAGAAGTGAAGTTAATAAACCCACCATGTAAATTTTTAATAGGGATGGAAAGAGAGGCGGAGAGAGACGGAGACAGTGAGAGAAACGAAAGTCTCCCGGAAGCTAAGTGGAGGAGGTATGATGAAGTAGATGTAGTACTCGGCTTCACTGTGCTGGGGTGAGAAACGAGGAAAGACAGCTGTGTTTACTTTGTCCTTGGCAGCGGACAGCATGAACCCAAATAAATTCAGGCGTCTCTTAAAGACATCACACCCTGATCACATGATGAGCCACGTGAGTTTTTTCAGCGAAAATGTGCTTATTTCCAACAACCATCCTGGTTTGTGAATGCTACTCCAGCAAACAAGTGAGCTCTGTTAGCATCAGATAAGGTGGCGTACCAAACTGCTCGGTGTAGAAACTCCCCGCAGCAGAGCAGAGGAACTGATCCGACCTGCAGCACACACAGTCTGTCATGCTAGATGACATCACTGCTGTGAAAATAATTCCAGGTCCCAGTTCAGCATTGAGCAGGAGCTGAGAGTTCAGTATCGGGCTTTAAACCCGGCTTTGAAAAGCTGTGCACTGAGAAATGTGCTCATTATAGCCATTAATCTAGACTTAATCATTTTGATAGTAGTAATATTAATTTTGTTTTGTAGGTTAAAGTGTTTTATATATTGTGCTCCTGAGTTAATATTGCCGATCAATTTGAATTTATTATTATTTATTGATTTTATTTTTCAGTATCAAATGGTTCAAAGTGTTGGTCAGAAAATGTTGATAGTTTAAATGATACTTTATTTCAGGCAAATTGATGCACTTTAAATCTTTTTGTTTAAAGACTAAAAAAATTGTTAATAAAGTTATTCTATGTTTTTTGTATTCCATAATGATAAGGATTTATTGTGCTAATAAGGATACAGTGTTATGCAAAGGATTATTTCTAACAATTTTTAGACAAATAACTATTTATATGGGGGGGGTGAAATATTTTCCTCTTCAAGTGCGGCAAAAAAAATTGAGAAGCAATGATGTAAAGTGACCATTGGAACCATTTACAAGCAGAAAGATCGCATCATAGAGAATGTTTGATACTTTGAGTGAATTTGATTAAAATTTATCAATTTGAAATTATTTTGCTTGAATTTAATTTATTTGAAATTAATGTTGATATTTTACAATGTTATGTTTAAAATAATTGATTTAGAGGTGTTTTATGAGATACGGTAATGGTATTTATAGATGTATAGTACAGTATGAGCATCACGTCACTGTAACAGCCGTCCAGAACCAATTAAAAATGTAAGTCAGGAGCGTCTACATCAGGGATGCTCAATCCTGCTCCTGGAGATCTACCTTCCAGATGACTTTATCTCCAACCCTAGTGTGGCCCATGTGACATGTAAGATCCAGTCAGGTAAAGACATTTCAAGGTCCCTTGATTGGATGATTAGATGGTTAGGTGGCCATGATTAGGGTTGGAGCAAATGCCTTCTGGAAGGTAGATCTCCAGGAGCAGGATTGAGCACCCCTGGTCTACATATATATATATATATATATATATATATATATATATATATATATATATATATATATATATATATATATATATATATATATATACACATACACACACACACACACACACATATATATATATATATATACATATATACACACACACATAATGCAGCCATGAGGCAGGGGGGCACTAACCAGTGTCTCTCCCCCTTATGCCGGTCCCAAGCCCGGATAAATGCAGAGGGTTGCGACAGGAAGGGCATCCGGCATAAAACTTCTGCCAAAAAAAAAAAATGCAAATGATCAATACAGAATTCATACCGGATCGGTCGAGGCCCGGGTTAACAACGACCGCCATCAGTGCTGTCAACCAACAGGGTGCTGATGGAAATTGGACTACTGTTGGTCGAAGAAGGAGAGGTGGGAGGCGTGTCCGTAGGCAGAGAGAGAAGAGGAAATGCTTGAGCCTAGGACTGAGAGTAGGGACTTTGAATGTTGGAACTATGCAAGGAAAAGATAGGGAGCTGGCTGACATGATGCAGAGGAGGAAGATGGACATACTGTGTGTTCAGGAGACAAGGTGGAAAGGTAGAAAGGCTAAAAGCTTAGGAGCAGGGTTTAAACTGTTTTATAATGGTGTGGATGGGAAGAGAAATGGAGTAGGAGTCATCTTGAAGGAGGGGTTTGTCAGGAATGTTCTAGAACTGGAAAGAGTGTCAGACAGAGTGATGAGTCTCAAGTTAGAAATTGAAGGCGTGATGGTCAATGTTGTTAGTGCTTATGCCCCACAGGCAGGATGTAAGCTAGAAGAGAAGGAGAGATTCTGGAGTGAGTTAGATGAAGTGATGCAGAGTACCCCCAGAGGTGAAAGAGTGGTCATTGGAGCAGACTTCAATGGACATGTTGGTGCAGGCAACAGAGGGGACGAGGAAGTGATGGGCAGGTTTGGTATCCAGGACAGGAACACAGAAGGACAGATGTTGATCGATTTTGCAAAAAGGATGGAAATGGCTGTGGTGAATACTTTCTTCAAGAAGTAACAGAAGCATAGGGTGACTTATGAAAGCGGAGGTAAGAGCACACAGGTAGACTACATCTTGTGTAGGCGATGTAATTTGAAGGAAGTCAGTGACTGCAAAGTAGTAGTGGGGGAGAGTTGCCAAACAGCATAGGATGGTGGTGTGCAGGATGACACTGATGGTGAGAAAGGTGAAAAAGGCAGAGCAGAAGACAAAGTTGTGGAAGCTGAAAAAGGAAGAGTGTCGTGTTGTCTTCAAGGGGGAGTTGAAACAGGCTTTGGGTAGTCAGGAAGTGCTTCCAGAGGACTGGACAACCACAGCCAATGTGATCAGGGAGACCGGTAGGAGAGTACTTGGTGTGTCCTCTGGAAGGAAAGTAGATAAGGAAACTTGGTGGTGGAATGAGGAAGTGCAGGAGTGTGTACAAAAGAAGAGGTTAGCCAAGAAGAAGTAACAAATTGAGAGGACCGAAGAGAGTAAACAGGAGTACAGGGAGACACAGCGTAAGGCGAAGGTAGCAGTGTCAAAGGCCAAACAGGGCATATGATGACTTGTATGATAGGTTGAACAGTAAGGAGGGAGAAAATGATCTATACAGGTTAGCACAGCAGAGAAATAGAGATGGGAAAGATGTGCAGCAAGTTCGAGTGATAAAGGACAGAGAGGGAAATGTAATGACTGATGACAGAAGTGTGCTGGGAAGATGGAAAGAGTACTTTGAAGAGCTGATGAATGAAGAAAATGAGAGAGAAAAAAAAAAAAGAGTAGAAGGGGTGACCGTTGAGGAGCAGGAAGTAGCAAAGATTAGTAAGGGAGAAGTGAGGAGGGCATTGAAGAGGATAAAGAGTGGAAAGGCAGTTGGCCCTGATGACATACCAGTTGAGGTATGGAAGTGTCTAGGGGAGGTAGCAGTAGATTTTCTGACAAGAATATTCAACAAGGTCTTAGAAAGTGAGCAGATGCCAGAGGAATGGAGAAGTGTGCTTGTGCCCATTTTTAAGAACAAGGGCGATGTACAGAGTTGTTGGCAACTACAGAGGGATAAAGTTGATGAGCCATACAATGAAGCTATGGGAAAGAATAGTGGAAGCAAGACTAAGGGCAGAGGTCAGCATTTGTGAACAACAGTTTGGTTTCATGCCAAGAAAGAGCACCACAGATGCAGTGTTTGCTTTGAGGATGTTAATAGAGAAGTACAGAGAAGGTCAGAAGGAGCTGCATTGTGCCTTTGTGGATCTGGAGAAAGCATATGACAGGGTGCCGAGAGAAGAACTGTGGTATTGTATGAGGAAGTCTGGAGTGACAGAGAAGTATGTTAGAGTGGTGCAGGACATGTATGATAGATGTAAGACAGTGGTGAGGTGTGCTGTCGGTGTGACAGAAGAGTTCAAGGTGGAGGTGGGACTGCATCAAGGGTCAGCTCTCAGCCCCTTCTTGTTTGCTATGGTGATGGACAGGCTAACAGATGAGGTTAGACAAGAATCTCCATGGACTATGATGTTTGCAGATGACAGTGATCTGTAGTGAGAGCAGAGACCAAGTGGAGGAAAATCTAGAGAGGTGGAGGTATGCCCTGGAAAGGAGGGGATTGAAGGTTAGTCTTAGTAAGACAGAATACATGTGTGTGAACGACAAGGACCCAAGAGGAACTCTGAGGTTACAGGGGGCAGAGATAAAGAAGGTGGAGGATTTTAAGTACTTAGGCTCAACAATCCAGAGCAATGGAGAGTGGAAAAGAGGTGAAGAAGCGCGTGCAGGCAGGTTGGAATGGATGGAGAAAAGTGTCGGGTGTGATGTGTGATAGGAGAGTATCGGCAAGAATGAAGGGAAAAGTGTACAAGACGGTGATGAGGCCAGCGATGTTGTATGGTTTAGAAACAGTGGCCCTGGGGAAAAGACAGGAGTCAGAGTTGGAGGTAGCAGAGATGAAAATGTTGAGGTTCTCTTTGGGAGTAACGAGGATGGATAGGATCAGAAATGAGTACATCAGAGGGACAGCACATATTAGATGTTTTGGAGACAAAGTAAAGAGAGGCTAGATTGAGATGGTTTGGACATGTACAGAGGAGGGATAGTGAGTATATTGGTCGTAGGATGCTGAGGTTGGAACTACCAGGCAAAAGGCCTAGAGGAAGACCAAAGAGACAATTCATGGATGCAGTGAAGGCGGACATGAAGGTCGTTGGAGTAAGAGTAGAAGATGCAGAGGATAGGGAGAGATGGAGGCAGATCATTTGCTGTGGCGACCCCTGAAGGGAACAGCCGAAAGGAAAAGAAGATATACACACATGTACATATATGTACATATATACACATACACATATATATACATATATATATATATATATACACTAGTCCTTCTAAAAAAATTAGCATATTGTGATAAAGTTCTTTATTTTCTGAAATGTACTGATAAAAATTAAACTTTCATATATTTTAGATTTATTGCACCCCAACTGAGATATTTCAGGTCTTTTATTGTTTTAATACTGATGATTTTGGCATACAGCTCATGAAAACCCAAAATTCCTATCTCAAAAAATTAGCATATTTCAGCCGACCAATTTAAAAAGTGTTTTTAATACAAAAAAAGTCAACCTTCAAATAATCATGTTCAGTTGTGCACTCAATACTTGGTCGGGAATCCCTTTGCAGAAATGACTGCTTCAAGGCGGCGTGGCATGGAGGCAATCAGCCTGTGGCACTGCCGAGGTGTTAAGGAGGCCCAGGATGCTTCGATAGCGGCCTTAAGCTCATCCACAGTGTTGGGTCTGGTGTCTCTCAACTTTCTCTTCACAATATCCCACAGATTCTCTATGGACTTCAGGTCAGGACAGTTGGCAGGCCAATTGAGCACAGTAATACCATGGTCAGTAAACCATTTACCAGTGGTTTTGGCACTGTGAGCAGGTGCCAGGTCGTACTGAAAAATGAAAATCTTCATGTCCATAAAGCTTTTCAGCAGATGGAAGCATGAAGTGCTCCAAAATCTCCTGATAGCTAGCTGCATTGACTCTGCCCTTGATAAAACACAGTGGACCAACACCAGCAGCTGACATGGCACCCCAGACCATGACTGACTGTGGGTACTTGACACTGGACTTCAGGCATTTTGGCATTTCCTTCTCCCCAGTCTTCCTCCAGACTCTGGCACCTTGATTTCCGAATGACATGCAAAATTTGCTTTCATCAAAAAAAAGTACTTTGGACCACTGAGCAACAGTCCAGTGCTGCTTCTCTGTAGCCCAGGTCAGGCGCTTCTGCCGATGTTTCTGGTTCAAAAGTGGCTTGACCTGGGGAATGCGGCACCTGTAGCCCAGTCCACTGCTTCCACAGGTCCCCCAAGGTCTGGAATCCGCCCTTCTCCACAATCTTCCTCAGGGTCCGGTCACCTCTTCTGGATGTGCAGCGTTTTCTGCCATAGTTTTTCCTTCCCACAGACGTCCCACTGAGGTGCCTTGATACAGCACTCTGGGAACAGCCTATCCGCTGAGAGATTTCTTTCTGTGTCTTACACTCTTGCTTGAGGGTGTCAATGATGGCCTTCTGGACAGCAGTCAGGTCGGCAGTCTTTCCCATGATTCCCAATGACTGCGTTTAGAGAACCTTTTCATAATATGCTAATTTTTTTAAATAGGAATTTTGGGTTTTCATGAGCTGTATGCCAAAATCATCAGTATTAAAACAATACAAGACCTGGAATATTTCAGTTGGTGTGCAATGAATCTAAAATATATGAAAGTTTAATTTTTATCAGTACATTACAGAAAATAATGAACTTTATTGCAATATGCTAATTTTTTGAGAAGGACTAGTACATATTATATATATATATATATATATATATATATATACACACACATATATACACATATACATACATATATACACATATATATATACACATATATATATATATATATATATACATATATATATACACACATATATATATATATATATATATATATATATATATATATATATATATATATATAAAACTGAACTGGGAAGAAGGAGCAGCGGCACGTTTAGTGTCATTTGTAAACAATGGACGCAGCGTCATTGCATCGTTACGTCAGCATATTACGTAGGCACGTCTAAACTCAAAATTTGACTTAAAAAAAAAAAACTTAAAATGGATGAACGCAAGTCAGGGAGCGTCTGTACTGTATTTGCCAAATGCTGTGAATATAAAAGTAGAAAAACAAAGAAAACTATTTTCTACAAATGAAACCTATAGATAAGGTTAGTGAAGCAGGGTGTCATTTCATACCGAAATGTAGTGTGCAGCGTGGTCAGTGAAGTTTGTTACCTGTTTTTGATCAGGCGGCGCTCCCTCTTGCTTGAGGCCTTCTTTAACACTTGCGGAGAGATTTGCAGAGCATTTGTGGAACTTGTCATCACAATGCCTCGTTGGTGGTTGTGGGTGAGCAGATCTGATAGGCGTCTCCATTAGCAGCCAGAACCTGAATTCCAGGAAAGTTGGGATGTTCTAGAAATGTTAAGAAAATGAAAAACTTTATAATCACACACAAAAAAAATCCAAATCACATTCGTTAATATTTTCGATTTGTAAGAAAACAGATGTTTTACAATTTTATGCACAAAATGAGCCCATTTCAAAATTAATTTGTGCTAAGGTCTTAAAAAAGGTGGGCAGATGCTCTTCAGTCTGGGAAACAGTGGTGTGATTGTGGATACTTTAAAAACAAGAATCCTCAAAATTGAATTCATTGCAAAGGCTTTGCAAATCTCAGTTTATAACATCAAAAGATCCAGAGAAACTGGAGAAATCTCCTTGAATAAGCAGCAAGGCCTTTATTGGGATGCCCTCAGGGGACACAACATCACTCAGGAAGACTCGCTAAAGAAGGAAGGAGACCGTCCGGTTTAAAAGCTCTGTTGGGAATAAAATACTGGCTCATGAGATTTGAAAGTTTTTTTTTTTGTTTTCTTAAAATTTAAAGAACACCCCAACTTTTCTCAAATTTCTCAAAAAAAAAAAAAAAGGCTAATTGGCTGTTCCAAATCGCCCCTTGGTGCGAGTGTGAAGGTAAATGGTTATGTGTTGTTGGCCCTGTGATGGTACGGTGAGCTGTGAGCCTGGCTTTGCATGGTATCAACTGAGAGGCTCCAGAATCCCCACGACCCGAAAAGGCTTAAGTGATTTTGGTGAACGAGTGAGTGAGTATTCAAACAATTTTAACTAATTTATACCTGAATATAAATTGTGGGGCCGGTGGTGTAGTGGTTAGGGTGTTGCACTCATGATCAAGAGGTTGTGTATTCGAATCCCAGTTTGACCCCCACTGTGCTAAGACCCCTGGGCAAGGTCTCAGCCACAAGTGTGCCTCTGTTTACCCATCAGTATAAATGGGTACCAGTAAAAATATACTGGGAAGGTAACCTGTGATAGACTAGTGTCCCATTCAGGAGTTCATCATCCTGGTCGCCTCAGGCTACGGAAACCGGGGCCCCGGCCTGATGAGCAACAAGGCTCGGGTGTAAAAAAAAACGCCCAACAGACTTACCATACCTGAATATAAAACCGAATGTGATATGTAATACAAGGAGGGAGTTTATTTCAGTCCCACCAATCTTAATGAAAAGTGAAGCATTCTTTGACACTGATGTATTTAATATTTATGAAAAAAAAAAAAAAAAAAAATACACGTAGCCTTGTTGAAAAAAAAAAGATTTCTGACTCATTCATTCATTTTCTGAACTGCTTAATCCTAATTAGGTTCGTGGGGGAGGCTGGTGTCCATCTCAGCCGATTCTGGTCGAGAGCACAGAACACCCTGAACAGTCATCTTTATTGAAAATGTATTAGTGTTTTGTTTGAGGGCACACTCCGTCTCAAGCAAAGAATAAAAAAAGAAAAAGAGCTCGAGAAGGCAAGAAAGCCCTTTTTGGAGCTTGCAAGAACTAATTTGTCCCTCAAACATTCAACGTTTTACGTATTGCAGAATAATAATGGGACCCATGACACTGAGACATGAATCAAATGATGCACTGAATGAGGCATAACTTCACCTGTGAGTACTGTATTTCTGCCATAAGAGTGGCCGGGCTGTGGGGCATCTATGCGGTAACCCAGACTGTTGTTGCCACTCTGGGGGACAACTTCAGGCTGGAAGGCATCTAGAGACATAAATAAATTCCCCAATCTCAATAATCTCATACTGTTTCAGGTGGGAAATACTTGTATACAAATAGGAGCTGAAACGTGTCTAACAGCAACGAAAATACTTTTAATGACATTTTCAATCATTCTTACACGTCTGGCCTGGGTTGGTGCCGAGCTGTCCGAGTGCTACAGTGGGGCGATCGGCTTGTCCAAATGATGTTCCTTCTGCAGGCATCCTGACCACATGGGGGAAAGCAGAGTTCATTCAGATTATTCCCAAAACATCTGTTTTATATGGATTTCTAACAGTATAATCTTGATATAAAGAGAATTTTTAAAAAGAAAAAGATTTGTGACCTGTACACGGGACCTGCAACAAAGTTGGGGGCTGTGAAGCCCACCAGTTCCTGATAAAGACACAAGAAATAATTCAGTTTTAAAATCCATTTAATGGGGTTACAATGCATATTCAGTAAAATCTTTCCAAGGGACCATCAGCGGAAACTAGAGCATGAGTCCTGCATAACAATGATATTACTATATTTTTCTTGACATTTTTTATTATGAATAAGCCACTTCCTCCAGCGTGTCTGGGGGAGACGTGGAGGCATTCTCAGACAAGCCGAGACATAGTCTCTTAGGCGTGTTCTAGGTCGACCCCGGGGTCTCTTCCTGGTTGGACATGCCCGAAACACACCAGGGAGGTGTTCGGGAGGTATTCTGACCAGATGCCCGAGCCACCTCAACTGGCCCATCTAAATGCTCCCCAGATGGTAGAGCTTCTCACCTTATCTCTAAGGGAGAGCCCCGCCACTCGGCGAAGGAAGCTCATGTCAACAGTAAATAATTTTTTTACTTTTAACACATTTCATATAAAATTGGTGTACTTTGATAATTTTTAAAGAGTTAATGGGGTAGTCTTGGGAGCCTTGGAACGAATTATGCATTTTGCGTGTAAAATGTGCCTCTACTTACGACAACCTCTGAATACGAAAAATCCAGATAGCGAAAAACATTTACATTTATTTTCACCCTCTGTACTGTATTTTCAACCTCTAACGAAAAACACCAAACATGCCATTCAAAATTCAAACAATGTGCGAGTTGCTCTCTCATTGGCCGTCTCCCAACATCCCACCCCGGTGTCCTACCATTGGTCAGGAGGGAGCTGAATCTCCATAGTACTGTACCCATAAGCTTGTTTGTCACACATGTAAAGGAGAGATAGATGTACTGTTGGTTCGTGAGTTTTGGGAGTACTCATTGCAGCTTATTTGAGGAGGTCCAGATGAGCCACGCCTCATCTCAAAATGCACCGCATTTGGCCATGAAGCATTTTTGTGCACGAAGTGGGCGGTGCCAGAAATGTTCCATGCACAGAATGCACCATTGGACAAAAGACCTCCGATCTCACAAGGAAGAGAGTTAATATTGAATCCGAACCTCTGATCTCTCGAGGAAGCAAGTGAATATTGAATCCGGACATCAGATCTTTCAAACAGATAATTCCACTTTAAATACAACACCCAGGCATGTGATTTGACCAAGCCCAAAAAGACTGAAAATTGCCGGGGGTCTGGGGCGGAGCCATGGGGGGGCTGTGGGGCATCTATGTGGTATCCCAGATTGTTGTTGCCACTCTGGGGGACAACTTCAGGCTGGAAGGCATCTAGAGACAAATAAATTCCCCACTCTCAATAATCTCATACTGTTTCAGGTGGGAAATACTTGTATACAAATAGGAGCTGAAACTTGTCTAACAGCAACGAAAATACTTTTAATGACATTTTCAATCATTCTTTCACATCGGGCCTGGGTTGGTGCCGAGCTGTGTGAGTGTGGCAGTGGGGGGGGGGGGGGGTGCAGCTTGTCCACATGATCCTCCTACAGGCATCCTGACCACATGGAGGAAAGCAGAGTTTGTTCAGATTATTCCCAAAACACAAAAACATATGTTTTATATGGATTTCTAACAGTATAATCCCGATAGAAAGAGAATTTTTTAAAAGAAAAATATTTGTTACCTGTAGACGGGACCTGCAACAAAGTTGGTGTCTGAAATCCACCAGTTCCTGATAAGACAAGAAATAATTGAGTTTTAAAATCCATTTAATGGAGTCACAATGCATATTCAGTAAAATATTTCCAGCTTGAGAACGAGAGCTTGAGAAGGCAAGAAAGCCCTTTTTGAGCTTGCAAGAACTAATTTGTCCTTCAAACACTCAACATTTTACGTATTACAGAATAATAATGGGACCCGTGACACTGAGACATGAATCAAATGATGCACTGAATGAAGCATAATTTCACCTGCGAGTACTGCGTTTCTGCCGTAGGAGTGGCCGGGCTGTGGGGCATCTATGTGGTAACCCATTTTGTTGTTGCCACTTTGGGGGTCAATCTCAGGATGGAAGGCATCTTGAGACAAATAAATAAATTCCCCAATCTCAATAATCTCATATTGTTTCAGGTGGGAAATATTTTTATACAAATTGTGGCTGAAACAGGTCTAACAGCAACGAAAATAATATTTTTAATGACATTTTCAGTCATATACTAATCACAGCTTTTCTTGAATAATGCTGGATTACCTTCGATGAAAGTCCCGTGTTGTCACTCATTTGTGTTGTTGATTCGTTGCTTATAAATGTGAACAAAGCTACACGTCAGTGAAATTGTTGAAGACGATCTCTCTGTGATATCCTTTCTTGCTCCATCTTTCCAACTGACCACACTTGCTCTGCCCTCCTCATGCCGTTTTGAGTTCACAGGTATGTCACCTGCAGCTGGCCTGAAAACTATGAAACTCAATTAATTAGAACTGTTCCTTAAAATGATACGCACTTATTGGTTTGTTCAATTACACTGGACACTAATTGGAAGGACTGTGTGGGGAAATTGCTTAATTTATTCATCTTTAAAAAAAAAAAAACTCAAGAATTAGACTGAAAATTTATAACATGCTGGTGTGGCAAACTGTTCAAGGTGTACTCTGTCCTCGCCCATAGTCAGCCGACATGGGCACGAGAGCCCCTCCCCACCACAACCCTCATTAGGATTAAGTGGTTCTGCAAAATGGACGAATAGAGGAGTTGAGAACATGTGTATGATAGTTTAGCCAAGTGCTTCTCAAACAGTGGGGCGCGCGGTATGATGGGGGGGGCGTGACCCTGGGAAACATTTCTGGAATACAGTAGTGTACAGCACGAGAGAGGGCAGTGGTGGTCTAGTGGTATAGGGCGCTGGATTGCTGATCCAAAGGTTGGGGGTTCGAGTCCCACTCTCCACAAGGTTGTCACTGTCCCCCCCAGTGCAGCTAACTGGGTTATCAAAGGCGGGCCATGTCTCTCACTGTCTATGGTGAGAGGCATGTAAAAGAACCATTGCTGACTTTCGTAAAGAGTAGGCTGCAAAGTCGACAGCATGTTTCTGTCCCTTGCTAAAAGGGTTGTGACAGGAAGGGCATCCGACGTAAAAAAAAAAAAAAAAAAAAAAACCTCTGCCAAATCAAACGTGCGAATCAAATGGTTCGCTGTGGCGACTCCCGAGTAAAAGGGAAAAAGCCGAAAGGAAGACAGACAGTAGTGTACAGCAAGAGAATTACGTGTCATTGCACCTCCACTCCACTAGTTGGCAGTGGCGCTTATTGTCGCGCTATGGTGGAGCGGTTTTTCGCACGAGCAAAAGATATGACGTGCAGTAAACCCAAGTAACAACACTGAAAATTTTCTAACAGGAACGAAGAGAAAGGTGGAGCGAGACGGAGATAAGACAAACGAGTTGAATGAGCTGAAATAAGGATGTATTTTCTTTAATTTCAGGCACATTGATGCACTTTAAATCTTTTCTTTTCCACTTTTCCGATCAATCAATCTGGGTGCCGTGCCAGAATTCTGGCATAGACAGCAGCCATAACAGCTTGTCATGGCTGTACACCAGGGGTGTCAAATTCGTGCCACAATGGGCCATGTGGCTGTAGGTTTTTATTTCAACCAAGCAGACTCACACCTGAGGTGGCTCATTTAATCAACTCATCCGAGTCTTCAGGCAGCTGATTGGTCAAGCTGTATACTCTGTACAGAGACTGACCAATCAACTGCCTGAACACTCAGCTCAGTTGATTAAATGAGCCAAGTCTGGTGTGCTGCTGCTTGGTTGAAACAAAAACCGACAGCCACATGGCCCTTTGTGGCACGAGCTTGACACCCCTGCTCTAAAGAGTTCATCCGCCCTTTGATAGGTATTGTTTTTAATTCCTACAAGGTTGCGAGCCACCATCATCACCAACTCTGGACCCTGGTGGGGTGAGCCGGTTTCGTCGCTGACCACGAGACCATGCAGCAGGCTGGACTGGCTTCCATGTTTCCAGGAGCAGGGCAAAACCTGACTCTTACCCAGAGTATTTTTATTTATTCTATTTGTTATTTTATATTTGTATAACTAATTGTTACCAAATTTTTTTTTATTTTATCTATACTTATTTTTTAGCTAGTCTTTTTTTATATACCTTTATACTATATTTGTTTTTGTACACTTGAATCTTATATCAACAATACAAATAATTTCAGTTTACTTTTAGTACTGGTGTGTATATTGCAAAAATTAAACTTTGCTTTTATGCCATTTAAGAAACCCAAATTTATAAAATATTGTATAGTATAAAAATTGACTTGTATTGCACCAAGCATTGAGTGCATGAATGAACAATTATTTGAAGGCTGACTTTTTTTATTCAAAGCGCTTTTTTATTGGTCAGATGAAATATGCTATTTATTTTTTTTTGAGGTAGGAATTTTGGGTTTTCATGAGCTGTATGCCAAAATCATCAGTATTGAAACAATAAAAGACCTGAAATATTTCAGTTGGTGTGCAATGAATCCAAAATATATGCAAGTTGAATTTTTATCAGTATATTACAGAAAATAATGAACTTTATCACAATATGCTAATTTTTTTTTTAAGAAGGATTAGTATATGTATAGTTATTTGTCAAAGTTTAAATCAAATAAAAGTCAAGATAAAAAAAAAAACAAATGTAAATGAAGTTGTTCTTTATTCCTTTTGGGTTCCTTTGGGCTTTTTTACACTTAAGTCCAGTGGCTCATCAGGCCGGTGGTTATCTCCGGTTTCCATTAGCGTGAAGCGACTCGGAGGATTACAACTCCTCCTGGATGGGACGCTCGCCATCGCAGGTTACCTTTATTATGTACGGAACTTAAAAATAGTAAAAGTCCCCATAAAACCAGCAAAATAAATGATATGCAATACAATTTGATATTAACAAAATAATGCAAAATATTAGATACACGTTTAGAGGTGATAATATCTAGTGATAAAATAGAGAATAAATAGTACGAGGGTCACAAAATAAAATAAGTACAGTATATTCACCAAACAGCTGCAGTCGGGGAAACTTGTTGTCAGAAGTCTTGCATGATGATAATCTGTGTGTCGATTACTGATGAGGTCGGATGATCAACTTGGATGTGTTCTCCCAAAAGTACGAGTGCACGTGCGTGTACAGATGCAAGAGGAATTGCTCGTCAAAAACCCGAAAGCGCAAGGAAACTGGCCCTTATATAGATTTACTTAAGTTCGAGAATGTTCTAATCACGTGATCAGTCAGAACAGGACACATGCGCAAATAGGTCAATCTTGGAGTTTCCACAATATGATAAAGTTCTACGAGTCCTTCTCAAAAAATTAGCATATTGTGAAAGTTCATTATTTTCTGCAATGTACTGATAAAAATTAAACGTTCATTTATATTTTAGATTCATTTCACACCAACTAAAATATTTCAGGTCTTTTATTGTTTTAATACTGATGATTTTGGCATGCAGCTCATGAAAACCCAAAATTCCTATCTCAAAAAATTAGCATATCATCAAAAGGTACTCTGAACGAGCTATGAACCTAATCATCTGAATCAACCAATTAACTCTAAACACCTGCAAAAGATTCCTGAGGCTTTTAAAAACTCCCAGCCTGCTTCATTACTCAAAACCGCAATCATGGGCAAGACTGCCGACCTGACTGCTGTCCAGAAGGCCATCATTGACCCCCTCAAGCAAGAGTGTAAGACACAGAAAGAAATCTCTCAGCGGATAGGCTGTTCCCAGAGTGCTGTATCAAGGCACCTCAGTGGGACGTCTGTGGGAAGGAAAAAGTGTGGCAGAAAACGCTGGTCAACCAGAAGAGGTGACCGGACCCTGAGGAAGATTGTGGAGAAGGGCCGATTCCAGACCTTGGGGGACCTGTGAAAGCAGTGGACTGGGCTACAGGTGCCCCCCTTCCCCAGGTCAAGCCACTTTTGAACCAGAAACAGTGACAGAAGCACCTGACCTGGGCTACAGAGAAGCAGCACTGGACTGTTGCTCAGTGGTCCAAAGTACTTTTTTTCGGATGAAAGCAAATTTTGTATGTCATTCGGAAATCAGGGTGCCAGAGTCTGGAGGAAGACTGGGGAGAAGGAAATGCCTGAAGTCCAGTGTCAAGTACCCACAGTCAGTGATGGTCTGGGGTGCCATGTCAGCTGCTGGTGTTGGTCTACTGTGTTTGATCAAGGGCAGGGTCAATGCAGCTAGCTATCAGGAGATTTTGGAGCACTTCATGCTTCCATCTGCTGAAAAGCTTTATGGAGATGAAGATTTTCATTTTTCAGCACGACCTGGCACCTGCTCACAGTACCAAAACCACTGGTAAATGGTTTACTGGCCATGGTATTACGGTGCTCAATTGGCCTGCCAACTCTCCTGACCTGAACCCCATCGAGAATCTGTGGGATATTGTGAAGAGAACGTTGAGACACCAGACCCAACACTGTGGATGAGCTTAAGGCCACCATCGAAGCATTCTGGGCCTCCATAACACCTCAGCAGTGCCACAGGCTGATTACCTCCATGCCACGCCGCATTGAAGCCATCATTTCTGTAAAAGGATTCCCGACCAAGTATTGAGTGCATAACTATTTGAAGGTTGACTTTTTGTATTTAAAAGCACTTTTTTTTTTAATTGGTAGGATGAAATATGCTAATTTTTTGAGATAGGAATTTTGGGTTTTCATGAGCTGTATGCCAAAATCATCAGTATTAAAACAAAAGATCTGAAATATTTCAGTTGGTGTGCACTGAATCTAAAATCTATGAAAGTTTAATTTTTATCAGTGCATTACAGAAAATAATGAACTTTATCATTTGAGAATTGGATTCGGGTTTTCATTTTACAACTCTTTGCTTAACTGAGTATGCATGGTAGATTGTGCCAATTCGAGCAGATAGTTAATTCATCTGTGTATGAGACTTGCACCCATGCAAGTAGGCTTACGCTTCTGACCAACCATATTTGCTTAGGGTTACAAAAGTCCACAAAAACAGTGTAAACACAAAGATCACGGAGACGACGTCTTAACACAAGGGTTACACGCCATATAATATATTTATAAAATTGAACTTTATATATAAAATTGAACTGGGAAGAGGGGGGGGGACACTTTCAGTCTGTGGACGCAGCATCATTACGTTATTACGTCAGTGTACTACGTAGGTACGTCTGAACTCAGAAGTTGACACTTTTCAAAAAGGAAAAAATAAATAAATAAAACAAACGTAAAATGGATGAACGTAAGTCAGGGAGCGTCTCTATATCCTCTTAATGCTAACTAGCTTTGTATGGGAAACGTTCAAAAAGTCTTGCAAGTGAATTTTGCTTCCTCATCTTAGCCAGTCATTGTTGTTCATGGATGTTTTGTGAATGTGAGTTTTTGCGTGTTATTTTCACCAATATTTGTTTCTTTCATGAAGAAATAAACTAGGCTAGATAAAATACAAGAGTGTAACAGGACACGACCATTCCCATCTCATTTAGAGTGGATAGTCGACCTAATATTAATTTCTTTTGATGGCGAGAGGAAACTGGAGTACCAGGAGTAACCTAAACACAAGAACTTGCAACTTGAACTTGTGAGCTACGGAGTTCAAACCCTTCTCACCGTGAAGCGGCTATGCTAACCACAGTACAACTGTGCCGTCACAAGCTAGATCAGTTTATGCAGCTTGCCTGATGTTGCTCAGGCTTCTTCTAATACGAGACAAATGTTGTATGAAGATAAATATTGGATGTAGCTAAATAATTATCTTCTGTTCATTTGAGCCATGTTTAAATGCCTCGAATAATTGTTTTTCTTTTGCTGCTTAGTGTTCAGATTTTAAAATGATGTACTATGATCTGTGTGAATGTTTTATGATGTAATATGATCTGTGTGAATATGTTTTATGTAAATGTTTACTTGTGTTTTTGACCAATACTGCATACTGAGTGGGTCTTTTTTCTTTTGCTGGGTCCGAGGAGACAAATACTGTAGTAGATATTGGATGTCCGAGATGGGCATTTGGCTTTCAAACTGTTATTAAAGCATCATGAATAAATCTAGATAAGAATTTGTATGGACATAAGCAAGTCTAAAAAATAATCCCCACTGTGACCACTGTTGGGCCCTTGAACAAGGCCCTGAACTCTCAATCACTCATGTTGTGTTAAAAAATATTATAATTCTAAGTCGCTCTGGATAAGAGTACTATCTGTCTTCCTTTCGGCTTTTTCCCTTTTACTCGGGAGTCGCCACAGCGAATCATCTGATTCGCACGTTTGATTTGGCAGAGGTTTTTACGTCGGATGCCCTTCCTATCACAACCTTTTAGCAAGGGAGAGAAACACTCTGACGGCTTTGCAGCTACTCTTTACGAAAGTCAACAATGGTTCTTTTACATGCCTCACACCATAGACAGTGAGAGACATGGCCCGCCTTTGATAACCCAGTTAGCCGCAGTGGGGGGGGGGGCAGTGGCCACCTTGTGGAGAGTGGGACTCGAACCCCCAACCTTTGGATCAGCGATCCAGCGCCCTATACCACTAGACTACCACTGTCCCCTGGATAAGAGTACTGTATTTGCCAAATGCTGTAAATATAAACGTAAATACAAAGTAGGAAAACAAAGAAAACTATATTTTCTACAAATGGAACCCATAGATAAGGTTTGTGAAGTAGGGTGTCATTTAATACCAAAATGTAGCGTGCAGCGTGGTCAGTGAAGTTTGCTACCAATTTTTGATCAGGCAGTGCTCCCTCTTGCTTGAGGACTTCTTTTCCACTTGCAGAAAGCTTTGAAGAGCATCTGTGGAACTCATCATCACTTCACCTCGCTGCAAGCTGGTGGTTGTGGGTGAGCAGACCTGATAGGTGTCTCCATTTACAGCCAGAATCTGAATTCCAGGAAAGTTGGGATGGTCTAGAAATGTTAAGAAAATTAAAAACTTAAAAATCGTACACAAAAAAAAATCCAAATCATATTAGTTAATATTTTTGATTCATAAGAAAGCAGATTAAACAGAAGTTTTACAATTTTAGGCACAAAATGAGCCCATTTCAAACTTAATTTGTGCTCCAGGTCTCAAATAAAGTTTGGCAGATGCTTTTCAATCTGAGAAACAGTGGTGTGATTGTGGAATACTTTAAAAACAATAATCCTCAAAATCAAATTCATTGCAAAGGCTTTGCAAATCTCATCATAGTTTATAACGTCAAAAGATCCAGAGAAACTGGAGAAATCTCCATGAATAAGCAGCAAGGCCTTTATTGGGATGCCCTCAGAGGACACTACATCACTCAGGAGGACTCCCTAAAGGAGTAGACCGTCCGGTTTAAAAGCTCTAATAATAAAATACTGGCTCATGAGATTTGAAAGGGTTTTTTTCAAAGTTAAAGAAAACTACAACTTTTCTCAAATTTCCTGTATCTTTGCTGATGGGGTTTCCTCCCACAGCAGTAAACACGTGCACATAAGGCTAATTGGTTGTTCCAAATTGCCCCTTGGTGTGAGTGTGAAGGTAAATGATTATGTGTGTGTTGGTCCTGTGACGGTAAGGTGAGCTGTGAGCCTGGCTTTGCACGGGGTCAACTGAGAGAGGCTCCAGACTCCCCACAACTCGGATAGGATTAAGTGGTTTTGGTGAATGAGTGAGAGTAAGTGATCAAATAATCTAAATAATTTAAAAAGGGAAAAAGCCGAAAGGAAAAGATGAATTGTGGGGCCGGTGGTGTGGTGGTTAGGGTCCTGCACTCATGATCAGGAGGTTGCGTTTTTGAATCCCATTTAAACCCCCACTGTGCTAAAATTCCTGGGCAAGAACTTAACCTCAAGTGTGCCTCTGTTCACCCAGCAGTATAAATGGGTACCAGTAAAATTATACTGGGAAGTTAACCTGTGATGGACTAGTGTCTCATCCAGAAGGAATTGGACTCCTGGTCGCTTCACGCTACGGAAACCAGAGATAAGCACCAGCCTGATGAGCCACTAGGCTCGTGTGTAAAAAAAAAGCCCAACAGACTTACCATACCTGAATATAAAACCGAATGTGATGTCATGTAATCCAAGGAGGGAGTTTATTTCAGCCCCACCATTCTTACTGAAAAGTGAAGTATTCTTTGACACTGATGATGTATTTAATATTTATGAATAAAAGATACACGTGTCACCTCGTTGAAAAAAAAAAAGATTTCTGACTCATTCATTCATTTTCTGAACTGCTTAATCCTAATTAGGGTCGTGGGGGAGACTGGTGTCCATCTCAGCCGATTCTGGTCGAGGGCACAGTACACCCTGGACAGCTCGCCAGGCCATCGCAGTGGCTAAAACAGGAATTGTAATATTATGCACTATGCACTGTTGTTTCTATATTAACATTATACAGGATTTGTATGTTGGATATACGTAATCGGATTTTTTTAGCGTTGATGTGGTGAGGTGATTTACTTAAAATGTATTAATAGTGTTTTGTTTGCGAGCACTCGGTCTCAAGCAAAGAATAAAAAAGAGCTTGAGAAGGCAAGAAAGCCCTTTTTGGAGCTTGCAAGAACTAATTTGTCCTTCAAACACTCAACGTTTTACGTATTGCAGAATAATAATGGGACCCGTGACACTGAGACATGAATCAAATGATGCACTGAATGAAGCATAACTTCACCTGTGAGTACTGCGTTGCTGCCATAGGAGTGGCCGGGCTGTGGGGCATCTAATATGTGGTAACCCAGATTATTGTTGACACATTTCGGGGGACAACCTCAGGCTGGAAGGCATCGAGAGACAAAGAAATAAATTCCAAAATCTCAATCATCTCATACTGTTTCAGGTGGGAAATATTTTTATACAAATAGGAGCTGAAACTTGTCTAACAGCAATGAAAATAATATTTTTAATGACATTTTCAATCATTCTTACACGTCTGGCCTGGGTTGGTGCCGAGCTGTCCGAGTGCTACAGTGGGGCGATCGGCTTGTCCAAATGATGTTCCTTCTGCAGGCATCCTGACCACATGGGGGAAAGCAGAGTTCGTTCAGATTATTCCCAAAACACAAAAACATCTGTTTTATATGGATTTCTAACAGTATAATCTCGATATAAAGAGAATTTTTAAAAAGAAAAAGATTTGTGACCTGTACACGGGACCTGCAACAAAGTTGGGGGCTGTGAAGCCCACCAGTTCCTGATAAAGACACAAGAAATAATTGAGTTTTAAAATCCATTTAATGGAGTCACAATGCATATTCAGTAAAATCTTTCCAAGGGACTATCAGAGTAAACTAGAGCATGAGTCCTGTATAACAATGATATTACTATATTTTTCTTGACATTTTTTATTACTAATATTATTACTATAATAATACTGATTTCCAATCCAAGCCTTGTTTTATACTGTAGCTTAGTCCGATGGAATAGAATTCATTCATTCATGCCTGATCCAATTAATCATACTGGAGAAGGCTCGAGCTTATCTCTGCCATCATTATGTGAAGATGGGCCGAAACAGCTCGCCAATCCATTGAAGAGCCAATTCGCACTCATAATAGGCTAACGCACATGTCTTCAGACTATAAGAAAAAACTTGAGTATGAGAAGGAATAAAGAACATGCATACACCACATAGAAATAGCAAGGGACTTGAACCCAGGCCACTGCTGTGAGGTGGACATGCAACTCCTAATTTCATCATCATCATCCTCTTCTTCCGGGTCGAGTGGCGGGGGCAGCCACCTAAGCAAAGAGGCCGAGACATCCCTGTCCCCAGCCACTTCCTCCAGCTTTTCTGGGGGGGGGGGGGGGACATGGAGGCATTCCCAGACAAACCGAGAGACATGGTCAGGGACCAGGGAGGTGTTCTGACCAGATGCCCGAGCCATTTCAACTGGCCCCTCTGAATGCAGAAGAGCAGCGGATCTACTCCGAGCTCTACCCAGATGGTAGAGCGTCTCACCTTATCTCTAAGGGAGAACCCCGCCACTCAATTTACCAGTCAATCTACGTTCCAAACCTCACCTATGGTCACGAGCTTTGGAAAGAGATTGATTGATAAATTGAGCTTCACCTTCCGGCTCAGCTCCTTCTTCACCATGACGGACCGGTACAGGCTCCACTTTACAGCAGAGGCTGCAACAAGCCATCTGTTGATCTCCCGCTCCATCCTTCCCTCACTCTTGAACAAGACTTCAAGATCCTTAAACTCCTCCACTTGGTGCAGGACCTCATTCCGGACACGGAGGGTGCATTCCACCCTTGTCCGACTGAGAACCATGGCCTCGGACTTGGAGGTGCTGATTTTCATCCCGACTGCTTTGCACTTGACTGTGAATCACTCCAAGTGACAACCTTGTGGAGAGTGGGACTCGAAACCCCAACTTTGGATCAGCGATCCAGCTCCCTATACCACTAGACCACAACTGCCCCGCAAAAAAAAAAAAAATTCAAAGTACTGTACTAAAATAAACCACGACTATTGCACCACTGCCTCGCAACTACATTACTGAGAGCTTCTGCTCAGTGCTGTAAAATAAATATATCGTATTTGTGCTTTTAATCAAGAGAATTTGATCCACGATGTTTTAGATTGGCCGTTATTCTAATCGCAGCTTTCCTTGAATAATGCTGGATTACCTTCGATGAAAGTCCCGTGTTGTCACTTTGTGTTGTCGATTTGTTGCTTATAAATGTGCACAAATCGTCCAACACGTCATTCGTGAAATCAGTGAAGAAGATCTTTCTCTGTGACATCTTTTCTTGCTCCATCTTTCCAAATGATCACACTTGCTCCGCCCACCTGTAAAGCACTCGAATCTCGCGCCATTTTGACGTCACAGGTACCCCACGAGCAGCTGCCCTGGAAACCTTAAACTCAATTACTGTCCTGTATTGAACTGTTCCTTGAAATGATACGCACTTATTGGTTTGTTCCATTACATTTGAGACTATGTGGGGAAATTGCTTTGATCGCTAACGGGTTACTTAATGCAATTTATTCATATTAAAAAAAGCCATTGAATTAGCCTGAAAAGAACATACTGCAATGTCGTGTTCAGGGTGTACTCCGTCCTCGCCCATAGTCAGCTGACGTGGGCGCCCGAGCCCCTTCCCGCTCCAGCCCTAATAAGGATTCATTGCTTCTGCAAAATGGATGAATCGAGGAGTTGAGAACATGTGTATGCTAATTTTGCCCACCGCTTCTCAAATAGTGGGGGGGGTGAGGGGGCGGTGTGTGTGTGTGTGGGGGGGGATAACCCCAGGGACATGCTCTTCCGGAATGGTGCACATGAAGAGAATTAAGTACCTCCACTCCGGTAGTTGGCAGTGGCGCTCATTGTCGTGCAATGGTGAGGCGGTTTTTCGCACGAGCAAAAGATATGACGTGTAGTAAACAAATACTCAAGAAACAACACGGGAAGTTTTCTAAGAACCAAGAGAAAGATGGAGATATTAAGACATCTCCTTCTTCTTTTCCTTTCGGCTGCTCCCTTCAGGGGTCGCCACAGCAAACCATCCGCCTCCATCTCACCCTGTCCTCTGCATCTTCTTCTCTGACTCCAACGACCTTCATGTCTTCCTTCACCACATCCATAAATCTCTTCTTTGGTCTTCCTCTAGGCCTTCTGCCTGGTAGTTCCAACCTCAGCATCCTACTGCCAATATACTCACTATCCCTCCTCTGCACATGTCCAAACCATCTCAATCTACCCTCTCTGACTTTGTCTCCAAAACATTTTACATGTGCTGTCCCTCTGATGTACTCATTTCTGATCCTATCCATCCTTGTTACTCCCAAAGAGAACCTCAACATTTTCATCTCTGCTACCTCCAGTGCTGCCTCCTGTCTTTTCCCCAGGGCCACTGTTTCTAAACCATACAACATCGCTGGCCTCACCACCGTCTTGTACACTTTTCCCTTCATTCTTGCCGATACTCTCCTATCACACATCACACCGAACACTTTTCTTCATCCATTCCAAACTGCTTGCACGCGCTTCTTCACCTCTTTTCCACACTCTCCATTGTTCTGGACTGTTGACCCTAACTACTTAAAATCCTCCACCTTCTTTATCTCTGCTCACTGTAACCTCACCGTTCCTCTTGGGTCCTTCACGTTCACACACATGTATTCTGGCTTACTGAGGCTAACCTTCATTTCTCTCCTTTCCAGGGCATACCTCCACCTCTCTAGATTTTCCTGCACCTGTTCTCTGTTCTCACTACAGATTATAATGTCATCTGCAAATATCATAGTCCATGGAAATTCTTGTCTAACCTCGTCTGTCAGCCTGTCCATCACCATAGTAAACAAGAAGGGGCTCAGAGCTGATCCTTGATGCAGTCCCACCTCCACCTTGAACTCTTCTGTCACACCGACAGCACACCTCACCACTGTCTTACATCTCTCATACATGTCCTGCACCACTCTAACATACTTCTCTGCCGCTCCAGACTTCCTCATACAATACCACAGTTCCTGTCTCAGCACCCTGTCATATGCTTTCTCCAGATTCACAAAGGCACAATGCAGCTCCCTCTGACCTTCTCTGTACTTCTCTATTAACATCCTTAAAGCAAACACTGCATCTGTGGTGCTTTTTCTTGGCATGGAACCAAACTGTTTTTCACAAATGCTGACCTCTGCCCTCAGTCGAGCTTCCACTATTCTTTCCCATAACTTCATCGTATGGCTCATCAACTTTATCCCTGTGTAGTTGCCACAACTCTGTACGTCTGCCTTGTTCTTAAAAATGGGCATCAGCACACTTTGCCTCCATTCCTCTGACATCTGCTCACTTTCTAAGACCTTGTTGAATATTCTTGTCAGAAAATCTATTGGTACCTCCCCTAGACATTTCCATACCTATGTCATCAGGACCAACTGCCTTTCCACTCTTCATCCTCTTCAGTGTCCTCCTCACTTCACCCTCACTAATCTTTGCTACTTCCTGCTCCTCAACGGTCACCCCTTCTACTCTTTTTTCTCTCTGATTTTCCTCATTCATCAGCTCTTCAAAGTACTCTTTCCATCTTCCCAGCACACTTCTTTCGTCAGTCAATGCATTTCCCTCTCTGTCCTTTATCACTCTAACTTGCTGCACGTCTTTCCCATCTCTATTTTTCTACTGTGCCAACCTGTATAAATCATTTTCTCCCTCCTTACTGTCCAACCTATCATACAAGTCATCATACGCCCTCTGTTTGGCCTTTGACACCACTACCTTTGCCTTACGCTGTGTCTCCCTGTACTGCTGTTTACTCTCGTCAGTCTTCTCTCTATGTCCCACTTCTTCTTAGCTAACCTCTTCTTTTGTACACACTCCTGTACTTCCTCATTCCATCACCGTCTCCTTATATACAATCCTTCCAGAGGACACATCAAGTACTCTCCTACCTGTCTCCCTGATCACATTGGCTGGAGTTGTCCAGTCATCTGGAAACACTTCCTGACTACCCAAAGCCTGTTTCAACTCCTCCTTGAAGACAACATGACACTCTTCCTTTTTCAGATTCCACCCTTTGTCTTCTGCTCTGCCTTTGCCTTTTTCACGTTCCTCACCATCAGTGTCATCCTGCACACCACCATCCTCTGCTGTTTGGCAACACTCTTGCCCACTACTAATTTGCAGTCACTGACTTCCTTCAATTTACATCATCTACACAAGATGTAGGCTACCTGTGTGCTCCTACATCTGCTTTCATAAGTCACCATATGCTCCTGTTTCTTCTGGAAGAAAGTGTTCACCACAGCCATTTCCATCCTTTTTGCAAAATCGATCAACATCTGTCCTTCTGTGTTCCTGTCCTGGATACCAAACCTGCCCATCACTTCCTCGTCCCCTCTGTTGCCTGCACCAACATGTCCATTGAAGTCTGCACCAATGACCACTCTTTCACCTCTGGGGGTATTCTGCATCACTTCATCTAAATCACTCCAGAATCTCTCCTTCTCTTCTCGCTCACATCCTGCCTGTGGGGCATAAGCACTAACAACGTTGAACATCACACCTTCAATTTCTAACTTGAGACTCATCACTCTGCCTGACACTCTTTTCACTTCTAGAACATTCCTGACAAACCATTCCTTCAAGATGACTCCTACTCCATTTCTCTTTCCATCCACACCATGATAAAACAGCTTAAACCCTGCTCCTAAGCTTCTAGCCTTGCTACCTTTCCACCTGGACTCCTGGACACACAGTATGTCCACCTTCCTTCTCTGTATCATGTCAGCCAGCTCTCTACCTTTTTCTTTCATTGTTCCAACATTCAAAGTCCCTCCTCTCACTCCTAGACTCATGCCTTTCCTCTTCTCTCTCTGCCTACTGACACGCGTCCCGCCTCTCCTTCTTCGACCAACTGTAGTCCTATTTCCACCAGCACTCTGTTGGTTAACAGCATGATGGCGGTCGTTGTTAACCCGGGCCTCGACCGATCCGGTATGAATTTCGTTTTGACTGTTTGCATGAGAATTTTGGCAGAAGTTTTACGCCGGATGCCCTTCCTGTCGCAACTCCCTGCATTTATCCGGGCTTGGGACCGGCGTGAGGGTGAACACTGGCTTGTGCCCCCCTCACGGCTGCATTCCAAAAAGGCTCATTAACCATGCATGTTTTTTATTTTTTATTTTTTTGCTATCTGTCCACTCTGAAAAAAATGATGTCACACAATTTGCGGACTCAGCATCAGGCTCAACATGCTCCAAGTTGATCCAGATTCTGGTAAATTACATTCCACATCTCTCCAGCATAATGCTAATATACTAGCCACATAAAGAAACTGTAAACATGAAAATTCAAAATATAAATTTTACAAATTTGTGTAGACACATCAGGATTAAAACTCTAAAATTGGTGACATGTATCCAACATGCATACCTGTGACACGTTCAGTGACGTCATTGGGTTCGTCCCAGGCACGTGCAATGGGTTTTTGCACGTGCATCCCTTATAGGTGATACCGTGCAAATGAAAAGCAGACGTCACTGTCACTTTGGAAAGCTCTACCCCTGTCATTGCGATCGTTAAAAAAATTAAATGGCAATTCAAAGGCATATCATGCTAAGGCTCACGTTTCCACAACGTTACGAGGCCATTGGGATGATCCGTTGAGGGATGTCTCAACAGAAAGTGGCTGCACATTTCCATTGCTACCGGATCACCATTTCTGCTCTTGTGCAATGCTACCGAACCACAAATGATGTCATCGATCGGCCACGTTCAGGACGCCCACCTGTAACAATGCCAAGACAGGACAGATGGCTAAGAGTGACCTATCTTCGCCACAAATTTCAAACTGCGGTGATGACAGCCCAGTCTATCCCTGGACTTCGTCGTATCCACCCCAACATGTCCAACGTTTACGTTGTCATGGGATTAGCCCACGATGTCCCACCATACGACCTATCCTGACACAACGTCACCATCAAGCTCGTGACATCATTGTTATTGGCTTTTCAAATGAAATTATCCCGACTTCTTATGGTCCGATGATCACCCTATTAAATTATACAATTATCTTTCACATTGTTGTCATACTTTTCAACGGAGATGATATTTTGACAATGCACAGTTTCTTTATATGGCTAGTATATTAATATGGGCGGCACGATGGCGTAGTGGTTAGCACGTCCGCCTCACAGCAAGAAGGCCTGGGTTCGATTCCCGGCCTGGGCATTTCTGTGTGGCGTTTGCATGTTCTCCTCGTGCTTCCGTGGGTTTCCTCCAGGTGCTCCGGTTTCCTCCCACAATCCAAAGACATGCACAGTAGGTTAATCGGCCGTTCTAAATTGCCCGTAGGTTTGCATCGTGCAGAAGGCACTGGTAAACCACTGCACTAATCCTGCCAAGAAAACCTCCATCAAGATGATCACCAGGGCGTTATCCTTCATGGCGGGTCACCAGTGGTCGTCCTACGACTCAGGCACTAGATAGATAGATATTAATGTGATTTATATGATAAACGATAGTGCCTGTTATTATTGCCAAGTTCTAAAGTTTGACGGACTTTCCTGAGCCGTCATCGTCACTGTAAGTGTTATACATGTGGCACGTGCCCAGCAGGACTATGGGCATTGCTACGCTGGCATTAATATACATATATTCATGTAATATTCATATTCTTATATATAAATAGATTAATCTACTGCTCATAGGGTCACAGGTCTGATGAGGTCTTGTCGTGCATGATCCAGTTCTGCACATGCGCGGATGATGCTCCACCTTTAATCCCGCCTTAAATATTTAATATGCTTGCATTAATAATTAAGGTTTCACAATCTGCTAATAAAAGCACGAGATGCACTTATAATGTTTATTTGTATTTAATATGTTTAAATAGCTTATCTTGCTCAATATGCAATTCTATTTCAGTGTTATTGTTTGTACCAAGTTTAAAACATTAAATTTTCAAAAGTACGTAGATTTTTTTCTGATGCTTAGGATTTTTATTTTAATGACTAAAAGCAACATTTTTAATGTTGATTTCTCTTTTTGAAATAAAGGATAAATAAGTCAAGAACAGGCTCAATTATAATTTTGAATTCTTGCAATATATCGCAATACATGCTAGAAATCGCAATATATCGCAATACAAAAAATCTATGCAGTACCCAGTTCTAGAATCAGTTGTCTGCTTTTCTATCACAACACACCAAACAGCTTTTTACATCCTTGAACATATCACAACAATTGCTTATGCACAGTCCAGATACATGGAGCAGTGACAATGACTATATTGATGGACAGCGGAAAATGAGAAGTCTGAAAGACATCAGTGCTGCAGCTGAGCGAGTGGTGGCCTTGATTCAGGCCAGAGTCCTGAATTTATATTATTTGTATCAATCTGAACACTGTATTGAACTGTTTGTGTTCAAAATCATTTGGTGATTGAACTGGAATTGTTTGTTTTTGATTATTTTTATGGTTGTATATTTGTTATGTTAAATTTAATATTAGATGACCATTTTAGACTTTTGTGGAATATTACACATAATTTTGTAACTTTGAGACGATTGAGCTACCAGTAAACATTATTATAATACATCCAAACTTAGGCACTGTTTTTCTTTTCATATTATAAACACAATTTGAGGGTGGGACAATAAAAATTAGAAACTTTATTTTTTGTGGCACCTAAATGCAGAGTATGGGTGGTGATGAAGAGGAAGATGGTGAATGTGGAGTATGGGTGGTGATGAAGAGAAAATGGTGAATGTTGAGTATGCGTGGTGAAGAGGAAGACGGTGAATGTAGACTGAAGAACGAACAATGAATGACTGAGGAAGAAGAGTTTTGAAGAGGAAGCGAAATATAAAGAATTAGGAGTATGAGTAGTGATGGAGAACAGGGATGATGGTGATAAAGAGGGCATTGTGTGGAAATCTGTCAAGTTACAGATAGATTTCAGAGATGAGTAATGGGGTTACTGAGAGGGAATTATTTATTTTATTTACCAAAATAGAGGCCCGTAATAATAATAATAATAATCTCCAGTAGTGGCCTGGGGTCGGGTGATGGATTCCCAATCCTAAAGTTGGGTGGGGGTTCAAGCCCCACTCTCCACAAGTGGTCACTGTTCTCCCCAGTGCAGCTAACTGGGTTATCAAAGGCCAGCCATGTCTCTCACTGTCTATGGTGTGAGGTTCATGTAAAAGAACCATTGCTGACTTTCGACAAGAGGAGCTGCATAGCCATCAGCATGTTTCTGCCCTGCGATGGCCTGGCGAACTGTCCAGGGCGTACTCCACCCTTGTCCAGAGTCGGCTGGGATGGGTGCCAGACTCCCATGACTCTTTTTAGGATTAAACGTTTTCGAAAATTAATGAATGAATTCAATATATTTAAAACAATATTTTAAAAGCTTATTGTTCTTTTAAAAATATACTGTGCTTCACTGCTGCATTAAATTTACATTTACATTATTTGGCAGACTCTCATCCAGACAGACTTAGAAATGATAATTTTTAAAGAATTGAGCATTGGAGGGTTAAGGGCCTTTTGCTCAAGGGCCCAACACTGGTCATTACACTGTGACCTTTGAACCAGTAATCCACCGCCTTTTACACTACTGCCCAAGACACATTTTCATAAATGAGTTCGTATAAACACGTGGAGTGCCTGTGACGTCACAGAGGCGCGGGTTTTGACGTGTATTTACAGCAGAGTCGAGCTAGCGTGATCAGTTATACTGGAGAAGACGGAGCGAGAAAGGATGTCATACAGAGAGAACCTCAGCAAGAATCCCAGTGATTTCACGCATGACGTGATGCAGGATTTCTCAGCATTTAAAACCAACGAATCACCACAAATGAGTGACAACACGGGACTGTCGGTGAAGGTAATCCAGCATTATTCAAGGAAAGCTGCGATTAGAATAACAGCCTCCACGTGGATCAAATTTCCTTGATTTAAGCGAATATATTGATATTTGCAGCACTGAGCAGAAGCTCTCAGTAATGTAGTGGTGCTTTACTTTAGCCCAGTGCTTCTCAATTATTTTCTTTGGTGCCCTCTCGAGGACGAAAAAAAAATCACCCCACCGTCCACACCCGTAGATAAATACAGTAGTACAGTATTCTTTTATATATATATATACAGTATATATAATTGTTATTTGTACACCTCTGCATAAAGAAATTCATTTCGCCTTACAATAAGGCCACTCATTTTTTATTTTGTGTTTGACGGATTTTTCAGCACAAATTTAGTGACGTCAGAGGAAATAGGAAAAAAAGAAGCCCATGAGCTTAAAAACATTATTTACAATTTTGAAAAAAAAAAGTGTAGGAGGGATTTTTGTTTTTGTTATTTTGTTAATGGCACAGGAAGGTTTCGTTACTTTTTTTCATTTATAATATCTGGTTAATGGCTCTAGAAGTGCTTGGAATATCATCAAATATACTATGCAGATTACATGGCTCAATACAATGCATTATCTGTTCATTACATTTGCTCGCAAACCATGCTGGGAGTCTTGACTCAATACCTGATACGAGAATTCATTTGGATATAAAGAAGTAAGCGTGATCTCAAGACAAACACACAAAATTATACATAATATTTAAAGATTCAAGATTTTGATTTGCCATTTGTGCTTTTACACATACAGGAATTCTTGTGCGGTCGTGCAAAGAGTCAGGTTAAAAAACAGGAAGGAAGGCTCAAATCAGCAAAAACACATTCTATGAAATAAATACATAAAATCCTATATTTAAAAAAGGACCTTACACAGGCCCAAGTAAACAATACACAATACAGTAATAATAAAAATACAGTAATAATAATAATAGTAATAAAATAAAATGCTAATAATAATGATAATACAATAAATAATCAGTAGATACAACAATAAATATCATATATCATATCATATTATAATTATATTGCACTATGCCCATTATTTTGTTTGGGGGGGAAAAAATGAACAATTCTCTGGGTAAACAAAATGGGCACAACTTCAAAGTTAGATATTCTACATTCTCAGAGCAAGATTTAGAGATAATCCACAGTTAGTACACCAGGTTTATTTTACGAGGACCCCATGGGCCTTTCCACTATCCGCTGCGCTCCGGTCCTCCCTGAAGGCCGTGTAGCCAACTGGTGTAATCGCCTCGTCGGGTGTCCTCTCCTCGAGCCATGTTTCACAGAAGCACAGCATGCAGCAGTCCTGTAGAGCCCTCTATGTTGCAATCCGAGCATGAAGCTCATCCGTGTTGTTTCGCAGAGACTTAACATTTGCAAACAGTATGACCGGGAGTGCTAACCTTTCACTGCTAACCTTCCACTGCTAACCAAGCGCTGGAATCGTTGTTTGGCCCCTCCCCACCTACCACGTCTCCGCCTGGGCTTATTGTTATCCGGGTTGTGGCTAGTATTGAGCTGCCGTAGCATATTAGCTCAGGATAGGAGTTGAGCGTGCTCAGTTCTAAATGTCCAAAAGGACTGCACTCTCATAGCTGTTGTAGGGTCGCCCGGTCGTAGACGAGCATAGTGCAAACAAACAAACAAACAAACAAAACAAATCAAAACAAACAAACAACTTGACTGAAAACTCCGCAATGTTGCTCTCTATGGAGCGCCATCTTGGAAGGTCACTAAGGAACTTCATTAGAGTCGCTCGCAAAGCATGCTGGGAGTCTCGACTCACCATACCTGATGTGAGAATTAACTTGGATATAAAAGATATAAGTACTACTAACACACAAAATTATACATAATAATTAAAGATACGATTTTGTGTTTGATTAAAATTTGATTTTTTTTCACATTGGCATCTTATACAGAGATCGGCAGGGAAAAAAATAATAAATCAAAAAGTTAAAAATTATGTTTTAGCGGCACTTTTGCCAGCACTTTGGTGGATCCGTCAAACAGAAAATTAAAAAATGAGTGACCTAAATAAAAAAAATAAATAAATAAAAGTGGGGTTGATGGAGTAGTGGTTCGGGTTCAGGATCCAAAGGTTGTGAGTTCAAATCCCAATGAGACCCCCACTGTGCTAAGACCCCTGGGCAAGGTCTCAACCACAAGTGTGCCTCTGTTCACCCAGCAGTATAAATGGGTACCAGTAAAAATATATTGGGAAGGTAACCTGTGATGGACTAGCGTCCCATCCTGGAGGAATTGAACTCCAGGCCTCTTCCCGCTACGGAAACGGGATAATCACCAGCCCAAAGGACCTTACAATAAAGAACAACTTCATTAACATTGTTTTTAAATCTTGATTGATTTTATTTGATTTCAACATTTACAAATAATACTCATACATATAGTGCAATATTATCAGTCAATAATAATTTATACCATACAATAGTTGATAATTTTTTTTTCTTAAATGGCATAAAAGCAAAAATTATTTGTACAATGCACACACTAATATATTACTAATACACAAAGTAAACTGATAAATTATTTGCATTACTGATATAAAACTCAAGTGTAGAAAACCAAATACTGTACAGCATAAGGTATATAAAAATAAGATTAAAAGACGAGATTAAAAACAAGTACAGTATAGATAATACAGTATATAAAATAAAAATTTGGTAACAACTATACATATATATAGTATACAAATGTAAAATATCATATAAAAGAAATAAAATAGAATAAATAAAATACTCTGGATAAGTGTTAGGTCAGGTTTTGCCCTGCTACTGGTAACATGTAAGCCAGTACAACCTGTTGCATGGTCGAGTGGTCAGCGACTAAACCGGCTCCACCAGGGTCCAAATTTGGTGAGTAGGGTGCCTAGCAACCCAGTAGGAATAAAATCAAGACCTATTAAAGGGTGGATGAACTTTTTAGGGTCAACGGCCAGCTAGCTAGAGATGGTATCTCAATAAACAGACCCTGCAAAAAGAACTTTGGGTCTCTATGGCGGATTTTTTGCCCTTCGTATACAGCCATGACAAAGGCTGTTATGGCTGCGGCCTATGGCAAAATTCTGGCACGGCATCCAGATCGATTGATAGGATAAGTGTAACAAAACAGATTTAAAGTGCACCAATGTGCCTGAAATTTAAAAAAATCCTTATTCAAACTCATTCAACTTATTTATGTCTCAATATCTTCGTCTCTCTCTCTCCACCTTTTTTTTCGTTCCTGTTAAAATTTTTCTTGTGTTGTTTCTTCAGGGGTTGTTTACTGCACTTCTTATCTTTTGCTCAGCGAAAAAAAGTTACATCATCGTCTGACAATGAGAGTGCCACTGCCAACTACTGGCGTGGAGATGCAATTACACTTAATTCTCATATACTATTTCAGAAAAGCACCCCCTCTCCTGCATCATACCAAGAAGCACTGTTTTAGTGGAACACAACCTGGGTTTGGATTTACCGAGACTCAACTCAGGGTTATTGAGTGATGTTGGGGGAACAAACCCTGACCCCCTACATTGCTGTTGTGAAGATGTTATGAAGGTGAAGAATTCTGGAAGTTGAATCACTGGAGTATGTAAAAAGGCGGGCGTGTCTGAAGGGAAACGGATTAAGCGCCTTTCATACTACATTGCATTGACCCAGTGTGGCCAGCGTTTTAATCAGACTTTCATAAAGAGTACACTGCATTGTTGTCAGCGTGTTTCTGTCCTGAGATGACCTGGTGAGCTGTCCAAGGTGTAGTCTGTCTGGAGGCAGACACTGGATGGACTGAGGGAGGTGGAGAGTGGAGAGGGGGAGAGTTGGGACTGGGAGACTGGGATCTTGAGGCTTCATGGGATGCTTGTTCAGGTGAAGGTGTGGGTGTTGGAGATGGAGCACTGGCATGTTTACTTGAGGGATGGTGGCTTCTGGGGGCATCTGAACCAGAACTGTTTGGGCATATTCAGGACTCTTGCAATTTGTTCAATCAGGGCTTAAATGTTTTACACTTGTATATGAATGTGAGGTAGACCAACACACACAATCATTTGCACTTACACTTAGGGGAAATTTTCAACACCCAGTCAGTCTAATGTGCATGTCTTTGGCATGTGGGGGGGAAACCGGAGTACCTGTAGGAACCCCCTCACAAGCATGACTGACTGAAGGTCTCAGGACCTTCTCGTTGTTCAGTAGCTCTATCTACTGCACCACTGTGCCACTGTATGTATTCATATGGTGCAAATTTTATGAATGAATTATTCTGTGATAATATTGTGACCTCTGTGATTTCATTACAACAAAAGATTTTCAAACTCACAAGGCATTTCCTGTTACTTTATCAGGAACCAGTGAACTTTAGAGAGGTCAACTTTGTTCCAGGTCCCTCCTACAGGTAACAAATATTTTTCTTTTTAAAATATTCTCTTTATATCTAGATTATACTCTTAGAAATCCATATAAAACAGATGTTTTTGTGTTTCGGGAATAATCTGGATGAACTCTGCTTGATGTGGTCAGGATGCCTGCAGAAGAAAGGTTGTCATGTGGACAAGCTGTTCCCCCCAGTGTTCAGGCACCCACACAGCTTGGCACCAACTCAGGCCAGATGTGTAAGAATGATTGAAAAATTCATTCAAAATATTTTTGTTTCTGTAAGAAAAGTTTCAGCTACTATTTATATAAAAATATTTCGCACCGGAAATAGTGTGAGATTATTGAGATTGGGGAATTAATTTCTTTGTTTCTAGATGCCTTCCAGCCTGAGGTTGTCCCCCAGAGTAGCAACAGCAATCTGGGTTACCATAATGTGAGCATGCCCATGTTAGATGCCCCACAGCCCGGCCACTCCTATATCCAGAGTCATGGCAGCAAAGCGGTACTCAGAGGTGAAGTTATTTGACTCTTTTCATTTTCACCCCTTCCTCTCTCCTCCCCCCTACACACAGAGAGAGAGAGAGAGAGATATGCAGCTTGTCATTTTACTGAGAAAGTGGAAAGCTTGATAGATGATATTCATAGATATCCAAGGCCCTGGAGTAAATGAATGAATAAATAAATAAATAAGTCTATTCATTTCCTCACTGGAGTCTGGAGCAAACACAGCGAAAGTTAACACTCTGTTTCATTTTTATTGCATTTCACCTGTCTTTTTAGTTTAACTGACCGTGAAACAAGTAGGTGTTCATATGCTCCCATTAATGCTTTTTGTTGTTTTGCTTGGCCGAAGTTTGCCTACCTGTGGTATTGTGGTTTTTTATTCTGTGCAAATGTGAGCAGAGTGGTACATGAGCCTCTATACCAGGGGTGTCAACACAAAGGGCCATGTGGCTGCAGGTTTTTGTTTCAACCAAGCAGCAGCACACCTGACTTGACTCATTTAATGAACTGATCTAGGTCTTCAGGTAGCTGATTGGTCAATCTTTGTGCTCTGTACAGAGACTGACCAATCAACTGGCTGAACACTCAGCTCAATTGATTAAATGAGCCAAGTCAGGTGTGCTGCTGCTTGGTTGAAGCAAAAACCTGCAGCCACATGGCCCTGTGTGGCTTGAGTTTGACACCCCTGCTCTATACTTTAGGCTTGGGGGTAAGTTGTCAGTAATAAATCTCATTTGATACTGGTGATCTAACAGCCTTTTTTCCAACCAGGCTGCACATGCATAATTTTTTATCAACACTAAATAGGTACATCACCATATATAAGAATGTCTCACTGTTCATTAAGACTGGTGGGGCTCAAATAAGCCCCTTCATTATTATATTACATCATATAAGGTTTTATATTCAGATACAGTATAAATTAGATTGAAAATTATTTGAACAGATACTGGAAATGTTCTTGAGTTGAATTTTGCTTGTGTGTTATTCTAGCTGCCAATGGTGACACCTATCAGATCTGTTCCCCCACCACCAGTCTGCAGCAGGGTGTCATGATGCCGGGCTCAACAAGTGCTCTGCAAAGCTCTCAGCAAATGGGTGTGGAGGCTTCACGCAAGAGAGAGCTCCGCCTGATCAAAAACAGGTAACACACTTTATACTGAAAACACTGCATGCTACATTTTGGTATTAAACGCTACCCTACTTCACAAATGGGGGCCAGTGGTGTAGTGCTTATACTAGTGTATATATACACACACACCGTCATACCTCACCTTAGGAAGGGTGCTGTGCTCATGATCGGGAGGTTGTGAGTTCGAATCCCACTGAGACCCTCACTGTGCTAAGACCCAAGGTCTCAACCACAAGTGTGCCTCTGTTTACCCAGCAGTATAAATGGGTACCAGTAAAATATACTGGGAAAGTAACCTGCGATGGACTAGCATCCCATCCAGGAGGAGTTGAACTCCTGGTCGCTTCACACTACAGAAACCGGGGATAAGCACCAGCCTGATGAGCCACTCGGCTTGGGTGTAAAAACCCGACAGACTTACTTCACAAACACTATGCTTTCATCTTCCACTTAATCTGAAGTCTGGTTGTGGGGTTAGTAGCCTAAGCTATGAGGTCCAGATGTCCCTCTCCCCAGACATTTTCTCCAGCTCTTTTGGAGGGACACCAAGGCTACTTCCTCCAGCATATTCTGGGTTGACCCTGTGGTCCTTTTCCAGTAGGACTTGCCCAAAACACACCAGGGAGGCATTCGGGAGGTATTCTATCCAGATGTCCAAGCCACCTCAGCTGACTCCTCTCAGTGCGGAGGAACAGCAGTTCTACTCTGAGCTCCTTCTGGATGGCTGAGCTTCTCATCCTATCTCTAAGGGAGAGCCCTGCCACCCTGTGAAGGTAGCTCATTTAAGCCACTTTTATCCATGATCTTGTTCTTTCAGTCACTACCCAAAGCTCGTCACCAATAGGTGAGGGTTGGAACGTAGGTTGACAGGTAAACTAAGAGCTTTGCCTTGTGGCTCACCTCCCTCTTCACCAAGACAGACTGGTACAAACTCCACCTTACAGCAGAGGCTGCAGCGAGCCGCCTGTTGATCTCCTGCTCCATCCTTCTCTCACTCGTGACTTTGAGATACTTGAACTCCTCCACTTGGGGCAGGACCTCATTCCAGACATGCAGGATGCATTCCACCATTTTCTATTTGAGAACTATGGTCTTGGAGGTGCTGATTCTCATTCTGACTGCTTTGCACCAATGAGTATCTCCAATGAGAGCTAGAGGTCCCGGCCTGATGAAGCCAAAAGGACAACATCATTCACAAAAATCAGAAATGAGATCCTATGGCTAGGTATGGTCGAACTCACTTCAATGCATAGTTTGGGCTCTGTAACCACCCATCTCAAGAGGGGCTGAACCTTATTCTATTCTGGAGTTGTCATGGGTAGAGGCAGTGAGCCGGTATGGGCAACCTTGTTGCCCCCTTCTCGGTGCCCACGTGTTTGATGAAAGGGTAGCTTTCATCTGCCTTTGGGTGGTGGTGGTGGTGGTGGGGGGGGGGTTCCTGACTTGATTGTTGTTTGTGCTCATTCACCAAGTGACAGTTCAGAGTACCCACCCTTTTTCGAGTTTTTGGAGGTAAGTGGGACAATGCTCCCCCTGGGGGACTCCCTCGTTGTTGTGGGAGACCTCACTGCGTATGTGAGCAATGACCGTGTGACCTGGAGGGTGTGATTAGTAGATACAGCCACTCCAATCTGAAGCTGAATGGTGTTTTGTTGTTGGACTTCTGTGCCCATCACAGATTGTCCATCACAAACATTGTGTTCATAAGTGTCCATAAGTGTACTTGGCCCCAGGACACCCTAGGCCAGGGGTGTCAAACTCAAGCCACAAAGGGCCATGTGGCTGCAGGTTTTTGTTTCAACCAAGCAGCAGCACACCTGACTTGACTCATTTAATGAACTGATCTAGGTCTTCAGGTAGCTGATTGGTCAAGCTTTGTGCTCTGTAGAGAGACTGACCAATCAACTGGCTGAACACTCAGCTCAATTGATTAAATGAGCCAAGTCAGGTGTGCTGCTGCTTGGTTGAAGCAAAAACCTGCAGCCACATGGCCCTTTGTGGCTTGAGTTTGACACCCCTGCCCTAGGCCAATGATTGACTTTGTAGTCATGTCACTGGACTTGAGGTCGTATGCTGTGGACACTTGGAGCTGAGCTGTCAACCAGTCACCACCTGGTGATGAGCTGGCTCCGATAGTGGAGGAGGCCACCCTCCAGTCCTAGTGTAGTTATGGTCTCTTGGAAACATTTGGGAGAATCTCTTGTCGGAGGACCCTTTAATTCCCGAAGGAGGCTGAGAACATGGAATCTGAATCGGCCGTGTTTCCTTTATGGAAGGCAGCAGCCCATTGCTGTGGCTGGAAGGGCATCAGTACCTGTCGTGACATATCCCTCGGGCTATCTTGTGGGGTGTGCTTTGAAAGTACGGTGTACTAGACTTGTTGTTATGGGCCATTTGGTCTCTGTCTCATCGGACAGAGCACTTGGTCTGCATTGGTAGCAAAGGGTTGACTTTGTTTCCGGTGATGATGAGAGTCCACCAAGGCTGTTCTTTGTTACCGATTCTGTTAATTTTTGGACAGTTTTTCTAGGCACAGCCGAAGCATTGAGGGGTTCTGGTTTGAAGCCAAAACATGCATCTGCAAAATACAGTCTATGCATCACTGTATACTGTGTATTGTATAAAAAAAGTACCATGTTTGTGCAAACATGTTGCTAAACTACTATACAACACTGTTAAAACTCAGAGGCTTGACAATCACACCCATATTAGTGGTAGGCCATAGATTTTATTCTTATTCCTGAAATAACATGAATTAATTAATAATTTGTACATTCGGTTATTCATTCAGATTATGATCCAGACTTTTCTATTTACTTCTGTAACATGGCTTGACTGAACTCTTGACTTGGTTTACTGAACTGAAGTGGCTCTTGAGGTTGAGTTAGATCTGATCATGCTCATTGGGTCCTATTGTTTTTAGGGAAGCTGCACGGGAATCCCGCCGGAAGAAGAAAGACTTTTATAAATTGCTCGAGAATCATTTTTCTATGCTTGAAAATCAAAACAAGGCACTCCTGAATGAAAATAAGATCTTAAAAGACACATTAAGAACTCATGGTCATAAAATATAGAAGAATGTTAGCTCATGTAACTTACATGTCAAGGAAGTGAACATTAGCAAAAAAAATAAACAATTAAAAATTCTTTATTTATGTAATGATTTCAATCCTGAATAAATCCATTTTTGACACTTCATTTTTTTTTTTTTGTTTCTTTCCTTTTTTTTTTTTACAATACATTTCACTGTGTGTGTGTGTGTTGTGAGAGAATGAGTGAGTAAGAATGCACCTAAACATGAAAATGGTAGACTTCCTGTAGGTTTTAGGCAATGGCTTCAAGAGACTCTATAAATGCTTACCTGGTCTTACCAAGTGTGAGTTTCGAGTATATTTACACTTTCAAATAGGTGATTAATTTCATATAATAATAAGAGGGGCAGTGGTGACCCTGGGGGAAAAGGTGCTGGATCAGTGATCCTAAAATTGGGAGTTCAAGCCCCACTCTCAATGGGTTGTCACTGTCCCTGCAGTACAGCTAAGTGGGTTATCAAAGTCCGACCATGTCTCTCACTGTCTATGGTGTGAAGCTGTAAAAGAACCATTGCTGACTTTAGACAAGAGTAGCTGCATAGCAGTCAGCGTGTTTCTGCCCTGCGATGGCCTGGCGAGATGTCCAGGGTGTACTCTGCCCTCACCTGGAGTTGGCTGGGATGGGCGCCAGCCTCCCTGCAACCCTAATGAGGATTAGGTGGTTACAGAAAACGAATGAATGATAATAACAATGAGGATGATGATGGTGCCCTTGCAAAGGCCTGGTGAGCTGTCCAGGGTGTATCCCGCCCTTTCCCGGTGTCAGCAGAGAGATGAGGGCCAGCCTCCCTGCGACCCTAATTAGGATTAAGTGGTTCAGAAAGTGAATGATTGAATGAACTATGTAGCCATTCCAGGGTATGTATGAGTAAGGGACAAAGAAATTCATAATTTTTTCCATTTTTTTAATGCACCTTAATCCTAATTAGGATTGCAGGGAAGCTGGCGCCCAACTCGGCTGACTTTGGGAAACAGCAAAGTACAGCCTGGACAATTCACGAGGCCAACTCAGGGCCAACATAAAGAAATTGAGAAAATCAAAAAGTATAGTCTACTGAAAGATGAAATAGCTTGAATGAAGAAGGTAAAGGTATAAAGGGAAATTCCTGTCATAGTTGGAGCACTGGGCGATCACAACCAGGTTGGAGAAGTTTGTTGAAGACCCTAGCCTTGGGACATGCTCAACAAAACAGCATCACTGACACCAGCAAGAATTTTCAGATTGGTACTTGAATGCTAAGTATCCATGAGATGAACCGTGTGAAATCTTTGACAACAGGTTGTTGTCCAGTTTTACAGTTTTAGCCAGAGTAACCAATATCAGAACTCGGGAGGAGTAAAACATCAGTAATAATAATAATTCACCATGCTGATGGTTACCTTTAACATGACCACAAGGTGGCATTGTCTGACTGCAATACCAACAGAGATCTACAGCTCTTACTGGGTTGTGCTTGAGAAGACCACGAAACTTTCAATTTCGTTATATTTTTCATTTGTGTCGTTTATTTAGTCAGTTTCTCGCCATAATGTAAACAGGTCTGCCAGGTCACACCCGGAACCGTCAGATTACATTGTTTGTAGGAGCTGTTTTCTAATGCAGCCATGAGGCGGGGGGGGCACGAACCAGTGTCTCTCCCCCTTATGCCGGTCCCAAGCCCGGATAAATGCAGAGGGTTGCGACAGGAAGGGCATCCGGCGTAAAACTTCTGCCAGATTTAAAAACTGCAAATGATCAAAACAAAATTCATACCGGATCGGTCGAGGCCCGGGTTAACAACGACCGCCATCAGTGCTGTCAACCAACAGGGTGCTGATGGAAATTGGACTACTGTTGGTCGAAGACGTCGAAGAAGGAGAGGCGGGAGGCGTGTCCGTAGGCAGAGAGAGAAAAGGAAATGTGTGAGCCTAGGACTGAGAGTAGGGACTTTGAATGTTGGAACTATGCAAGGAAAAGATAGGGAGCTGGCTGACATGATGCAGAGGAGGAAGGTGGACATACTGTGTGTTCAGGAGACAAGGTGGAAAGGTAGAAAGGCTAGAAGCTTAGGAGCAGAGGTTTAAACTGTTTTATCATGGTGGATGGGAAGAGAAATGGAGTAGAGTCATCTTGAAGGAGGGTTTGTCAGGAATGTTCAAAAGTGAAAAGAGTGTCAGACAGGTGATGAGTCTCAAGTTAGAAATTGAAGGCGTGATGGTCAATGTTGTTAGTGCTTATGCCCCACAGGCAGGATGTAAGCTAGAAGAAGGAGAGATTCTGGAGTGATTTAGATGAAGTGATGCAGAATACCCCCAGAGGTGAAAAGAGTGGTCATTGGAGCAGACTTCAATGGACATGTTGGTGCAGAGCAACAGAGGGACGAGGAAGTGATGGGCAGGTTTGGTATCCAGGACAGGAACACAGAAGGACAGATGTTGATCGATTTTGCAAAGGATGGAAATGGCTGTGGTGAATACTTTCTTCAAGAAGAAACAGAAGCATAGGGTGACTTATGAAAGCGGAGGTAAGAGCACACAGGTAGACTACATCTTGTGCAGGCGATGTAATTTGAAGGAAGTCAGTGACTGCAAAGTAGTAGTTGGTGAGAGTGTTGCCAAACAGCATAGGATGGTGGTGTGCAGGATGACACTGATGGTGAGAAAAAGTGAAAAAGGCAAAGGCAGAGCAGAAGACAAAGTGGTGGAAGCTGAAAAAGGAAGAGTGTCGTGTTGTCTTCAAGGAGGAGTTGAAACAGGCTTTGGGTAGTCAGGAAGCGCTTCAGAGGACTGGACAACCACAGCCAATGTGATCAGGGAGACCGGTAGGAGAGTACTTGGTGTGTCCTCTGGAAGGAAAGTAGATAAGAAGAAACTTGGTGGTGGAATGAGGAAGTACAGGAGTGTGTACAAAGAAGAGGTTAGCCAAGAAGAAGTGGGACATTGACAGGACCGAAGAGAGTAAACAGGAGTACAGGGAGACACAGCGTAAGGCAAGGTAGCAGTGTCAAAGGCCAAACAGAAGGCGTATGATGACTTGTATGATAGGTTGAACAGTAAGGAGGAGAAAATGATCTATACAGGTTAGCACAGCAGAGAAATAGAGATGGGAAAGACATGCAGCAAGTTAGAGTGATAAAGGACAGAGAGAGGGAAATGTATTGACTGATGACAGAAGTGTGCTGGGAAGATGGAAAGAGTACTTTGAACAGCTGATGAATGAAGAAAATGAGAGAGAAAAAGAGTAGAAGGGTGACCGTTGAGGAGCAGGAAGTAGCAAAGATTAGTAAGGAGAAGTGAGGAGGGCATTGAAGAGGATGAAGAGTGGAAAGGCAGTTGGCCCTGATGACATACCAGTTGAGGTATGGAAGTGTCTAGGGGAGGTAGCAGTAGATTTTCTGACAAGAATATTCAACAAGGTCTTAGAAAGTGAGCAGATGCCAGAGGAATGGAGAAGTGTGCTTGTGCCCATTTTTAAGAACAAGGGAGATGTACAGAGTTGTGGCAACTACAGAGGGATAAAGTTGATGAGCCATACAATGAAGCTATGGGAAAGAATAGTGGAAGCAAGACTAAGGGCAGAGGTCAGCATTTGTGAACAACAGTTTGGTTTCATGCCCAGAAAAGAGCACCACAGATGCAGTGTTTGCTTGAGGATGTTAATAGAGAAGTACAGAGAAGGTCAGAGGAGCTGCATTGTGCCTTTGTGGATCTGGAAAGCCTATGACAGGGTGCCGAGAGAAGAACTGTGGTATTGTATGAGGAAGTCTGGAGTGACAGAGAAGTATGTTAGAGTGGTGCAGGACATGTATAGAGATGTAAGACAGTGGTGAGGTGTGCTGTCGGTGTGACAGAAGAGTTCAAGGTGGAGGTGGGACTGCATCAAGGGTCAGCTCTCAGCCCCTTCTTGTTTGCTATGGTGATGGACAGGCTAACAGGCGGGGTTAGACAAGAATCTCCATGGACTATGATGTTTGCAGATGACATCGTGATCTGTAGTGAGAGAAGAGACGAAGTGGAGGAAAATCTAGAGAGGTGGAGGTATGCCCTGGAAAAGAGGGGGATTGAAGGTTAGTCTTAGTAAGACAGAATACATGTGTGTGAGCGACAAGGACCCAAGAGGAATTTTGAGGTTACAGGGGCAGAGATAAAGAAGGTGGAGGATTTTAAGTACTTAGGCTCAACAATCCAGAGCAATGGAGAGTGGGAAAAGAGGTGAAGAAGCGTGCAGGCAGGTTGGAATGGATGGAGAAAAGTGTCGGTGTGATGTGTGATAGGAGAATATCGGCAAGAATGAAGGGAAAAGTGTACAAGACGGTGGTGAGGCCAGCAATGTTGTATGGTTTAGAGACAGTGGCCCTGGGAAAAAGACAGGAGTCAGAGTTGGAGGTAGCAGAGATGAAAAATGTTGTGGTTCTCTTTGGGAGTAACGAGGATGGATAGGATCAGAAATGAGTACATCAGAGGGACAGCACATGTTAGATGTTTTGGAGACAAAGTCAGAGAGGCTAGATTGAGATGGTTTGGACATGTACAGAGGAGGGATAGTGAGTATATTGGTCGTAGGATGCTGAGGTTGGAACTACCAGGCAGAAGGCCCAGAGGAAGACCAAAGAGAAGATTTATGGATGCGGTGAAGGCGGACATGAAGGTCGTTGGAGTAAGAGTAGAAGATGCAGAGGACAGGGAGAGATGGAGGCAGATCATTTGCTGTGGCGACCCCTGAAGGGAACAGCCGAAAGGAAAAGAAGAAGTAGGAGCTGTTTTCTATTCATCTATTTAATATATATTTTTCAGGGTACTTGGAGCTATTCTTTGCTAAACTTAGACACATTTTAATATTTTATATTTACCTATGTTTTGAGGGAAGCGGTGGTCTAGTGGATAGGGCGCAGGATCGCTGATCCTAAGGTTGGGGGTTCGAGTCCCCACAAGGTTGTCACAACCCCCCCCCCCCCATTGCAGCTAACTGGGTTATCAAAGGTGGGCCATGTCGCTCACTGTCTATGGTGTGAGGCATGTAAAAGAACCATTGCTGACTTTCGTAAAGAGTAGGTTGAGAGCCGTCAGCGTGTTTCTGTCCCTTGCCAAAGGGTTGTGACAGGAAGGGCATCCGACGTAAAAACCTATGCCAAATCAAATGTGCGAATCCGATGATTCGCTGTGGCGACTTCTGAGAAAGGGAAAAAGCCGAAAGGAAAAGTAGAAGAAGATATTTACTTATGTTTCAATTGCTATCACTTCTATCCAGGAGGTTATGATTTTCTAGAAGGTGGCTTTTGTGCCTGTCTGTTAGAAGCTTTATACAAAAAGTCATTTAATTGGAGGGATGGAATATGACCCAGTTAGGATGGTGGCGTACTGGTTGGCATGTCTGCCTCAAAAAATATATCCTGGCTTTGAGTTTGCAAGGGATCCCCCCCAGTTACCATGAAATAACTGGCTGTTCCAGACTGTCTGTGTGTATGTGAATGGTCTGGATAGCTATTCAGGGTGTACCCTGTCTTTGCCCAGTGTTGCCTGGTGATGATGTCCAGTGTTTGTTCTAACTACAGTATTCTAATGATGATCTCAATAGGATTAATTGGTTCAATAAATGAGTGATGAGTGAGTATGGACCAATTAACACGATATTAGAATTCTGAGATTATTCAGATCACATTCTGAATCCAAGAATATTTTAAAAAGGTTCTTTAGCATTCCAAGACAGGGTAGTTTGGGGGTAGTGTGGTATTGCAGCAGGCCCAGTGGGTAAACTATGAGTCTACTTTCTGCTTAGTAGACATTTGCACTCTGTATGCCCTTGTTTAAAAGGTAACATGCCCAAAACTGGGTCATAACACACACACACACACACACTTTTATTTGCACACCCTTGAGAAAGAAATGCAGTATGTAGCTCACTTCATGAAACCATCTTAACCAGACTGATGCATTGATTCACACATAGGAGCAATTTAGCGTCGGCATTTCACCCAGTGCTATGACTTTTGGAGGTGGGTGGAAACCACGCAGTCACTTGGTGCAGCTGTGAATGTAACATTACTGTCTGCTTCACCACCCTCCTGTCCTACAACTAATTTAACAATAGTTTAAAAAAGTTTGTTTCACCTGTAATCCTTCCACTAGTGCTATAGAGCACTCTCTCCCTCACTCGCTAAACCACTTAATCCTGGTAGGGTCACTGGGAGGCTGGAGCCTATCTCAGCCGAAACTTGGCGAAGGCGGGGAACACCCTGAACAAGTTCACCAGACCATTCATTGTATTTGCCATCACACACACACACACACAACTATTAATATTCACAACTTGGGAAAATTTGTAACAGCCAATTAGCCTAATGTGCAAGTTTTTAGAGTGAGGGAGGAAACCAGAGTAAGTGGGGGAAACCCAGACAAGCACAGGGAGAACATGCGAGTTTATAACATAGAGTTAGATAAACGACGGCCTGAATGTCACAATTTTCCAGCGAGATTCGTTTACTGTACTGGAATTGAAGCATAGCGCCGGGTTAATGGGCGGGGTTTGTGTGTAATGGGAGGGGTAAATCCGTCATTCAAATAGCATGTCAATTCTTGTGCAAGTGCACTTCCTTTGAGACCAAAATACTCCTCCTTCGACACCACATGTAGTGCACTACATATTCGGGCAGGTGCAATTTGGCTCTCGGTCAGTGTTGGTGGAGGTTTGGAGCTGTTGCGCCTCAAACAAGTTCCCGAGAGGAGCGGTTATCAGTCCAGTAGTGAAGGAGACAGCACACGGAAGAGGAGAGGGGAGAAGAGAGGGAGGTGAGAAGAGGAAAGGAGAGAAGACCGGATAGGAGGATTCTGGACTCGGTGTGAAAGGATTGATTGCAGTCATGATGACTGAAACGACGTCTTGTACGGGCTCCACTCTGCTGCAGCCCCTCAGCGACATCATTAACCTTCCTCTGGATCAGGTAAACTAGCGCCGGGGTTTAAAAGCAGAAAGCTAACGGTGGCTAATTCGGTGATGTTTGACGCCGTTAGCATCATGCTAACTATCTTCCCCTTTCACCACACATAATTTTGGTGTTGGACTTGACGTGTACTGATTTCGTCCTCACACAGTATCAGTCGGGCACGCTTTCACACACACACACACACACACACACAAACACAAAACACCTGTTTCATAATCGAGTAAAACCTTGTGTATAAGTACATGTCGTCATGTCCATGTCGGTTTTTTTGCCGCCTTTTTCGCATCAAAAACACCAAGAACAATTCGACCAGAGCTTGCTGTCTGGTACATTGAACTAACCGTCGTCACCGGGAGTCTGATCAATTAATACACGGGTGAACAGCCTGTGAAGTGATGGAGAAGGCGACTGTGATTACAGGTGAATGAAGAGGCAAGGAGTATGAAAGGTGATGCTGAAATATGCTTCATATCAGGACCAGATTCCAGTCAAGAACCCTTCAGTCCCCCAGTCAGTCCATCACTCTAGTCAGTGTGGGATTTCTGTCAAGATCAGTTTAAAATAGGGATTCAGAAGTTGCCAAAATCCCCCAGTGCAGCTAACTGGGTTATCAAAGGCGGACCATGTCTCTCACTGTCTATGGTGTGAGGCATGTAAAAGAACCATTGCTGACTTTCGTAAAGAGTCGCTGCAAAGTCGTCAGCGTGTTTCTGTCCCTTGCTAAAAAGGGTTGTGACAGGAAGGGCATCCGATGTAAAAACCTCTGCCAAATCAAACGTGCGAATCAGATGATTCACTGTGGCGACTCCCGAGTAAAAGGGAAAAAGCCGAAAGGAAGACAGAAGTTGCCTCAGTCCCCCTTTATGTTACTCTTATTTTAAATAGCCTAAAACCCCCTCAAAACAAAAAATAAATAGTATATAGTAGTTCACTTATTGGAGTAGTTTATATACTGTATAACCAAAGTTATTGAGTATAAGAATGCATAGCAATGAACCGTTGGGTCCTGGGAATGCTTGTTTATTTGAGTATAAATACTTTCCAGGACCTGGGCAGTGGTGGCCTGGTGGTAGAGGTGCTGGATCACTGATCCTAAGGTTGGGGGTTCAAGCCCCATCCTCAACAGCACGCGCCCCCCCCCCCCCCAGTGCAGCTAATTGGGTTATCAAAGGCCAACCATGTTTCTCTCTTTCTATGTGTGAGGTTCATGTAAAACAACCATTGCTGCATAGCTGTCAAAGTGTTTCTGCCCTGTGATGGCTTGGTGAGTTGTCTGGAGTGTACTCTTCTTTCCCCCAGTCAGCTGGGATGACAACAGCCTCCCCACGACCCTAATTTGGATTAGGCAGTTACAGAAAATGAATGAATGGACCTAGGACCATAGAAACCATGTGGGGGCAAGTTATTTGGATGTACAGTATGGGACTTGGAGGGCATTGGTGGCCTGTTGGTAAAGGTGCTGGATCGCTGATCCTGAGGTTGTGGGGTGAAGCCCCTCTCTCAATGGGTTGTCACTGTCCCTTCCCCAATGCAGCTAACTGGATTATCAAAGGCCGGCCATGTCTCTTACTGTTTATGGTGTGAAGTTCATGTGAAAGAATCGTTGCTGACTTTCGACAAGAGTAGCTGCATAGTCGTCAGCATGTTTTCGCCTTGTGATGGCTTGGTGAGCTGTCCGGGGTGTACTCTGCCCTCGCTTGGACTCGGCTGGGATGGGTGCCAGCCTCCCTGCGGCCCCAATCAGGATTGAGTAGTTATGGAAAATGCATGAATGAGTATGGAGTTTTAAAAAAATGACCTCAACTGACCTGCTGTGTGCGGTTGTCCAAGTGCCTGAATAAAAGTCCATCAGGATCAAGAGGCGGGTCTGTATTGAGGGAGGGATGAGTTCAGAACAGGACCACAGCATGTCTGAAACTATACCTTACTCTAGTAAGTGAATTTCTCATCTGGTTTCAGAGTGTAGTGGAGAATATGGAATGAATAGTTTCAGGTCAGTGGCGTCATGTTTTATTTTATTACACTGGTATTAGTTAGGCAGTCCTGATAAAGTGTTGCACTGAGTTCACTGATTTTGTGATCCAAATTGGGTTAATCTAAACCTTTAAAAAAAAAAAGCCCTCTCTTAGTAGTGCTATAAATAATATAAGCTTGGATCCAGCAGGGATTACTGGTGGAAAGGCCCGAAATAAAAATAAACTGTAGTTTACTAAAGTGTTTACTAAAGTGTGACATCAGACACAGGGCCCGTCACCAGTACGGAATATTAAACTCTGGTCCCTGGGTGGAAGCCTGGGTATAAATAAACACTTTTCGAACCTCATGTCTCCTTTAGACATTTTGACATTGCATAAGTCTGCTTGGAACTTGTGAGGACAGGAGCACTCTGGCATACTGGGTGTGTCAAACCTGCTCCACTGAGCGTGGGCTGTAAATTATTAACACAGCCTCAGGTCAAACAATCTTGGCTATCAGAACAAAACTGATGTATTTAGTCCATTTCACTCATCTTGATGTGGCAGTGGTGTACCCAAAAAAAACCCTGTGTTGACTTGGGAATAGAAAGTCTTACAAGTCAGGAGGAATATAATACAACCTTCTGTGGCCGATGGTTTAAAAATTACACGCCTAATTGTATGCTAAAATGCTAAATTAGACAAAGCAGCACCATGGTATACTGTTTTCCGGTCCGCCTCGCTGCCAGAAGGTCCTGTGCTTGAGTTTCAGGCTCGGGTGATTCTGTGTGGAGTTGCCTTGTTCTACAGCGCTTGTGTGGGTTTCGTCTGGATTCTCCAGTTTCCTCCAATTTAAAATGCACATTATTCAAAATTGGCTTTTTTTAGAGTGCTCTTAGGTGTGGATATGTGTATGAATGTGAAGGGGTGGGTGTGTGATGGACCTGGGATGTTCTGACGAGCTGTTCGAGGTGTTGGTTGTCTGTGTTTGGCTTCGGCCTCCCCGTGACCTATTCAGTCATTTTCTGTAACTGCTTAATCCTAATTAGGGTCGTGGGGAAGCTGGCTCCCATCCCAGCCAACTCTAGGCGAGGGCAGAGTACACTCTGGATAGCTCGCCAGGCCATTGCAGGGTGGAAACACGCTGACGGCTTTGCAGCTACTCTTGTTGAAAGTCAGCAATGGTTATTTTACATGCCTCCCACCATCGACAGTGAGAGACATGGCCAGCCTTTGATAGCCCAGTTAGCTGCACTGGGGGACAGTGACAACCCCGTTGAGAGTGTGGCTTGGGCCCCCAATCTTGGGATCAGTGATCCAGCACCTTTACCACCAGGCCACCACTGCCACCCCTCCCCAAAACCCAAACAGGATAAAGTAGCTCAGCAGTTTCTCGTCTGAGTGAGCGTAATCAGGTCTGAGATGCTCAGTAAGTTATGGGGTGTTTATTTTATTTTATTTTATTTTTTTACATTTTATTGCAAGTTTTCAATCATTTTACTCTCATATGTACCTGACAACCTGTTGAAGAGAGCCATTGTACAGTGTTGCTGAAAAAATATGGTTTTGTTCAAAGAGCAGCAGTGAAGTAAACACCTGTAATCCAACATGACAGGCAGGACAAGTGGGAAGAATAATACTTCACAATGAATAGGGCAGCTGTAATTAGCATCGGTTCACCTGGATCGCTTGTGACTCAGTAGAGGTCGACATGTTCGGGCAATGGAACTAAACTCATCATCACCATCATCATCATCTTCTGGTTATTCTGGGGTAGGGTCGTGGGGGCAGCAGCATAAGCAATGAAATCCAGACGTCCCTCTCCCTGCCACTTCCTCCAGTTCTTCTGGGGGGACACCGAGGCGTTCCCAGACAAGCCGAGAGACATAGTCCCTCCAACGTGTTCTAGGTCGACCCTGTGGTCTCTTCCCAGTTGAACATGCCCGAAACATCACACCAGGGAGGCATTCTGACCAGATGCCCGAGCCACCTTAACTGGCCCCTCTCAATGCGGAGGAGCAGTGGTTCTACTCCGAGCTCTTCCCAGATGGTTGAGCTTCTCACCTCGTCTTTAAGAAAGAGCTCCGCCACCCTGAGAAGGAAGTTCATTTCAGCTGCTTGTATCCGCAATCTTGGACTTTTGGTCACTACCCAAAGCTCGTGACCATAGGTGAGCTCTTGGAATAACCCATGTATCAAGCTTGCAGTGCTGAAAAAATATGGTGTCTTTGCAGCTGCTGATGGAATACTGTAGTTGCATCTGGAATTTATATACATATTTATTTTGCATACTCGCAGGAATTAGGAATGCCTGCTCTGTAAACAACACAAAACCAAGACTGAAACACATCAAAGTTCTGCTGAGGTTGTTGTTCTCGTGCCATTTGCAGTATCCTTTAGCTCCTGTAGTAATCAGGATTCAGGACGCTGTGTTGGTTTTGTTTATTTTACCATCATGAATAAAGAGTAGATGAAAAAACAAAAGGAAAAGCGCAGGGCTTCGAGATTTCAGTCCTAGATGATCCTCAGATATAGGGACAGTCAGTTTATTTGGGGTATCATGATGATTTCCTGATTTTTAGATTATTTCCTGATTTTTAATGATGTGATTTAATTTTATTTTCATCATCTGGATCTTCAGAGGACGATTTTTCTCTATTTTATATCTATGATTTTTAAGCAGGCGTGTGTGTATATAAAGGGTGTATAAATAAATTACTATCTCCATCTATCATGGGAGAAGCTTGAGCCAATCCCAATTGACTTTGGGTGAGAGGCTGGACATATCCTGAACTCATTGCCAATGTAGTACAAGTCAAACGCATACAAACATTCAAACCTAAAGGCACTTTTGAATATCCAGCTGATCAAAGCAGGTAAGACCCAAACCTCCTGTGTTGCACTTCAGGTTCTTCCCATCTGATTTATACTTGCTGGGAGTTTGCGGGCATGACCTGACAAACATGATTGGTAAATGCAAGGAATGCGATTTTTGATTAATTCATTCAGTTTCTGAACCGCTTAAGCCTAATTAGGGTTACAGGGAGCCTGGTGCCCATCCCAGCTGACTCCAGGCGAGGGCCGAGCACACCCTGGATAGCTCGCCAGGCCATTACAGGGCGGAAACACACTGATGGCTTTGCAGCTACTCTTGTCGAAAGTCAGCAATGGTTCTTTTACAGCTTCTCACCATAGACGGTGAGAGATATGACTGGCCTTTGATAACCCAGTTGGCTGCACTGGGGACAACCCGTGGAGAGAGACAACCCATGGAGAGTGGGGCTTGAACCCCCAACCTTAGGATCAGTGATCCAGCACCTTTTACCACCAGGCCACCACTACCCTCTGGAGATCATTGTGTTCTTCAGAAGGTCAAGTATCAAGTAGAGAATTGTGCTTTTTGAATATTTTCTGAACTCTGTTGTGCCTTTTTCTTCATGTGAGACGTTATTGATGAGGAGTTCTTTCTTTAGTCTTCATTCTCACTGTGTCTGTGCAGCGTATGCTTGCATCTGCTCTTCCTTCTGTCCTTTGAGCACAGCAGGAACATGACGCTCTGCTCTGATTTCTCAGAGGAGGGAGAAGGCACTCCCCTCTGCCTTAAGTGTGCCTATCTTGGGACCGCCTGCCTCTGGTTGATTTCTATTGACTGTACCTCTGTGCGCTTAATCTTATTTCTCCCCTGATGCAGGAGGGTTCATTTTGGCTATTTCTGAGTGAGAATTACACTAGCCGACTACTGCAGTGCCACATATTAATAGTGCGTAAAATTTGCAGGATATGGTGCTCTCCAGATTTATTCAGAGTTGGGAACGTTCATCTTTTCTTCAAGCTCATCCTCACACTAATGGAGACTAACCCAATTACTTGAAGCAGGCTTAGCATGTATGGTTTAAGTGTTGAGATGTCCAGCTTTTAAAGATCAGAGGCTTATTCCAGCTTAGCACAGGCTTACCGAGAACAGTCGGAGCAAGATTTTGTTTTATCTTCACAGCTCAAGTGTTTGCTGTGGATGTTGGATTGAGCTGGAGAAAGCCTCTGACTGTTTGTGGAGTCGAGTCATAGAACAAAGTACAGTACTGACTCTCACTGCAAGACTGGAAGTTGTAATGTGGTTTTAACAGGATATGCTTCCCCACCTTGGGAATGCCTCTTCCATCAAGTTAGGAAGCTATTTGCTGCAAGGCATAGATAAAAAATTGCTGGCACAATGCCAATAATTCCTTGAGCCAATCTAAAATAATTTGCACCACTGTCGCGGCAATTTAGCCTAATGGAACACTGGTCATGGGGTTGGCTGACCCCCATCTCGGCCAACTTTGGATGAGGGTAGAGTACACCCTGGACAGCTTATTAGGCCATTGCTGGGCAGAAACACACTGAGAGCTATGTGGCTACTCTTGATGAAAGTCAGCACTGGTTCTTTTACAGCCTCTCACCAGAAACAGTGAGCAACATGGCCAGCCTATGATAACCTAATTAGCTGCACTTTGAGGACAGCAGCGACAACTTGGTGATAGTGAGGCATGAAGCCCTGGGATCGATAATCCAGCAGCCTACTGGCTTCCAGACGTGCCCCCCCCCTTTTTACTCATTTCCTACAATGCCATGCCTCACTTGGATTGATGAACTTTTCAGGGTGTGAATAATAAGCCTTGAGTACTTGTATGTTATCACTGAGAAATAACAACCCAGGGCCATTTATTATGGATCTCAGCCACTTGAACTTTACAGCAAAGAATTTGGACAACTAGATATTTCACAGTCCTAGCTAATGTTTTCTCACATCGAGGTACTCCATTATTTCCTGTAAATAATCTTTGCTGCTTTAGCCAAAACCTTGCTGTAAAAGAAATTAAGTAATAAATTGATAAAGATAGGTGACTACATGACAGCATGGCAAGTCATTGTACCACTCCTAGTACCCACAGTTGTTCTCAGCCCTGTTTGCATAAACTAACACACCCAGGAAAACCATGCTGAGGCAGGTCTTTTGCTTCATTCCAGCTTTCTTACATCCAGTATAAGGAATGTTGCCTGGCAAGTAACAGCTTGCAAGCCTGGTTTCTGTTTCTGATACTCGAGAGATCTGAACTTAGCAGTGTCTGGTTGAAGTGATTTCCGATCCATTCCGTATGTTGCAGGCAGTGAATCCGAATAGTGGAACAACAGACTGCATTCACTGCTACTGAAAAATGGAAGAGGGTTAGTCTGAAGGTTTATCCATCCAGGCCAGATCTCGTATCTCCTGCATCCCTTGAGCCTTCAGGGCAGGTTTTGTGGCATGTCTGTGTGTAAAATAAGGTCCCAGATTGCAACCCCCTCCTGTAGAAGAAGAAGAAGAAAGTACTGTAAATGAAAGCACAAGACAAAGAGGCTCACACCCTTTCATTTTATTACATTTCTTAAAGCAATTTTTTAATCATATTTATTGGGCATTAGAGAGCCCAGATTTTATCAGAAGCTGTACTGATGTTTCAAGAGGGTGTGATTAGCCTTAGGAAATATCGACATAAACAATTGTAAATGCATTAAATGATCCATCTGGTGAGTTAAAGTGCAGATATGTTTGCCCAATTTCACAAATTGGTTTATAAATTTGCATAAAACAATCACTAGTTTAAGGTAATAATAATAAGCTAGGTAGATAGTTGCAGAAACAAATGATCACAGGTATGTTGAACATCCAGTTCTGGTACCATTAGCGTGAAAGTGAAATAAAGGGAAAGCCCTCCAGAATCTCCTGTTGCATATTAGGAGATTTCAACTTTGAAACTGTATGTAAAAAAAACACCTGATAAACAGGTCTGTTTAATAGTTTGAATAGTTTTGTTTGAAAAGTCTGCCACTCATCTCGAAACCAGGTCATGAATCTGTCAGTTCATGTAGGGCAAAATAATGGCAAAAATAACAGTATCCAGATATTAAACTAACAAATCAGATATAAACTGGTGAACTTCTGAATGAAATAATAACTGGCACACCTGCACATTATACTACATTACATTTGCATATATCAGACAAACATCATCTGAGACCAGTTTACATCCACCTATAGCAGGGGTCGGGAACCTGTGGCTCTGTTTGTTGATGACTGTATCTGGCTCTCAGATAAATCAGGTGGCATTTCTTAACAGAATAACAAATGCATAATTTCACTGTCATTTAAATAAAAATACAAAGAGTCATCAAATAAAACAAAAACAGTTGAATAAATCTCATGCATTTAAATCTATACATCTATTTTCAATGCCACATGTCACTGTGGTGCACAACGGACAGCCAATCCTTTCTGTACGCCAGTATGCGGGCGGGTCCGATACCTTGAAACTCTAATTTTATTGGATTATAACAACAGCTGCAAGACTGCTCATGTTGTTTTTGAGTAAAGAGGTAAATTTCCTCATTTTTGATCAGCGCATTTGTATGAAGCCAAGCACAGCTGGCAAGCAAACACAAATAGACAGACATGGAAAAACTTCAACCCGCAGACCAGCTGATTGCCAAAACTTGGGACGTGCTTCCTGTCACATACCAAACACTGCAGCGTGTGAGTCGTGCCGTATTGACCATGTTTGGCTCTACATATGCACGTGAGCAGTCCTTCTCACCTGAAAAACATCAAGACCAACCTGCGGTCACATTTAATATATGGAAGCCTAAATGCCTGCATGAAGCTGAACCTCAGCACGTATCAACCAGGCTCCAAAGCCATCAGCAAAACCATGCAGCATCAGAAGTCGCATTAATAGTTAGAAGTACTTTTCTTATTGATAAATAACTTAATTATAACAATGTCGTTTAAAATAAATTCAGTCTTATTATACAGTATTCTCAAATTGTTGGTCTTCTTTTACAATTTAGTTATATTCAGTATATAATACTTTTCATTAAGTTCCGGCGGAAGCGCTGGCTACTATTAGCCTAGCGTCGGTTATATTTTATAATAGTAAATAATAATATTTAATATAATAATAATATTTTTTAATAAACACATGTTCACGGCTTTATTAAGCTATGTACTTGACAACACGACGACTTGTTTTAATAATTTCTCAATCAGTTCACTTCTGATATCCCATGATGCACTATGCTAACTCATTCAAAAGCGCGGCGCTTTTTATATACGTGCCGCCGTTTGCCTGTGCTCCCGTGTAGATTTAGATCGTGACGGGTCATACAAACCCGGGTAAAATATTGTCCAAACTGATGTGAGTTGTACCGACAAGCATGACGCCGAAGCGAAGTAGATCTAAACAACCAACATTAAATACGTTGTGGAAGCGACTCCAGACCGATGAGACCACTGTTTCGGAAACATTCGTATCTCATGAAATAGGTAAAAAAGTTTTATGTCATGTCCGAACACAAATTATTTCTTGATTGCACTGAGCGATAATAGTGAAAACTAGCCCCCAACTAAACTAGCCTAATCTTATTCTAATAGCCTAATCTTATTAAACCCAAAATTATATTACATAAACAGTTTTGACAGGTTAGGGTAGCAGTTTGATTCACAAATGTTCTATATTAGTAAGGTAACCGTTAGATTTTTCAAATAAGAAGTTTTATGTACTTTCCGTTAAGAAGCAAGCCTACTATTCTTGTAACAAATACTATTATTTATAATATAAACTTTTAGTTTTATTTGCTTCTAGTTTGTCTGATTTTCTCCTAAATATGGGCCCAGAATGCACCACAGAGTTCATGAATTAAAAAAAAAATTCTGGGGGTGGCCCCCAGACCCCCCTGCGGGAGGGGACACCCCAATCTCCATGCTTGCCTCAAACAATTTCCACCCCCTACTTGTCAATATCCTCCTTGTACTCTAAAACTTAATGAATACCCTATATATGGCTGTTAGAGGATTAGATTTTAAAATACCTTTTTTTTTGGCTCTCTTAGTCGAAAAGGTTCCCGACCCCTGACCTACAGTATATCCAGCAGTCATCAGTATGTAAAATACTTCCATATTTTTGAATTGTGGTTACTGTATATGTCTTTGTGCTCATTCAGCCACATAATAGTGAAGGAGATTGCTCGTGTAGAGTTTGCTTGAGGTATGCAGTCGACTCAACCATTGACTTGAATTGACTTTTGTCTGCATGGACAGAAATATGAAGCCTCCCTTCACTCAACTTGGCGGAAAGTGAATGTTTAGAGTTGCAAACACACAAAAATGTTCCTTCTTTTTTTAAAGCAATTTAAGCCACAAGATTTTCAGTTCCATAAATTTGGAAATGGCTCTTATTGATAAATTTCTCAAGCTTTGGCCCAACATTTACCACAAAAGCCAAAGAAGCGGGATGCTTATCGTAGCTGTGGTGGCCTGGGGTAGCATGTCCAGTGTGGTTGAGATCAGGTCACTACTCGGGCCACTCAATTTCTTCTACCTTGTGTGCATGGGCATTGCCATGCTGGACCATGTTAAGGTCTCTTAGTTCCAGTAAATGGAAATTGGAAAGTTACGGGATGTAAAGACTTCCTGTACAAATTGTGTGCTTCTACGTTTGCTGCAGTTTGAGGAAGACCCATATATGGGTGTGATGGTCAGGTATTTACCACTGAATTTATTCATTGATCCATTCATTTTCTAAGCCTCTTAAGCCTAATTAGGGTCGCGGGAGGCTGGAGCCCATCTCAGTCGACTCTGGGTGAGGGCAGAGTACACCCTGGATTTGGAACAGCTAATTAGTCTAATGTGCATGTTTGTGGACTGTGGGACGAAACCGTAGAACCCGGAGGAAACCCATGCAAGCATGGCAAGAACATACAAACTCCACACAGAAACACCCGAGCTGGGAATCGAACCCGGGCAGTGCAGATGTGCTAACCACTCGGCCACTGTGCTGTCCCACTTAATTTACTCAATTCAAATGTGTACATTGGTTCATGGGGATGACCTGAGTCATAGAAGCCCTACAAAGAAATTAGGTGGCTGTTGTGAAATGGATTTGAGGATCAGCAAAATTACCTACTGTGATCTTGTGCCATGCAAGTTAATTTTATTTCTCTAGTCATGTTTTCCCATCATCCCCAACATCCTCATGAAATTTAATTATGGAACTAGACCTGGGTATGGTAATTACCTGTCAGCCCAGCTCTGTCTGACTGTCTGTTTATTTGTCTGTACTTTTTTGGTGTGGATGTTGGGACTGGGTAACTACTAAGCGTATCCATTTTTGTCGTGGTCCGATAGCCAATCTGGCGGTCACACTCTAAGGATTTAATTAATTTGTTATTTTGTAAAGATTTTTTTTGCTATATACACAATCTGATACACTGCTTAAAATTGTGTTTACACCTGAGAAGCAATCACTAAATTATGAGAAGAAAAAAACTCTGTCAACTGTAGTTGCTGTAGATACCCTCATGTCGTTTTGCTTGGGTGTGACCCTACTGTGCATAAACCGGCAGTCAGAACGAAGTTCGTGCTTATGGAGAGGGCCTGGCTTTGGACGGTTTTCTGAGTGCAGGGGAGAGTTTTCACTGGAACCCTGAAGAGATGCTACTTTCAAATTTATTTCAACTGGATTACGGGTTGTGATGTGATTAGATTACGTAATCACATGAATATTTGAATAATAAAAAAACATGGGTGCAAGTTTTCTGGCTTTCTTTCCCAAGACTGAATTAACTATTTTTCTAATTCGTATAAATCTGTTGAAATTTTTCGGGGGGGGGGGGGGGGGGGTGTTCGTGTGCTCGGATCGACGCAATGTACCATGCATACTGCCGTGTGGCTGTGACTACACGTTGAATCACGGGATTACATAGCCCAATCGAATACAGATATGTTGTCTTCGATTGGGCATTTTCGTCAAGCATTTTTTCCATTTGGATGCGCCCATTATGATTCTTCGTATTTTACGTCAAGCACGAAAAAAGCCCAATTGAATACAACAACAGTCTTTCTCAGTATTCCTCATTCTTTGGGCCAAGTTAGAAACAATGCTTTTGAATGATTGGCTCATTGTAACTGCCCATCCTATGAAAATGCAACTATTATAAAACCTGTTGTTTCTGTGAGCCTCATGTACACATGCTGCCTGAAATACTGCATTGTTGCTATCAAGAACCACTAGAAATACTGTCAAAATGAAGTTTTTATCGGAAGGCGACAATTCAAAAGAATTAGAAGAGATATCTAGAAATACATGGCGGTGGGAATGGCTAAACGAGTGTGACAAAAACAGTGACAAACTGGGGATATGGCTTAGAAAACTGGACATCTCTGGAGTTGCGTTTTGGGATTGTTGTTCCAAGACGATAAAGTATAGGTACAGCAGGTAGAAGGGACTGAAAAATCATGCTGATGAGTCGAATCACTTAAAAACAAAAAGACTATTCAGACAAATCAGGTATTTATACCCAGTCTAACTTTTAATGTCAGATTGTACCATGAGCTAAAATTGTGTATTATGATTTCAATAATGCAGCTGTGAGGGCGGGCAGAAACCAGTGTCCATCCTCCTGCCGGTTCCAAGCCCGGATAAATGCAGAGGGTTGCGGCAGGAAGGGCATCCCGCATAAAACTTTTGCCAGAATACCGAATGCGATTCGTCAATACAAATTTCATACCGGATTGGTCAAGGCCAGGGTTAACAACGACTGCTATCGGTGACATTAACCAACAGAGTGCTGGTGGAAATTGGACTACTGTTGGTCGAAGAAGGAGAGGTGGGAGGCATGTCCGTAGGCAGAGAGAGAAGAGGAAAGGCATGAGTCTCTGACTGAGAGTAGGGACTATGAATGTTGGAACTATGGAAAAAAGGTAGAGAGGTAGGTGGCTGACATGATGCAGAGGAGGAAGGTGGACATACTGTGTGTTCAGGAGAACAGGTGGAAAGGCAGCAAGGCTAGAAGCTTAGGAGCAGGGTTTACACTGTTTTTTCATGGCATGGATGGGAAGAGAAATGGAATAGGAGTCATTTTGAAGGAGGAGTTTGTCAGGAATGTTCTAGAAGTGAAAAAAGTGTCAGACAGAGTGATGAGTCTCAAGTTAGAAATTGAAGGCATGATGTTCAATGTTGTTAGTGCTTATGCCCCACAGGCAGGATGTGAGCTAGAAGAGAAGGAGAGATTCTGGAGTGAGTTAGATGAAGTGATGCAGAATACCCCCAGAGGTGAAAGAGTGGTCATTGGGGCAGACTTCAATGGACATGTTGGTGCAGGCAACAGAGGGGACAAGGAAGTGATGGGCAGGTTTGGTATCCAGAGCAGGAACGCAGAATGACAGATGTTGATCGACTTTGCAAAAAAGATGGAAATGACTGTGGTGAATACTTTCTTCCAGAAGAGAGAGGAGCACAGGGTGACCTATAAAAGCGGAGATAGGAGCACACAGGTAGACTACATCTTGTGTAGACGATGTAATTTGAAGGAAGTCAGTGACTGCAAAGTAGTAGTGGGGGAGAGTGTTGCCCAACAGCATCGGATGTTGTTGACAAAGAGGTCAGTTGGGAGTTGTTAAGATTGTTCGACAAAATATGTCTTATAATTTAAATTAAAAAAGCTTTATTTTGCATCAGTGTGTGTGTGTTGTATATTGCTGTAAATCTTGGTAAAAGATTGCATGAGAGACAGCCATGCCTCTGTTCATGTGCCATCCCCTTGTGGGTTACATTTTAGTGCTCAAATGACCGACATGTAACCGAGAGAATCTGGTCATTTTCAAACTAAAAGTTTTTTTCAAAAATAAAAGATCGTTCAGACTCTGATAATAAATAAAACAGAAATACATAATTATTTCTTGTGCGGCTCGGTACCAATTGATCCACAGACTGGTACCGTTCTGTGGCCCGGGGGTTGGGGCCACTGCTGTAAAGTGTGTGGTCTTTTCTCCTCAAATGTAACGTTAAGCTAAACAAATGTAAACTATGAATATAACACACTTGCATTCGAACTCCTTAAATTTATTCTTCCATCAGGCTTACAGTCAGAGAAATGATTGCATTGCTGAGAGCCGTGTAGTCATTTCTTCGTTGTTTGTCGCCGCTGCACTCTGTAGTGAAATCTAGATTGTTGCTATTTATAGCACAAAATCCGGGCTCACCGTAACGCGCCTTCACAACACACACTGCTTGAGGCTTTATAGAACTGAATAATATTAATGACCCCTGGTTACCGTTTAGAGCTTAGTGGCCATTTTCTGGGTTCAAATTGCAAATTTGCTGGCCAACTGTGTTTGTTTTTTTGGGTGTGTGGGGTTCTCCTACAGTCCATAGATATTCAGGCATCTGGTCACTTTAAATTGCCTCTAGATGTTTATGTATGTGTGTGAATGGCTGCTTGTGTCTGTATTAGCTTTACATCAGATCAGAGACCTGTTCAGGGTGTAACCCACCTCTCAAAGTCAGCAGGGATTGGCTCCAGGTCACTCTTAAGCCCAATTGATAAATGGGTGCAGGTAATGGATAAGGGGGATGGATGGATGAATGGATATGTCAAAGAACATCCACCAGCCATAGAGGAGTGAGCTCTATTTCTGCACTCGCGTTTGGTCTTGTCATCTTCCTCCTCCTCACTGATACATCACGTCTGATGGTATTATTTGGATGAGGACTCTAGTGTGATGTTCAGTGAAAGCAGACAAGCTTTTCACACAATCGTTCCTCTTGAGATTTTTTTTTCCCCAGCACCGGCTATTTTTTTCTTTTTATTTCAACGCAGTTTATCAATGCTAATTATTTTTTCAGTTTATTTAAAAAGAAACGGTGTACATTTAACCTAAATGCTGTGGAATGCCTACAAAACATGTTTGAGCCTCATGACTCAGGTGAAATATCTCTTGATAAAGCTTCCTGTTTTTCTGACTTATCAGGCAGAGCTTAAAGAGCACATATCACTCACATTTAATGATCTATCAGTTTTATTTTTATTTCAATGTATAATCTTAACTTCACATCACGAAAACTCATTTCCATGCTAAATAAGGTCAAATGGTGCACTGAGAATGATGTTTCAGAGCTCCAAGAGAGCTAAACTGGTCGTATTCTTCTGGTGGGTGGGGTGGTGTTCCGTTTCCCACTGTGTCCAGAAGGGAGAAGGTAGGTGTTCCCTGTGAGTGTGTTATGGTGAGGAAGAATTGGCCAAGCTTAAAGTAGGGAAAAGGGAAAAAAACTAATAAAAAGGGCTCAATTAAAGGTGTTTGTGGGGAACAAAACTACTTAAAAATATGCCAAAATTGCACAATCTCCTCGTCATCCTTTCATTCATTCATTTTGTGAACCGTTTACTCCTAATTAGGGTTGCAGGGAAGCTGGCGCCCATCTCAGCCAACTTGGGGCGAGGGCAGAATACTGGACAGCTCACCACGCCATCGCAGAGCAGTAACACACTGATAGCTATGCAGTTAATCTTGTCAAAAGTCAGAATTGGTTCTTTTATATGAACCTCACACTATAGGCAGAGAGAGAGAGAGAGAGACATGGCTGGCCTTTGATAACCCAGTTGGCTGCACTAGGGGGACAGTGACAACCCTTTGACAGTGGGACTTGAACCCCCAACCTTGGGATCAGGGATCCAGCACCTTTACCACCAGGCCACTACTTCTCATAATCCTGTTTTCTGTTAACAGTTTGATATATTTATGTATTGTTTATTGCCAGGAAATAAAGAGCATACAGTGCCTTAGAAAGGCATCACTGTTCCACCCAATCTTCTCTTTCAGTCACTTTTGCAATGTGTAGGAGGAGCTTGTTTGGCCACATAGTAAATTCAAAGAGTTTTAGGAAGTATGTAAGACATTTACTCAGCTTTGGCAGAGCGATCCTGGAACTGCAGATACTGTGGGGTGGAATCCGTTATAAATTTGCTGCTGTAGTTGTGTCAGTATAAAAGTGGTTGAGACCAAATGGAAAACTGACGTGTCCGGAATATTTTTCTACTTCACAGAGCTCCAAGTGTTGTTCACTAGCCGTGACTGCAGATAATTTTGAAGATTGAACATCAGGGCACATGTCTTACGAAACAGCTGGATCAAGATGTTTTTGTCAGCAGAGAATCATGCATGAGAACCCAAGCATTCTAACATTATTACAGCTGCTGAAGCGAGTGTGGAGAAGCACTTCCTGATACATGTTTCATGCTTGTGAATGCGGTGCTAGTCAAAAGTTTTAGCACCGTGTTGTAATTACTATACTTGAACAACTGCATGGTGATTAGAATCAAAATCGGAATGTGTGAATTTTTTAAAGGATTCTTTAACGTTGAAATTGAATTCAACACCATAAATAACAACTACAGTGGTTGAATAATAATTACAGTACAACATCCATGTAAGATGATGACAAACATTTGATTAGGATGCAACCATTTTCTGAACTGCTTAATCCTAATTAGGGTCGGGAGGAGGCTGTAACCCATCCGGCCAACTCTGGGTGAGGGCAGAGTACACCCTGGACAGCTCACCAGGCCATCACAGGGCAGAAACACACCATATACAGTGAGACATAGCCGGCCATCAAGCTTTTCCTCCTACCAACCCCCATCTTTTTACGCATTCGGAGGTGACCTTACACACTTGGAGGAAAGAACCATCAGCTTCTTTGTATAGATGGTGAACACAAACAGGGAGATGATAGGCTGGTGATGAATGACAGGGAGCTGAGCTTTTGAGCCTTAATAAGCATATGCTGTCACTCCCATAAGAACTCTGTCAATTGGCTCCCACTCACAGGGATTCGAACCTTCGATCTCCAGGTTGATCGTCACGCAGTTTGCCGATGCACCATGTACAAGTCCTTGTGTCGGTTTTGTAGGTTTTTTAGTTCATAGTCCAGGTCTGGTCTTTTCGTACATTTGATAAGGGCTCAATAGTCCAGACAGAAAGAAATCCCAGAAAGTTTATCTTGGTTTCTCAGGATGCAAAGTTTTCAGTGGCAGTAGTGGTCTAGTGGTATAGGGCGCTGGATCGCTGATCCAAAGTTTGGGGGTTCAAGTCCCACTCTCCACAAGGTTGTGCTAGCTGGTAATGGTAACGTCAATACTGTGCCTGCATACAATTACTGTAAAGTTACATCTTTAAAATTCATATAACCTAGAGATTGTAAGTTCGAATCTGGGTTAGTATGACAGCCACCCATCACCAGAAGTTCCTGGGAGCTAATTGGCTGAGCTCTCACAGGGAGGTGAGTGTATGCCATCCCTCCCTCCCGTCACTCACAGGGATCACCAGCCAATCATGGGTGTCTGTGAGCTCATTTGTACGAGGGGCAGATGGCACTTTCCCTCCTATTGTTAGGCCGCACCGAAATGTGAGCCACTCCACCGAAAGTAGGCTGTTGCATACAAAAATGAAAAATGAGGTTTTTACACAGTCAGATAGAGGAGTCCCAAAGATGCAAAATGCAGCAAAAAATTTTGTCAATACTGTACCTTGAAAACTGACCAAGCTATGCAATTTCTTGTGTCAGCATTCAACTAAAAATTTCACAAGCTGTTTTAGAGAAAAATGAGCATAAAGATTGTCCTTCTTCCAAGATCATTAGTCCTTAGCAACCAAAGATTTTTATGCACCTCAGTCATATAAACTTTTAGAAAAAATGTCTAGGAAAAGTTTTAGGAAGAGATAAGAGAAATAATTTTCATTTTAATAGGCCCTTTTAAAACCCATCAGTCACGGTGGTAACCCCCCAAAAAATGAACAAAAAACAAAAAAAAAAAAACGATTTTTTTTTTTTTTCCTGTTTATTCCAATAAGATCAGTACAGTTGTACCTCACTTTACAAAATTGATCCATTCCAGAGCCTTTTCCTTAACCTAGAATTTTTGTTAATTGAACCGCATTTTACATGTAAAACGTGTGATTCGTTCCAAGTCCCCCGATTAAAAATTATAAAAGCATACCTTTTTAAGACCTCCTTCTGCTTCAATATCGATGGTAGACGGGTTTGGCCATATCCCTTTGTGATATCACGAGCCTGCTTCCGCTTTTCACTTGACCGCACATGTGTTGACCATGTCTTCTTAGCAGAGTTATAATCTTACAAATGTTTATGGAAGGTTAAAGCCCGCGTCAAAAAACAGTAACTCTGCCTTTTACACGAAAAGCATTATGGGAGATGCAGCTCCATAATAGCCAATGGGAGGGACCTGTGTCATCCCTCCTAGCCAATGGGAGGCCAGTGGGGTGGGATGTTGAGAGATAGTCAGATGGGCAAGCAGCTCATGCATTGTTTGAATGGTGCGTTTGGCTTGTTTCGTAAGGAGAACTTATTTCGTATACAGAGACAAAAAATTTTGGAAAATGTTTTTCGTAACCTGGATTTTTCGTTTGCTGGGACTATCGTAAGGTGAGGTACCACTGTATGTATCTTTTCGACCATTATATAAAGGTTCAAATGCCTTCAAATGATACTGATTGAAAAAACACTGTCAAGTTCAAACAGTCACACTGAAATTAAGAAAACTATATATAACAAAACTATATAACAAAACTTTCTGATCACTTTATACATGAAAGCTTCATCAACTCTGCCCTCATCATTATTATCTGAATCAATATCCTGCTCAGCAGAAAGGATCACATCATCACAAACACAAGAAACTGACTCATGAACACTTTTTTATTAACAGATGCCTCTTCTTCATCAAAATCAAAATCTTCATCAATCTGGCATAATCATCATCAGTTTGTTCATCTGGAAAAGGAATGAAACATTTAAGTATTTTTCAGGTCTTCACCAATTTTTGTACAAAACTAAACAACCCACGGTCCAGCATGTCCAGACAAGATTACACACAAATCAAATAATCAAAAAATTTCATAATCAAATTTTGCATGCAGAGAAAAATACTCACCGGAAATAATCTTCAGGAACGCCAAGCAATCTTCAAAGCCCAATTCTCACACGCCAAGCAATCTTCAAAAGCCCAATTCTCACATTGAATTTAGCATCTATACTAATGCTGCTAGACATCATAGATGACATTTCAACTCTCCTTTTCCAGAAATTGTGTAGTCACAATCTTATAAATAAACTTAATGACTGTTATTGAAGAGAACGTCGGAGATAAATTCAGCATGCAGTAAACCGCAAGTTAACGTGTAATGGGCACTGCGCATGTGTAAGCCTGAGCTGACCAATCAGTGTGCTTGTTTCAGATCTTCCTTAGCAACTAGCCTGCATTGTTTACAAGCATATCGTCTTCATAACCTTGATTTTATTCTCTGAACCGGCATGGATGCTCATTTTAATATCAAAACAGGATCCAAAATGGAAAGACTACTTCACGGCCGTTCTTCTGGTGTATGGATTATAGTGTGTCTTATACCAAACTCGGTGAATAATTGCAATGAAAACCAGTAAGTTTTGCTACTGTTTTTATCTAGTTTTATGAGGGTACTCGCCAGAAGAACAGGGAAAAAAATAAATTTTTAGTGAGTTTTACTCGATTTCACATGAACAAGTGATAGTTGAATAAAGTACTTGTTTTAATAGTTTATGCAAAAATCCGAATTTAGAATAAACCATTTTTACTTTTCTGGCCTTTATCTCAAAAGTGGTCTGTGCAACAAGCGCCTACTATCGGTGGAGCGCCTCACAAATATGCATGCATTGAGGTTCGAAAAGAGACAGGTGGGTAGCCGAGCATGTCACAGAGGTGGCGTGTGCTGCTTTCGCCCCTCCCTGTTCGGTGTGGTTGTGTTATAGGGAAGGCAAAAACCCAATGGGTGGAATTGGGTGCGACTAAATTAGAGAGACATGGAGGGTTAGCAGGGTGTTTGGACCAGAGACCCCAACTACTATGCCACGAGTTCTGAGTTCAGGCTTGGCATCCACTTACAGACCATGTTATGAATTGAAGATTTTGGTTTACTTCATGCACATATTCATGAAATATGAAGTTCACTCAGTCAATCTTTTACTCTTGTCGTGGAAAGATTCTATCGATGGTGAGTATATTGGACGGGAAGGTTTACTGGGCGTCGCAGCAGGGAGTGTGGGGTTTAGTAAACGGTCAGTTTAGATTGAGTGTCACTTACTGTAATGGGATTGACTGCAGCGCTGCTCCCCTCACAAGTCTATTAAAAGACAGCATGAGAAATTACCCTACGGTTTAAAGATGCTGTGAGTGCTGGTGACTCACTGGGCTGAAGGTCTTGATCTGAGCTTCCACTGATTTAATCTGAAGGCAATTTGTTTGTTTGTGTCCTCTGTATTGTCTTTTGTAATAGTCCATGTGAGTTGAGGTTTTTTTTTAGGATGCTTAGATGAAATAAAATTCATGTCTGCCTATGAATCAGATAACTTGAGAGGTATTTAAAGGAAATGAGATAGACATGAGGATAATTTGGGGTGTAAAGTATGCAGAGGTCATGTAAATCAGGGATTTGCGACTTGGAGCTTGTGACCATACAGATAAAGCTGATTCATGTGATTCATGATCCTCTGTGGCACAGTGGCTAAGTTCGAATCCTGATGATGTCATAGCCATCAGTTTCCAAGAGCCCAAGCAAGTGAACTTGATTTTCTGCTCGCTCTCTGTGTGTGTGTGTGTGTGTGTGTGTGTGTGTGTGTGTGTGGGGGTACTCTTTCTCTTTTTTTATCAGAGCCGTTACCATGACACAAGTTAATCAGAGGGGTGCATGTGTCACTGTGTGTGTTTGTGTCCAGATAGTGCTTTCCTCTGAATGTGCATAAGGGTGGAAAGAATATCATCAGATGACCCTGTCTCCTGTGTGATATGAAAGAGTCAGGACTAACCTAAAGAGAAAACCTGGGAAGAATTAAGTTAGGCATTGCTTGTTTGACAATATTATGACCTAGTTACACCTTAAGCAGTTATAACAAGATGTTGTGAGCTTGCAGTCTACCAGATGTGAACCCTGCACAGCAAAACATCCTACAACTTCTCTTAAAATGAGTTAGTCATGCAGTATGTTTCTAATACATTTAAGCATAATGCTATATTTTATATTAGGATTTTATATATAACACACTCCTGTTTGTTTGTGTGTGTGTGTGTGTGTGTGTATATGTGTGTGTGTGTATATATATATATATATATATATATATATATATATATATATATATATATATATATATATATATATATATATATATATACACACACACATACACACACACACACACTGGTCCTTCTCAAAAAATTAGCATATTGTGATAGTTAATTTATTTTCTGTAATGTACTGAGAAAAATTAAACTTTCATATATTTTAAGATTCATTGCACACCAACCGAAATATTTCAGGTCTTTTATTGTTTTAATACTGATGATTTTGGCATACAGCTCATGAAAACCCAAAATTCCTATCTCAAAAAATTAGCATATCATGAAAAGGTACTCTAAACGAGCTATTAACCTAATCATCTGAATCAACCAATTAACTCTAAACACCTGCAAAAGATTCCTGAGGCTTTTAAAAACTCCCAGCCTGGTTCATAACTCAAAACCGCAATCATGGGTAAGACTGCCGACCTGACTGCTGTCCAGAAGGCCATCACGGACACCCTCAAACAAGAGGGTAAGACAGGAAGAAATCTGAGTGAATACGCTGTTCTCAGAGTGCTGTATCAAGGCACCTCAGTGGGACATCTATGGGAAGGAAAAAGTGTGGCAGAAAACGCTGCACAACCAGAAGAGGTGACCGGACCCTGAGGAAGATTGTGGAGAAGGGCCGATTCCAGACCTTGGGGGACCTGTGGAAGCAGTGGACTGGGTTACAGGTGCCGCATTTCCCAGGTCAAGCCACTTTTGAACCAGAAACAGCAGCAGAAGCACCTGACCTGGGCTACAGAGAAGCAGCACTGGACTGTTGCTCAGTGGTCCGAAGTACTTTTTTCGGATGAAAGCAAATTTTGCATGTCATTCGGAAATCAAGGTGCCAGAGTCTGGAGGAAGACTGGGGACAAGGAAATGCCAAAATGCCTGAAGTCCAGTGTTGAGTACCCACAGTCAGTGATGGTCTGGGGTGCCATGTCAGCTGCTGGTGTTGGTCCACTGTGTTTTATCAAGGGCAGAGTCAATGCAGCTAGTTATCAGGGGATTTTGGAGCACTTCATGCTTCCATCTGCTGAAAAGCTTTATGGAGATGAAGATTTCATTTTTCAGCACGACCTGGCACCTGCTCACAGTGCCAAAACCACTGGTAAATGGTTTACTGACCATGGTATTACTGTGCTCAATTGGCCTGCCTACTCTCCTGACCTGAACCCCATAGAGAGAATCTGTGGGATATTGTGAAGAGAAAGTTGAGACACCAGACCCAACACTGGATGAGCTGAAGGCCGCTATCGAAGCATCCTGGGCCTCCATAACACCTCAGCAGTGCCACAGGCTGATTGCCTCCATACCACGCCGCATTGAAGCCGTCATTTCTGCAAAAGGATTCCCGACCAAGTATTGAGTGTATAACTGAACATAATTATTTGAAGGTCGACTTTTTTTGTATTAAAAACACTTTTTTTTATTGGTCGGATGAAGTATGCTTATTTTTTGAGAGAGGGATTTTTGGTTTTTCTTTACTTTTTTGCCAGCATTATCAATATTAAAACAATAAAAGGCTTGAACTACTTCAGTTGTGTGTAATGAATGTAAAATATATGAACGTCTAATGTTTATCAGTACATTACAGAAAAGAATGAACTTTATCACAATATGCTAATTTTTTACGAATCCCTGAATATGAAAAATACAATATATGAAAAACATTTTCCTAAATTTTTGTCATCTGTATACGAAACAACTTATTATGAAAAGCGCCAAACGCGCCATTCAAACATTGTATGAGTTGCTCTTCCAACATCTTGTCCCGCTGGCCTCCCATTGACCAGGAGGGAGCTGACGCTTCATAGTACTGTACCGATAATGCTTGTTGGTCACATGTGTAAAGGAGAGACGTACTGTTGGTTCGTACGTTTTTTTGAGAGTGCTCATTGCAGCTTTTTCGTTTTTTAAGTTGTTTCATTTAGTAAATGTTGAATAAATGTGGCACGCTCTGCCGAATGTGGGCAAAACGCGGCTCATCCGGACCTCCAATCCCTCAAGCAAACAGGTGAATGTTGAGTACTCAACAAGTATTCAAAGCGCACTTACCTGCTTGACAGATCGGCGGTCCGGATGAGCCGCACACCGTCTCAAAAGCTCCGGCGTTGGCTGCGACATCGCTTGCATTCAGCAGAGAGCGCCACATTTATGGGCGGTGCCCGCATCGTCTGAAGAACATGATCTTCATGTGCGGCCATGGCACTTGCCAGCTGTGCGGCGACCGCATGAGCGAGTGCCCCATCTGCCGGTATTAGTTCTCCGTGCTCTGAGTGTGGGTGGCGCTCGCATTCAGTGGAGCGTGCCACAAATGTTTAATAATGAATAAAAAATGTTTAATAATGGATTAATTAATCAATATGTTAATCTTCTTTAACTCTCGACTGTTCCCTTCAGGGGTCTCCGCAGCAAATCATCTGCCTGCATCTTCTCTTATGCCAGTGACCTTCATGTTCACCTTCCTCACATCCATAAATCTCTTCTTTGGTCTTCCTCTAGGCCTTCTGCCTGGCAGTTCCAATCTCAGCATCTTACTAACAATATATAATATACTCACTATCCCTCCTCTGTACATGTCCAAACCATCTTAATCTAGCCTCTCTGACTTTGTCTCCAATACCTCTAACATGTGCTGTCCCTCTGATGTGCTCATTCCTGATCCTATCCATCCTCATTATTGCCAAAGAGAACCTCAACATTTTCATCTCTGCTACCTTCAGCTCTGCCTCCTGTCTTTTCCTCAGGGCAACTGTTTCTAAACCATATAACATCTTGTTAAAATGTTTAAATGGTTTAATAAATAATTTTCTTTTACTTTTAACACATTTTATACATATTTCATACAAAATTGGTGTACTTTTATAATTTTTAAAGGGTTTATGGGGTAGTGTTGGGAGCCTTGGAACGAATCACACGTTTTACATGGAAAATGCGCCTCTAATTACGAAAACTCCAGGTTCTGAAAAATTTGATGGAATGGATTAATTTCGTAAGAAGGGGGCTGACTGTGTATACAGTTTTTTATAATTAATTTTCCATGATACGAGCTTCGATCCCACAAAAAGCTGCACAGTGATTCCTCAGCTAACAAATTTAATCCGTAAAGAGGTCGAGCTCATAAGCCTAAAAGTTTGTTAGATAAAACAATTGATGATGGCCTGTTTCTTTGCATATGAAGATCAGGGAAGGATTGGGGAGTTGCAAGCCTACTGGTGTCTGTAGAGGCCAATGCGTGATGCACAGGCTCTGCTGCAACGTGGTAGTCGAAGGGATATTATTAGGTCAGAATGACCTGTTGGTAGTGCGTGAAGCTTGTTGGCGATGACATTCTTTATGATGAAACCGACACCTAACTGGCGATGTTCCTCCTTTCCTCTTCCGCTCCAGAAAAGGGTGTAGTCTGCTCCATGTTCAACAAGTGATCCTTCTTCAGTAAAGCGAACCTCACTGAGTGCTGCAATGTCAATATCAAGCCTACAGAGTTCTTTAGCCACGAGAGCAGAGCGTCTTTGTGGATGATCGTTGTTGTCCGACCCCAACATATTACATGAACATTGCGTGCTGGAATGTACATACTATCATCTTTGCTTTGCACCGGGTAGGGAGATGACCCGTTTGCAGTGGTGAGCCAACCGGGTAGGATGAGACGAGCAATTTGTGGGTCACCTTTTCTAGACCCGTCTCCATGTGGCGCAAGCAGCGCTGTCCTTAAAAAGGCTGTTTGGTTGTCCTGTGTGAAATCGGATGATGTCGTTGTCTCATTCGACAATCAAACGACCTGTTATAACAGGACCACCTACATGCAGGCTTGAAGACTGCAGCTTCCAGTGCCATCTTGCAGTTGCTGTTTTCGCCCCTCCCCCATCGCTGTAGGACTTCCCTGCTCCTCTTCCTGCCTGCACTGGTTTCTTAAAATGACAGTCAGCCCATGCCAACCAATTGTCAGTCTTTTGGTCCAGGGACATTCCACAGTAGCTCAGCAGGCTGAGACGGCTGTGGTGACCTCAGGACTGTAGGTTTTATATCAGTGTTTCCTTCTCCTAGATGCACTGTCCACCAAGACTAACGAGCTGCGTCTGCCTGGAGATAAAGAACAATTAAAATAAAACATAATAAAGATAGATAAAACAATTATTCCCATAAGAAATAACAGAACATCAATTAATCCGTTCCAACCCCCTGCCAAACTCATAACCTGCCACAAACACGTATATTTGACCGAATATATTAAAGATAAACATGTATTATTAATATGAAATATTTATTGTTTTACATGTACATGAACATTAATAATAATTAATAATAATAAATAAAACAAGAATAAACAATAAGTCAACTAACCCTTCTGATTATCAACTGTGGCGAAGATGTCACATGAGCAGGCAGGAGGTGGTGTGTAACGGAGGAGAATTTTGTGTGTATGCAAGCTACGAGTGCCAGTGAGGAAGGGCTCATCGTGAGCTTCCACAAGGCCAGTGCTTCTCAAATAGTGGGGCGCGGGGTGGGTGGGTGGGGAGTGTTTTTTTTTTTTTTTTTTTTTTTAAAAGTATTTTTATTTATTTATTTTTTTGTTTATTTATTTTATATCTCTGTGTATTTTGGATACAGCTGCGATTGTGCGGTGATGGAAAGTCAAACAAGGATAATTTATTTTTAACAGTCGGTTATTATTCCAGTTTTTGAATGTTTTGATGTATATTACAGTATATTCTTAACTTTGTAACATGTGACTGCATCAACACTTATTTTATCATAAGTCGTTTTTCCAAACACATTTCTTTATTTCAGTACTGTTTCTGGCTTCCATGCTGGATTTCAGTAAACTCTTTGGCGTGTTTCCTTGGTGGTTTCCTCAGTGGGCTAATCTTGCATTTGCATACTCTGCAAACAGCTGATGCTTGCGCCTTGTCTGCCAAGTGTCACCAAGCAGAAAACATGGGGCAAAGACAATCTACAGAACTTCCTCTTCTTTATTATTGGTAGGTTTGTGTTGATGTGCCGGAAGTATTCAGAACAAGTTTAATGCCCAGGTCTTTTGTTTTCTGTCCTGGAATAGGTTGTTCAGAGTAAACGTTCATTTTAACCCTTATAAAGGGTGTGTGACAATATGAGACATTCTTACCAATATCTGTACCTATTAAAGTTGCAGAACAACATGTGACAGCAAATGTGAGGCGCTCCACCGCACGCTTGTCGCACGGACTACTTTTGAGAAAATGGCCAAAAAAGTACAAGTGGTCATTTTTAAAAAAAATTTTTTTTTATTGAAATTCGGATTTTTGCATAAACCATTAAAACAAGTATTCAACTATTACTTGCTGAAGTGAAATCGATTAAAACTCACTAAAAATGTCTTTTTATTTCCATTTTTCTGATGAGTACCCTCATAAACTAGATAAAAACTGTAGCAAACTTACCGGTTTTCTTTGCAATTATTCAGAGTTCGGTACAAAGACACATTATAATCCATACACCAGAAGAACGGCCGTGGAGTCGTCTCTCCATTTTGGATACTGTTTTAATATTAAAATGCTGTTTCAGGGAATAAAATAAAGGTTATAAAGACGATATGCACATAAACAATGCAGGCTAGTTGCTAAGGAAGATCTGAAATGAGCACCCTGATTGGTGAACTCGGTCATATGCTCACATTGCACATGCTCAGTGCCCGTCACACGTCAACTTCCTGTTTACTTCCTGATGCTAGTATACCGCATGTGGAACTTATCTCCGACTTTCTCTTCAATAACAGTAAGTTAGTTTATAAGATTGTGAATACACATAATTTCTGTAAAAGGAGAGTGAAATGTCATCTGTGATGTCTAGCAGCATTAGTATAGATGTTAAATTCCATGCTGGAATTCGGCTTTTAAGAAGATTATTTCTCTCTCTGTCCGTCTCTGTCTCTTTGTCACATACACGGTGTGCGAATGGTTAAATGAGCAGCATCCAGATGAACTAATGCAATTTGAATGGAAGAAAATACAGTCTATGAAGGGAGTGGGGCAAATGGTGCAATAGATGTACAAATGAGCAGTCACCCACTGCTTACAGTGTGTGTGTGTGTGTGTGTGTGTATGTGGGAGTGAGATACCTCAGGTCTGCTGGAATATTAGGAAAGACATGATTCCATTGCAATTCAGTCAAAGAAAATCCCATATGCTCAGTATTCTGTACTTTAGAAACTTAATATGAGAATTGTGTGAGTATTGGTATTTTTCTCTGCATGAAAAATTCGATTATGGAATTTTTTTTGATCATTTGATTTGTGTGTAATCTTATGTGGACTGGACATGCTGGATCGTGGGCTGTTTAGTTTTGTATGAAAATTGGTCAAGACCTGAAAAATACTTAAATGTTTCATTCCTTTTACATATAAACATCATTTGTACACTTTGAAATCTATAACATTATCATACAATTGTGATGTATCATTGTATCATTGTCATGTAATCCACTGTACTGGCTCCATTTGATGTAACGCATGTAAATTCACCTTGTTGGTCATTGATCATCCTACCATTAAGGATATGTATTCTAAAAGTTTTACACATTTCCACTAACTGTTTTACAAAATTGTTCAGTGTGATGTCTTTGTTGTTTCTGGCCATTTCAAAGTTATCAATGGGATAATCATCAATATCTTTGTCAACAAAATCTATACAGTCATCCCTTGCCACTTCGCGATTTGAGTATCGCGGTCTTGGTACATCGTGGTATTTAAAAAAAAAATAAATAAAAATATTCATAAAAAATTCAAAATTCGTGCTGAAACTCACATGTAAGCAAGCGGAAGGCAGGGACCCAAGGCAGGCTGCGTCCATTGTTTCCAAACGACAGACTGAAGTGCCCCTCCTCCCCAGTTCAGGCAGGGACCGCCCACTCAACTCGATCTCTCAAGCTGATTGGCTTAGACGCGTGATGCTGTTGCCTCCCGCCCACTCAACTCAATCTCGCAAGCTGATAGGCTTAGACGCGTGACACTGTTGCCTCGCACATTCCCGTGGGATTTTTTTGTGTTTTTGTGATCTTACTGTATAGTGTTTTGTGAACGTCCTGCACCGCGGAGAAGAGCTATTGTCAGAGGCGAGTACAGTACTTAAAGTATTTATATATAAATTCTATTTAAATATTAATACATTACAGTATTTACATATGCATATAAATGTGTAACGTTTAATATACACTTCTTGATATTGTATAGACACGAAAACATATAGAAATGAGACAACATGGTAGAAATGGGCGGGGTGTTCCTACTTTGCGGTTTTTCGAATATCGCGGCCAGGTCTGGTCCTACATTATCCGCGATATTCAAGGGATGACTGTATTATCATTTGGTATATAATCTAAAAGTGTGACTGTCCGTACATTTAAATCACCAGCAAGTCACAACCAATTTTCTGGATAATCACAACTGATACTAGACAGGTAGTCCTCTAGTGTAGAAATCCCTTCATGTTTACCATTTTCATAAATATCAGAGTTTTCAGGAGATATGTATGCAAATATTAAAATGACATTTCTAGCCCACTGTAACATGGTGGTTTTCAAGAGCACAACAGTGTCTTCAAAATTTAGATACAATCTACACAGATCAGCATTAGTCCATGAATTTCTAATGAATATTGACACTCCACCACTATGTCTTCCAAAGTGTTTGGTTTTCTCTCTGAAACAAGTAAATGATCGAAAACCGGTCAAAAAGATTCCAAAGTCGTCTTTGCCTCTTGCAAAAGATTCACAGAAGGCGATAACATCATATTGACTGCAGAATACTTTTACCTGTGAGGATGGAGTGTCATATTTACAAAGTCCTTCAATATTCCATGAAAGAATACTGATTTGTGAGGGGTCTTGGCTGTCACATCAACTGCTGACAGTGTTGTTTTCACTGGGGTTCATGATTGGAGTAGCCTCCCCTGGCACACTAGATTTACTTCCGGGTCCAAACAAGTGCGTCCTTGAGGCACTATCAGACAGCGGAGGATCAGAAGTCGATTTATTTCTACGGGTAATGTTCACAACTTTGTCAGTTTCTCTATCATACATAAAGACTTCCCCATCCATGATCAACTTGGTCAAATGCATTTTAGGTGTTTTCTTGCTTTTAAGGCTTCACTGAACAAAGACGATAGTGCTCGCCGATCTTCGCAAATCTTCAATGGAAAGTCCTCTGTCACCCACATTCCAGAGTCCCTGTCGAGAGTTTTTCTCACTTTAATGAACACATAGCTAAATTCCAGTTATCCAAAGACCTAAGCAATGATAGAAGAGCCTTTCTTACCCGGGTTTAATCTATGTGCTCTTATTATGACTATATCATCCACATTATCGAGGCGCAATGTTTGTTTCAGGAATTCGCGCACTACCTCCTTTTCTCCATTTAGACCGTGGAAGATTAGGTTGTCTCTGCGATCTCTGCACTCCATACCTTCTCGTTTCTCCGCCATGCTGTTCACTGTTCGTCTCAGCTGTGTGTTCTCCTTTTGTAGGTTTTGTATTTTTTGATTGAAGTCTGTCGCCATATTTATTACCTTGTCTTCTAGACTTGCGTATCTCTTGTTAAGCGACGTCAGTTCGGATTTTATGTCTGTTAAAACCTTCAGCATATCAGAACTTTCTTGAATGAATACTTCAATTGCACCGATCTGTTTGTTGAAGCGTACTCTGGTTTCTGGTAGTCGAGCCCTTCGCTTGCTTAGGAGGTCCAGGATTTGCCTCCACATCGCCACATGCGACAAGCAAAGTGCTAAACAAAATTAATAGTCTTAAGCACTTTTTAACCCATTTCCCTTTGGCGTGTACACTTAAATTCAATAATGTTATAGATTGACAAACAAGTGCCAAGGGTAGTCAGCGTTGGCTAGTGGAATAGCAGACTGATGATCATGAAGATTTTGCCAGTCCATGGACAAAATGTGTGTGGAAAGATGAGTATAGTGATGAGTTTCTAGAAAAATTTAACAGTTTGTTTACACAGTGTCAGGAGCATTTACTGCATATGTTGGATATAGACATTAACGTAGTAATATCAGAGCTTGTGAGGCTTTATCAGGAAGCTGCATCTAGAAATAAGAGTGTATGGCTCTAAAGGGTCAACAAAATTTAGGACTCAACCTGAGTGGTGGGATAATGAACTAGAGGATCTGAAGCATGCAAAATACGTGGCACTGCGTGCACATGGAGATCATGGGGAAGATATTAATTTGTTTATAATATTGCATGAGCAGTTTAAGTGTATGTATAAATTAAAAAGAAAGATGTGTATATGTGTATATATGTATGTGTGTGTATGTATGTGTGTGTGTGTGTATATATATATATATATATATATATATATATATATAAATAATTGGTTCCCAGAAAGTGTGTGTAAGGCGAAAAGTTCGTCTTCCGAACATTTATTTCCCATAAGAAACCATTAAAATGAGAATAATCCGTTCCCAGGTCCCCATAAAACATAATTTTCTACTAAATAAGCCTTAAAACTACACAAAAATATACCTTATTTTATGTATAATAAATGTGCTATTGTATTCTAATTAAAGAAATAAACTATACTGTATAATAAAGTCGTTTTATTTACCTTTGTGATGGTAGTTGATGGAATGGAGTGGGAGGAGGAGGGAGGGAGGGAGGGAGGGACTTACTGTTTGGAAGGAGAGTTTGGAAACGCCTACTGTTTGGAAACACCCTTAGCCACACACGCACCCTTAATAGCTTCCTTGTTCTTAAGGATGGGAGCAATGGTAGACTTAGCGTACTGGTACTGGGACGCTAAGTCACACAAACGCACACCTCGTTCATGTTTTTCAATGATCTCCGCCTGTGGTGGGGTCTTTTTCGGTCCCATAATAGCAAAAGTACACTCAATATGGTCCAAAATGTCTAGCAAACACAAACCACTTCCGCATTCAAAGAAAGGGGGTGACGAACTGTGATGCCATGAGCGTGCGTCAGCTTCTCGTGGCTGCCACCGTGGCGCTGTTCGACCGCGTGGTTTGATTCGTCCGCCGAGAACTAGTTCGTCAGCAGAGACTATCTTCTTCTTCTTCTTTTCCTTTCGGCTTTTCCCTTCAGGGGTCGCCACAGCGAATCATCTGCCTCCATCTCACCCTATCCTTTCGTCAGCAGAGACTATATGCTCGCAAATTTAATGTTCTTGAGGCGAAAAGTTCGTGAGCTTAAGCGTTCGTCAGCGGAGGTTTTACTGTGTATATATATATATATATATATATATATATATATATAAAATCATAGAAAACAAAGACAGTGTTTACAATAGAAATGATCCAAAATATATTGGAAAACTGTGAGACTGGCCAAAACTTTTAATAGAGTATCATCATCAATCACAACTAAGGAATGGACTGAATATTTTTCCTCACTTTTAAATGTTCCCCATGTGCCCCCTGTATGTACTGGGGAATATCAATATGATAATGAGAGTGGCTCTTGTGACATTTTGAATATCCCCATATCTCAAGAAGTTGTATCTCACATAAACAGACTTGGTAGTAATAAATCACCTGGATCTGATGGTTTGGCTACAGAGTTCTTGAAACACCCAAAAAGTAGTGTAGCAATGGTTTTAGCTTATGTATTTAATAATATAACAGATAGTGGGACTTTTCCAGTGTCATGGGGTAAAAGTATTATTTGGCCGCTGCTCAAATCTGAGAACTAGGAAGATGTTAATAACTATAAAGGTATTTCCTTAATTGACTCTCTATGTAAAGTGTTCACATCCATTCTCAATGCAAGATTGAAAGACTATTGTGAAAGAAATTGTATTATTGATGAATCTCAGACTGGCTTCAAGTCAAACTATTCAACTGTTGATATGTTTATTTTGCAGTCTTTAGTCCAGAAATATGCTTGGAAAAGGAGGGGTAGGTTTTACTGTTTTTGTCGACTTTTCCAAGGCATTTGATACAGTGAGACATGATTTACTACTAAGTAGTCTCCGGGATATTGGGATAAGAGGTAAATTTCTTAACATACTCAGTTTCATGTATACAAATCTATTTTCATGTGTCCGGGGTGAAAATGGATTGACTCAGTACTTTGCTTGTAATACTGGTACCCGTCAGGGATGTATACTTAGTCCACAATTGTTTATTATTTTTATTAATAAGCTTGTTCATCTTATGGCAGATATTGGTGGTAAAGGTGTCTTTGTATCCAATGATTTTAAATATATATTTGCTATTATGTTTGCTGATGATGTTTCGTTAGTTGCTGATATTGCTTTACAATTACAAAGGAAAATTAATGCATTAGAGGTGTTCTGTGATTTAACTGGTATGAAAGGAAATTTGAATAAGACAAAGGTGATGGTCTTCAGAAATGGTGGTCCATTGAGGAGTCATGAGAAGTGGAATTTTAATGGTAAAAATATCCAAGTTGTATCTATTTACAGATACCTAGGTATTGTGTTCTCAAAAGTTGGTTGGTTGGTCTCAAGCTCAAAGTTGTTTAGCAGCTCAAGGCACTAAAGCTATTATGGTTATTAATAGATTTCAGAATAAATTTAGTTTCTTACCATGTAATGATTTGTTTAAAGTATTTGATACTATTGTTAAGCCAATCTTGTGTTATGGTTCAGAAATATGGGGCACTTCTTTCTGCAAAATAATTGAAAATGTACAAATTAAGATGTGCAAAAGAATATTAAAGGGTAAATGAAATACTTGTAATGTAATGGTTCTAGGTGAATGTGGTAGGGTACCTCTTTAATTATGCTATATGACCAGAGCTGTAAGATATTGGTGTAAATTATGTATGGACGAATCTCAGTGGCCTTTTCAGTGTTATAAGATGCTTCTATCATTAGATGAGAGAGGTTGAATAACTTGGGCTAGTCACATTAAGAATATTATTTTCAAATATCAATTTGGATTTGTATGGGTATCTCAGGAAGTGGGTGATGCGGAAATGTTTATTCGCTCTTTTAGGCAAAGATTGATAGATAACCTTAAACAGGAATGGCATTTACAACGAGAGTCTGCCAGACTCATTCTCACACAAGCAGTTTAAATCAATTGTACATGTAGAGACATGTCTTATATCACCTTTACCAGTACATTATAAGATGGTATTAGCTAGATTTAGATGCAGTAATTTTAGAATTGCTGTTAATAAAGGAAGAAACAACAGTACATTATATGAGAATAGGTTATGTACATATTGTTTTGAAAATGGGAAAAGTTATATCGCGAATGAAGAACACGTATTACTGTTTTGTGAACGGTATAATCCGTTGCGCTTTTAGCTTTTGGGTGTGTGTGTGTGTGTGTGTGTGTGTGTGTGTGTATATATATATATATATATATATATATATATATATATATATAATTATGAATTTACATTTGTAAATTTGATATCAGTTCAGAAATACAGCTTGTTAAAAAGGATATGCACATACTTATATAAAGTACAACAAATAATTGAGAAAAATGATAAATTATGTTGATACGTATATGTACAATTACCTTTTTTTCTCTTCTTTTTTTCTCTCATACACGAGCCTATGTAATGAAAAGCACACAGTGTTTTCATGCCATTATGAGTGTATAATGGGCCTATGGCCTTTGTACTGAATAAACGTCTGTCTGTCTGTCAACATATAAACAAACTGATGATGATGATGATGCCAGCTGTGTTGATGAAAATTTTGATGTTGATGAAGAAGAGGCATCTGTTAATCAAAGTGTGATGACTGGTGTTTGTGAAGATGTGATTTTATCTGATGAGCAGGATATAGCTGATAATTCTGAGGGCAGATTTGATGAAGCTTACTTGTATAAAGAGATCAGAGAGTTTTGTAATATGGTTATCTTTATATATATATATATATATCATAATTTCAGTGTGATTGTTTGAACCCGACAGAGTTTTGTTTTTTTTTTGTTTTTTTTCGCCCAATTAGTATCATTTGAAGGCATTTGAACCTTTATATAATGGTCAAAAAGATACATACTGATCTTATTGGAATAAACAGAAATGAAAAAAAAGTTGGTTTTTGTTAATTTTTGGGGCTTACCACGGGACAGCATATGTAAGACGTTTTGGAGACAAAGTCAGAGAGGCTAGATTGAGATGGTTTGGACATGTACAGAGGAGGGATAGTGAGTATATTGGTAGTAGGATGCTGAGGTTGGAACTACCAGGCAGAAGGCCTAGAAGAAGACCAAAGAGACGATTCATGGATGTGGTGAAGGAGGAAATGAAGGCAGTTGGTGTAAGAGAAGAAGATGCAGAGGATAGGGTGAGATGGAGGCAGATGATTCGCTGTGGTGACCCCTGAAGGGAACAGCCGGAAGGAAAAGATGACCACAGTGACTGATGGGTTTAAAAAGGGCCTGTCTGATTAAAATGAGGATGATTTCTCTTATCTCTTCCTAAAACTCTTCCTAGACATGTTTTCTAAAAGTTTATGTCTGAAGTGCATAAAAATGTTTGGTTGCTAAGGATTAATGATCTTGGAAGAAGTGCAATCTTTGTGATTATTTTTCTCTAAAACGTCTTTTGAAATTTTTAGTTGAATGCTGACCCAAGAAATGCCATAGCTCAATCAGTTTTCAAGGTATTGACAAACTTTTGGCTGCATTTTGCAGCTTTGGGCCTGCTCAGACTGTGTAAAAATTTCATTTGTCATTTTTGGACCCAAGAGCCTACTTTCGGTGAAGTGGCTCACAAATCAACACAAGGGCTGCACAGTGTTCCCATTTAAGGAGAATTGAGTTTGGACCAATACTGTGTTCAGATGATTCGGACAGCGGGGGCATTGGCTGTGAATTAGGCCCAAAGTGCAAGGAGCGCGGGTAGGGTACGAGAGGGGGTGTCCCTCTTCCTGGGGGGGGGGGGGGGGGGGGGGGGTGGGGGCCTCCCCCAGAAATTCTTTCAAAATTTGCAATTGAAATACGGAATCTGCGGCCATCTGGTGATAAATTCAAAAAGAAATAGTCAAAGTATTGATTTAAAAATTCAAAAAACAAGAAGAATTTGTGCAGGTGCTGACAGAATTTCAGTGGTTTTCACCTTTATTCATAGTTCATACATGGCTTACAATTTAAAGGAGCTTCATGCTCATCCACTGATCATGTGCCTCACGTTCAGACCATTTCTTAATTTTGTCTTGATCAGGTTCATCTGGCTGAACCCTCAATCCACCTCAGCTGTTGTACTTTGGTGGTACGAGTGTGCCCCAAAATGTCTCATTCGTTAATTGGTGTATTTCCGATAGATGCCTAACATTTTGACAGCTGTTTAACACTAATTATGAACAAGTTGTAGAACAAAGACGGAAACGAATTACTGGCACAGCGCCAATAATTCCTTGTGCCAATCTATAATAATTTGGGCCACGATTGTGCCAATTTAGCCTAATGGGAACACTGGGGCTGCATCTAAATGCAGTGGTACCTCACCTTACGAAATTAATTCGTTCCAGAAGTGGTTTCATAACCTGAATTTTTTTTTTGTCAGTTGAACCGCATTTTACATGTCTATTGATGGTAGACCGGTTTGGCCATATTCTTTTGCGATATCACTGAACTGCATGCCTCAAGCCCACTTCTTCTTTTTCGCGCGCGTGTCTCTGTGCGTCTCTGTGTGTGTCTGTGTGTGCGCGTGCATTGACCATGTCTTCTTAGCAGAGTTATAATCTTACAAATGTTTGTGCAAGGTTAAAAGCTTGTGCCAAAAAATAAAGTTTCAATGAGCACACTCGAAAAACTCACAAAACAACAGTAACTCTGTCCTTTCCACGAAAAGCATCATGGGTATTATGGAGATACAGCACCATAATAGCCAATGGAAGGGAGCTGCGTCATCCCTCCTAACCAATGGGAGGGCAGTGGTGTGGGATGTGGGGAGACAGGAAATGGGAGAGCAACTAGCGCATTGTTTGAATTTTTAAGATGGTGCTTTTGTAACGTGAATTTGTTTCGTATCTAGAGACAGAAATTTTAGGAAAATGCGTTTCGTAACTTGGATTTTTTGTTTGTTGGGTCTTTCGTAAGGTGAGGTACCACTGTACTGAGTATGTATTGATGTTCTTGTTGTTGATGATGACCGAGGAGATCACGTTTAAAACTGGACGTGGTGTGTCCAGCTGATCAGTCTGATGTGAACTCAGATGACTGCCACACGTGGTCTGCTGGCACGGAAAGTAGGGAGGTGGTGGTGACTCTGGACTTCCGCAACTCTCGTTTTCTCTCAGCTTCTGCCTTCCTGCATTACTCATGCAAAGAGGTTCCTTTGCTGGTATGGTGACACCAGGTGGGGTGGTCAAGGGCTTCTGTTTCTCAAGTATCCGAGGCAATATCAAAGCCCTTCAGTGATGCTTGGGGCATGTTTTTTGTCGCACTTTTCCTGCTCACCCTGTAAGCGCTTGCCCTCTGCCAGTTCACAGTAGACAAGTCTCTTGCGGAGGATTAGTGTTGGGCATGTTAACAACATGGCCAGCCCGTCTGATTTGGGCTAATTGGATACTAATGTAGCATAAGTACTACCCAACCATCCCTGTAGTAGGTTCTATGATTATGTGAGCAAGTAGTAAGCACACAATTTGGATGTACCCTGTCTCAATCTTATCAGTATTTGATCCAAGTGTTTATCGCATTAGTTAAGCTACTTAATAAGTTTAATTCAGCTTTTAGTTCACCAAAACAAATTAATTCATTAATTTTATGTACTGTTTAATCGTAATTAGGGTCATGGGGAGCCTGGCACCCATCTCAGCCGACTCTGGGCGGTGACAGAGTACACCCTGGACAGCTCGCCAGGCCATCGTAGGGCAGAAACACGCTGACGGCTATGCAGCTACTCTTGACGAAAGTCAGCTATGGTTCTTTTACATGAACCTCACACCATAGACAGTGAGAGACATGGCTGACCTTCTACTCTGCCCTCAGATACATATACACTTGAATATAGGCCAGTCTACAAAGTTGTTCCCTTCTTTTCTTTTATTGTTTATTAATTTATAATATTTATGTATCTATTTATTTATTTACTTATATAATATATATGTATGTGTGTATGTTTGTATATGTATCTATTTTTGCACCCCCTACTGATGGTACCTCAAGAGCCTGTAACAGTGAATTTCTCCATTGTGACATTAATAAAGATGTATCTTATCTTATCTTATCTTTGATATCACAGTTAGCTTCATTGGGTGGACAGTTGAGAGTGGGGCTTGAATCCACAACTTTGGGATCAGTGATCCAGCGCCCTATACCAGTAGGCCACCACTGCCCCCAACAAATTAATTTAATTTCATTTAATTTTTCCTTATATATGTGTATGGTACTTAAATCACCTTTGGCGTAATTAGATAACACTCACGCTTGTACCTAGTAATAATTTGGACCAGATGGTTGATGTAATGTGCATGTCTTTGGACTGTGGCTGGAAACCGGAGTACCTAGAGGAAATCTAAACAAGCACAGGGAGAACATGCAGATAGAACATTAAAAAAAAGCACATTGTCCACCCCTACCATATAGTCATATAAATTATCTGGTAAATGATGTTGCATCTTAGATGAGGATGTCTCTCCTGTCTGCTGTGTATGCTTTTAGAGCTACAGGGAGTGGATTAAAAATAACAGATCACATAGCATATTGTAATTATCTTTTTTTTTTTTTTTTTACAAAACAGTTGCTATTACTGTAATTATCTTCTCTGTGTGCAAATATCTTTCACTGTGGTGCCTCTGTCACTTCTCAGTGGTGTGTGTTTGTGTGTGTGTACACACGAGGGTGTGCATGTGTGTGCGTGAGTGCCTGTTTCTGTTATGTGCCCTTGACTACTTCAAGCCACAAAAAGACCCTTAGCCTGCATGGTACATGGCCCTCTAGTACCAGACCAGTCGTAGCGAACCAGGCCATGGAGATTACATTCTCAATGTAGATTTAGTCAAATTTAGACATTTTTGGATATTAGCATAAAAGGCTAATCTGAACATTGAGGTGCTGCCTGGGGAACGAGGTGTGATACGAGGAGTGTGACTCCATTTAAGGAGGAAATAAATGCATAAATAGTCTCCCTTGTGTTCCCTGAATTCTTTCTTAAGCAAAAGAAGGAAGGGTTAACATTGGGTTTTCTGTTCACCATCCTTCAGTAGCCACATTCATTTGAATCAGCAATCTTGTTAGTTTAATTGCCTGTTTAACTACTTTGTTTTGTGTTGCCTTAAAGATTGTGTCTGAGTTGATGAGCAGAAAGAACTGATGACATCATCACTCAGAGAAACATATAACATCTCTACACTAGGAAATATGAAGATGTGCGAGCACTTCAGTTTTTTTGAACCAAGTGGGTTTTTTTTTTTTGTACTAGGCATGGATGGGAAACACTGTGAGGAACCACCATATTTAGTGTAGCAATAATCAGCATTATGATAACGATTGGGTAGAGACAGATAAAGTTCATGCTTCAATGCCTATGGGGCTTTACTCAGGACCTCTGCTAGAACAATATCTACAAAAAGGAAATGGGTGGTGGTGGTGGTGGGGGGGGTAAATTCCAACAGTGAACCAATATACCTTCCCTTTGCAAACCCCTTTGATGTAAACAAACTGTTTCCTCTCCCTAGCAATGCCATGAAAGCCAGCTTCTGATTGGTTTGTTCACCTCCTGCTTATTTCATGCTCTTTCAGATAAACATGGATAATCTGTCTAAAAAAAACACCCCGCCCCTTGACTTGGTACTGGATGGTCATATTTAGAAACATCACTCTAAAAAAAAAAAAAAACTGAATTGCATGTCATCAGGTTGAACACAAGCAGGGTTTTTATTAGTGTAATTAAAAAAAAAAAAAATGTTGTTGTGATGAGTGCTCCAGATTTATGGCAACTGAATCCCTACAGTATTTTAGTGGTGCAGACTAGTGTTATCATTCATAGCTCATGCTAGTAGTTATGAAACTTCTGAACGAACACAAGGCCACTGGAGTATTTTCTGCTTCAATAAGTCACACCATTTGAAGGCTGTCCTTGCTCTCCTGTACTTTTCCAGCAGCCAAGCTGGTTTAGTGGAAGTTTGAAGGACTTCATAGTGACAAAGGTTTCATAATGATCAAATATGTGGATGGCATAAAATGAGGAAGATGCAAGTGTTTTTAAATGTGATTGAGACCATGTAGATGATGATGATGATGATGAATGTGTTGGTGCAGTACTTTAGAATGTGCTTGAGAAAGGAACGGCAGTATTGGGTCAGACTGTGGCTGACGTCACAGTATACTCGGGCTTAATATAGCTACTCAGCTGGAGTTGCCGTGTACAAAGAAAGAGAGTCGTGAAGGTTGAGTGGACAGGACAGCATGTGAGAAAGAAAGCTGTCATTTTTAGTGCAGAGCTTAATGATGAGTGAGGCTTTGTTTTTTGTTTTTTTTGGTAAACTCGTAGTCAGTCTGCAGATGATGTGCTCAATTCATTCCTGGTTATCATTTCTGAATATAAACTTTCTGAGCAACACACACACACACACACACACACACACACACACACACACACACACAGAGTCCCCAGCTGTCCATATTCAATCTTCAATATGTACTGTATGTATGCCCAGATGATGCAGGCTTATTAATAACGTGTGTGTGTGTGTGTGTGTGTGTGAAGTCTTACAAAGAAATTCTGTAAAAATGTAAAAGTGCCCTTAGATGTATTGAAATCATCTTTTCCTTCTGGCTGTTCCCTTCAGGGGTCACTCCAGCGAATTATATGCCTCCATCTCACCCTGTCCTCTGCGTCGTCTTCACTTACATCAACTGCCTTCATGTTCTCCTTCACCACGTCCATGAATCGTCTCTTTGGTCTTCCTCTAGGCCTTCTGCCTGGTAGTTCCAACCTCAGCATCCTACTGCCAATATACTCACTATCCCTCCTCTGTACATGTCCAAACCATCTCGATCCAGCCTCTCTGACTTTGTCTCCAAAACGTCTTACATGTGCTGTCCCTCTGAAGTGCTCATTCCTGATCCTATCCATTCTCGTTACTCCCAAAGAGAACCTCAACATTTTCATCTCTGCTACCTCCAGCTCGGCCTCCTGTCTTTTCCCCAGGGCCACTGTTTCTAAACCATACAACATCGCTGGCCTCAACACCGTCTTGTACACTTTTCCATTCATTCTTGCCGATACCTTCTGATCACACATCACACCGGACACTTTTCTCCATCCATTCCAACCTGCCTGCACACGCTTCTTCACTTGTTTTCCACACTCTCCATTGGTCTGGATTGTTGAGCCTAAGTACTTAAAATCCTCCACCTTTCTCATCTCTGCTCCCTGTAACCTCACCGTTCCTGTTGGGTCCTTGGCATTCATACACATGTATTCTGATTTTCTGAGGCTAACCTTCATTCCTCTCCTTTCCAGGGCATACCTCCATCTTGCTAGATTTTCCTGCACTTGTTCTGTGCTCTCACTGCAGATCACAATGTCATCTGCAAACATCATAGTCCACGGGGAATCTTGTCTAACCTCGTCTGTCAGCCTGTCCATCACCATAGCAAACAAGAAGGGGCTCAGAGCTGACCCTTGATGCAGTCCCACCTCCACCTTGAACTCTTCTGTCACACCGACAGCACACCTCACCACTGTCTTACATCTCTCATACATGTCCTGCACCACTCTAACATACTTCTCTGCCACTCCAGACTTTCTCATGCAATACCACATTTCCTCTCTCGCCACCCTGTCATATGTTTTCTCCAGATCCACAAAGGCACAATGCAGCTCCCTCTGACCTTCTCTGTACTTCTCTAGTAACATCCTCAAAGCAAACACTGCATCTGTGGTGCTCTTTCTTGGCATGAAACCAAACTGTTGTTCACAAATGCTGACCTCTGCCCTTAGTCGAGCTTCCACTATTCTTTCCCATAACTTCATCGTATGGCTCACCAACTTTATCCCTCTGTAGTTGCCACAACTCTGCACGTCTCCCTTGTTCTTAAAAATGGGCACCATCACACTTCTCCATTCCTTCGGCATACTCTCACTCTCTAAGACCTTGTTGAATGTTCATGCCAGGAAATCTACTGCGACCTCTCCTAGACACTTCCATACCTACACCGGTATGTCATCAGGACCAAACGCCTTTCCATTCTTCATCCTCTTCAATGCCCTCCTCACTTCACCCTCACTAATCTTTGCTACTTCCTGGTCCTCAACAGTCACCTCTTCTACTCTTTTTTTTTTTTTTTTCTCTCTCTTATTTTCCTCATTTATGAGCTCTTCAAAGTACTCTTTCCATCTTCCCAGCACACTTCTGTCATCAGTCAATACATTTCCCTCTCTGTCCTTTATCACTCTAACTTGCTGCACGTCTTTCCCATCTCTATTTCTCTTCTGTGCCAACCTGTATAACTCATTTTCTCCCTCTTTCCAACCGAGCATACAAGTCATCATACTGTTTGGCCTTTGACACCGCTATCTTCGCCTTACGCTGTGTCTCCCTGTACTCCTGTTTACTCTCTTCGGTACTCTCTATGTCCCACTTTTTCTTAGCTAACCTCTTCTTTTGTACACACTCTTGCACTTTCTCATTCCACCACCAAGTCTCCTTATCTCCTCTCCTTCCAGATGACACACCAAATATTCTTCTACCTGTCTCCCTGATCACGTTTTGCTGTGGTTGTCCAGTTATAGTGAAGCACTTCCTGACCACCCAAAGCCTGTTTCAACTCCTCCTTAAAGACAACACAACACTCTTCCTTTTTCAGCTTCCACCACTTTGTCTTCTGCTCTGCCTTTGCCTTCTTCACCTTCCTCACCATCAGCGTCATCCTGCACACCACCATCCTGTGCTGTTTGGCAACACTCTCACTCACTCCTACCTTGCAGTCACTGACTTCCTTCAAATTACACTCGCCTACACAAGATGTAGTCTACCTGTGTGCTCCTACCTCCGCTTTTATAAGTCACCCTGTGCTCCTATCTCTTCTGGAAGAAAGTATTTACCACACCCATTTCCATCCTTTTTGCTAAATTCACCAACATCTGTCCTTCTGCGTTCTTGTCCTGGATACCAAACCTGCCCATCACTTCCTTGTCCCCTCTGTTGCCTGCACCATGTCTTTTGAAGTCTGCCCCAATGACCACTCTTTCACCTCTGGTGGTACTCTAGGTCACTTCATCTAACTCACTCCGGAATCTCTCCTCCTCTTCTCGCTCACACCCTGCCTGTGGGGCATAAGCACTAACAACATTGAACATCACGCCTCCAATTTCTAACTTGAGACTCATCACTCTGTCTGACACTCTTTTCACTTCTAGAACATTCCTGACAAACTCCTCCTTCAAGATGACTCCTACTCCATTTCTCTTCCCATCCACACCATGAAAAAACAGCTTAAACCCTGCTCCTGAACTTCCAGCCTTGCTACCTTTCCACCTGGTCTCCTGAACACACAGTATGTCCTCTTCCTACTCTGCATCATGTCAGCCAGCTCTATACCTTTTCCTGTCATAGTTCCAACATTCAAAGCCCCTACTCTCAGTCCTAAACTCATGCTTTTCCTCTTCTCTCTCTGCCTACGGACACGCCTCCCGCCTCTCCTTCTTCAACCAACAGTAGTCCAATTTCCATCAGCATCCTGTTGGTTAACAGCACTGATGGACGTTGTTGTTAACCTGGGCCTCAACCGATCCGGTATGAAATTTTTTGTTGTGACTCACATATTTTATTTGGCATTTGTTTTACGCTGGATGCCCTTCCTGACGTAACCCTCTGATTTATCTGGGCTTGACACCGGCGTGAGCGAGAGACACTGGCTTGTGCCCCTCCCTCACGGCTGCATTTTTGAATTAGATGTAGTGAAATGTCTCCGCTAATTTTTTCAGAGTAATGTCTCACTCACTCATTTTCCAAACCATTTCATCACATCTCAGCCAACCCTGAGCTAGGGTGTGGTACACCCTGATCAGCTTGTCAGCCATCGCAGTGCCAACACACAACCATTCCCACTCTCATCTAGGGGCAATTTGGAGCATCTAATTAGCCCATTGTACGTCTTTGGGTGGTCGGAGGAAACTGGAGTATCTGGAGTAAACCCACACAAGCACGAAGAGCACATGCAAACATCACGCAGAAACAACCCCAAACCCTGGGCTCAATACCTTCTTGCTGTGAGGTAGATTTTCCACCTTGATGGTAAACATGAATTATAATAGATCAATAAAAGAGTGTGACTGGTATTTGTGTTATTCATTTTGTGGTATAAACCAAACTACTTACATGAAATCTGAAAATAAAAAAAAAATGTTTTCTGTTTTTTTTATTTATTTATTTTTTTTAAAGACTTTTGTTTTTGGCTGTTCCTTTAAACATTTTCCCGGAAGTAAAATCGAGCCAATCAAGATGAATGTGAACTTTAGCACATGCCACGTTGAACCAATCAACACGAACATAAGCAAAAGTACATGTCCAGGAACGTCCTTAAATTTATGAAGTTAGTGAACAGGAGAATCGGGTGAAAAATGCTCGTCATCACTTTCTCACAGGTCCATCCATATCTGGCTAATCGCTCTATTCATTCAGAGCATCCCATAGTTTTACTGTAGCGGTTTCTGATGGTTCATTGGTTATTGGACATTTACCAAGAGAACACAGCAAAATATTTTCCTGTTTTTTAAAGCACGGTAACAATCAAATGTGTTGTTACTGATGAACATTATAGACATTCCCCAGTCGCACGCCTCATTTTACGGTTACAGAGACTGATCCAATAAAATTAGTACGATTTTGCTCCCAGTACACTTAGATGTAAGTCTAAAAACATGGGGGGGGGGCTTATTGAAGCAGTGTGCTTATACCAATGTTTTGTTTTTTTTTTTTAGTGCTCCATAATTTAGCCTGTATTTTTAAATTTTTTTATTTTTTTTAAGCTGCTTCCCCTCAGTAGCTGTATGGGTGGGATCCTTCCGTTCATCTGTTCTGGACATTTACTTGATACGTGCTGAAGCTGTGGCAAACCTATTATACTTATTCGTCGCTGAGTTTGTGTGTGAGTGACCTTGACCTACTTTTCAAAGTCACAGGGTTTTCCACAGGGTGTGCTTTTTAAATTTTATTTATTAATTATTTTATGATCCAGTTGTATGTTGTTCTTGCCCCAGGATTGAGTTCCTTTTTGAATCTTTTGTACCATTCAATTGCGAAGTGTTGGAACCGTCCTGGTGACTTATGGATTTTGAGTCTTTTTACAGCTTCTAACTGTTATTTCTGCACTTGACTGTTTACCCTGATTTTCAGTCATGACTGGTAATTCAAGGGTCCCCGAGAACCTATAAATCTGGTCTTTCCTGTCTTCTGGTGTTCTGGTATAGAGACATTTAATAAATAAATAATTTTTTTGTTTGTTTGTTTTTGTGTCTTGCATTGTGTATATTACATCTTCTGCCTGGTCTGGGAATGCCTTGGTGTCATCCCTCCCTTCCCCTGGGAAGAGCCAGAGAGCTGGCTGGAGAAAGGGATGTGTGGATCTCACTGCTTAGGCGACTGCTCCCTTGACCCAACCTTGGATTAAGTGGAAGATGATGATGATGATGATGATCTTAGGTTTTTTTTGTTTGTTTGTTTTTTTTCAGTTCCCTTTCCAGTAATTTTGTAAATCTAGGGACATTTTTCATAAAATTTTGTTGAGTAATTAACACACACGTATACAGGGATCCCTTGCGACTTCGTTCTTCAATTCATGCAGCTTCGGTACATCGTGTTTTTTTTTTTTGTTTTTTTTTTGTGCTGTGATGGTTGGCGAGCTGTCCGGGGTGTGTACTCTACCCCCAACCAGGGTTGACTGAGATGGGCGCAAGCCTACCCATGACTTTTTTAGATAAAGTGGTTGAGATAGATGGAATGTGGCGCACATTGAAGCTGAGGCTTTGAGACTTGCTATGCCTGTTCTATAATGGCATATTTTTAAATGGTCCCTTTGGTAGGAGTTTGAAGTTGCTTAAAAATGCTTGTCCAGTACATGACTTCCAGGCCATGAAAACATGATTATTTAGATGGTTAGAGGTCCAAATGAGGCAGGACACAGTCTGGATAAATATTTGCCTGGTTCAATGGTTGCCATATTGAAAGATCTCTGGTCTTAACAATTGTTTGTTTAAATAGTGTAGCTATGTATTTGTATAAACATTTAAAGAACAATGACCTTCCTGTGCATTTATCTGTATGTATTAAAGGGAACAGGATGATTTGTGGAAGGGAACATGCAGTTGAGTTGGTTCTGGTTTTTGTATTTGTCTAAGATATCCCTGCCCCTTTCTGCTTCTGTTTTCTGAGCACGCTATAAGCGGATACTCCTGGCCGTGTGTGTGTAAAGGAGAGATGGGTAAAGAGAAATGAGTGTGTGGTGTAATTGTGAAATATTATGTGATGAATAGGTGTTTTAATGCAGATTTGCTCTGGATTACAGGCACCCTTTCAACCCCTGCATTATGAAAATGAACACCAAATGGATGATGGGAAAAGGCTTAAAGCTGTATAGAACTGGATGGGGAACATGTGCAGCATAGTTAAGATTCCAAACCAGGCTTCATGGTTGTATTTCAGGAGTTTTGTGTTTCTCTTTGTAGCACTGCAGGGCTGTGGGCAACCAACAGGGCAGCACATTATTATTTTCTTGTGAGTAAGTGTACCAGTGAGTGATGAGTCTCTCCAGTAAACCTTATGAAGTTTGACCCCCTGCTAACGCACTATGGGAGACGTTAAAAAATAAAGGGCCTTTCTGGTTTCTCAACTAAAGAAGGTCTGTGAAATCTAAAAATGCTTTTGATAATCAGGTAAATCTGCAAAATGTCAAATCTCGGTGTTCTGAGCCAATAATAAACAAAGATTCAGGACTGTTTAAAGTCTGAGTGTTAGACATTATGTTTGAGAATATGCAGTTCATCAGTATCTTGATGCCAGAGTTTGTCAGTATTGGAACTCAAGTCATCGGCATGGCCCGCGTTGGGGGTGTCTGGGCCTGTTGACGTGGCTCACGTCGGGGGGTGTGTGTGTGTGTGTCAGGGTTCGTTGGAAGGGTGTGTGTGTGGTCTGGTCTGGGCACGTCGAGGGTGTCTGAGCCCGTCGGCGTGGCCTGCGTGGAGGGTGTCTGAGCCCGTCGGCGTGGCCCGCGTGGAGGGTGTCTGAGCCCGTCGGCGTGGCCCGCGTCGCGGGTTTCTGAGCCCGTCGGCGTGGCCCGCGTCGCGGGTTTCTGAGCCCGTCGGCGTGGCCCGCGTCGCGGGTTTCTGAGCCCGTCGGCGTGGCCCGCGTCGAGGGTTTCTGAGCCCGTCGGCATGGCCCGCGTCGAGGGTGTCTGAGCCCGTCGAGGGGGGGTGTGTGTGTGTCTGGGCCTGTCGGCGTGGCCCGTCTCGGGGGTGGGGGTGTCTGGGTCCAATATTAAAGATGAAGGTGCTGCTAATTATTTGGAGCACAATAGACTTTTACCCTTGCTGTGTTACAGTATTTCCTGCTTGGTTCTTTCTTCTTATTTGCATTAAATCACTGAACTGCGCAGTCTCACAAAAGTCTCTGGCACTGGGCCATGGCAAGGTACATCCTGAAATGCTGCTCCACCATCACAGGGTGAAACACATGCACAACGGTTTGCAGTCACATCCTCACGTGGGGCAAGTTGGAACAGCCAGTTTGCACTCTGTGAGGGAACCAGAGTATTCATAAGGAAACCACTGTAGCTGCAGGGAGAACATGCAAACTCCAACCACAAATGCCTCTGGATTGAACCCACGACCTTCTTGCTTGGTGGATGTACTAACCACTGCACCAGCATTCCACCCATTTATAGTCAGGAAGCAAATATTAATAAAAATAATATAGAAATTTATGCAAAAAAAAAAAAAAATTGACTGAAGACAGTTGAACGGCAGTGTTTTCCACTGTAGTGATAGAAAGTTGATTATTACTGTTCACTTACTGAATGTAGCGAACTTGGGCCTGAGTGCAGGTTTTGATGCACTTGAGTTAATTTTGTAATACATTAAACAAGACAAAATACCCTTTGACATTTTAGTTGCTTATAAATTCAAACTTTCCACAGTTTACATAACGCTACATGTTCATTCAATAGTTGACATGTACCCCACTTTCTCTCTCGCTCTCTCTCTCTCCCTCTGTCTCGCTCTGTCATGTACACACACACAAAGCATATTTAGTAGAATATTCTGGAACCCAGGCTATAATTATTTGGGAGTGGCATTATTGTGCAAGACTCCCAACTCTTGTTGAGTCAGGAGCGATAATCAGTAAGTGTGTTTCAGATTAGTAGATTGCACTCCACTGGCGCTGGAAGACATGGAAGTACACACATGAACTGGAGCCTCAGGAATCCTAAAACGAGAGAAGTAACGGGGGGCTGAATGAAATGTGTACAGGGAGGGATAAGATTTATGACAATACTACTACTACTAATAATAATAATTGTGACCTATAACCCGAAAGTATTACTCAAAAGAATGGTGTGAGTAGTGTACACAGACCTGGGTGAGTGACTGCATTCTTATCAAAGCTTCATGTTTATGCACAATGTCCACGACTCCGTGGAATGCCATGGGAATCCATCATCTCATCATTCATCACTGATAAGTTCTGGGCTTTTGTCTGATTTCACAACACTGGTCAGCAGGCCTCAACATAAGCCACGATCGATTGTGTAGGTTAGGTGAGGGCACCCCCCCCCCCCAAAAAAAAAAAAAAAAAAAAAACATAACCGAATGTCTGTTCTCTGCTGAAAATTTGTGTACATGCACGAAAACCAACCGTCTCATATAAATAATGCATAGCAATTTATTGCTAGCTTTGGCCAAGTGACTCGGTGATTGTTGCCATTTTGTTTGTTGACACATGTGATCACGCTTGTACTTTCCGTGATATCACGAGACTTGTCGCTACTCAACAAACACGGCAGCCCCTAATAAGAAGGCGAGGAATCAAAATGTGCACGGTGAAAGCGTCACAGTAAAAACTTGCAGGTTACAGTCACAAATTTACACGTAACCGACAAATAGGTTCCATCATTGGGCCTTACTTTGACGCCTGGGTCATGAGTTTGAATGTACACGTGTACATAATTTCAAAACTGATATGATGTTGGTCATTGTCACTGGCTATCAGTGGCTTGACACTGCGTTATCTTTCCAAACATGGCAGATTCTATCATGTCAAAGTTCAAGACTGATTACTCTGTATTTATTCATCCCCCTTTCACCCCCAGAGTGTTTCCTTGATTAGAGTTTTTAAGACACACTGCTGTTGAATGGCTTTAAAATGCCACACAGTCAGTTTTATAATGACATCACTCAATCAATCTGTCAATCTGTCCTTCAGATGTTGTGAGGTAAAATCCTTTACTCTCGACCTTATGCTCACTCTGCATGTCTCTGTTGTTCTCAGGTAAACTTTGTGGCCTGCCAGCTTTTTGCCCTGGTCACAGCCTGCTGGTTTCGGCTCTATCTCCACCCCAGCAAGACCAGCCCCTTTATCCGGCATGTTGTGGCCACACTCCTGGGCTTCTACCTGGCCCTCTTCTGCTTCGGCTGGTGAGAAAAAACACTGTGTCAATGCTTCAGGCATTAGTAAGCTTTGGAATAGTTGTAGGGGTCATGTGATTTGTTGTACCACCCTCTTTTGATGATTTTGAATGTTCACATATTTAATACCTGCTGTATTGTGTGTAGTAGTTTCATGAATTAACAATATATTTGAAGCCCAACTAAAGTTTTACTCAGCTCCGAATCAGCCTGGATTAGGACAAAAATAAATTCAAGGATCCTATTATACAACATTATAGCTTGGCTTTAGAGGGGCAGGGTGTTTGGTTAGGTCGGTGGACTCCTTATTTCATTCTCACCAGCTTACTGTCTCTTGCTACCTGGGATTTTGCTTTGTTGGATTCCCCCCATTTTCTCCCCAATTTAGTCGTTTCCAGTTTCCATACATCAAATATTGCCTTCCCACACCCCCTTCATGTCATGCAATGCTAGCCTTCCATTTTTTTGTACTGCTGCGCATGCATATTTGTTGGCTTTCAAACATACTCAGAGGGGAAAGCGCTATCCGTGCCCTCATACGAATGATCTCACAGATGCCCATGATTGGCTGGCAATCTCTCTGAGTGACAGAGAAATGAGCTTATGCCGTTCCTCCCTCCCATTAGAGGTCGACCAATTTGCTCCCATGGACTCCTGGCTACAGATGGCAGTAACATTAAACCGGATTCACATTCTGACCAGATGCCCGAGCCACCTCAACTGGCCCCTCTCAATGTGGAGGAGCAGCGGATCTACTCCGAGCTCTCCCCGGATGGCGGAGCTTCTCACCTTATCTCTAAGGGAGAACCCCGCCACCCGGCGAAGGAAGCTCATTTTAGCCGCTTGTATCCGTGATCTTGTTCTTTCGGTCATTACCCAAAGCTCGTGACCATAGGTGAGGGTTGGAACGTAGATCGGCTGGTAAATTGAGAGCTTTGCCTTGCGGCTCAGCTCCTTCTTCACCACGACGGACCGGTACAGGCACCGCTTAACAGCAGAGGCTGCAGCGATCCGTCTGTCGATCTCTCACTCCATCCTTCCCTCACTCATAAACAAGACCCCAAGATACTTAAACTCCTCCACTTGGGGCAGGACCTCATTCCCGACCCAGAGGGTGCATTCCACCCTTGTCCGACTGAGAACCATGGCCTCGGACTTGGAGGTACTGATCTTCATCCCAGCTGCTTCGCACTCGGCTGCGAATCGCTCCAATGAGAACTCTGGCTCCAGTGATACAGCGACCGAATAGCTCATGGCAACGGGTCCGGAACGCCGTACTCTCGGAGCACGCCCCACAAGATCGTTCGAGGGACACGGTCAAAAGCCTTCTACAAATCCACAAAGCACATGTGGACAGATTGGGCAAACTCCCATGCCCCCTCCAGAATCCTGTGGAGCGTATAGAGTTGGTCAAGAGTGCTGCGGCCAGGACGAAAACCACATTGTTGCTCCTGAATGCGAGGTTCGACTATCAGTCGGATCCTTCTCTCTAGTACCCCTGCATAGACTTTCCCAGGTAGGCTGAGGAGTGTAATTCCCCGATAATTGGAACACACCCTCCTTAAAAATTGGGACCACCACCCCAGTTTGCCAATCCAGAAGTACAGCCCCTGATGACCACGCGATGTTGCAGAGACCGGTACCCGTTTGCTGCCTCAGGAGTCCCACAGGCTAACAAAACCCGATAGGCCTCCTTCTTCAGCTGGACGGCCCCCTTCACCGCAGGTGTCCACCACCGGGTTCGGGGATTACCACCACGACAAGCACCGACGACCTTATGGCCACAGCTATGGGCTGCCGCCTCAGCAATGGAGGCACGAAACATGGCCCATTCGGATTCCATGTTCCCCGCCTCCTCCGGAACGTGGTTGTAGCTCTGACGGAGGTGGGAGTTAAAGGCCTCTCGGACAGGGGACTCCGCCAAACGTTCCCAGCAGACCCTGATTACACGCTTGGGCCTGCCAGGTCTGGAAGGCAACCTCCCACACCACCGAAGCTAAACTCACCACCAGGTAGTGATCGGTAGACAGCTCAGCTCCTCTCTTCACCCGAGTGTCCAGAACATTTGGTCGCAAGTCCGATGACACGACTACAAAGTCAATCATTGAACTGCGACCGAGGGTGTCCTGGTGCCAATGACGAGCACAGAAGTCCAACAACGAAACACCATTCGGATTCAGACTGGAGAGGCTGTACCTACCGATCACACCCTTCCAGGTCACACGATCGTTGCCCACATGGGCGTTGAAGTCGCCCAAGACAACGAGCGAGTCTCCCAAGGGAGCATTCTCCAACACCCCCCCCCCCCCCCCCCCAAAGACTCCAAAAAGGGTGGGTACTCTGAACTGTCATTTGGTGCATAAGCACAAATAACAGTCAGGGCCCGTCCCCCCACCCGAAGACGGAGGGAAGCTACCCTTTCGTCATCCGGGGAGAACCCCAACATTTGGGCACCGAGACGGGGGGGCGCAACAAGAATACCCACACCGGCTCGCCGCCTCTCCCCATGAGCAACTCCAGAATAGAAGAAGGTCCAGCCTCTTTCGAGATGGATAGTTCCAGAGCCCAAGCTATGCGTTGAGGTGAGCCCGACTATATCTAGTCGGTATCTCTCCACCTCACGCACCAAATCAGGCTCCTTTCTCGCCAGAGAGGTGACATTCCATGTCCCGAGGGTCAGAGTAAGTAGCTGAGGATTGGTCCAACAGAGCCCATGCCTTTGGCTGCCACCCAACTCACACTGAACCCGACCCCTAAAACTCCTCCCATGGGTGGTGGGTCCATGGGAGGGCGGACCCATGTCTCCTTTTCGGGCTAAGCCCGGCCAGTCTCCATGGGCATAAGCCCGACCACCAGGCGCTCGCCTTCGAGCCCCTCCCCTGGGCCTGGCTCTAGGAGGGAACTCCGGTGACCCGCATCCGGGCAAGGGAGACTGCTTCCTGTGCTCTCTCATGTGTCATAGGGGTTTTTTGAATCGCACTTCGTCTGGACCTTCACCCCGGACCTGTTTGCCTTGGGTGACCCTACCAGGGGCATTTGCCCCCGACAACATAGCTCCTAGGATCATTAAGTCACGCAAACCCCCTCCACCACGATAAGGTGGCGATTCAGGGAGGGGTATTCATTAGAAATAGATTTATTTCTCACCAACTGAAATATTTCAGGTCTTTTATTGTTTTAATACTGATGATTTTTGGCATACAGCTCATGAAAACCCAAAATCCCTATCTCAAAAAATTAGCATATCATGAAAAGGTACTCTAAACGAGCTATTAACCTAATCATCTGAATCAACCAATTAACTCTAAACACCTGCAAAAGATTCCTGAGGCTTTTAAAAACTCCCAGCCTGGTTCATTACTCAAAATCGCAATCATGGGTAAGACTGCCGACCTGACTGCTGTCCAGAAGGCCATCATTGACACCCTCAAGCAAGAGGGTAAGACACAGGAAGAAATCTCTGAGCGAATAGGCTGTTCCCAGAGTGCTGTATCAAGGCACCTCAGTGGGACGTCTGTGGGAAGGAAAAAGTGTGGCAGAGAACGCTGCACAACCAGAAGAGGTGACCGGGGCCCTGAGGAAGATTGTGGAGAAGGGCCAATTCCAGACCTTGGGGGACCTGTGGAAGCAGTGGACTGGGCTACAGGTGCTGCATTCCCGAGGTCAAGCCACTTTTGAACCAGAAACAGCGGCAGAAGCGCCTGACCTGGGCTACAGAGAAGCAGCACTGGACTGTTGCTCAGTGGTCCAAAGTACTTTTTTCGGATGAAAGCAAATTTTGCATGTCATTCGGAAATCAAGGTGCCAGAGTCTGGAGGAAGACTGGGGAGAAGGAAATGCCAAAATGCCTGAAGTCCAGTGTCAAGTAGCCACAGTCAGTGATGGTCTGGGGTGCCATTTCAGCTGCTGGTGTTGGTCCACTGTTTTATCACGGGCAGGGTCAATGCAGGTAGCTATCAGGAGATTTTGGAGCACTTCATGCTTCCATCTGCTGAAAAGCTTTATAGACATGAAGATTTTCATTTTTCAGCACGACCTGGAACCTGCTCACAGTGCCAAAACCACTGCTAAATGGTTTACTGACCATGGTATTACTGTGCTCAATTGGCCTGCCAACTCTTTTCACCTGAACCCCATAGAGAATCTGTGGGATATTGTGAAGAGAAAGTTGAGAGACACCAGACCCAACACTGTGGATGAGCTTAAGGCCGCTATCGAAGCATCCTGGGCCTCCGTAACACCTCAGCAGTGCCACAGGCTGATTGCCTCCATACCACGCCGCATTGAAGCAGTCATTTCTGCAAAAGGATTCCTGACGAAGTATTGAGTGCATAACTGAACATAATTATTTGAATGTTGAGATATATATATATATATATATATATATATAATGTCATATAGTGTGTTACCCTTGTGTTAAGACGTCATTTAAAGCAGTCATTTCTGCAAAAGGATTCCCAAACAAGTATTGAGTGCATAACTGAACATAATTATTTTAAGGTTGACTTTTTTTGTATTAAAAACACTTTTCTTTATTGGTCGGATGAAATATGCTAATTTTTTGAGATGGGGATTTTTGGTTTTCATGAGCTGTATGCCAAAATCATCAGTATTAAAACAATAAAAGACCTGAAATATTTAAGTTGGAGTGCAATGAATCTAAAATATATGAAAGTTTAATTTTTATCAGTACATTACAGAAAATAATGAACTTTATCACAATATGCTAATTTTTTGAGAAGGACTAGTAGATAATTTATTTAAAATAAATGTGCTTTGCACTTCAAGCCAAGCTAATTCCTCAGTTAGAATTTAAAACATATGACACTCTGCCACGTAAAGGACTTTTATTATATACTGCGCAGAAACACAAGAAAAAGCCGATGAAATAAAAATTTTTAAATTTTAAAATGTGATAATGAACACTCACAGTTTGACATGGTCAGTTGGAGGAGGCAGTGTTATCACCATTTTGATTTGCATATTGTCCACTTAGAATAACGGTGTTCAATTGAAGTGGACCAATCAAATCATGCGGCTCTCATGTAATATATGCTAAAATGGTTTATCACCTCAATTGAATTGTAAAAAAAATTCTCCACCCACCTTTTACTTTAACACCACAAAAAATATAAAGTTGTTCATAAAGCAGCTACAAGAACTAGGAGAGAACAGTTGGCAGCACTGGATGTCACAGACCAGATTTCACCCTGAATTAAGCCATATGTGCATATATCGAAGAGGCAGATTATTTCACTGTATCCTACCCATTTCCATTCTGATTCTTCATCCTTTCCAGCTTGTCCTTTCTTACACACACACACACAGTGAAATGCTGTCTGAGCAGATCTTTATTTTAAGAATGAAGACTTTACTGCCTTTCTTTTAATTAACAGCCATTATTTTGTCAGAATATAAATCTTAATTTATATAATAAAGCGGTCATTGTTGAGAAAAGACCATCAAATAATACTCAATGCTCAAAATGTTAATTTATTTATTCATTCATTTTCTGTAGCCGCTTAATCCTAATTATGGTCGTGAGGAGGATGGCACTCATACCAGCCGACTCTGGGTGAGGGAGAGTACACTCTGAACAGCTTGCCAGACCATCACAGGGCAGAAACACGCTGACGGCTCTGCACCTCCTCTTGTCGAAAATCAGCAAATGGTTCTTTTACATGAATCTCACACCATAGACCGTCAGAGACATGGCCGGCCTTCGATAACCCAGTTTGCTTCACAGGGGGGGCAGTGACAACTCGTTGAGAGTGAGGCTTGAACCCCCAACCTAAGAATCGGTGTTCCAGCACCTTTACCACCAGGCCACTACTGCCTGTGTTACTTTATTTAAATACCGCATTCGACATAATAAACGCCCTGATCCAATAACCCCCCACCCCAATTTCTTTGGACTTCAGTCTCATAACCTCTCATGTGTACTGGGGACAAAATCGTAGATCAAACTTACCAATTTTATTGGATCAGTCTCTGTGACCGTAAAATGAGGTGTGCCACTGAGAAATGTCTATAATGTTCATCGGTAACAACACTCATGGTGGATTGTTCCACCATGCTTTAAAAAAATAGGAAAATATTTTGCTGTGTTCTCTTGGTAAATGTCCAACAACCGATGAACCATTAGAAACTGTTACAGCCAAACTATGGGATGCTCTGAATAAATGGAACGATGAGCCAGATATGGACCTATCAGAAAGTGATGACCAGCATTTTTTACCTGATTCTCCTGCTCACTAACTTCATAAATTTAAGGACGTTCTTGGACATGTGGTTTTGTTTATGTTCGTGTTGATTGGTCCAACGTGCTAAATTTGACATTTGTGTTGATTGGCTCGATTTTACTTCCGGGGAAATGTTTAAAGGAACAGCACCGGGAGGAGAAAACTAAGGGTCTTTATTTTTAATTCATGGTGTTTTCCGTTTATTTTCAGCTTTCATGTAAGTAGTTTGGTTGATACCATAAAATGAATACCAGTAAAACTCTTTAAATGTTCTGTTATTATTCATGTTTTCTACCTTGATGGTAATAATCACTTACCTTTCCACTCCGCTGGTAACATTTTGATAAGTGCCCTCCCACTCCAATTTTTAAAGTGCCCTGGGCGCTTATCACATTGAATATGGTATTTGTAAATTTACAAACTTTGTTTGCATTTAAATGGTGAAATAATGACTACATGTCAGTACAACTCAACTTGCACGCTTTAGTGTGGACTGACTGAGCTCCAATGTGTTTAATGGCTGCTATAAAACCTGTTATCGACTTAATACAGTACCTGATATCACACCCATCCTGTATCAGTATCTGTTGTGTGATGGTATGAGCCTCAGTCATGTGACACAATGTCAGGAACTATTCTATGTTGCTTTCGTGACTAAAGGTTATCAAATGCTTTGAAGACCACATTTTCACTTTATGGAGGACAGATGGTTAAGAAGTTAATCATAAGGCATCCACCCTGCCCTGTCATTCCCAGATTCATTTTATTTCTCATCAAGAAAAAAAAAAAAAAATTGTGCTGAAGGAAAAATCCTCTGAACTACACATGAGGGTTATTATTATTATTATTATTGGTTTATTCATTAATTTGCAAACCATTCAATGATACTAGGGTTGTGGGGAGGCTGGAGCCTATCTGAGCCGACTCTGGACAAGGTCGGTGTATATTCTGAACAACTTACCAGTCCATTGCAGTGCCAACACACACAAACCTTCACACCGAGGTAAAAGGTAAAGTCTGTTGGACTTTTGTACCCGAGCCTACCGGCTCATCAGAGCTGGTGCTTCTCTCCGGTTTCCATAGTGAAAACTACCAGGAGTTCAACTCCTCCTGGATGGGATGCTAATCCATTGTAGGTTACCTTTGCAGGTTTTTACTGGTACCCATTTATACTGCTGGGTGGACAGAGGTGCACTTGTGGTCAACACCCTGCCCAGGGGTCTTTGCAAGGTGGGGGGAGGGTCTAACGAGAAATCTGAAACCTGCCTCCATCTTTGAGATATCTGCAACTGTGCTAATGAAGATATTCCTAAGCATGGGTACTGTGTTCTTTTCGAGAGGACAGGAACACGCCTGGCTGAGGATGATGCAACTGCTCAGACGCGGACTCTTGCATAACACACGGTGACGGGATTCCTGCATTTGTTCTCCTCTTTGAACAGGACGCCTCTCTAGATTCCACACCATATAGTAGCCCATATCAGCTTGATAAGACAACTAGCAGTGTTTGTGCTGTTTAAAGGCAGAGCCAGAAGATCGAACAATGGAATTAAATGACGCTCTGTTGTCAACTTTCCAGTTTGAGGTCACACACAGATCAAATGTGTGTTAAAGGTCTTGTGATTGAAAACAAGCCACACTTTAGTTAATATGCCTCAACTTATGGCAGTCTCAACTTTTGGCTATAATTATTTGGCAGTATTTGAACCTTAACAACAGGAGAAACGTGTGTGTGTGTGTGTGTGTGGGTACATGTATGGGGGGGGGGGTCGTCCATTGTGAAACAGGAACTTTCTCTATAACTAAGAAAGGCACTATTGTTGCATCGCTCATGGCACAATCCTCGAGGTCGTCAGTGCTGATGAAATTCTTGTTTATCATGAGTCTATATATATATATATATATATATATATATATATATATATAATTTATAACTTTTACATTTTAGTTTTAATAGACTAACACTTGCAGTTCTGGTTAAACCTGTACTTTGAACTTTTACAGAAATGCCTGATGTTTATATTGAATAAATGATGAATCCCTTTAACGTTGAGAGGAGAAGGAACTAGAGGAATGAGTTCTGTCCGTCCATACAAATTGTTACCATGATAACTTTGTAATGAAATGACATAGGATCAGCAACACGGTGGCGTAGTGGTTAGCACATCCACCTCACAGCAAGAAGGCCTGGGTTCGAATCCAAGCCTGGGCGTTTCTGTGTGGAGTTTGCATGTTCTTCCCGTGCTTGCATGGGTTTCCTCCGGGTACTCCGATTTCCTCCCACAGTCCAAAAACATGCACAGTAGGTTAATTGGCTAAATAATCTGTGGAGAGGGCTTCACTAAGTTGGATAACTTGTGCCCAATCCCTTTCTTCAATGAATAAAATATGTTTCAATCAATAGGATCACCAAATATGGCGTGTGGCCCCTTCCTTAGGGGTAAATAGCATCTGACTGTAGGGTGACCCAAGCAAACCTCCCACATAAAGGTAAATTAATAAAATGATTAAAGATAAACAAACTCAAACTCTCCTTCAGTACAGATTTTACTCTTCATGTTGTGAACATGATCTCCAAATGGTGGCAGTCACTGAGCAACAGCAAAGTGTTTGTGTGTGTGTGTGTGTGTGTGTGTGTGTGTGTGTGTGTGTGTGTGTGTGTGTGAGAAAGTGACTTTGACCTTGTTTCATGGTCACAAGGTCATTTTTTTTTTTTTTATACACTAGACTTGTTAAAGTGTACCTGAGGTGTATCAGTGTAACTAGCTATTTAAAACAATCCGGAAATGTATGCACTCAATGCTAACATAGAGTTGTTTGTTTGATACGAGTGTAAATCATAAAGTTTAAAAATGGTAAAACCTTCTAACCTGGAGTGGGCAACAGCCACTATCGCCATGCATCCTTGTTACGTGGCAATGTTCCGTTCCCATTTTGGTAGCTACGCAATTTGTTTTTCATTTGCTCACTAGTATGATGATGGATAAAATCAGTTTTGTAGAATTGAAGGTCTCAGTAGGAATTAAGTGGAATTTAATCCATTGAGTATTGATCATTTTTATTTTTTCATCAATAATTTGCTTTTTGTAATGTTTGAATACTCGAGCAGCGTCTTTGTAATAACTGTGTTTGGATAAGTATCATCTGTCTCTGTAATAACAATTTAGGTATAATTTGTAGAAGAGGATAATCATCTGTAGATGATTCTGATGGGAATCCAAATGGATGAATAATTATTTACTCAATATTATAAAGGTTGGTGAGGTTCAAATAAAACAAACAAACAGACACAGAACAATGCTGGAAGGCAGTCATTCCAAACTGAAGCGCCTTAACTCGAACCCTGGACCTTTTTTTTGCTGTGAGGTGGATGTGGTAATCACTACAGCATCCTGTTGCCTTTTCAAAGACTTGAACCTCTGTTTAATCGGTATGAAGATTAGTATGGATGTGAAGTCCTTTTTTCAGCCACAGGCTCATTCTCTTTGTGTGGAGTAGAACCACTGAGCAGGTGTGATGGTCCCCAAACTATTGGACGTTTCCTCATTCATTCTGCATTGACTTATTGATTGGTCTGATTGATTTTTGGCAGTCTTCCTGCAGTGACTTCAGGACACATTAAAAGGAAGGACCAATGTGTTCCATCTCCATGGTAACATGAATTCATGTTTATTGGTTTTCCAGGTATGCTTTACACTTTCTGGTTCAGAGTGGACTCACATACGGTATCATGATCTTCACTGGAGTGGAGCACATGCACAGGTAAAAAGTTCCTTAAATCACATCATCATAATCGTCACTATTACAGAAACACACTGATGGCTTTGCAGCTACTCTTTACCAAATTCAGCAATGTTTTTTTTACATGAACCTCTCACCATACACAGTGAGAGACATGACCCGCCTTTGATAACCCAGTTAGCTGCACTGGGGGGGGACAGTGACAACCTTGTGGAGAGTGGGACTCGAACCCCCCAACCTTAGGATCAGCGATCCAGCGCCCTATTATTTGTCTCTAAAATTATTAGTACACCACTGCATAACATGGTCTCTTTATTAACATTAAGAACAAAAAGAAAGAAATATAGTTTAACTTAAAATAAAGACAAATTTAACATTTTAAATCTGTAACAGAAAAGATTTAAAGTGCACCAATGTGCTGGAAATTAAAAAAAATATATACATCCTTATTTAAACTCATTTGACTCATTTATGTCTTAATATCTCCATCTCTCTCCACCCTTTTCTTCGTTCCTGTTAGAAATTTTTCTGTGTTGTTTCTTGAGGGGTTGTTTACTGTACTTCATATCATTTGCTCGTGCGAACAATCGCTCCATCACAGCGTGACAATGAGAGCGCCACTGACAACTACTGGAGTAGAGGTGCAATTACACTTCATTCTCATTCTCATTTCCTATTCCAGAAAAGCATGTTCCCCAGGGTCTTATGCGTGCCCCCCACTATTTGAGAAGCACTGGTTTAAATCAAAACCGACACTCACAGTTTGTCATGGTCACTTGGAACAGGCTGTTTCATCACGGTTGAAAGTGAAAAAATGAACCATAAAAATTTTTTGGGTGTTTTTTGTTTGTTTCTGGGTAGTATATAGTAAAACTCTGAATGAGTGTGTGTGTGTTTGTGTGTGTGTGTATATGTGTATGTATGTATATACAGTAAAACCTCCACTGACGAACGCTTAAGCTCACGAACTTTTCGCCTCAAGAACATTAAATTCGCGAGCATATAGTCTCTGCTGACGAACTAGTTTTCGGCGGACGAACCAAACCACGCGGTCGAACAGCGCCACGGTGGCGGCCATGAGAAGCTGACACACGCTCACGGCGTCCCAGTTCGTCACCCCCTTTCTTTGAGTGCGGACGTAGTTTGTGTTTGATAGACATTTTGGACCATATTGAGTGTACTTTTGCTATTATGGGACCGAAAAAGACCCCACCACAGGCTAGTGTTAAGCCTAAGAAGACATTAAAGAAAATTACGATCGAGCAGAAGAAGGAGATCATTGAAAAACACGAACGAGGTGTGCGTTTGTGCGACTTAGCGTCCCAGTACCAGTACACTAAGTCTACCATTGCTACCATCCTTAAGATGGTATTATGTTTTATGGGGACCTGGGAACGGATTATTCTCATTTTAATGGTTTCTTATGGGAAATAAATGTTCGTAAGATGAACTTTTCGCCTTACACACACTTTCTGGGAACCAATTATATTCGTGAGCTGAGGTATCACTGTGTGTGTGTGTGTGTGTGTGTGTGTGTGTGTGTGTATATATATATATATATATATATATATATATATATATACACAGAAGAACTTCTTCTATAACCACCTGAAGAGAGAGGATGGTTTCACCACTCCTCGAAACAGATCTGTAGTGATTAAATGGAGTTTCAATAGAAAGTCTTTGTCCTGTCCTTTTATTTTTATTATATATATAACTTACGAAGACCCCTGTGTATGAAATCTCCGGGTTACGAAAAACATTTTCCTGAGTTTCCGTCCCCGAGATACAACCCCTCTTACAAAAAGAAATTCAAAATTCAAACCGGCCAATCAAAATTTCACACGATGCGCGAGTTGCTCTCTCGTTGGCTGTCTCTCAACATCCCGCCCCGCTGGCCTCCCAGATAGAGACAGAAGGAAGCTTCACTCTTTAGTTTTTAGTTTAGTTTTTGAAGTTGTTTAATTCAGTAAATGTTTAATAAATGTGGGAGCATTTGAGCTTATCTGGAATTCTGATCCCTCAAGGAATCAAATTAAAGTTGAGTTTGTCAAGCAGGGAATGCGCTTTGAATTCCACGTTTTGTTGGCGTGGCCCACAGCGCACGAGAGAGAGCTAGAGAGAGAGGAAAAGAGAGAGGTCTGTGTGTTAATAAAAAATGTTTAATAATGGTTTAATTAATAAATATTTTAATAAAATGGTTTAATATGTTGTTTAAATGGTTTAATAAATAATTTCCTTTTACTTTTAACACATTTCGTACAAAATTGGTGTACTTTTATCATTTTGAAAGGGTTTATGGGTTTATCCAGTCCAAAGACTGGATACTTGGAACGGGTTGGGCGTTTAACATATAAGATGTGACCCCTACTTACGAAATCCCCACTATACGAAAAGGGCTCTGGAACGGATTAATTTCGTATGTTGGGGGTCGACTAATATATATATATATATATATATATATATATATATATATATATATATATATATAAAAAAACATTATAAATTATGCTGTTATAGGACACGGAGCATACAGAACTCACTCGCCATATTTAAAATCTTTTCAACTAGCGTCCCATCCAGGAGGAGCTGAACTCCTAGTCGCTTCACTCTACAGAAACCGGGGATAAGCACCGGCCTGATGAGACATTATGGCTCGAGTGTAAAAAGCTTGAAAATTAAACTGTAATCTTGATTTACTTTGACTTGGTGTTCCATATAGTATAGTAAAGTGGTTATTTACCTCAGACACAGTGGATGTTGCTCATTTAAATCATCTCTGCCATGTTTGATCTTGGGGCCTGTACAGTAATCCACTGGGCCCTCCGTGACTAACTGTTAATTATAAATTGTAATTAGAAATTCATGACAATATTGTACTTTGTTTTCTCCTAAATCATAATTGTTAAAGACTGCTGGATCAATTTTTTTCCTACTAATGAGTTTGTCTGAAGCGTAACGATCCAGGTTGAAAAATGATTGTATTATTCTTAACTTATTTTGTTGCCATGCATAAACGAGAAATGGTTGACTGAAAATCTGGTGATGGTTCGTCCTTGATGAAAAATGCTTTTGTTATTTTGGTGATAAGATGACGACAGTTTCTCTGGGTACGGAACAGAAATGCAGCTTCTTATATCAAGAATGAGGGCAGTGGTGGACTGGTGGTAAAGGGGCTGGATCAGTCATCATAAGGTTGGGGGTTCAAGCCCCACTCTCAACGGGTTGTCACTGTCCCCACAGTGCAGCTAACTGGGTTATCAAAAGCCGGCCATGTCTCTCACTGTCTGTGGTGAGAGGTTCATGTAAAAGAACCATTGTTGACTTTTGACAAGAGGAGCTGCAGAGCAGTCAGTGTGGTTCTGACCTGCGATGGGAAGGCGAGCTGTTCAAGGTGTAATGTGCCCTCGCTTTGAGTTGGCTGAGATTGGTGCCAGCCTCCCCATGGCCGTAATTAAGCGGTTACAGAAAATAAATCAATGAATGAATATAGAGAATGAACCCTGATTTATTTATTATTCATTCTCGGTAAACAGTGACAACCCGTTGAGAGTGTGGCTTGAACCCCCAACCTTAGGATTAGTGATGCAGCACCTTTACCACCCGGCCACCACTGCCCTTATTTATTATTATGATTATTATTATGGGGCTTTTTTTTAACTTTGAGATTGTTTTAGAAATGCATGTAATGTAATATGTCCTCCTCACAGCAAGAAGGTCCTGGGTTTGATTCCCAGTTTGGGCATTTCTGTGTGGAGTTTGCATGTTCTCTCTTTGCGCTTTTGTGGGTTTCCTCCGGGTACTCTGGTTTTCTCCCACCCATTCAAAAACATGCACAGTAGCTTAATTTACCGTTCCAAATCTCCCCGAGGTATGAATGTTTGTTTGAGTGTTGGCCCTGAGATAACCTGGCGAGCTGTCTTGGGCAGGGGTCCCCAACCGTTTTATCACCGCGGATCGGTCAATGCTAGACAATGTTACTGTGGACCGGTGTGTGTGTGTGTGTGTGTGTGTGTGTGTGTGTGTGTGTGTGTGTGTGTGTGTGTCATAGATTGTTTATATTGTAAATATAATTTATTCATATAAAATATTATTGTTATTATTATTATTATTATTATTATTATTATTATCATTTAATAATAATAATAATAATAATAATAAATATTCCATGTTCAACAGCTGAAATGTATAACCAGTACTAGTCCGCGGACCGGTGGTTGGAGACCCCTGGACTAGCGTGTACCCCATCCATGCTTGGAGTTGGCTGAGATGGGCGCCAGCCTCCCCGGGACCCTAATTAGGATTAAGTGGTTCAGAAAATAAATGAATGAATATTCAGGTGAATTATATACGAACACTAAAGGAATTCTTCGTGCTTCAATTCATGCGGCTTCAGTGCATCGCTTTTTTTTTTTTTTTTTTTTTTAAATATTCATCAAATTAAAAAATAAGGAAATTAAGGAAGAATAAGGGGGAAAATTTAAGGAAACTGCCACAAAACAAGGCCAATTATGCAAAAAAAAAAAAACCCTAAACAAACAAAAAGCAATGCAAAACCTCCCATCAAAACTAGTTAGACTTCTGTGAGGTGTGCATTTGAGTGGGTGTACGCATGCGTATCTGTATGTGTGTGTATTTACATTTTATTTACATCCTATGCAGTATTTTTTTGAAACATTTGTTATTATAAGCATTTATAGCATTGAATATGTATTTATTGATATTATATACACTTATACATGTACGTCTACGTCAGTCGGGGGGGGGGATCCTACTTCGCAAACATCGGTGGTTAGCTAACTGGGTTAGCTGCACTGCGGGGGGACAGTGACAACCCGTGGTGAGATTGGCTTAAACCCCCAACCTTAGGATCAGTGATCCAACACCTATATCACTCGGCCACCACTGCCCCTGTTACCACATGGTATAGATGAATGTATGAATTTAACTTTTGATTGTGTTAATAATAGTATACCTGGTTTGCCCCTAATGGTCCAAAATGTTTTCAGAAATTGACCCATTATCTATTCACCAATAAGATCTTCAGCCAATGTTCAGTAGAGAAAAATGCAGTTGTTGTTATAATGTGTAAATAAAAGTAATTGTCTGGAAAACACTCATGATGTTGTCCATATGTAACACATTTCACGCTTTTAAAGAAATTTCCTCATGAATATTGTTTCTTTACGCTGGCGCTGCGTGAGTGAAGGCAGGATCCTGAGGGAAGCATTTAAAGTTTATTGGACCGGAAGGAATTTTTAAAAATATTTTTGTTTATTTTCCTTAGTCATGATTAAATAAATATGACTTGATTGTGACATGTAAACATTATCATTACATAAAGAATTAAACAAGGTGGGATGAAAGAAAGTAATTAAAAAATCTATCAGCGAAAACATGCGATGAATATGACCTGGTAATCTTCTCCGACTATGTTGTGATTTTATTCATTCTTCTTTTCCTTTCAGCTGTTCCCTTTCAGGGGTTGCCACAGCGAATCATCTACCTCCATCTTCATGGAAGTCATTTTATTGATTCGCATGTTTGATTTGGCATAGGTTTTTAGGTTAGATGCCCTTCCTGACACAACCCTTTAGCAAGGGGCAGAAACACACTGAGAGCTTTGCAGCTACTCTTATCGAAAGTTAGCAATGGTTCTTTTAGCCGCACTGGCGGGACAGTGACAACCTTGTGGAGAGTGGGACTCTAACCACCAACCTTAGGATCAGCAATCTAGTACCTTTTACCACTAGGCCACCACTGCTCCCTTTCTGGTTTATTCACTACTATAGTTAATAGCAGTGCGAATGGGCGGAGCTCCAGGGACATGCAACATGACTTTGATAACTGTCCTGTGTCCACGCACCATCGCTGACTTCATGTTGATTGACTGTGAAATATAAGTCACAGAAAAATGAATCTGAAAATCAAAGGGGGTAAAATAAATCAATACTAATGACTTATAAATAAATAAATAAAAAATACAGATGTCTTAAGAACCTGAGCTGAATGCACACATTTACACTTTATGGCGTGTACAGATGTCATATATTTTTAAATTGACTATTATTAATTTATCCATATATAATAATAATAATAATTATTATTATTATTAAGTTTTACAGGTTTTAATTTGGGTCTCAGAATGGAGACGTGCATGCCTGGAATATGGGAATTTGAGAGCCGATACTGTTCTGGTTGGTTCTTTGTGGGATGAAAGAATCAATGGTTTGGGTTCATGTCTACCCCGACATACAGGGTACTGTTCGGGTTATAGAAATAAGGCAGCAGCTATATATTGTTTATGAAATAATTCTATTTTAATATGTCAGCACTCTGTTGTTAGTGAGCTCTTTTATGTATTATTGAAGGAGTGTGCATGTGTCTATCTATCACCTATGTGTGTGTTGTACAGTCCCCAAATACACTTCTTAAAACGCACTCTTCCACAGTAATTTGTCATGAAGTGTTGCAATATTCTGTGGTTCAGAATTTTCATTTTTGGGAACAATTAACTGCTACGGTGCATGAAGTCTAACACTTGACTCAAATACAAACAAATTCAAGCTTCTTAGAGTATTTTTTTATTTTATTTTATTACTACTAAGCATATAAACAAATGTACACAAACATTCAGCAGAAACACACACACACACACACACACACACAGATGTGCAGCTGAACAAATATGCACCATGTGCTCACCAACTGCACGCAAAGTATAACAGCACTGAAACCATTGTGTCATTAAACAGTATTGGAGCTTATACTGCTTTGTGGTGCAGCAGAAGAGTTGTACAAGGAACTGTACTAAAGTATCCATAAAACACTTGTCTATCCAAAAGATTGATTGGTTTTGTTCTGTTTGTTTGATTAAACGACCTTGAATAATATAAGTCACGATACAGTGGTAGGAAGATGAGGGCATGGATGGAAACTTTATTAATCCCCCAGACGGAAATTGACTGGTCTGCACTTCATAACCAGGCAAGTGCTAATTAAAATTTTAGGGCTGGTCAATATGACCTAAAAATTATATCACGATATTCTTGAACATTTTTCAATAACGATATTTATTGAGAGAGATTTTATGGTATTAAAATAATATACAGAGACAATGCAATAAGACGGCATAGTGAGGTGTGTGTGTACCGATGCCAGGAAGACATCAAACCTCAGTCAGAGTCTGTCTATCTACACGCGCGCACACACGCACACACACACACACACACACACACACTATATACATATGCATGGGTGTTTGTTGTCCAAAATGACTGAAATTAAATAATTCTTGGTAGAAAATTTCTGATTGTCGGCAACTACTGTCTGCAAATAAGTACCCAACTATCTGAGATCTGTGATCAATCAGGTCTCCGACTGCCAGAAATATAATCGCGGATTAATTAGAGGGAGTCACTGTTTAGTAGATTATCGTGTGCAATCATCCATATTCGGAAACATGTTTTTAAAATGGTATGATTGCCATAATGCAGTGCTTCTCAAATAGTGGGGCGCGCCCCCCCAGGGGGGGCGCGATGGGATGCTGAGGGGGGCGCGTGTGACCCAGGAGAACATGCTTTTTTTCCGCCGGACTACAAGAAAGTGTAATTGCACATCCACTCCAGTAGTTGGCAGTGGCGCCCTCATTGCCCATTGTGCGCTGTTGCTGCACTGAAGACCAAGTACAGGTCCCAGCTAAACATTGAGCAGGAGCTGAGAGTTGCAGTGTCATGCTTCAAACCTCGCTTTGAGAAGCTGTGCGCTGCAAAACGTGCTCATTGTAGCCATTAATCTTGGCTTCCTCATTTTGAGAAAAAAAAATCAGCACAAATTGTTCTATTTGTTCTTGTTTTGTAGGTTAAAGTGTTTATATATTGTGCTCCTGAGTTAATGTTTCTGAAGTCAATTTGAATGAATTATTTATTGATTTTATTTTCAGCAGCAAATGGTGTGGTAAGTTTGTCAAAAATGTAACAAGGATATTATTATTTTTAAATTTAAGGCAAATTGATGCACTTTCTTTTACAGACTAATAAAAAATGTTAAAGTTTTTCTTGTAAGTTGAACTATATCTCTTTCTTTTTGTTTTATTTATGTTAACAAGGATACGATATAATGAAGAGATATACCTGTAACTATATTATAGAAAAAAGTTATAATTTATAGTTGCGGCGGAAAGTGGGTGGTGGGGGGGCGCGAATTGTTTTCTTCTTGCTAGGGGGGGCGTAACAGAAAATAATTGAGAAGCACTGCCATAATGGGTGATTCCTCGCTGACGCTCACTGACAGTCAGCGATATGGTTACCGATATTGGTCACAGGTCCTTCATGCTTACTACTGACCTAAAATTTGATCAAACTGTGGGCATTATCGGGTGTTATCACCCAAATCAAATCAGGGGTTATGCCAGCTGTTATTGAGTTTCAGAATGTTTTCTTGTCGTGTGTGTATTTACTCTGATTTTAGGCAGCGTGTCAGCGAGTGTGTATCTAAGAGTAGCTGTGGTTTATCATGACCCTAAACAAGTCAGAAGGGTCACAGTGACTGTTCCTTTTCCAAGGCCGCATACATGACATGACGCTCAAATCCAGAAGAGGTAGTTTTTAATATGCAGTGTGTACACTTGTGGACTTTACACTAGACTCTTGTTAAAATTAAACGCATTCATTGTTTTTACCAGACGACAAAAACCTGAAAATGAAATTTCCACCAGTTTTGGTTGCATATGCTCAGCACTGATTATATTTATGATGTCACACTGCACAGTTGTTGCAACCAGCTGATTTGAAAATTGGTTGGTGGGAATGATGGTATGTGCGTTAAAGGCGCTGCAATGGTCTGGCGAGCTGTTTATGGTGTACCCTGCCTTCGCCCAGAGATAGTTGCCAGCCTCTCCTCGACCTTAATTAGCATTAAGCGCTTATAAAATGAATGAATAAGTTTCAGTATGCTATCAGCTCAGGACAGACTATTGTATTAAAGTCATGAAATGTTTTGATCCAAGCACTACTTCAGGTTTCTTTAAGAATACAGCTAAGGGCAAAATAATAATAATTAAGAAGTTATTTATTCTTGTAATCTTGTTGTGTTGTGTCGTTAAAGAAAAAAAAAAAATCTTTCCTGTCTCCTTTCTTAGGTTTGTTTACATAATAGAACTCTGCCAGACAAGGAATAAAAAACAAATGGCTTTAATCTGATTATACTGATTGATAATGTTGATTGCATTGTTGACAGAATGGAATGCCAGGATGTTGCGGTTTTCTGTTTAAACAAAATGATTCATATTAGCATGCATAGAAGCTCATCTCAGCGGTGAGAATTTTAGACATCTGGGAGGAACTCGGAGTTAGAACCACCACTCCTCAGTGTTGAGAGGAGTCAGTTGATGTGGCTTGGGTATCTGGTTAGAATGCGTCCCGAACGCCTCCCTGGTGTGGTGTTTCGGGTGTGTCTAACCGGGAAGAGACTAGGGGTGGACCTAGAACACACTGGAGGGTTTATGTCTCTCGGCTGGTCTGGGAACACCTCAGTGGAAGAGACGGAGGAAGTGGCTGGGGAGAGGGATGTCTCGACCTCACAGTTTAGGCTGCTGTCTCCATGGCTCAATCTTGCATTAAATGGAACATGATGATTCACGTTATTTGTTACCTGTTACAGTCAAAAATTATGCAGTAATCCTCCAGCAAAGAAAGATCCACCCTGAATGACATCTTTCTAACTACCATGTGACCTTCAATCTTTGAAGAAGGCAAGCTGTTGTTTTTTTTTTTTTTTTTTTTTTTTTTTAGGAGCAATATCTGAGATCATTATATTTTCTCCCTTGAGTAAACTTTATCGTATCTGTGCTAGAATTACCTGTCATGCCAATGTAACCGACAACCGCATGCTTTTTATTGGACTAAGCATTCTCTAGCAGCTATTTAAAACTCCTGTTCAGTTAATAGACACCTCAGAGTGTCTCGAGATGATAATTGTAATGTGAGCGGTAATCATATCAAAGTTCTAGACTTGTTTAGATGCCAATACAGTGCGAGGCATTGGAGTGCTGAATCCAGACTTTATTGAACAGGGTATCAGAGCAGGACCATTGTTCATGGTGTAGAAAAGTAGAAAAAGTTCAAGGGGCTCAGGTTACTTGAGGTCCGTATTTCCCACGGTGTTGCCTTATCTTTGTTTTCTCTGCCTTTTGTGTCAGGGCCTGTAAATGAAATGCAGTCCTATGACCAGCTGAGTATCTTCAAAATTGTGTGGATATTTCCACTCTTGAGCGATAATGAGATTTTTCAATTCAGTTTTATGTGTGGAGAACTTTTGACAGTTGACGTGGTTGCATAAAGCAGCTTTGCATAGTCTTGATCTTGTTATGCTTTTAAACATTTATCTCAGAAAAACTCACTCAGATGACTTGAGGAAAATGTTTTGAGAGAAACCAGAGGGAGACCCATTTTCATTTGGATGAAATCTGATAAAAGATATAAACTATGTAGCAAAGACTTCATGATAGTTGTTCACAAAGTTTGCTATTTTATAACTGAAACAGTAATTGTAGACTTAATCACTTGAGTAAAAGGGTTTATATCATCAGCAGTGGAAAGTCATATTCGCAGGCATTCCTGAGGCTGTTTGTTAGTTTTGCCACTTGTGTACCCATGATTTTATCCAAATTTGGTGGTGATGTTACCCTATCTGAGTCCCAGAGATAATTTGATTTTGGAATGTCAAGGTTCAGGGTCAAGGTCAGAGCAAGGTCACAAATCTTTTGGAGATTTTTGGAGCAGTGATGACAGACATGTTTTTGTCACTATGTAACACTGATAATGAACCATATATGGAGTTTACAAATATGACCGTTACCTTTTGTCCTTGGGTAACCTTGAAAGGTCAAATCTCAACCATCTCGTAAAAACTTGAAGACAATTGAGAAAATTTGAGTTTTACTGCTGTGCTCACCTTTACACTGCCCATATCCTGTACATACTGCACACACTATATATAATGTACTTGCTGCTGTCTGAACTTCTGATTGGACTCTAAACTGTATTTCATTGCCCTGTATTTATACACGAGTAGTGACAAAGTTGGATCTAATCTAATCTAATCTCATTTGGACCCATCCACTTACTATAGATTATATTGTAAAATGAGTACCATATAACAGATTTCCCCAACAACAGGACCACAGACTGCTACCGGCATGTGGCTAATTTGGTACTGGGTCCTCAGAATGGCTGAATTATTATTATTATTATTATTATTAATTATCAGTGTCTTAAATACATTTTGAAAAACCGCTGTTCTCAGTCACCTGGTACAATACATCAAAAAATAAAACCACAAGCTTGCAAAAATTAGTTTAAAATCTTTAGAGAGCTTCCCACTAATTCATTGGGATGGTGTGTTGTATTTTATACAGTTCGTTTTTAGTTGTTTCTAAACCGGTCCATGAAAATATTGTTTTACATGAAACTGGCCCGTGTCGCAAAACAGGTTAGGGACCGCTGCCATAACGGTTATTTGCTCTATTATCCATATCACTATATGGTGGAGGTACTTCGCACTCTGTGATTGTCTCTGTAATAAGATTCTACTCAATAAAAGATATTTTCTGAGAATAAACACCTTCAAAATGTTTTGATCATAATAATAATGTAACAGGAAGCAGCTCTGGTCGAGGGCTCTGGCAGTATACATGGATGCACCAAAAGAGTTAAGCCCCATAACAGCTCACTCACGGCGCCAAGCTGCACACCCACCAGCAGAACAAGGCCTTTCACAGAGACACTGTCTCCTGATAAAGAGAGCCAGTGTTGAAGCTGCTGCATCTGAATGCCTCCAGTGGGACTGGGCGAGATCTTAAACTGGCACGATCACAAACTTGAGGAGTAAAAATATTACCGTCAACAATCCAGAGCGCTGATCAGTGGAATCTGGGGTGGGGTTGGAACTCGGGTCACATTAATAGGGTAAAGAAAAGACACTTTGTCTTGTAGTGGAACAACAATGAATGCATGGAGCTGGACAAGGGCGGTGCTTTGACAGACAGTTGATGTCGCTGTATCTTAGTAATTCTCTTAAAGCTATACCATCAATTTTTAAATTTTATTCTGAAACTAAAGGTCTCTGTATTTAAATTTTTTATAATGTACTGAATGAAAATAGAATAATAAACCTATTAACTTACAGTACAAAGAAATTTGGTAGGCCCAACATAAAATGCTGGTAGGAATTTGAGTATGCATCCTTTGCACAATTTCATATTACTGCACTAGAAATTAAGTGCACTCCATTTATCACAAGTGTGTGTGTGTGTGTTGCATTGTATCATAATATTCAGGTATTGCACTAGTATATAAATATACAGTAATCCCCCTTATTTCGCGATAATGGGGACCAGGCCCCCCTGTGAAATGTGAAAAACCGCGAAATGACTTCTGCCACTTCTTAAGGACTCCTGCCCACCTATACATGATAAGAATTTATGTAGAAGTTAATTTTAAAGTGTTCTATGCATGTTAATGCCATACAGGCAACATGTATTAATATATAAATAAATTATAGACCTTATAATGACAATAAATATATATAAATACTGTATAACAAACCTTTTAAATAACAAATCCACAGCCACGTCAAGGAGGAGAATCATTGTCGGCACTGGTGCTTGATTGGGACTCATTAGCGCTTCCAGAGCCTTTGCTTAGTACATGCTTTACTACACATCATGTTGGTGTCCAAATTCACATTATTTTTATGGCAGTCTGTAATACACAACGATAAGCATACCTGCCAACTACTTCGGTTTTGCCGTAATAATTACGGTTTAAATGATCCTGCTCCGGGTTACGGGTTTATTAATCAAAATACGGATTTCACATAACAGTCAATCGAAAATTTCAAAAAACATGAAACACATTCACGAGATCACTAAGAATTGTATCTAAATTTAGAACAGAAACAATCAGCACTGCATGCTGCTAATATTACTTCCTGTGCAGTATCTGTATAGCGCATGTGTGAGAGGTCATATTGCAAGCCGCACGTTTGATTGGCTGTTTTAAGCTTAATGTGAAGTGACTCGGCTCAATGCAAATTTGCAGCGTGTTGTGTTAAAAATGGTGAGAACTTTAATGAAAGAAGATAAATCCTGCCTGTCAGAAATAGATAAGGATGTTAAGAATAATTTTAACTGGGAATGGCTAGAAAAGATTGTGAATTTTGAGGTGAAAATCGGCAAACGGACTCAGAACGTATCTGAACCTTTGTTGAGTTTCATAACGAACTCTGACGTCGCCGGCAAGGTCTTGTGTGCTTATTGCAACAACCTGATCAATTATGAATCTCGCGGATGTATTGCACTTATGGCCGACAGACAAACGCACTCAGCTACTTATTAAATATTTAATTCGTGTTCAATTTGAAAATACTCAATACATTGGTGATGGATGTCATATAAATTAATACACTGTCGTTGTTATTTACCTGAGTAGTATCTCAACGTTAATTCGTAACTAGCAGGCTGGGACAGTTAGTTGAAAATGTTTCATAAATTTATAAAGGAGTTTACAGGAAATATTTGTGTATTTTTTTTCATCTTTCATTTATACAACACAAAACATTGAGCCATGGTTGACCTATTTCTCAATTCTGTGTATATATTATATTGCAAATACATGTTTACAAATAATTATATTCCACGTAGTCTATGATAGATGATATGTTCACCAACTGTAGATAGCAAACAGGCTACCCCCTGGACCCCGGCTAGCTACTAGGCTTTTCAGGTTTCAAAAGTTGGCAGGTATGGATAAGGCCTTTTCTCAACGGCCTTATTGTGCGGTTACTGTTAAACACTGCCAACTAGCACAGAGCATAAGTCTTCTCTCTCTCCGCATACACTGGTGAGTGGTGTGGCTGTTACTTGCAGGCGAAATAAAGAGAGCGCACCTGATTTCACTCAGCCGTCAGCGTGCTAGAGGAGCTCCGTGCTTGACACTTTCCCGGTGATTTTCCTTCACCACTAATGTGAACAAGATTTTTCCCACACCACAGTGCTTCCCCTGAGCTCAATAAAAGTCTTTGTTTTATCGTACTTGATCTCCTGCATCTTTGTGTCTGACTGATATGCGCATTTTCTCTTCCTACTTCTTAATGTATTGCACAGTCAACTTGTTAATGCCGTAATGGCGAGTCACAGATGCAAAACTTCACCCTTCTTTTAATAAATCTAGAAGCTTAACTTTCTCACTGTCGTCATTTTCCTTTTCTCTTTTGGTTCACTAGATGATCTTCCTGTGACTCCGGGAGCATATCAGTTGGACCCAAAAATGCAGGAGACCAAGTACCATGAAACAAAGACTTTTATTGAGCTCAGGGAAAGCTCTGGGGTGCGGGAAAAATCATGTTCACCGTAGTGGTGAGGGGAAAACAAAAACCAAAATCACTGGGAGAGTGTCGAGCATGGAGCTCTTCTAGCGCGCTGATAGCTGAGTGAATTCAGGTGCACTCTCTGGATTTCGCCTGCGGGTAACAGCCTCCCCAGTGTATGCAGAGAGAGAAAGTTAAACACTGCCAACTAGCACAGACCATAACACTTCCTGGGTGTTTTGGGGCCATTTTCAAGGCCTTAGCGTAATACTGTATACAACAGTACTCACGAGCACAAAGAGAGAAAAACTTAGGTGCTTGGCTGGCGAACTGCTGATACGTAGCGCAGACGAGCTAACAATGCAGCTCGACCAATCGAGCTTGCTAGATTCACATCCAATCAGAGAACACTCAAGTCAAGCAGGAGAACAGAGCATGTTGGGTAGTGTAGTTGAATGTAGTGCATGGGAATTTTGAATACTGTACTGTAATCTTTAATTTTTTTGATTTCCCGATGGGAAATCCCATGATATTGCAAGGACGCGAAGTAGGAAATGTGAAGTGGCGGGGGATTACTGTATCGCCCTTTTTACAACCTGCAGGGCGAGTTGCGTAGCGGTTAGCATATCCTCCTCACAGCCAGTTCAAGTCTTAAGTTAAGGTGTTTGTTTGTAGACTTTGCATGTTCTCCCCATTCCTGCATGGGTTTCTCCTGGGTACTCCAGTTATCGCGCACAGTTCAAAGACATCCAAATGAAGCCAATAGACCAAATTCGCATGTCGGCTCGCGCACGGCATCATGGGATCACGACTACCATACAAGCTACCAATATGGTGGAAATAAACCTTAATGTGGATGAGAACTGCACTATCAATACGTTCAATGTATGGAATGTTCCCGACCTTCGAACGTATTGTATACGTAGGGGTCTTCCTGGTTGTTCCCACAAGCGTAAAGATAAACTTGTTGCACTTGCATTTGTGGCGACGTTACAAAAGCTACCTATAGTTTTGTCAAAGGCTGAGGAATCTAAACAAATCCAACGTGACTATGCCAGCTTGTTCACATTTCAAGCGGATGAGGAAAGCGTGACAATTCCCGATCCCTTGGGACTTGAAGACGGCTGGAAGACAGAAAATGACACCTTATTGAAGTGGCCCCGTGTACGTACGCTGACATAGCGGATTTTTTGCTAATGAAGGACCAGGCACCCCTACTAGCGCGACTTCGTAATAACTACAAAGAAGGTAAATACAAGTTTGACAGCTGTCACCGAGTGATCGGACAGATCTTGTTTGTCTATTTTACAAATTAACAAAACAGTAATTTTCAAGATCTAAGTCTATGATATTTAAAGATTACGGCATCTCCGATTTTTATGGTAATTTAACAGGTAAATAAAAGATAATACAGTCTGTGGGGTCTATGAATTCGAATAAAGAACACTTTAATTATAAACTTACTGGTTTAATCCAACTTTTGCGTCCCTCCGGATCCTTCAGCTTGGTAGGGAAGGTAAATAATGTGAATGGCGGCGGACAAGTACACGCGTAGTCCCAAATTTGCAGGCATGTATACTGCAAATTTCCTTTTTCCAACGCTTGAGATGATGACTACTTTTCCCACAGTTCACTACAGCTCAACGCGCACCTGGCATATCGATAATTTAAGGCTTAAGGCAGGCTTTATGTTTACATACAAAAGCAAGTGGCTACAAGAAAGTTTGGTAGCAGTGACCCTTGGACCAGATGTTGGGTCACGTTTCCCGTACATGCGCAGTCATAATGCGAATTTGATCTATTGTCTGTTCCAGATTACCTCTAGGTGTCAGTGTGTTTGTGGTGGTCCTGTGATGGTCTAACCAGCTGTTCAAGGTGTCCCCCGCCTTCGGTCGGTCAATGCCAGCGAATGATTGAACAACAAGGAGAAAGATGAAGTACATGACACTGTCCGATTCAAATAACACAAGTTTGTTAATTGCACTGTAGCATAAACTGCACTTGTGTATTGACAATAAACACTTCAGATTATTTTGTTTTTCTTTCATACTGCACACCGGTTTATTTCTATACTGAGTGTGCAAACATCTCGCATAAATTAGCATCTACAATACCAGAGCGAGCCAGTGTTCTGTTTTTAGAGTTGCGACAGTGACAGCCTGAAGACTTAGTCATGTCTGTTTAGCATCCAACACACAAACAGGACACCTATATATAGAAGTGTTGGGGATTTTAATGAAATCTGTTGCTACCCTGTTATGCCTCTTTAAATAAATTAGCGTAGAATACTTCAAGCCATCAGGAACGAAGTGCAATCTAATAATGATCTTCCACTCATTTTCTAAGCCACTTTATCCTAATTCGGGTCACAGTGGCCTGGATGAGGGCGGGGTCCACTCTGAATAGCTCACCAGGTATTCACAGGGCTAACACTCACACAACTATTCACAGTTGGGGGCAATTTGGAACAGCTAGTCAAGCAAGTGTGCATGTTTTTGGACTGTGGGAGGAAACCCACACAAACACAGGGAGAACATGTAAACTATACACAGAAACACCCGAGCTGGGAATCGAACCTAGGACCTTCTTTTCTGTGAGGCGGACGTACTACCCACTATACCACTGTGCTGACAGTGATCGACCAGTTGATGTTTTTTTAAGGTGATTTATTGCACCGGTCTTCTTGCGACCCGATTTACGATTAAGTGGTTCCGAAAACAAATGAATGAATGAAAAGTATGACATTCATGTGGCCTGAGCTGTCACAGTGTTCACACGTGCTTCATGATGACATCCTGAGAAACTGATTCATAGTGGGGTTTTTATTAACTTTTAAAATCATGACGGTTATAGTGTATAGCTTTCTTCATATTTTTGGAATGGCATTAAGTTGAATTTGTAGGATTTCTGAATCAGTGACTGGCAAACTGAGAGCACTTGTCTGCTGTTTTTTTAATCATGTACGATCCCCTTGTGATTTTGAGTATTAACCTCAAGATAGTGAACTGAACCCAACCCACGGTATTCTTATTTTTTGTTTTACAGACACTGCTTTGTGGTTGCTTTGGGCTATCTCACCCTCTGCCAGATCACCCGGGTCTATGTCTTTGACTATGGCATATACTCAGCTGACTTCACGGGGTAAGTTTTTCCAGTACATGACTACAGCTGTGATTATGACATGTCCACACACTGTATATTTCAGATGGGACCCGTTGACAGAGAAAAGTATTAAAAAAATCCGTAATGTTTAAATTAGAACTGCTCTTAAACACTAATAGCGAGTATGATAGTGACATGGAAATCTTGCCGTGCTGGGTAGTCTTCAGCACGCAAGAGACTGACCGGTGAGAGCTATATTGAACAACAAGAGTCATTCGTTGCTAACTTGCGGCCGGCCGGTGTGAGCGGCAGTTAACAAGCCTAGACAGGTAACTCTGAGCTCCCAGTGGACTGTAAAGCGGGAACATTGTCAGCTGAATAGAAGCTCGGAGTACAGTGATGGATGACGGACTCCTGTGGCTCCCTACATGAAGATTTTTAATTGCTTTGTATTCGTAGCATCCGTTTCAGTTTGATGTGCAATTGTGAAAAGTATGAGTCCTTTAAATCTTGTGTACTTTTTATTTTACATTTAAAGGGTACCTGTACCCAAAATCTACAGCATTCAAAAAATATCCACTATACTTTATTATTAACTTTTAAACATCGCGTGATGTCGGTAGTTTATTTATAAGTCCACATTTCCTTTTCTTCTATATGACATTCCTTGCTCACGAAGGTTGAGCATACGGACATGTTGGCTACTTTTCATCGGGGTTAAAGGTCATTGTGACGTAACATCGTTGACAGTCGTATAGCCAATTGCAGAGTGTCCGTATATTTTCTTCAAGCAATTCATGTTCTTTTCAACAATATCTGATCGGTTTTTTGACGCACGCATTTTCCACAAGAGCACGAAATATTTGCTGGTTGTTTGCTACAATTTTCCCATGTAAGAGCTTCTGCCGACTCTCCAATATCATCCTCCGAGTCGTCACTTTCCTGGTCCGATTTCACTAAATGTGGATAGTCTTTCTTCAGTGCTTCATATAAATAACCTTCTAATATTTCTATGAAATTGTCTTCGTCCATGGTTTAAAAAAAAAACTGCTATAATGTCTGTTTTTTTTCCAAGTTTCCGTGAGCTTGTGTTGTATATGTCAGGTATATAGCCTTACGTTTACATTGCAATCTCGCAGTTCCGGCTTTATCAACGATATGACATCATTCTAATGCACCGTTTTAAAACTCCTGTGCTCTGAAGCTTGACGTTAGTGAAGCCCTTAAATCGCTTAAAGCTGGTTTATGAGAGAATATAATAAACGCCTTATAGGTATATTGTCACTAGCTATATATATCAAATTAGGTATATGAGAGCTTTCACTACAGGTACCCTTTATGTGTGAATATGTATGTGTGAATGGAACAGAAACTGGACAGGAGTGGGCGTGGGCCTGTGCAGAATGGGTCATGACTACAAACTTGTGTATGCGACATTCCAGATGCCTTTTCATAGCTTTCTATCTATCTATCTATCTATCTATCTGTCTGTCTGTCTGTCTGTCTGTCTGTTTTTCTGTCTATCTGTCTCTGCCTATCTGTTTCTCTCTCTGTCTTTGTCTGATTCTTTCTTGCCATGTTTTTCTGTTTGTTTGTCTTATCTCTCGCTCTCATTCTCTGTCTCTCTTTTTCTTTTTCTGTCTATCTGTCTCTCACTCTTTCTCTTTGTCTGATTCTTTCTTGCCATGTTTCTGTTTTTTTCTCTCTTTTCTGTCTTATTCTCTCTCTGTCCCTTTGCTTTTGTATCTGTCTTTCTTGGTCTCTCTCTCTCTCTCTCTCTCTCTCTCTCTCTCTCTCTCTCTCTCTGTGTGTCTTTTAAACTTTAATATAAAGTAAAGTTTGACAGTCTGCGCATCAGCTTCATATTGTTTGCTTTCATATCCAACCCAGTCTGAAACCCCCATCAATATTAAACCAAAATAACATTTGCTGAGGCTCCAGAATTTACCAGGGAGCTGCTAGATTGTTATTCATAAACTCTTCATTAAGATGCAGCTGTTTGCTAAAACAAGAGCTGCAGGACGATTTGCACGTCTGCCTCTCGGCAGTCCGAGTCTCGATTCCCGATGTTCTCATCATGCATGCATGGGTTTCCCGTGGGTACTCTAGTTTTCTCCCTCAGTTTTAAGACTCACACATTAGACTAACTGGCTATTCCAAGTGAGTGTGTGTGAGTGTGTGTGTGTGTGTATTACCCGGAGATGATTTGGTGAGCTCTTCCCCGCTATGTTCCACCCACTCTATGACCCCAGTATGATTAGCAGTTTGGTAAATAAGTGAGTGAGTGTTGGCGAAAACACTTATTGCGGTGTAGATTTAGCAATATTAGTGGATGTGGAAACGACGTGTGGGACTGTGGGAGGCCAAATATATGCTAATGGTCACACAGGATGGCTTGCGCTCATGTTGATGGTAGGCATGAACAGAATCAGCTGCATAATAAGGTTGGGGGAGTTGGTTTGGTTTTTGTTTTTCTATTCTGTATGTTCAGGATGAAATCATGACGTTTATGATTATTATTGTCCTTTGAAGCAAACTGTGTGGAAAGAGTCTGCTTAGAAGCTAGAGCAGATTTAAATCTTTGCTTTGTTCTTGCTGTCTCATTCTCTTTTCGTAGGGAGGGGGGTGTCGATAATGCTAAGATGTGAGGAGTATGCGGTTCTTGTACTGTGAGCTAAAGTTTTAATCACTTGAATAAATGATCCGGTGCTAAAACTACATTTATAGGCTACATTTAATTCAAGCTGTTGAAATCCTGCTCTTCAGCTTGAATGTCTTTATAATAACCTTGCACAGTTTGGTCATCTTTACTATCTTACCGTCTGCCTAAATTCTGTTCTGGCTTTCGCTTCATGTACACCCTTCAGCTTCTACCATCTGGCATTACCCAAAGGGCAGAAACATGGCAGTGGCTTTGAGGCAAGAGGCAAAATGTTTGTGTGAACCATCTGAATTTCATGCATGGCCAGTTGGAAGAGTATAACAGGTGCATTCTTGTGGCTCGTGTTGTGGAATGAATAATGCATGATGACTGTAATATACACTTACAAGCAAAATTATCTGGATAGTGTCTCAGTTTTTGTAATAAGTTCCTGTACACCACCACAGTGGATTTGAAATTAAGCAAAATATGATGGGGTGAAATGTAGCTCAAATTTTTTTATGGGCTTTCAAAAGCATTGCATTTCCTCTTTTGGAATACACAGTCCAACCATTTTCACATTGACTCAAAAATAAAATAGTTGCTGTCTGAGTTTGTATGGCTGGGTGTGGCTGGCCCCTTTGTGATTGCATGACAGATTTTTCACCACAGAGGCAGACAAACGGTCTTATTCCAAGTATTCAGTTTGTAGTTGGCAGCTCTTCATGGGAACTCAATGTGTTCCAAATACCTGTCAATTTGAGTCAAGGAGGCCATGATTAGGCTGTAAAAATAAACACACCGTTCATGGGAGAGCAGAAACTTTACAGGTGGCAACGTCAATCAGCAATTTGACACATTCTTCAAAAGAAAGAAACACACCGATGAGCTCTGACACCAGAGACACCTTCATGTATGTAAATACCGAGGGTTTACCTCAACATGCAAACCATTGTTTAACACAAGTAGGCCAGATTAAACATCGCTAGAAAGCCTGGGCAGTTTTGGAACAAGATTGACGGATGCAACTGAGATTACCTTGTGCCAGAAGGATGGGAATAGAAGAGTATGGAAAAGGAAAGGATAAGTTCATGATCCAAGTCATACTGCATCATCCATCATACTCTGTGGACAAGGGCATGTACGACTGCCAGTGGATCAGGGTTCCTGGTGTTTATTCTTGATGTGACCGCTGATGGAAGATTCTGAAGAGTTAAATGTACAGTGTTATATGTTTTGTTCAGATTCAGTTGAGTCCTGCAAAACTGATTTGCAAAGAAAGTTACTTCACCATACAGAAGGATAGTGACTATAAACATAGAGCAAAACTAACAATAAAACTTAATTAGGCTGCGAAATGGAATGTTCTCAACTGAACATACAGTCATTCCTTCAATATCGCGGCTAATGTAGACCAGACCTGGCCGCGATATTCGAAAAACTGTGAAGTAGGAACGCCCCGCAACCCCCCCCCCCCCCCCATTTCTACCATGTTGGCTCATTTCTATATGTTTTCGTGTCTATACAATATCAAGAAGTGTATATTAAACGTGACACTTATATGCATATGTAAATACTGTAATGTATTAATATTTAAATAGAATTTATATATAAATACTTTAAGTACTGTACTCACCTCTGACAAAACTGTAGCTCTTCTCCGCGGTGCAGGACGTTCACAAACACTATACAGTAAGATCACAAAATCCCGCGGGAATGTACGAGGCAACAGCGTCACGCGTCTAAGCCAAGCAGCTTGCGAGATTGAGTTGAGTGGGCGGGAGGCACCGGCATCATGCGTCTAAGCCAATCAGCTTGCGAGATTGAGTTGAATGGGCGGGAGGCACCAGCATCATGCGTCTAAGCCAATCAGCTTGCGAGATTGAGTTGAGTGGGCGGTCTTTGCCTGAACTGGGGAGGAGGGGCACTTTCAGTCTGTTGTTTGGAAACAATGGACGCAGCCTGCCTTGGGTCCCTGCCTTCCACTTGCTTACATGTGAGTTTCAGCGTGAATTTTGAATTTTTTATGAATATTTTTTAATATATTTTTTTTATTATTATTAAAATAACGCGATGTACCAAGACCGCGATGCTCAAATCGCGAAGTGGCAAGGGATGACTGTACATTTTATTTACTCAAGGCAGAAAAACCTTCATGAAAACAGAGACTAACGGCTCTAAGGGCCTAAAAGCCTCACCAAGCATCTTGAGGAAGGAAACTTTGCATTTAGTGATGTCTGTCAGCTCCAGACTTCAGGCCTTCAAAATTTGTAGGATTTAAATCCAAGTATTAAAAATAACACTTATATTTATAATTGTATGTTTGTCCAAGTGCATTTACACCTTTAGTGTTAAATATGAACAAGTCTTAATGGGTTCCAAAAAGACACATCACAGGTTTCAACAGAAAGATTACATTAACCTATAAAGAGTTCAGAAGAAGTTCCTCACATCTGGAGTTAATTTCCAGTCTTGTGTCTGCTTAATCTTTCATTACATAACAAGGAAACAGTCCACAGCTCTTCATGACCATGGCTATCATTTAGTTGTCCAGTTACTTTTAAGCTTGTGAAGCCAAAGAATGCAGCTAACTGGGTTATCAAAGGCCGACCATGTCTCTCACTGTCTATAGTGAGAGGCTCATGTAAAAGAACCATTGCTGACTTTCGTCAAGAGTAGTTGCAAAGCTGTCAGCGTGTTTCTGCCCTGCGATGGCCTGGTGAGCTGTCCAGAGTGTACGCTGCCCTCGCACAAAGTCGGGTGAGATGGGCACCAGCCTCCCTGTTACCCTAATTGGGATTAAGTGGTTCAGAAAATGAATGAATGGATGAATGAATAAAACGCTGACTCAAGTAAAACTCTGAGGGAACAGCATAATTGGCGAAAATCTGTTTGACCTTTACAGAGTTTGCATACCTTTGCATAGATTACAAATCGTTTAAGTGCCTACCTGTGAAACCAATAGGATTGTTTAAGATCGGAGATTGAGCTGGATGTTGACTGAAATGATAGGTCTATAAATAGTCCATCAGCCTGGTAGTTCATGGTCCTTCCTGTTTTCTTGGAGGAGAATTCTGATCGTGTCTGCCATGCCCCAGATCTCCAGAGAGGTGTTGGCCTGCCTTTAGGTGACTGCCATGAAGGAGAAGATGGACAAGGTTTCAGAAAGAAGACATGGAGAGTGTGGGTGCAGTTCTCCAGTGTGGTGGGAGTTCCAGTTGTGTGGAATAGAGAGTTTATCTGTTCAAAAGAACCTCAAAGAACCTATGAATCTAGGCCTGCTCGCTCTCCAGTCTGACCTGGGCCACTTGCCAGGTTTATCCATGTTGATATCCAGACCTCCACTCGGGGAGCTCCAGATCTTGGGAAAAGTGAAGGATGGAAATCTAACGGATAAAGGGGAGATTTTGGGAAAATGTTCTGTTGTGGGTGAAATTTGTGGTGTGTCCTAATAAGTCGGGAAGATCAGTGACAAAATAGAGTATGACGATGTGTGAACAGGGGAAGTGTGGATTGGAAAGGTGCTGGCTCGTAAGGGATTTGTCCTGTGCTTAAACTGTAGATCTTTAAAGTTCTTCTTCATGTTTCTTCACTTAATGCCCCAATAGGCCTGGGCAATTGGGTCTGAAAATAAAATCGGGTCTTGTTTTTTCAACAGAACTATGACCGAATTAGCCTGCTGCTCTACCGCCTGCAGTAGCCACAGGTTTTAGACAAAGTTTAGAGCGAACGGTGGTTTCTGCTGTCAGACTTTGCATAAATAAACCGTTTCCAAATGACTGGGGAGGCAGTGATAGATTTTAAGTTAACTCTTTACTTGTTGACATGTGTGCTGCCATCTTGCTACTGTGTGGTGGCATTTGATGGGCAGGGACAGAGAGCGACTCTATTATGGAGAGTGTCTGTCTGTCCATTTTATATATGGGTTTTTCTTTTTGAGTGCCGGTACTGGACCCTATCCAGAATCCAGGAACAGGGAGCATGAGGATAAGAAAGGGACCTTGGGAGAGGTGCCAACTCAGTAAAGAATTTACAGATCTACTAAGAAGAGGTTAGCCAAAAAGAAGTGGGACATTGACAGGACCGAAGAGAGTAAACAGGAGTACAGGGAGACACAGCGTAAGGCGAAGGTAGCAGTGTCAAAGGCCAAACAGAGGGCGTATGATGACTTGTATGATAGGTTGAACAGTCAGGAGGGAGAAAATGATCTATACAGGTTAGCACAGCAGAGAAATAGAGATGGGAAAGACATGCAGCAAGTTAGAGTGATAAAGGACAGAGAGGGAAATGTATTGACTGATGACAAAAGTGTGCTGGGAAGATGGAAAGAGTACTTTGAAGAGCTGATGAATGAAGAAAATGAGAGAGAAAAAAGAGTAGAAGGGGTGACCGTTGAGGAGCAGGAAGTAGCAAAGATTAGTAAGGGAGAAGTGAGGAGGGCATTGAAGAGGATGAAGAGTGGAAAGGCAGTTGGCCCTGATGACATACCAGTTGAGGTATGGAAGTGTCTAGGAGAGGTAGCAGTAGATTTTCTTACAAGAATATTCAACAAGGTCTTAGAAAGTGAGCAGATGCCAGAGGAATGGAGGAGAAGTGTGCTTGTGCCCATCTTTAAGAACAAGGGAGATGTACAGAGTTGTGGCAACTACAGAGGGATAAAGTTGATGAGCCATACAATGAAGCTATGGGAAAGAATAGTGGAAGCAAGACTAAGGGCAGAGGTCAGCATTTGTGAACAACAGTTTGGTTTCATGCCAAGAAAGAGCACCACAGATGCAGTGTTTGCTTTGAGGATGTTAATAGAGAAGTACAGAGAAGGTCAGAGGGAGCTGCATTGTGCCTTTGTGGATCTGGAGAAAGCATATGATAGGGTGCCGAGAGAAGAACTGTGGTATTGTATGAGGAAGTCTGGAGTGACAGAGAAGTATGTTAGAGTGGTGCAGGACATGTATGAGAGATGTAAGACAGTGGTGAGGTGTGCTGTCGGTGTGACAGAAGAGTTCAAGGTGGAGGTGGGACTGCATCAAGGGTCAGCTCTCAGCCCCTTCTTGTTTGCTATGGTGATGGACAGGCTAACAGACGAGGTTAGACAAGAATCTCCATGGACTATGATGTTTGCAGATGACATAGTGATCTGTAGTGAGAGCAGAGACCAAGTGGAGGAAAATCTAGAGAGGTGGAGGTATGCCCTGGAAAGGAGGGGATTGAAGGTTAGTCTTAGTAAGACAGAATACATGTGTGTGAACGACAAGGACCCAAGAGGAACTTTGAGGTTACAGGGGCAGAGATAAAGAAGGTGGAGGATTTTAAGTACTTAGGCTCAACAATCCAGAGCAATGGAGAGTGTGGAAAAGAGGTGAAGAAACGCGTGCAGGCAGGTTGGAATGGATGGAGAAAAGTGTCCGGTGTGATGTGTGATAGGAGAGTATCGGCAAGAATGAAGGGAAAAGTGTACAAGACGGTGATGAGGCCAGCAATGTTGTATGGTTTAGAGACAGTGGCCCTGGGGAAAAGACAGGAGTCAGAGTTGGAGGTAGCAGAGATGAAAATGTTGAGATTCTCTTTGGGAGTAACGGATGGATAGGATCAGAAATGAGTACATCAGAGGGACAGCACATGTTAGATGTTTTGGAGACAAAGTCAGAGAGGCTAGATTGAGATGGTTTGGACATGTACAGAGGAGGGATAGTGAGTATATTGGTCGTAGGATGCTGAGGTTGGAACTACCAGGCAAAAGGCCCAGAGGAAGACCAAAGAGAAGATTTATGGATGCGGTGAAGGCGGACATGAAGGTCGTTGGAGTAAGAGTAGAAGATGCAGAGGATAGGGAGAGATGGAGGCAGATCATTTGCTGTGGCGACCCCTGAAGGGAACAGCCGAAAGGAAAAGAAGACTAAGGTTTAAAAACAACAACAACAAACTTGTTTATATAAAACATGGGCAGTGATGGCGGCTGTTGAGGCTCAGAGTTACTATTCCTAAGGTGAGGGGTTCAAGACCCGGGACCCTCAAGATTCCAATGATGGGCACTTGAGCAAGGCTGTAAATAAATATAAGCTGCTCTTGGTGGGTCTTTCTGAAAAATGCCATTAATAGTGGTATAAAATATTTTAAATTTTGAGGGCTCTGTTTTAATCAGTCAGTTTTAAAGTCAGTCAAGAATTAATTGATAAATGTCCCATCAAAAATTGTTTTCCACGAACTGATGGATGTGTGACCCAGTGGATCAACATTCCTTCCATACCTAGTGCACATAATTATACTGTAGGTTTTATTTGCTTGCTGTGTGTGTGTGTGGGGGGGGGGGGGGGTGTTGAATCTCCTGTTGGGAAAGGATCCAAATGAAGTACAGAACACTTGAGTGATGTCAGCAGGTCACCGACTTTGTACATGATAGCAAGCCAAGGTTATGCAAAGAAATATAACGTTTATTTGGCTGGTGTGTCACTAGAGGTGCGATAGTGCTTCACACAACCAGGATATAATATATCCGAAAATTGGATGACTTTTTAGGTCGTCAGAACAGGGACAACACTTGATCTACATAATCTAACTAGTGTTGTGAATAAGCTGGAGCCGATCACAGCCAACACCCAGAGGCAGTTTAGAGCAGCCAGTTAGCCTAATGTGCACATCTTTTGGTCTGAGGGAGGAAGTCCGAGTTCAAGGAGGAAACCCCTGCGAGCGTGAGGAGAACATACAAACCCCACAGAGTAACTTCCAAGCGTGGAACACAAACCCAAGATTTTGTTGGACCTCTGGACTGTTTACAGTTCCAGTCACGTAGTTAAGTTTCTGTCCCTGACATGTCACATAAATTGAAATTTTCCTCCTGTTATTGAAGGCAGATATAGTCTAACCTTTTGTATTCATTCTCTCTCTCTCTCTCTCTCTCTCTCTCTCTCTCTCTCTCTCTCTTTCTCTTTCACTCATACTTGCTCTCCCGCTCACGCGCTCTCTTTCTTGCTCGCATGCTCTCTCGCTCATGCTCTCTCTGTCTCTCTCTCTCTCTTGCTCGCCCTCTCTCTCTCATGCTCTCTCTTTCTCGCTCGCTCTTGCGCTCTCTCTCTCACACTCTGTCTCGCTCTCTCTCTCTGTCTGTCTTGCTCTCTCTCTCTCACACTCTCTCTCTCTCTCTCTCGCTCTCACTTGCTCACTCATTTTCTCTTTCACTCTCTCTCCTGCTCTTTCTCGCTCGCACGCTCTCTCTCTCTCTCTCTCTCTCTCTCTCTCTCTCTCTCTCTCTCTCTCTCGCTCTCTCTCTCTTCTTTTACTGAAGGCCCATGATGGTAATCACACAGAAGATCACCAGCGTGGCATTTGAGATCCACGATGGTGAGTATCAGTTTCAGTATCTTCACCCCTCATTCAAAAATATCTTGGCTCGAGCTGTATATCCGGTTTAGTCTGATTAACATGTGGTATATTTCAGGGTGGCCTTTGCATGGTTGCTTATTGCTATCTGTTTCCTGTAACAAAGCAGCTAAAGAAACACGACTATTTCCACTTATGGTTGGCTGGCTGTTGCTAAAAATGGTGAATTTTCTGATGAGGTCTTACCTTTAACTCATAATCTACCATATTTTCTGGGCCATATGACGCACCGGATTATAAGGTGCAATATCAGTCAATGGTCTCTGAACAATCTTTTTTCCCCCCTGCTATTTTGGGAGTCAAACTAGTGACCTTTCGATCCCAAAGCTGCTTCTCTAACCATTGCTTATGGCTGTCCTCATATCGACTGCTTGTGACAAGCTAGCGACCCCCTAAACATTTCTGTAATTGATTCAAGCAGGGTCCAGGTCACAGTCAGGTCAAGTATTTCGAATAGTTTTTCTTCAGTGGCCTTTCTGTTTGAAGTGTAGTTTAAGGGTATTTCAGTTGTACAGGTAACAATATGGTGTGGCACAGCGGCTCATTGGTTCTCACTGTCACCTCATGGCCACAAGGTTCTCAGTTTAAATCTCGCCGTTGTTAAGGGTATATCTGTGTAGTATCATGATGTGTGTCATGTTCTCTCTGTGCTTGCATGGGCTTCATCTGGGCACTCCCCCCATACCACACACACACACACACACACACACACACACACACAGTCCAAGCATTTTCACCATCGTTCATTTTCTGTAACCGATTAATCCTAATTAGGGTGGCGGGGAGGCTGGCGTACATCCCAGCCAACTCCAGGCGAGGGCAGAGTACACCCTGGACGGCTCGCCAGGCTATCACAGGGCAGAAACACGCTGACAGCTTTGCTGCTCCTATTGTCGAAAATCAGCAATGGTTCTTTTTACATGAACCTCTCACCATAGACAGTGAGAGACATGACCGGCCTTTGATAACTCAGCAGCACTGGGGGAACAGTGATAACCCATGGAGAGTGGGGCTCGAACCCCCAACGTTAGGATCAGTGATCCAGCACCTTTACCACCAGACCACCACTGCCTCCATGCATTTTAGGTTGGCTATTTGAAATTGTCCATCGGTGTGAATGAGACCGTGAAAGGTTGTTCGTGTCTGTGTCGGCTCTGCAGCAGACTGCTGACCTGATGAGGGTTTTCCTCGCCTCTCATTGGAAGGCAGATGTGTTGCAATTGATGTATAAATGAAACAATACTGTCTAGACTAGGCATTTTCTTTGAAACCGTGTTCCACTTGTTCTAATTCTAGCTCTAGTCTTGAAAAGTTTGAAAGTGTTGTTGTATTTTGACATACAGTAGGAGGAAGACATTTCCTCGGCAGTATCCTTTCACATGATGTGTCCGTTTGCTTACATGGATGCAAAAGGCGTAGGAGGATGTTTGGGCTGTTCACTCCATGTGACCGCTTTAAGAGTGACAGAGGTGTTTATTAACTCCTGTCCAAGAATTGGCTGCAGGTTTTTGATGGATGCCTGAGTGGCATAGTAATGGTGTTGACTTGTCAGATTTACAGTTCAGGCACTTACGCTCACCATCATAATAGAATTAACAGCAGACTGGTGTGAATCGTACGGGAATCAGAGGGATTTGGGTATGCCTGTGTTACTGGTCCTCGTCCAAAAGTTTTGTGTGTGTGTGTGTGTGTGTGTGTGTGTGTGTGTTTTCGTTTTCACAGGTCTAGCAAAGAAAGAAGAGCATCTCAAGCCAACACAAAAGTATCTCGCTGTCAGGTATGTGGGAAAGGTATGTTTATATTTGGGACGGGCCTATCTACTCACTCCGTGACCTTGTTTGAACCTCCTGTCTTTTTTTGGTGTTTACCAAGCCAGCCATTTCCACTGACCTGTTTCTTGTTCTCATTCTCAATGGTGTTGCATTTTGATGTATTGTAAATTAGTTAGGCTTTGTTGATTGTTTAGGTTTCAGCCATCAGCAGCGCCCAGGATGCCTTCTTATCACAGTACATTTGTATCAGCTCGGTACTAATCCACCCCCCCCCCCCCCCCAAGACACACACACGCGCACACACACACCCCCACACACACACACACACACACACATACGCGGTGTGTGCTTTCTCACTTCCAGTTAGGAGTCGCAGGCGTTATTGCCTAACTGCCGCCATAATCTGAGTCAGATAACAGTGGCCAAGGCTTCCCATTTCCACGTAAGGGACTGGAGGGGAGGGGGTGTTGCCAAGCAACAGTGTGTTCCTGATTTGATCTGGCATGAGGGAGAAAGGAAGCGAGGCGGAAGTTGCACAACACATTTAATAGGAGAGTCTTTTAGAGCAGTGGTGACAATACAGATCCGGTTATCTGTACACTGGCTTGCAACACATTCATCCACTCCCTCTTGATGTTTTCCCTGTTTTGTTGCCTAGAACCTGGAATTAAATTGGATGCGGGGGGGGGGGGGGGGGGGGGGGTGCTTTAATCATTCAGTTTAAAGGGGTGTTCACACTGGAGGAGATGGGCAATAAGCGACCATACAAAGTCACTGAATGCCAGCCAGACTTTTTCATCAAAGATGTAAGTTCAACTGAACTGAACTTTCACATGACCCAATTTGCGCAATAACGAATCAGAGCAAAGATACCAGCATTTTCAGTTCTTTTCCGTGAAGCAGTTTTATTGATCCTCCCACATAAACAAGGAAGTGCAGCTCATTATTGGTGTGTGTAAATATTCTGTGCTTTATGATTGCGCACAAAATTTTATATGGATTACAACCGGACATGTGATTATGTCCACGTTTCTGAAACATTTGGCACTTCCTGTAAGTTTATATTTATGAATATATACACAAAGATGCTTACCTCTCATAAAAATGTAAGTAGTTTTGGTGGGTTGTTTTTTTTGTTTTGTTTGTTTTTGTTTATTTGGTTTTTTTTTTTTTTTTGTTTTGTTTTTTTTGCATAATTGGCCTTGTTTCGCAGCATGTTAATTAACGTTCCCCCTATTTTCCATTAATTTCCTGATTTTTTATTTTTGATGAATATTTTTGAAAAAGCCACAATGCACTGAAGCCGCAGAAACTAAAACACGAAGTATTTCTCAATTAGAAAATAGATTATCACATGTAAACATTGAAAGTTTTGGCCATTTTTCAAAGCAAATCCTCTCCAGATCTTTCAAGAATGTCTTTTTGAAGAATTTCCTGGTACTTGGCCCCATCTTTTCAATTCCCATTCACCATTCCCTCAATTCTGAGCAGTTTCCCAGTCCCTGCCAATGAAAAGCATCCCCACAGCATCATGTTGCCACAACCACAGTTCACTATGGGGATTGTCTTATTGTGGATACGAGAGATATTGGGTCAGACATATAGTTCAAATTAAGTCTCAGGAGACCAGAAAACCTTTATCCATATGTTTGCGAGTCTTCTACATGCCTTTTGGTGTACTATAACCTTACATTATTTTTTTTCATTCCTCTAAGCAATTGGTTGATGGTGGGTACTGCTTAGAGTGGCTGTATGGACAGATAGACCAGTTTCCCCTGATGCGCTTTTTGTTTTTTTCAGGGTTGACTTTGGTCTCTTTGGTACATTTCTGATTTATGCCCTCCTTTATTGGTCTGAGAGTTTAGTGGACAGTGCAGGCAGTTTGTTTGTATATTTGTTTATTTTTGTGACGTTATAAGCTTTCTTTTTTGTGACTATAGATTTTCTGGTGCTCTGGGTGAATTATTTTTTCTACGTTTCAAATATTTGTTATAACCCAACCCAGATTTGTGCTTCCCCACAATATGGCTCCTGACCTGTTTGTAAAGCTCCTGCTTGGTGGTGCCTCCTAATTAATACTGGCTGTATAAATACTCAGGTCATGGTGGCCCTCATTTAACCAATTATGTGACTTTTAAAGGTAAGTGATTGCATCAAGCTTTGGGTGAATACATATACAGTGCAACACTTTTTTTGTGTGTGTGTGAATTTCACTGCACTAATTGGATGTATTTTGGCTAGGTTCATGACATAAAACACAAATAAAATCTATTTGGATTACGGGTTGAAAGGCAACAATATATTTTTTAAAAATCCCAAGGAAGGTGAATAACACAAGCCACAGAGTGCAGTACAGTGGTACCTTGTCTAATGAATTTAATCTGATCCAAGGGTGAGCTCGTAAGCTGAAAAGTTCGTTGGCTGAAACGATTATTCCCATAAGAAATACCAGAAAACCAATTAGTCCATTCCAACCCCCTCCCAAACTGGTATAACCTGCCACAAACGCATCTATCTGACCTAATATATTAAAGATAAACATGTAAAAACAATAAATTTCATAATAATAATACATGCACATTAACATTAATAATAAATAATAATAAAACAAGAATAATCAATAAGTCTACTAACCCTTCCGATCATAGACTGCGGCCACATGTCACATAGCCAGGCAGGAGAAGGTACCTGACAGAGGAGGCGAAGAATTTTGTGTTTATGCACGTTACAAATGCCAGTGAGGAAATGCTCGTGGTGAGCTGCCAGAAGGCCAATGCTTCTCAAATAGTGGGGCGCACCCCGATGCCAGGGGGCCACATATGACCGTGGGGAACATGCTTTTTTGCCATACTGTACTAGAATTAAGTGCAATTGCACATCCATTACAGTAGTTGGGAGTGGCACTCTAATTGTCGCACTATGGTGTAGGGAAAAAGCACCGAGCAAACAATATGAAGAGCAGTAAATACAATTTATAGTCGTGTGCGGTGCGATTGGGGGGGGGGGGGGGTGAATTTTTTGTTTTTCTTCCTAGAGGGGGTGTCACAGAAAATAATTGAGAAGCACTGCACAAGCTGTTCTTGCAGCATGGAGGAATAGATGTGGAAGAATACGAGGCTAATCAGCCTGGAAAAGCCATCTCGAGGAGAGCTTGTAAAGTGAATTTTTACTCGTTGGATGGAGCAGATTTTTGGTGGGTACAAAGCTAGTGTCATGGAAAAATTGTTATAAGGGACACTCGTTTGATGAGGTACCACTGTATAGATATTTATTTTAAGAAAAATGATATTTCGTGACTGTGGTGGTGAACTTGACACTTAATTTCTATGGTTTTTTTTTGTTATGCTACAGGAAAATGCCAAGTCTTCTGGAGTATTTAAGTTATAATTGTAACTTCCTGGGAATCCTGGCAGGCCCTACCTGCTCCTACAATGACTACACAGCCTTCATCGAGGGCACAGCCTACCAGCACAAACATGTGGAATCAAATGGCAAAGAGAACGGCAAGTTCAAGCAGAGTGACCCCTCACCAAAGGTGAAAACCCTTAAAATACTCTCCCTCCCCCTTGTGGACATGGTTTTCTATTGAATATTTATTTATATCAGTGCTTCTCAATTATTTTCTGTTGCCCCCCCCCAGAGGAAAACTTTCGCGACCCAATATAAATAGTGTTATTTATCTAAACATTGTTATAAGTAATCCTCTGCATAACACTGTGTCCTTATTAACATAATAAATCCTGATTATCATTATGGAATACAAAAAAAATAGAAATATAGATCAAATTCCAACAAATAATAACTTTATGAACAACTTTTTAGTCTTTAAACAAAAAGATTTAAAGTGCATCAATTTGCCTGTAATAAAAAGTATCCTTATTTAAACTGTAAACATTTGACCAACAGTTTGAACCATTTTATACTGAAAAATAAAATTAAATAAAATCAATAAATAATAATAAATTCAAATTGATCAGCAATATTAACTTGGGAGCACAATATATAAAATACTTTAACCTACAAAACAAAAATGAATAAAACATTATTATTATAAAAAATATTATTGTTATTATTATTATTATTATTTGTATTGTCAAAATGATTAAGTCCAGATTAATGGCTATAATGAGCACATTTCTCAGTGCACAGCTTTTCGAAACCGGATTTGAAGCTCAATTCTGAGCTCTCGGCTCCTGCTCAATGCTGAACAGGGATCTGGACTTATTTTCGCAGCAGTGACGTCATCCAGCATGACAGAGACCGTGTGTTCTGCAGGTCAGATCAGTTCCTCTGCTGTGCTGCAGGGAGTTTCTACACTGAGCAGTTTGGTACTCCACATTATCTGATGCTAACAGAGCTCGCTGGTTTGCTGGAATATCATTCACAAAGCGGGATGGTTGTTGGCAATACTTGGCACTTTTTCGCTGAAAAACTCACACGGCTCATCACGTGATCGGGGTGTGATGTCTTTCAGTGACGCCTGAATTTATTTGGGTTCATGCTCTCCGCTGCCAATGTTTCCAGACAGTAATCACAGCGGTCTTTCCTCGTTTCTTACCGCAGCACAGTCAAGTCAATGCTATGTTTGCTTCATCATACCTTCTCGACTTAGCCTCCGGGAGACTTTCGTTTCTCTCACTGTCTATGCCTCCCTCTGCCTCTCTTTCCGTCTCTGTTAAAAATTTCCATGGTGGGTTTATTAACTTCACTTCTTATTTTACCTCTGGGCACATGGCAAAAAAAAAAAAAAAGAAAAAAGCAAAAAAAAAAAAAACACCCCCCCTCGGGCACTATATTCTCAAATAGTGCCCCACTATTTGAGAACCACTGATTTATATTGATATATTTATGAAAGCATTTGTTAAGCAAGTCTTCCATGCAGTGTCTGTCTGTCTTCCTTTCGGCTTTTTCGCTTTTTCCCTTTTACTCGGGAGTCGCCACAGCGAATCATCTGATTCGCACGTTTGATTTGGCAGAGGTTTTTACGTCGGATGCCCTTCCTGTCACAACCCTTTTAGCAAGGGACAGAAACACGCTGACGACTTTGCAGCTACTCTTTACGAAAGTCAGCAATGGTTCTTTTACATGCCTCTCATCATAGACAGTGACAGACATGGCCCGCCTTTGATAACCCAGTTAGCCGCACTGGGGAGGACAGTGATAACCTTGTGGAGAGTGGGACTCGAACCCCCAACCTTTGGATCAGCGATCCAGCGCCCTATACCACTAGACCACCACTGCCCCTCAAGTCTTCCATACAGTGTGATGTAGTGAAAATGTGGAGGAGGGGGACTGTCGGTGCCATCCTGTGGAAGTTGATAGAACAGAAGAACGCAGTCATTCTCAGCATATCCCCAGAAAAGTGCAACCGCCATGTAGGAAGAGACCATGATAAGATGTACCAGTTCCCATGGTTTCCCAGGGTACTTACTGTACCCTGTAGCCATCTACTTAGCATGCTAAAGTGTTATCTATGTAAAAGCACCATTGCTGACTTTTGTCTAGGTGAGCTGCAAAGTCATCAGTGTGTTTCTGCTCTGCGATAACCTTTTGAGTTGTCCAGGGTGTACTCTGCCCTCGCCAAGAGTTGGCTGAGATGGGCACCAGCCTCCCCTCGACCTTAATTAGGATTAAGTGGTTCAGAAAATGAATGAATGATGTTTGAAGGTAAACTTCGGGATTGTTTAACACAGGTCATCATTTTATTGCCTGTTTCAAAAAAAACAAACAAAAAAAAAACACTAATAAAATTGTGAATTGGAGCAATTTCTATAAAGATATTAAAACTATCTAACAACACGGACAAGCCTGTATTTGTTTACTTCAGTAACTAAAGAAAGAGAACTGTCTGTATTCACACTCATTGTTTTCATTATTCTCTTCTTCCTGTCACCGACCTCTTCCTGGTCAGTGCTGATTATCACGTGGGGGATGTTTTCAGCATTTACAAAAGCGGAAGTCACAGAGTTGGGAAAGAACTTTAGTACTTTACCAATATGCTCTTCGCCATACATGTATTGCAATACATGCAATGAACTTTTGCCATAATTTTGGACACCCCGACTTTATCCAGTTGTTTACACAGAGTAACAACTTGCATACAGTGGCATGTTGTCAGAACTGACATTAAAAAAAAATAAATAAAAAAGATTGCTGTCCATGTTTTTAACAGAATGGCAAACCGTGGGTTATCATAGACGTCTCAGCGAGGGGTAGGTGCATATTATTTTTTTCCTTTTTCAGAAGCAGTGTCATGTCTCAGACTCGGTCCAATTGATCAATAAATAACACAAAGCAGGGTGTTCTTTTACCAAAAAAAATGTAAAAATAAGGCTGTGATAGTGTGGTGTAGTGTAGTGAAGTTGATTATTGTCCAGTAAAGGCACATCTGGAAGTGTTTTATTCCTCTTAAACCCCACAGAAAGATTTCAGACATCTTCTCCATTTCAGGTTATGTGTCCAAGGAACTTGAAAGCGAAATGTTAAAACGACGTGTCCGCCCTACAGACATCACTAAGGACAGTCGTGGCTGACTAGTTGAGGCTCTGGATTAGTGATCCACAGGTCTGGGGGCGGACTTCAGCAAGGCCCTGATTCTCAATTACTCAGTTGTTTAAAAAAAAAAAAAAAAAAAAGTTAGTTTCTCTGAATTAGGGCATCTGCCAAATTCCATAAATAAATAAATAAATATAATGTTCCATGTAAACATTTATATAGGTTTGTTTGTCTATATTTCTGGAATGTCCACTATACTTGGTGCAAATTGTTACTATAGAAACTATAATGTAAAGAACTGGTGTGTAAATATACACCGATCAGAAGCTTTCAGTGCAGGCAGCTGCAGAGCATTAGCAGTTAATTCTGTTTGCACTGCAGGGATTCCGATGCCTATCTCGGCTGACACCGGGCAAAGGTGGGGTGCATCCGGACCAGCTTGCCAAATTAGACCACACACAAACACAATACACACACAGGGGCATTCACACTCACATCTAGGGGTATTTAGAACCCTCATAAATCCTTATATTTGTAATAAAGTCTTTGGACTGTTTAAGGGGCAGCTTGTCAGATTATCGCAGGATGAGCCAGACACAACTATTCACCCTCACACCTCCAGGCAACTTGGAGCAGACAGCTGGACTAATGTGCATGACTGTGTTATGGGAGGAAACTGGAGTACCAGGAGGAATCCTACCCAAGCACAGGGAGAACATGCAAACTCCACACCGAAACACCCGAGCTGGGAATCGAATCCAGGACCTTCTTGCTATGAGGCGGACGAGCTAAACACTACTTTTTTTTTTTTTAAGCAGAATGTGTTCTAATTGTCTTTTGCAGGAAGTGAGCTCCACAATGGAAGATAGTGGAAAAACAAGTTTGGGTGATTTTATGATTAAATCCCACTGAGCTGTAAATCTCATACGCAGCACTATCAGTTTCTACTCTAGAAGGCTGCTTGGGTTTCACTGATAAGCTCACAGGCTGACTGTGACTGCATGTTGTTCCAGAGAGACGTGCTGGTGAAGCTGGGCACCTGCGTTCTTTGCTTGCTGGTCTACCTAAAGTTCTATCAGACATTTGCAGTGGACAAAGTTATTGCCGATGAATTCATTGCATCAGAACCCATCTATACGCGCATCCTCTACCTCTACCTGGCCATGCTGTGTCTGCGGCCCAAGTACTATTTTGTATGGACACTAGGTGAGTGAGGCTTGCTGTTTTGAGGGGGGGGGGGGTTCATTGCTTGTTCAGCATTTTATCTTGATGTGCTGCTGCCCTCTTGTGCCTATACACGGAACTATCTTCTGCTTGCTGTGGTCTATAATAGTAATAGAGTACGTGATAGTAATTAAGGAAAAAAATATGGTGGTTTTATTGCTTTTATATCAGCAGTGTTCAAATAATTACAGATTATTACCCAGACATGACCAATCACAATAAACTATTAAAATCAGCTATGTAATAATGTTTTTTATTTAAGAGTATTTCTCCTTTCTGATTGGTTGAAACCCATTACATATTTGCAGATATTCCGTCATTGTCATGGCATAATAAATTATTGCACTTTTGGCAAAAGATTATTTGAATGATTATTGCATGACTGGCATGCACAACCTAGTAATGTGACTATCTAGTCTGAGAGCATATTTTGAATGAATAATCAACCTTCTACCTGATAAAGCTTTGGCTTTGGCCTCCCCAAGTAATTCTCAATCTTATACACGCGGTCCTCGACTTACTTGGTTCTCGACTTACTTTGGTTCTCGACTTTACAACGCCACTAAATATATGTATGTAAGAAAATACAGAAGGATTCGAGTTCCGCTGCCCTGTTCATAAGCTTCAACGATGTGCACTAGTTTTTGACGCGGCGTGTATATGAATACACAGCTACGTGGTCATCAGCATCATCCATTTTCTCTCGAGGCGCATCATAGTGTAGTGGGTTTCACTGTGTTTTGCTCCTTTTTCACATCAGGGCCACAAAAAAGAAAGCAGTATCCTCTGGCAAATCTGATCCAGCCAAGAGGAAAGCCATTATGATGGAAACGAAGCTGGATATTATTAAAAGATCGGAGAAAGGCTGTATTTTATTACTATATTTAATTACATTATATATTTATTTTATTTTAATTGAAATGTCTATTTTAATTGTCAGTACTGTTTTCCCATGAATATGAAGTACAGTGGTACCTCGCCTTACAAAATTATTCTGTTCCAGAAGTGGTTTCGTAACCTGATCTTTTCATAAGTTGAGCCGCATTTTACATGTAAAAGGCCTGATTCGTTCCAAGTACCCCAATACTAACCCCTAAACCCTTTAAAAAAAATCATAAAAGTATACCTTTTAAGGCCTCATTCTTCTTCAATATCGTACCGATGGGAGAGGGGTTTGGCCATATTCCTTTGCAATATCACTCAACCGCATGCCACGAGCCCGCTTCTTCCTTTCACTCTCACTGGGATCACTTTCACCGGGAATCACTGTGTGTGTGTGTGTGCGCGTGTTGAACATGTCCTCTTAGCAGAGTTATAATCTTACAAATGTTTATGCAAGGTTAAAAGCCTGAGCCAAAAAGCAAAGTTGCAATGAGCACACTCAAAAAAACTCATGAAACAACAGTAACTCTGTCCTTTACACGTGTTAGAACTCCGTGACGAACAATGGGTCGAAAGCACACGAAAAGCATCATGTGTATTAGGGAGATGCAGCTCCTTCCTAGCCAATGGGAGACCAGCGGGGCGGGGTGTTGGGAGACAGCCAATAGGAGAGTAACTCGCTCATTGTTTGAATTTTTGAGATGGCGCGTTTCGTAACGTGAATTTTTTTCATATCCAGAGACAGAAATTTTAGGTAAATGTGTTTTGTAACTTCGATTTTTCATTTGTTGGGTCTTTCGTAAGGTGAGGTGCCACTGTATTTGGATAGTTATTTTGAGATTTAGGGGTAAAAATCCGACTTATGCAGAATTCCAGGTTACGACGCGTCATAGGAATGGAACTCGTTCGTAACCCGAGGACCGCCTATATTTCAAATTTCTTCACTCATACACCAATCCGCTTAATCCTCTTGCGGTCATGGAGAGAGAAGAGCTTATCTCATCCAACGGAGGGTGAAGCTGAGATACAGCTCGCCAACCATCACGTGATACCCCTTAGGTGTGAATGGTTGCGTGTATGTTATAATTTATTGTTTTGGTGGGCTACAGCTCGCAAGACCATCACATGATGACACACACGCAACTATTCACACTCGCACCGAGGGGTCATTGTGAACCACCAGTTAACCAAATGTGCATGTTTTTGGATTGTGGGAGTAGACCAGTGTTCCTGAAGGACACCCATACAAGCACAGGAAGAACATGTGGAATCAACACAAACGCCCTTGCCTTGAACCCCAAAACCTTCTTGCTGTGTGACAGATGTGCTCACCGCTGCATCTTCATGTCAGCGTAACCCATTGCTTCTCAAATAGTGGTTTGTGGAGTGATGCCAATGGAGCGCATATGACCCTGGGGAACATGCTTTTTTTGGAATCTTGTATAAGAATTAAGTGCAATTGCACCTCCACTCCACTAGTTGGCAGTGGTGCTCTCATTGTCGTGCTATGGCATAGCGGTTTTTCGCGCAAGCAAACGATATGAAGACACCCCCTCAACAACCCCTCAAGAAACAACACGGAAAATTTTCTAACAGGAATGATGAGAAAAGTGGAGACAGACGGAGATATTAAGACATAAATAAGTTGAATGAGTTTAAATAAGGATGATGGATTTTTTTTTATTTCAGGCACATTGGTGCACTTTAAATCTTTTCAATTACAGATTAAAATCAATGTTAATGAAGCTTTTCTTTATTGTAAGTTGAATTATATTTCTTTCGTTTTTGTTTTTAATGTCAATAAAGATAAAATGTTATGCAGAGGTGTACTAAGAAAAATTTTATAGACAAATAATACTATTTACAGTCACTTGCGGGCTGGTGGGGAAGTGGTGGTCTAGTGGTATAGGGCGCTGGATCGCTGATCCAAAGGTTGGGGGTTCGAGTCCCACTCTCCACAAGGTTGTCACTGTCCCCCCCAGTGCAGCTAACTGGGTTATCAAAGGCGGGCCATGTCTCTCACTGTCTATGGTGAGAGGCATGTAAAAGAACCATTGCTGACTTTCGTAAAGAGTAGCTGCAAAGTCGTCATCGTGTTTCTGTCCCTTGCTAAAAGGGTTGTGACAGGAAGGGCATCCGACGTAAAAACCTCTGCCAAATCAAACATGCGAATCAAATGATTCGCTGTGGCGACTCCCGAGTAAAAGGGTAAAAGCCGAAAGGAAGACAGACATAGTCACTTGCGGGCTGGTGGGAAGTGTGAAACACTTTTTTCTTCCCAGAGAGGGCGCCACAGAAAATAATTGAGACGTATTGCCCTAACCTCATGTATTACTTGCTTAATAATACAAATTTTTTTCTTTCTTTTTTTTTTCTTTTTTAGCTGATGCGATAAACAACGCTGCTGGTTTTGGCTTCAATGGTTACAAAAAAGACGGGACTCCAAGATGGGACCTGATATCAAACCTGAGAATACTAGACATTGAGGTAAGAGAAAGACAATCATATGCCATTTAAAAGATCTTTTTAAGCAGGAATCGATGGTTCTGGTTCCCTCTACCTACAGTTTGCAACAAGCTTCAAGACATTTCTTGACAACTGGAACATTCAGACATCTCTCTGGCTTAAAAGGTGAATCTCAGTTAGTGTAAAATCAGTTAATACAGGCTGTGTTTGCTCTCACACTTTGTGTGTGTGTGTGTGTGTGTGTGTGTGTGTGTGTGTGTGTGTGTGTGTTGTTGTTGTTTTTGTTGTTGTCTGCAGAGTGTGTTACGAGCGGTGTCCATACAACCCAACAGCAGCCACTTTCCTGCTCTCTGCCATGTGGCATGGAGTCTACCCTGGATACTACCTCACCTTCATCACAGGCATCAGCATAACACTGGCAGCCCGGGCGGTGTGTGTTACTGTTTCGTTACAAAATTGTTGGATTTTATTACATATTTTTATCAACATTTTGATGTCGATATGTACACATACAAATATATTAGGTATAAAATATTATATACTCAAGTAAATATAAGTATACTGTACTTTATATTACTTTTTGCGGTTCATTGGGACCGAGATCCCCACACGACCATCGAAATCCGCAGAGTAGGATCATCCACCCCACCTGCCCCTGACTGACGTTTACGTACATGTATATGTGTATATAATATCAATAAATACATATTCAATACTATAAAGGCTTATAATAACAATTAAACATTAAAAAATAACATAAGATGTAAATAAAATATAAATACACACACATACAGATGGCATTGCATAAGAAGACGACACACATACAAACGCCCATGCGCAGATGAGCCTGTCACACAGATGCAACAATGTAAGTAGTTTTGATGGGTGACTTTGGGTTGTTTTTTGTTTGCATTTGTTTAGGTTTTTTTTTTTTTTTTTTACATAATTGGCCTTGGTTTTGTGGCATTTTCCTTAACTTTTTCCCTATTTTTTCTAAATTTCCTTATTTTTTAATTCCATGAATATATATATTTTTTTAAACCATGATGCACTGAAGCCGCATGAATTGAATCGCGAAGTAGCGAGGGATCCCTGCACTTTAATATATAATATTTAAGTATTGCAAAAATTATGTTAACCGAATCTGAAATGAATAATAATATTTCGATATTATACGGCGTTTTAAGTACAGAGAACGTTCCACTTGCAGATTTTCTTTAAAATGACAGGCAGCCTTAAATCTAACTTACTTAGATATTTTTATAAGGTGTTCTGTTCTCTTCATTAATACTAACAATAATAATGATAAAAATAATAACAACAACAACAATAATAATAATAATAACGATGATAATAATAATAATAAAAACAACAACAATAATAATGATATTGCTGCTTCTACTACTACTAATGATCACAATTATAAAAATGATGATAATAGTAGTAATAATAATAAAAATATTGATAATAGTAATAATGATGATGATGGTAATGATGGCAATAATAACGATAATAATAACAATGATGATAATAATAACAATAGAAATGATGATATACTACTATTACTGATGATGATAACAATAATAAAATAATAATAATAATAACGATGACGGTGATAATAATAACAACAACGATAATAATGATGATACTGCTACTACTATTACTGTTGATGATAACGATTATAAAAATGATGATGATGAGGATGATAATGATGGCAATAATAATGATAACAATAATAATGATGATAATAACAACAATGGGCACCAGCCTCCCCTCGATCCAAATGAGGATTAAGTGGATCAGAAAAGGAATGAATGATGTTTGAAGGTAAACTTCGGGATTGTTTAACACAGGTCATCATTTTATTGCCCGTTTCAAAAAAAACAAAACACTATAGAAATTGCTCCAATTCACGATTTTATTAAAGATATTAAAATTATCTAACAACACGGACAAGCCTGTATTTGTTTACTTCAGTAACTTAAGAAACAGAACTGTCTGTATCCACACTCATTGTTTTCATTATTCTCTTCTTCCTGTCACCGACCTCATCCTGGTCAGTGCTGATTATCACGCGGGGGATGTTTTCAGCATTTACAAAACCGGAAGTCACAGAGTTGGGAAAGAACTCTAGTACTGTACCAATATGTTCTTCGCCATACATGTATTGCAATACATGCAATGAACTTTTGCCATAATTTTGGACACCCCGACTTTATCCCGTTGTTTACACAGAGTAACAACTTGCATACAGTGGCATGTTGTCAAAACTGATATTAAAAAATAGATAAAGATTGCAGTACATGTTTTTAACAGAATGGCAAACCATCGGTTGTCATAGACCTCTCTACTACTACTACTACTACTACTACTACTACTACTACTGATGATGATACCAATAATAAAATGATAATAATAATACTAATAATAACAATAATGATGATAATAGTAATAATGATGATGATGACAATAATAATAATAATAATAATAATAATAATAATAATAACAGTAATAATAATAATGGTGACACTACTACTATTAATCATGATGATAATAATAATAATAACAATAATAATAATAATGCATGCCTGTGGCCATTGTCTGTGGCCTTTTTTCCCCCTGAGTATTGAGAAAATAAAAGCAAAAATAAGATATTGAAAGCTGAGCTTTTCAGTACACAGAGAAACAAAATCAGATATCTAATTTCAATGCAAAAGAATAAAAATAATAATTCAGATATGTAATTTAAGTGAAAAAATATTCAGGTGTGGAATTTAGGTTAATAAAGTTCAAATACAAAATTTTAGTGAAAAATTACAGATACTTTGTTTCAATAGTAAAAAAAAAATCAGATACATAATTTTTTGTGAAAAAAAATGTGTACATGTAATGTTGTTGAGAGGGGGAAAAATGGAAATGTAATTTCTTTAAAATCAAAATTTCGTTATGTAATTTCAGTGAAAAACTTCACTGAAGAAAAAAAATTGGATCTGTGATTTCAATATTATATTCAAAATTTAGATTTGTAAGTTAATTTTTTTTAAATTTGCATACGTAATTTCTGTGCCAAAAAAGGTGTATTTTTACATATCGTAACACATCAAATGACAAATGATATGTTTATGTGAGCTGTTCTTGGAAAATAAGCAACTTTTGTGAATGTGGAAGTTAGTCTGTTGTCACCAGAGCACAATCCATAACCGACTTATTATTTACTTATGAAACCTGAAGTACTTTTATCATAAGCGTCTTCCTTCCTCCCGCCTGAGCCTTTAAATTTTATTCCATATCAACCCAATCTGCAGCAGAGGAGCTCAGAGCTCATTAAATCAGCTCTATCTAAATAGCAGTGATCTGTTCTTCAGTCTGCCTTCTGTATGCTCACTTACACTATGCCTGCAAGACAGATGTATTTGATTTTGAGGGAAACACACCATGAATATTATAATAAGCCTTAATTGGAACTTTAAAAAAATATTGGTTTGACTTTGTGCTCGTTCTTCTCTGTTCAGGTAAGGCATAATGTAAGGCAGCACTTCCTGGGCTCCTCCACACAGAAGTTTATCTACGACGTGATTACGTGGGCCAGCACGCAGATTGCTGTATGCTACACAGTGGTACCTTTTGTTCTGTTGACAGTGGGACCTTCACTCCAGTTCTACTGGTAAGTATTAATGGACAACAGAACCAGAGCCAAGCCAGAAACCAGCATTATTCTGCTGGCAAGTATTATAAACTTATGGGCAAAAGAAACGTATTACCCGACATTAGTGCTCATCAATGCTCATAAAAACGACATCAACAAAACATGTTAAAAATGTTGTTGTATATTTTATAAAATGAAATCATTTACACAGCATTAAGCGTATTTGCCTATGTCCAGTCAATATTCATGTGTTCAGAAAATCAGTCAGAAGACACATGGTGGTGGAAATGAAAATTAACACATTTGAGAATTCATTCACAGGATGTGTTCAAAACAGAATATGGTACTGTTCAAGCACGCAATACCTTGTGTGACTACCCCTTGACTTTCAATATCCACTAGTACACATCTCTTCATTGATGACGTCAATCGCCTGATGACGTCAAGAGGAAATCTCTGCCACAGTTCCAAGAGAACCTGTTCCAACTGTTGTCGATTTGCTGTCTGTCAAGGTGATCCCAGAGGTGCTCAATTGGATTCATATCCAGAGATCGTGCTGGCCAGGGCAAAACGTGGATGTTTGCATTGTTAAGAGAATCTCCGACGAGCCTGGCAGCATGCAGAGGTGCACAACAGGTCTCAAGACTTCGTCTCTATACCTTTGAGCTGTCAAATTCCCATGCAAGATGACAAGCCGTGTTCTCTGATCACCACAAATTTCGCCCCATACCATGACGCCACCTCCACCGAAAGGGTGCACCTCTTGCAAACAGTTCCTCACCAGTCTTTCACCTCTACGTCGGTATACATGTGCCTGGCCATCATTCCTGAACAGGTTGAAGTGACTTTCGTCTGTGAAAACCATTCTCTGCAAGTCATGTCGCTACCACTGACGTACTGTTCGTGCCCGCTGTAGCCGACGTTGACGGTGTTGCAGGGTCAAGGCCATGCCACGAAACTGATGGTGAGCTCTGATGTCAGCTATATGGAGATGTCTCAGTTCGGTTCGTTTGCTGATGGGGTGTCCCAAGGCCGTCAGAGACGTTGACGTCGCCATGACAAATCTGTTCCACAGGTGTATTGTACGGATGTAGCGAGCTTCGGCTGGCATGGTTACCCGATCTTGCACGGTCAGTGGTCCGGCCTGTCTGACGATAACATGTCAACGAGTTTCTGACTGTTGCCTGACTGCAATTGAATGTTCTTGCAATCTGATGTTGTGAAGCCCCCATATCGGCCATACCAATGGCTCTGTTGTGTTCCTCCTGTGAAAGTCTTGGCATTTCTTTGGTGTGCTTTTTGATAATGCATGATTGCACTGTCAGACGGCTGTATTTATGCAACAATTGTGCACGAGAGGTTTCTGTTAATTGCATTGAGGCTGTAGCCACTGTTTTTCATGCCAGCACGAAATTTGCTAAATCACAGGCTTATGCCTTGCTACTCGTCTGAAGAATGTTTTGGCGAATGTTGTCTCAATCTGTGTTACTTAGTTCAGTTATCTGTAGAAGCTCAAATGCCAATGTAAAAGTGATAAGTTTCTTTTGCCCATGAGTTTATAATGTGTTTTGACGTCCTGTCTTCCACGATGTGTTAGATGATCTTCGATATACTGTGCATACATTTATTCAGAGCTACATGAAATGTACATTACAGTATGTGGGTTGAATAATAAGTCGAGCACACGGTTTTGCAAACATCTGTTCCTGTTGAATCGTGTAATACATCGTGCTTCCTCCTTTACTATGAGAGAAAGCGTTACTTCATGAAAATTAAAACGATGGTTTAGCAGGACAATTATCACCAGCACAAAGGTGAGATGTAGAGCATGGTTTTGTCACAGCAGCTTCATTAATTAGGTCGTTTTAGTGCCAGTGTTCCAAGGAAGGGCTGGTTTAATGGTGATTAAGGAAATGCATGATGGTAATTTGTAGGGTCTTGAAACTGGTCACAGAAGGCTAATAAAGAACTTCTAAAGATAAGGAGGCAGACTGAGATAAAGATCGATGATTGACATGCAGTTTGAGGTGAAGGGGATCAAGGCAAGCCAGGATACTGAATAGGTGGAGTTACATTGAATATTCTATCCGAGGCTTTGAGAAAAATATTTCACCAGATTTTAGTTTTCTAAACATAAACAGACTCGGCTTTGTGAGATCGTCTGTTGTTCCGCATTAGTTCAAGGGGGGACGACACACACACACACACACACACACACACTCTCTCTCTCTCTCTCTCTCTTTCTCTCTCTCTTTCTACGTCTACATCCAATCACGAGGAATGGATGTCGATCCCTGAAGCTTGAATGATGCTCATAGAGGGATTGTCATGGCTGTGATCACAATGATCAATCGTATGGTTTGCCAGGCCACATACGGACTCACTCACACATACGGGCAATTTGGAACAGCCAATTACTGTTCCAACTACTGTGCATGTTTTTGGACTGTGTGAGGAAACCAGTACCTGGAGGAAACCCATGCAAGCACAAGGAGAACATGCAGACTCCACACAGAAACGCCCAGGCATGGAATCGAACCCCAGGCCTTCTTGCTGTGAGGCGGACATGCTAACCAATACGCCTTCGTGCCCCCCCACCACACACACACACACACACACATTGAGATCTTTCTGATCTGATTGATATCAGACCAGATGACGTAACGTGTATACACTGGAACCATGAGGTCTATGATTGCCACGATTTGAGTGTGTGTGGGGATCGAATCTTGAGGGATCTTAGTGAAATCTTGATGATCATAACAAAGTCTTTGACTGCAAAAAAATATTTCCACAGTTATTACAATTTAATATAAATAAAGGTAGAACGTGGGGAATTATAATGGTGCATAGTAGAGTGTACCAGGCCTTAATGCACCGCTGTTGGGGATCTTGATGAACTTGAAAACACGATACCTTCAAGTTTTTGTTTTTTTTTACACTACAGTCGTGCTCTAAGCATGGCAGTGTTGCTCAAATTGTGGTCATAAATCATAGATCTGAACAGAACTTGAAGAGTGTGAGAGATCTAGACAGAACCTAATATCTAACAAGGAGTCAAGTTCCAAACAGAAAGATGGCTCAAATCAACAACATACAAACTTCTATAAAATAAACACACAAAAATTATATATCTAAAAGGACCTTACACAGACCAGGCAAACAATACAATAATAACAACAAAAGTAATAAAAATAAAATGATAAACTCTGAGTAAACAAAATGGCCGCAACTTCAAAGTTAGATGTTCCACATGCTCAGAGCAAGGTTTAGAGATAATCTACAGTCAGTACACCAGGTTTATTTAATGAGAGTCCGCCGTTCTTCCGCCACGGTTCTTGTTGCAAGCCGCTGCGCTCCGGTCCTCTCTGAGGCCGTGTAGCCGGCTGGTGTAGTCTCCTCATCGGGTGTACTCTCCTTGAGCCATGTTTAACAGAAACACAGCATGGAGCAGCTCTGTAGATCCCTCTGCGCTGCAATCCGAGCATGAAGCTGGTCCATCTTGTTTCGCAGAGACTGAACATTTTCAAGCAGTATGACCGGGAGTGCTAACCTTTCACTGCTAACCAAGCGCCGGAGTCGTCATTCAGCTCCTCCTCACCTGCCGTGTCTCCGCCTGGGTTTATTGTTATCCGGGGTGTGGCTAGCATTGAGCTGCAGTAGCATATTAGCTCAGGATAGGAGATGAGCGTGTTCAGTTCTAAATGTCCAAAAGGACTGTGCTCTCATAGCTGTAGTAGGGTGGCACAGTCATAGATGAGCATAGTGCAAAAAACAAACAAACAAACAAAAACAACATTTAAAACAAACAAAGAAACAATTTGACTCCGAGAACTCTGCGACATCGCCCTCTAGGAAGCACCATCTTGACCATTCACATGAGAGCATATCATGGTGATCTCGTAAGAGAACTTGAAGGACGGGATGAAAATCATGGCAGATCTTGACCAGAATCATGTTCATAAAAAAATGAGTGTAGAAAAAGCAAACTGTGGAACTTTTTTTTTTTTTTTGTGAATAATGCAGATCATGGACATTGTGGTTCCAGGGTAGATCTAGCATTAGAACGGTTACTCACAGAAAAGCAGAACTTCCCTATATATTTTAGCACAAACATCATTCAGGATTTCATTTTCGAAGCTGCTTATCGGCATATCTCAGCCCCATCTGAAGGTGGGGTTCATCCTGGACCACTCGCCATTTCACTACAGGGCCAACACACACATATACACACACACACCCACACACATGCACACACACACACACACCCACACATGTAGGTAATTTATAGCAGCCAATCATCTGTCAGAAGAAACCAGACAAAACCCACACAAGAACGGGGAGAACATGCAAACTCCACACAGAATCACCCGAGCCTGGGAATCGAACCTAGGCTTTCTTGCTGTAGGGTGGACCACTGCACCAGTATAAAGCATGGTATAGATTTCTCTTTTGCTGTGGTTTTTGAAAGTCTGTAAACCCTTTAGACTTTTCTATCCTGCTCCATAATTATGATTTTATGTGAAATAAAAGATGAAACGGAATCAGATTTTCACAAGAACTTATAAGTCATAAATACACTTAAAGAGAATCAAAGTAAACAAGTAAAACAAAAACACTGTCTTACACCGTCTTTTTTTTTTTTTGAGGAAAAGGGTTTGATATTACAAATTATACAATCTTACACATCTGCGAACTGCAAACATTTAGAAACCTTTGCTTTCTGACCCCTGTTGTGCTGTAGTTACTGTAACTGAATTTTTTGATGTAACTTGATCAGTTCTGCACATAGACTTGGAGGGATTGTAGACCGTTTTTCCAAACAGAACAGATTCTCTTGATGGTTCTCCTCACATTAACTGCTGACACATTTCTATTAGATTAAGGCCAATACATTGGCCATTATACAACATTACATTTATTTGGTGAAACAAATATTCTGTCTTTTGGGTCATTTTTCTTGCTCACCTTTTTCTTAAAATTCAATTCACAGGAAAAAGTTCTTGATTTCCTTTGAAATTAATTTCTGTAATTCAAAATTCATTGTTTCATCAATGATGACAATCTGTCCTGGTTCATATGCAGCAAAAAAGGCCCAAACTACAATATTACCACAACCATGTTTCATGGATTAAAGATCTTTTTTTGAAATGCAGCGTTTTCTTTATGCAGACATACCAACGTAACAGTTTTACAAACACAGGTAGTGGTGGTCCGGTGGTAGGGTGCTGGATTACTGATGTCAAGGTCGAGGATTCAAGCCTCATTGTCTCACTGCTGTCCCCCCAGTGCAACTAATTGGGTTATCACAGGCCGGCCATATCTCTCACTGTCTGTGATGAGAGGCATGTAAAAGAACCATTGACTGGCAAGCTGTCTAGGGTGTACTCTGCTTTCACCGAGTTGGCTGAGATGGGCGCCAGCCTTCCTATGACACTAATTGGGATTAAATAGTTAAAATGAATGAATTAATAAATGAAACATAACACTTTTCATTTAAACCAAAAAATCCATATTCCTATGCACAGAATCTCTCCAAAACCCCCTGGCTTGTTCACGTGATCTTTATCACACTGTAGAAGGGCAGCAATGTTTTTGTCTCTATTGTGAATGGCCCAGTATAGTACTATATATATATATATATATATATATATATATATATATATATATATAAACCCCCTGTTTTTCCACCTCTTTATTTCCTTTTTCTCGTCTTTCTCACTCTTCTTCTTCTATCCTAATCGTATATCCTCTTCTTCTGTTCCCTTTCTCACCATCTGCCTCAGGTCATGGTATTGCTGTCTGCATGTGATTTGCTTGCTGTTGATCCTGGCTCTTCCTGTGAAGCGCAGATCATCACGAGAGAAGCTGCAGGACAAGCAGAACCAGCCAGCAGATACGAGCAACTTCATCACGGACAGTAACTACAACCAGAAACAGAAAACGTCCTGAAGAGTGCACATCTCCTTCAAGGTGGTCCACGCAGAATCGTGGCGAACTCGCATCAAGATTGTTGGGCCCGAGCGGCTCTTTTCTATCCCTCCAACCTAACCTGGAATGGATGTTACTAAAACGGGAATAAGGCTTTACAAAGGACTGCGGTGAGCCTCAGAGAATCGTGCTGGGGCTAATCGCACTTTGGTTTAGCAAGGGGGAAATTCTTCAGTGTGTCTCCTCCTGTTTGAGGCTTTAATTAGTCGCAGGGATTTGCAAACAAGAGGAATCGATTGGGTTTTAATGGAGCTCAACAAATACAAGTTGCCTTAAAAAAAACAATATTTACTATCCTGTATTTAGAAGGCTGGCATTTGAGAAGGGAACATTTGAGGCCAGCTCTCGCAGAACTTAGAGGGTTTTTTAATCATCATCATTCGAGAATACACCCTTTGTTTTTGGTGAAGTTTTGATAAAGGAATTTGTTTGAAGCCAATCTCCCATGGGCCTTAGATTCCTGTTTCAGGTAGTTTGTTCTTCATAACAGGATCTTTTGTTGTTGTTTATCTTTTTGTCACATGTCTGCTGCTGTCTTAGAGAGCGGAATACTGAATCTGGTACAGGGGCAAACTTCTTTGAATAAATTGTTTTTATTGGTCTTTGCTTACGGGGGTTTCTGTTTGTATTTCACTTTCTGTTTCTCCAGGGCTGGGGCAATTCAGTTGAGAAGCTTTTAGCGTCTCCACCATTACAGTCATTAAAGGTACTGGCTCGCTCTTCCCGGAATCTAATTCAAATCAAACTGGTTTTTGATCTGAAAGCACATGACCTCTGCATGATAGATATCTACTGGCAAGTCTGACTCAAATTGAGTGGGAGTGATCACTTTGAAACCCACTTTGACATTTTATGTTTGCATGCCATATATGATTTTTTTTTTTTTTTTTTTTTTTAATAAATGTGCCTTTTGTGTGTTTTCGTTATGGACTGGTGAGATGACAAGGCAGTTCCTGTGCATATAGAAATGGAATGGATTAGTAGGATTTTAAATATAGCTACTTTGACAATTTTTTCTATTCTGTTTTTGGGTATTCCCTCAATTTTCAGTTTCCACCTATCAATGCCTGCCTATCACTTACTGTACATCAACCAAGACCAAACAGGGAGGGGCGTAAGCATGCACTCCCTTCAAGATGTGAGATACTGCTACCAACATCTTTTATGAACCACTGTGTTTGTGCATTCGGGTGGAGCCCAATGCTATTCGGTTCTTTGTAAGAATGAGCTCACAGATGTCCATGATTGGCTGGTGATGGCTGTGAGTGCCAGCGAGGCCGGCCAAATGGCTTTCGAGGACTCACAATCTCCGGCACCTTCTTGATGTGCTACTCGGGAACCTTTGAAGGAATATCTTTAATTTACTGTTATATTTTGAGATCTATGGGTTAGGATGTTGTGGAAATATCACATATTCACAGCATTAAAAATGTCAGCTTCTTACTTGGCGTAGAGGATTCTGGGAAGGGTGAGCCAGCCCCTTAAACATCTGCCATCACAGGAAGCACACAGAGATGTATTTGCTGGAGCCAGAGCTCTTTTGCAGTACACACATCCGTCTTATCTGTATTTGTATTCTTTTTTTTTTCTTTTTTTAGCTGCACGTTAAAAGAAAGATTCCATTTTTCCTATCACAGCATACATCCAGTGCTGATCATCACCTTGATCATCATGTACAGCAGTTCAGATTAAGTTTTGAGCCGGAGTGATGTTGAGGTGGGACAGATTTTTGTGTTTGGGATATTTAGGACATCTTCACGTCTTCCCTGTTAAGTCTTACAACTTAGAGTTTAGTTTGTGTTAGAGTGGAACTAGAGGTGATGGCAACCAATGTGGTCTGGAGGTTCAGTGCTCATACAGAAGAATATTTTAGTCACGCAAGAAAAAAAAAAAACATCCTCAATTTATCCTGTTACTAAAGGAAGACATATGGCAACAGGTTAGAGCTGGGCGACATGAAAAAAAAATTATACCACAATATTTTCAGTCATTTCCTCAATAACGATTTCTATCAAAATACATTTTTAATGAAAATAATGTTGCAATCCAACAAGGAGTAAAAGCACATGCAGACTGTTTGATGATGGTACCTTGCATGCTGCTCGATTGTGATTGAGTTTTTTTTGTTTGTTTGTTTTTGCTTATTTGCTCCAGAACACCATTTGTTTCTGCTGATTTTACCACCCATGACTCAATACTACATACTCCTCTGTCTCCTATTACAGTCAATAATAATTTACTCTAATAAGCCAGGTGTTTATATAAAGGTGGCATAGTGGTTCTCACATCTGCTTCACAGTAAAAAGGTCCTGGGTTTGATTCCTGAGCTGAGGCGTTTTCTGTGAAGTTTGCATGTTCTTCCTATGCTTGCTTGGGTTTCATCTGGGTACTCCTGTTTCCTCCCATAGTCCAAAGACATGCACATTAGGCAAATTGGTTTGTCCAAATCGGCAGTAACAGATTGTGTTTGTGTGTTTTGCCCTGCGATGATATGGCAAGCTGTTTAGGGTGTAACCTGGTTTCTCCTAGTGTCAGCCGACCCTTCACTGATGTATTCATACGTTGGGGGACGAGCCAGCTCTAGAGGAAAGATAATTTACTCCACCGATGTCTCAAGTCCCGTGAGTCAAATCTGGCCCACCAGCTCATTTTATGTGGACCGAGAAAGCTTATAAAGAACATGATTGTCGTACGTTCTTTGCATGAACTGTTACCATGAAACATAATTCTTCAGTCATCCACTAGGTGGCAGCAGCCTGATCCAAATAAACAGCTCGCCATCCTCGACTCAATAAGGATTGTGCCCATCAGAAATGGGGAAGAGAACCCAAATTAATCACTTTTGCCATGCAGATTCCATTTTATTTTAGGCCCTTTTTAAAATGGATGTTCAGTGAATATTTGGTGCTTGAAGACCTAGAAATTTCGTGATGTGACTCTCAGTGAAAATACATTTGACACCCCTGATTTACTGATATATTGCCTAGCCCTATATGACACATTTTATTCTTAACAGTCAATTAAAACAAATCATATAAATACTTAGAAATGACTTCAATATGAGAAAAGCATCTGATTTATTGAGATAAATATCTGATTTGCAAGTGATATAGCCGCAAAACAGTGCATCGACCTTTTTGGTTGGATTTCGGCAAAAATATTCCGCCATTATGCTCAAAATTTGGAGGTTTCTTCTAAACCTACAAATATCTTCATATCAATCACATTCGCATAGGCAAAAAAAAAATCAGAAACTGGAAGTTGGCTCCGAATCTCTCTGTGTAAATACCAATAGTTTTCCTTTGAAAATGTGCGACAAATTCTAATTTCGCACAATATTTTGCACAGGCTCGCAATTTCTCACCAAAAACACGAATACGGCTCATTTACCTCGAATTCGGATATTTTTAAAAATATACGAATTCCAGTTTGAATTCATTCAATTCCCTTCGAAATAAAGTTTGCGTGTATTGTTAGACAATTTCGCTTATATGTGAATCAGGTTTAATTTTATGGTATAATGAGATAAATATAAGAAGATTATTCTCTCAGAATAATGTGATACTTGGTTTTATTCTCACATGTTTTCTTGCAATAATTATGTTGATAATTATTAATAATTATGGAGGATTTTTCTTCTTGTGCTGCAGGAACGCTCTTCCGTAAGTACATTCATTCATTTTCTGAACCACTTAATGCTAATTAGTCACAGGGAGGCTGGCACCCATCTCAGCCGACACTGGGTGAGGGCAGAGTACATCCTGGACGGCTCGTCGGGCCATCACAGGGCAGAAACACACTGATGCAATGGTTCTTTTACATCAACCTCACCCCACAGACAGTGAGAGACATGGCCGACCTTTGATAACCCAGTTAGCGACATTGGGGGCCGAAAAGTACACGCAAAGCCAAAGAGTCAATAAATAGCGGTTCATGCTATTCTGTTTTGCATCGGCAAGTGAACTGAGACAGTGTTTACATTTTGGTATATTTTTAGTTTCAGGGTTAGGTGCATGTTCTACCCTACTGTACTTCATGTACATATTCATGTACATATTAACGCGTTGTTGCGTTTGAATGGAAACAATACAGTGATACCATAAAGGAAGTGATGGCAGGAAGATTAGCTTTTCGACTCGGGGCTGCTTTTAGCACAGAGATTGTTTGAGTCAGACGAATGTGCCAACTACATATGCAGCACATGACTTGAGTTGATGGTCCAAAGTGCCAAATCACAGCACAACACACACACACTCACAGGGTGAGAGGTTTAACACTGAAGGGAGTTTGTTTGGTCGTGTAAAGGACTGTTAAAGATTTTTAACGGAAAGAAATGTGATTTAAAGAGGCAGAAACCTTTTCTTTTTTTAAGAGAATGTAAAAGAATAGGGTGGGCCATTAAGTTTTGTAGAAACCCAAAATTTTGGCCAATATTCCTTGTTGAACGGTGACCTTACAATCACAGTCTAGTGGGAACCAGTCAATTATTATCAATGATTATTGGCGGCACGGTGGTGTAGTGGTTAGCGCGTCCGCCTCACAGCAAGAAAGTCCTGGGTTCCATTCCCGAGTTCGGGCGTTGCGTGGGTTTCCTCTGGGTACGCCGGTTTTCTCCCACGTTCCAAAGACATGCACATTATGCTAATTGGTTGTTTCAATTTGACCGCAGATGTGGATGTGAATGGCTTTTTGTGTGTTGTTCTGTGACGGTAAACTGTTCAGGGTGTACTTCACTTTCATTCAGTTGTTGGCCTCCCCATGACCGTAGTAGGCTTAGGCAGGTTTAGGAAATGAATGAAGATGATTAAATATATGGATGCTATAAGAGGGTGGGTTGAGAGGTTCCTAATAATCCATCGGACCATCAGGACGAGAGCTTTTGTTCCAATGTGATCCAAGTGTTCAACATCAGTGGAGGACATGTGTGGATTGCAGGCGAAAGTCAGCAATGGTTCTTTTACATGCCTCTCACCATAGACAGTGAGAGACATGGCCCGCCTTTGATAACCCAGTTAGCCGCACTGGGGGGACAGTGACAATCTTGTGGAGAGTGGGACTCGAACCCCCAACCTTTGGATCAGCGATCCAGCACCCTATACCACTAGACCACCACTGCCCCCTGATTGCAGGCGGGACTACATTGAAAAAAAAAAAAACATTTTTTTTTTTTTTTTTTTTTTTTTAATCCATGTTATGAGTACAGTGTACGTCATACAAAACCGCTTCCTTCTGCTTTTAGTAGTGAGTTACAGTCTGGTGTTTCACACAGTCGTCGTTCTCAGGACAAACGATGTGTCTCGATTGGAAAAATATCCTCAAAGTCTGCTGTAAGTCAAGATCAGACCATCCCACCCCCCTGCTGGCATGCACACGCATGCACACACACACACACACACACACACACACACACACACACACTCCCAACCACTTTCCATCCTCCATGGTTAGTTTATATTTCAGGTCATTCTCTGAAACTGGGTCTAATTTAATTCATTACATTTTTATTATCGTTGTTAGTTAGTATTTGATAATTTATTCATGTTTTCCAGAAATTATAAACAATTAAAAGAGTAATCCCTACCCAAAAGGTACCATATTTCAGAAAAAAAAAATTGGCTTAATCCAGCGAAAATAAAAATTCAAAAATTTTCTTCAAAATTGGTTCCAATCTGTGGACGAAAATTGAGACTTTTTTTATTTCCTTGTATTTCATCCCAAACTGTCACCAAACTATCAACTCTGTGCTAATAGAGAGCCTCGCTGTAAAATTTATATTCAAAGTAGGAATTCTTGTTTTTCTTACTCTGCGGACTGAGAATCGCACATCAGTTAACGATTCCGCACATAATCAGTAGTGTCTACGCCGGTTACACACGGAACCGACTCGTGTTTCCTGTGAGGGGTGACGATGTCATGCCGTTAAAATGTTTACTTTACAGTCGACTTTCTCAAGTGGATTTACTTCACATGTACATAATTAAGCTGTAATTAATATAGTCACCAAAAACAAATGGGATGAATTTAAATATGAATTTGGTTCCATATGGATTTATTAATGTTTGTTGAGAATCCATTCATTCATTTTCTGGACTGATTAATCCTAATTAGAGTCGCGGAGAGGCTGGTGCTCATCTTTGTCAACTTTGGGAGAGGGCAAAGTACACCCTGGACGGCTCGCCAGACCATCACAGGGCAGAAACACGCTGACGGCTATGCAGCTACTCTTGTCGAAAGTCAGCAATCGTTCTTGTACGTGAATCTCACAGAATAGACAATGAGAGACATGGCCGGCCTTTGATAACTCAGTTAGCTGCACTAGGGGGGTTTGTTAAGAATAAAAGTGCAATTGTGTGCATAAGGTAGTTCCCTCATTGAATTTATAGCAATAATTCATGAATTTAGGGTCAAATACAGGGAAATAAGTTGGAAAACATTGAAATTTGGGGAAATGTCACAATTTATGGTACCGTTTTCAGACAATGACCCGTTTGTTCAGTTCATTTTCTGTAACCGCATCATCCTAATTAGGGTCGTGGGGAGGCTGGTGCCAATCCCAGCTGACTCTGGGCGAGGGAAGAGTACACCCTGGACAGCTCGCCAGGCCATCACAGGGCAGAAACACGCTGACGGCTTTGCAGCTACTCTTGTTGAAAGTCAGCAATGGTCAACAGTTCTTCTACATGAACCTCACACCATAGACAGTGAGAAACATGGCCGGCCTTTGATTACCCAGTTATCTAAACTGGAGGGACAGTGACAACCTGTTGAGAGTGAGGCTTGAACCTCCAACCTTGGGATTAGTGATCCAGCACCTTTACCACCAGGCCACCACTGCCTTGCATTAATCAGTAAATAAAATATTAATGATTTAAACATGTGAGTTCACTGAACGTAAAGCCATACACAGGCTAACATGGTGTGTTAGTTGCAGTCAACACCACAGTTTAAGGTTAGGTGTCTTTTTTTTTTTTTTTTTTTTTTTTTCTTTTCCTGAGTATGATTACGTGTGTTTTTAATTTAATCCTGATAATCATGTCAGATGAAGAATAATCAACAGTTGCCTTGATGGGTTTGGTTTAGCCATTTTCTTTTTCTTTTTTTTTTTAATTTTTGGGGAAATCTTAAATTTCTTATACTTTTTTTTGATCATTTTTGTTTTTTGTTGGGGTTTTTTTTTCAGTCTAAATCTGACGAACATGAATTCTGAGTTTATTCCTCACACGTTTTCTAAACACTGTGATTTTACCTCATTTGAATTATATTTAAAAGAAAGAATTGTAACATTCTAATGAGTGTCGGGACTTTTATTGTCTGAGTCGCTTCCTTCTGTGTTGTACGTCTTGTGTGTTTGACAGTGAGCTACTGGATTAACCGGATGATTAAAATGTTTGTAAACATGCCTTTTGTGATGAGACTTATTTTTAATATTCCATATCACCTACATCCATAACTGATCATCTGATTACTGTCACTAAGGGGGGGGGGGCAGAAATAAATTATTAGTGATGATTAATGGCGGGACCGTGATGTACTACTCGGCTTGTCTGCCTCATGGAAAAAAGGTCCTGGGTTCGATTCTTGGGCATGGTTGTTTCTTTATGGAGTTTGAATGTTCTCTAGGTGCACCAGTTTCCTCCTACAATCCAACATAGGCACATTAGGCTAATTGGTTGTTCCTCATTACCTCTGGGTCTGAGTTTGGCATATTAAGTGGGTGAGTGAGTACTACAGTGAAATGGCATGATGTGATTGGTCTGGTGTCTTGGGTTAAGAATCCTTATTCTGAGTGCATAATGCTTGAATCAAATTGTAGTTTGTTGCAGTTCATTGAATGAAAAGCAGCGCTCACCTGTCCTGCTTCAGTTTCATAGTTAAAATGTGTAATTATAATCAATATAAAAAAAATAAATTTAATTTTAGTATATCTACCTCACCCTCAGTGCGTAATTATTCACCACCATATGATGGTGAATCTATCAGATCATCCTGGTCCGGTCTGGTCTGGTTTATACTGAAATGATGTACAGTACATACTAATAAAGGAGGTTTCACCAAACTGCGAATGTTGGTGAATTGAGTTCACCAAAAAAATTCAAACTATTCTTGAGCATTTGACATGTTCTTTTGAATGGTTTCCAGTGTTCACCAAACAAAAAATTAAATATAGTTCTCCAACCTAACTCGAAACTATTCTCTAAGATGGCCAACCCCTTGCCTGTCATTCAAGAGAAAGTTTTCTGTATCGCCCCCAGATTAGCCCCAGTTCGCTAGTCTTCGCATAATATCCGATTTTGGTGAGATTACCCCCCACCTCGACAGTAATTATGGACGTATAAGTAATGTACACTTTCTCAGAACAGATCACAAGATCTCTAGCATCAGGAAAAATCTCACTCACTCATCTGCAGAACTGCTTAATCCAGCAGGGGTGGCAGGAGCCAACAAGCAGAGTTCACCCTGAACAGCTCACCAGAGAAGTGCATGGCCAACACACACATACGCACAATGCCCTCGCTGAGCCTGGGACCCGAACCCAGGACCCTCTTTTACTCACTCATTTGCTGAGCCACTTAATCCTGCTATGCTTGTGGGGCCTTTACATGCCTCTCACCATAGACAGTGAGAGACATGGCCTTTACCCTACACGTGATTATAAATAGTATTATTTGTCTATAAAATTGTTATTAGTACACTTCTGCATAACATTCTATCTTTATTAACATTCTTCTTTTCCTTTCGGCTGTTCCCTTCAGGGGTTGCCACTATCTTTATTAACATTCACTTCTACACTTATCCCTTAACATCCGAGGATGTCGTTGGGGCGCCTTCATGGCGAGACTTGGGCTGATCTGGCCTGGTGGAGCCCATCCCTCTCCAGGTCGTAGAAACACGCTGACAGCTTTGCAGCCTACTCTTTATGAAAGTCAGCAATGGTTCTTTTACATGCCTCTCACCATAGACAGTGAGAGACATGGCCTGCCTTTGATAACCCAGTTAGCTGCACTGGGGGGACTCAAACCCCCAACCTTAGGATCAGTGATCCTGCGCCCTAACCACTAGACCACCACTGCCTCTTATTAACATTAAAAACAAAAAAGAAAGAAATATAGTTCAACTTACAATAAAGAAAAACTTCATGAACACCCCCCCCTGCATCACACCGGGCGCGCCCCACTATTTGAGAAACACTGAATTAACCTAATATGCACGTCTTACTGTGGGAGGAAGCCGGGGTACCCGGAGGAAACCACGCCAAACCAAAACACCCTCTCAGGGCATAGCACTATTGTTTACACTCACACTCGACTTGGAACAGCCAGTGAGCCTACAGTGCATGTTTTTGGGGCCTGGGATGAAACTGGAGTACCCGGAGGAAACCCACACAAGCACAGGGCCAGCATGCGAACTCCACACTGAGACGGCCTCACAGAGTCCCTGACTCGAACCCATGACCATCATTTCAGAACATTCAAATCATTACACACTGTACAGTACATATCTGCCACATTTTATTCCAATTGTCAGAAAACATGCGTCACTGGTTTACAAGCACAAGATTTGAAGGGGCGGGACCCAAAGAATCAAATGTAAACCACGCCCACTTTCCCATACTAACGCAATACGTAGAGAGTTCAGTGTTCCGGGTGCGTGGTGTTTATATACACTGTGGAGAGGAGCTTTAATCAGAACGCACTGTTGTACAAAATGGCTGTGCTTCTTCTGTAAGAAAACAAGTGGAGCACGCTGAAGACTGCAGAAGTCTGTCAGGGCTCGGTGTTTATTCAGCGGTATTTCGGTCCTGTGGAGAAAAGTAAGTTCATTTAAAAATATCGTTGTTAAAAGTATGACAACACGTGAGCAGCGGTGTGTGTGTGACAGAAAAAAAGTGATAAACATTAAAAAAAGCCGCGGCTAATCCAGCAGTTTTTAGTACTCAGTCCTACTTGACCGTTAAATTTAACGTTTCGGGTTTAAAAACAACAACAACAAAAACCTCACGTGACTAATTGCAGGGCACGCGCTGTCCACATGGAGTTAAAGGGATGCTACTGGATCTTTCTCTGCATCAATATCAGTACTTTCACCCTCTTCATCATTTGCTGGACCTTTATCCTCCTACTTGGGCCACAGGAAGACTGGAGACTATCTCAGCTGACACTGGGTAAAAGGCGGGGGTACATCCAGAACAGCTCACCAGACCATTGCGGGGCCAAAACACCCTCAAAAGTTCACACCCATATCCACACTAATGGGAAATTTGGAACAACCAATTAGCCTAATGTGTTTTTTTTTTGACCATAGAGAAAACCACTGAACCCAGAGGAAACCCATTCAAGCACTAGGAAAACGTGCAAACTTGCACACAGTAACGGCTGCCGAGCCAAGCCTGGGGACTTGAACTCAGGACCTTCTTACTGTCTGGTGGTTGTGCCAAAACCTACCCAAGCACAGGAAGCACATACAAACTCTACACTGAATCACCTGAGCTCAGGAATCGAACCCACGACCAGCTTCTATTCACTCAGGCATTTGCCAAACCGAACCCTACTACTACTAGGGTTGCAGGGAGGCTGAAGGTTTTCTCAGCCGAAATGGGTGAAGGTGGGGTACACCCTGAATAGTTTGCCCAAAAATTAAGAGCTATACATAGCCGTTCACACTCTCCTCCACACAGAGGGGCGACATGAAGCAGCCAGTAAGACAAGTTCACATTACGACTGTGCACATGCGGGGAATGTGATGTCAAAGGTCACGGCTACCAAACTTTCCGGTGGCCACTCGCTTTTGTATGTAAACAACGTTGTCACACCTGAACAACTGCTGTTAAAGTCCGTTTTAAGTCTTAAATTGTCGTAGGGCCAGGTGCGCATTGTGCTGAATTGCATTGTGGGAACAGCCTGTACCATCTTGAGCGATGGAAAAAGCAAACTTGCAGCAAACATGCCTGTAACTTTGGGACGAGCATGTGGACAGCTTGCCGCCATTCATGTTATATACTTTCCCAAACGAGCTGAAGGATCCAGAGGGATGTAATCGTTGGATTAAAGCAGTATGTTTATAATTAAATTATATTAATTAATATTGTATTCGTTGTAGAGTTCACAAGTAATTGTGTCTTACAATTGAGCCGACAATCGGCGATAGGCCCGGACATTAGCCTGATTAGGCTGACTATAGTATACAGTACAGTGCAAAAGTTTTTGCCCCTTGACCAATTTCTGACATTTTTTGCATGTTTGTCACTGTCATCCATTTCAGATCAAGCAAACCTAAACATTGTATAAAGATAAAACACAAGTAAACTCAAAATGCAGTTTTCAGTGCCAATCGCATTTATTAAGGGAAAAACACATCTGAACTTACAAGGGCCCATGTGAATAAGTAATTGCCCCTAAACCTAATACCTGGTTGAACCACCTGCAGCAATAACTGCAGTCAAGCCTTTGCAATAAGAGGCGATGAGTCTTTCACATCGCTGTGATGGGATTTTGGCCCACTCTTCTCTGCAGAATTGTTTAAGACCAACCAGATTGGATGGTTTTCGAGCATGAACAGCCTTTTTAAGGTCATGCCACAGCATCTCAATAGGGTTCAGGTTGGGACTTTGACTAGGCCACTCCAAAACCCTCATTTTGTTCTTTTTTTGCCATTCATAAGTGGACTTTCTGGTGTGTTTCAGATCAATGTCTTGCTGCAGAATCCAGGTGTGCTTTAGCTTGAGGTCTAAATAGTAAAAAATCAGTAAGGGGGCAAAAACTTTTGCACAGCACTGTACATACAGTATTTCGTAATAAACTACGACTTCCAACCTGAATTTTCTGAACATTTGGCTGTAACATCTTGTATTCATTACAGGGGCGGCACAGTGGGTAAGTAGTAGGCATATCCACCCCACAGCAAAAAGGGTCCTGGGTTCAACTCCACTCTTGGGTGTTTGTGTGGAGTTTGCAAGTTCTTCCTGTGCTTGTGTGAGTTTCCTCCGGGTACTCTGGTTTTCACCCATTGTCTTAAGACACACAGATTTGACTAAATGGTTTTTCCAACTTGCCCCAAGATGTGGAGTGCGAATGGTTTTGTGTGTGTTACCCTGTGACAGGCTGGTGTGTTGTTCAGGGTGTACGTCATCTTCGTCCCATGCTGGCCGAGATGTGTACCAGTCTTCCTGCGACCCTAGCTATAGGATTAAGCAGTTCGGAAAATAAGCGAGTAAGTGAAAGGTCTTTGGTTCGAGTCCTGGGTCCAGGCAGGTGTGGAGTTTGCATGTTCTTCTTGTGCTTGTGTGGGTTACCTCTGTGTACACTGGTTTCCTTCACAGTCCGAAAACATCCATATGAGGCTAATCAGCCAGTTTCGCATCTCGATTGGCACAAAGTATCATGGTACCAAACAAACTACCAAAACGGCAGAGTTTAACCCGAATGTCAATGAGCAGTGCTCTATCAATATGTTCAATCTATGGAAAGTTCCCGATCTACGGGCATATTGTACGGATAGGGTCTTCTTGGGTGTTTGCATAAACGTAAGGATGAATTAGTTGCACTTGCATTTGCTGCCACGTTACAGAATATGCCGATAATCCCATCAAAAGATGAGGAATCTGAACAGATCCAGACTGACTATGCTAGCCTGATGACGTTTGAAGTGGACGGTGAAATGGTGACAATTCCCGACTCCTTGGGACTTAGGAAGGCTGAAAAATATGTCAATGGCATGTCAAGGTGGCCCCCTTGTATGTTACACTGATATAGCAGATTTCTTGTTATCAAAACAAGACCAAGCAGCTTTACTTGCGTGACTCAGAAACGACTACAAACAAGGTCAGTAATACCCCCATTTCACTGGTGCGCGGCAGACTCGCGGAAGCAAAAATGTCGTCATCCTCCAACGTTTCTCAGTTGTTCCATCATCTTCCGTATGATTCCGAATGTATTCCTCCACGGAATCCCCACGGTATACTCACGGAAGGTTTGCGGAATACATGCGGAACGTTTGCGGAATGGTTGCGGATAACACGGAAGACTTGCGGAACACTCAAGGAAGTCACTTCCACTATAAATTATTCCAGTTAATTCACTTTATTTTTTGTTTTCCTGTTCATGTAATAAAGTTTTAAAGTTATTATTACTGTGGTTTGGACTTGTGTGCATGGTTTTTAGTCTGGACTGAATTTATTGAGGTGCAAATAAAAGGAGCGTATTGACATTATTGATATTAAACAGTAACATCTTTTAAATTTATTGTAAATTATAAACGTATTGCACATTAGAAACATATGGTAAATTACAAAGGTGTGTTAAATTTTAAATTTATTGTGCATTATAAATATATAGTATGAATGAGAGAATGAACTTCATTGGTCGAAGCCGTGTATTTATAGGAGGAATCAGGAGCAAATCCTTTGATCTTTTGCCAATTTTCCCTCGTTGAAACGTGGTTACGCCGGGTATTCCTCAGTCATTCCGTGTTGAATGTGAACATTCCACCTTCATTCCGCCTGTTCCACAATCATTCCGTAGGTCTTCCTTCTAAAATGGAGAACAGTAGGCCCTCGACATTCGCGGGGTTCGGTTCCGAGCCCTCCCGCGAATCGAGATAATCCGTGAGTTCTGTACCCGGAAGTAAAACCCCATGTAACGTGTCACATGCACGAATGAGCAGCCGGAAGTAAAATACTACATATCTATTACATGCGGTAAAATATGCTTCTTAAACACACTCTATAGACAGTCTTACTCATTACTATATTTTACTACATTAATACTGTATTAATGATTAAGAAAAACTTTTCAGTTTTTACTCTTACTTTTAGTGACGATAAAATATAAACATTATACAGCATATATTGTTGTAAAGCACTCGTTTTAAAGTCTTTTTCAATTATTATTCCAGTACAGTACCTAAGATAATTCTGAGAATGTTTGTGCGTAAAATTTTATGTTCTGTAGCATGTTTAACAAATGATACCAAAAGGGTAAACTTTATTACGCTTCATGCCCTTTTACATTGAACTTGGAGTGACATATCCAAGATGGCAACGTCGCGGAGTTCTCAGAGTCAAATTGTTTCTTTGTTCGTTTTAATTTGTTTGTTCATGTTTTGCACTATGCTCGTCTATGATCGGTCGACCCTACTACAGCGATGAGCAGCTTCAGCTTCGGGCAACTAAGCATGCAACAACTTCTATCTTGAGCTTATATGCTACGACAGCTCAATGCTAGCGGTTAGCTAGCGGTTATCAGCTAATAAGGAATAATAATTGAAAAAGATTTTAATACAACAGTTCAGAGAAAACCGTCGTTTCTCAGGAGAAAGTCTTATTTCTTCAGAAGAGACATCCAGCGTTTTCTATCGCTTAGCCAGAGAAGACGCATAGCGTTTGAGTGGTATCATAGAGCTTCGCTGGTAATTAAAACACACAAAAAAAAGAGGCTCATTGACAACTTGTGCACGAATTAGGAAAAAGGGGCGGAACATCAGCTCAACCAATGAGGAGAAAGGAGGACAGCCATTGGCTGAATTTGAATCATGTGCCGGTTGCTCAGCAGTCAGCGAATATTCAAACCGTGGGTGCAAAACCGTGAATAGTCAAGGGAATACTGTAGTGATGTAGTCGTTTCTCTAGTGTTCCTTGCTTTCTGTGAACGTTCCATGAATTATCGGAAGGTCTTACTTTGCAATCTGCACTGGTTCCAAAGGTGATCCGAGCACTTTTACGCATGTATTCCGACATCGTATTGCGGTCTTTCTGTGTCTTTTCCGCACATTCCGTGAACATTCCGAAGGTACAATTTCCCGTAGTTTTTTGACTCATTTTCCGTGTAAAAATGCCGAAGATCCTCTATAGAGTGTGTTTCGCGCCATTCTGCCACGATCATTGCATTCCGTGCTCCAGTGAAATGGGGGTATAAGTTTGACATACAATGTCACAGCCCTAAATTATATTTTAACAACTCCACAATAGGCCGAGATCATTATTAGATCTATTACGTGTTAGATCATGACTCAGGATTGTTTTTCTGACTCTTAGGTTAGACTAGTCTATAGATCTACAGTGCTATGCAAAAATTTTTGCCCCCAATGATTTTTTTAATTATTATTTATGTATTTTTTGCACATTTGTCACACTTAACATTTTCAGATCATCAAACAAATTTAAACATTGCACAAAGATAACCCAAGTATTCAAAAAATGCGGGTTTCCTGTTGTGATTTTATTTGTGAAGAGAAAAATCCTGTCTAAACCTACATGAACCTTTGTGAAAAAGTAATTGCCCCCTTGTTCAAAGGTGAGGTAATTGTGATTCATCCTATTAGTGGGGAAAACTGAGGCAACTGATTTCATGGCAACACCTAGGTCTGCTTGCTGACAGACATTTCCAATCAAGAAATCCCCAACATAAAACCTGTCCGACAAGGTGAGGTAGGCCATACTGAACACACATCATCATGCCGCGATCCAGTGAGCTTCAAGAGGAAACAAGAAATGAGATTATATAGATGTTTCAGTCTGGGAAAGGATACAAAGTAATTGGTAATTTTTTGGGACTCCTGCGGACCACTGTCAGAGCCATTATCCATAAATGGAGAAGGCATGGCACAGTGGTGACCAGTGCTGTAGTGGTGGGTACACATCGTGTACCCACTTGTTTTAGTGGCTGAGTTGCGTGTACTGACTTAATTTGATCTACTTTATAGTTGATCAACATAAATTTCCGCGACTGTGTAAATAAAAAGCGGAGATGAAGTGATAAATAGTTTGAAAGCCAAAGGTTATTTTAGAAAATCTAATCATAAACATGATTCCATAAACACCACGAATCAGCCTTATGGTATTATACCTCTGATTGGATACTGCTAGCTGAACTCAAGATTTGTGTCCAATGAACGTCCGGCTTTCATTCTTCATGCACGGGTTTACTCGTGTAAAGAGTGCAGAAAGCTTGCAAGCCGAATCCAACAAAGTCCCCGGTAAGTAAGGCTAAACTAGCCTGTGTTTATATTTGGTTCACACGGTCACACCCGGTGACAGACCTACATCCCAGAAAACTGTTATTTTAAGATCGAACAAGCATTTCTGCAGTCAGTTTATGCCCTGTTTATCCTTGTTGATAGGTCTTACTTTTTGGTAATAACCAAATGGTTAATCCAAGCTAACTTTGTAAACATATATGCTTTAGATCTATTATCACTGAAAATATGTATCTTAAAAGATTTTATGCCTATCCATATTGAACAAGTACTTTCTTGGATATCTTCATTTAATAAGTCACCATTAGTTATTGAAGGAATGAATAATTATAATTAGCACTAACAACACTTCTTTATAATTACATATGTATATGGTACATTGGAAATGGCCTAATGTCTTGTAGTGTATATATAATATATTGTCATTTGTGGTTTGCATATTGTACTTCTAATACATGTACCAAGTAACTTGTATGTATTTTTAATGCGATTTTTTTTTTTTTTTATAACTGTTAGATAAAATACATATATAACATACTCATTATCGATTTCAGCACTAACATTTTAACAATAAAATGTCTATATTTAAATGATAATGAACATACAGTATTATTTACTAATTTCTTTGTTTTATTTTTTTCTGATTACAGATCTAATTTTCAAGTTCTGTAAATTTTATAATAGCTCAGACTAAATGCTCAAAAATGCACCTCTCAGCCGTTCAAATTTCAACATTTTCTGGGGGTGACCCCTTGCAGCTACCCTCTCCCCGCTCTCCTCGCACCTCAGCCCACTTCATGGGGTGAGGTGCTGCTGCGCGCCTCGGTCGCTTCACGACCTTGAATGGCATTTTCGCTGCCATAGTGTACTCACTTATTTTTTGACCACCAAAGCACTGGTGGTGGTGACCCATCCCTGAAGTGGCCGACATACCAAAATTACTCCAAGAGCACAGTGCAGACTAACCAAACAACTAATAAAGGATCCAAATGCTACTTCTAAACAACTACAAGCCTCACTTGCCTCAGTTAATGTCAATTTTCATGACCCCATCATCAGAAAGACAAGAGGCAAAAATGACATCCATGGAAGAGTTCCGAGGTGAAAGCCACTGTTGACAAAAACAATATTAAGACACGACTCGGATGTGTGTTTCTCCTTAATAAATGCAATTAACACTGAAAACTGCATTTTGTGTTTACTCGTGTTTTACCTTTGTATAATATTTAGATTTGCTTGATCTGAACTGGATGACAGTGACAAACGTGCAAAAAATGTCAGAAATTGGTCAGTGGGCAAAAACCTTTGCACAGCACTGTATGTGACATTTTGCCCAGTACCGGAGGTAGTACCAGCAGTGCTAGTTGAATCTGTGTTGTGATAAACAGCATGGAAGCACGTCCTCAGCATCCAGGTTCTGTGCCCTCATGCTTAATTTAGCTCAAGGTTTATATTTAGGAAGCATTTTGGTTCTCTATTAAAAATTTGAAACTACTTATAGATGAGCCTTAGAGGTTTATAGCAGTGTAAACATCCAACAAATAGGATCAAAGTAACTCACTGTCGAACACACTACATGACAAAAAGAGAAAGTTTATTTGATTATTTTAATATATGGTTTCAATCCCACTAGGGTTTGTGCATTTAATCCATCTAATTTGATTACACACACACCTAGAGCAGTGGGCTGCCACAAACACAATGCCAACACATACCATGAGAGCAGTTGTACGTTAGGTGCCTTGCTCAAGGGCACTTCAGCTATGAAGGTGGAGGATGGGATGGTGCTGTTCCCCCACCACCATCACCACACATTTTCACTGCTGGTTCAGAAATCGAACTGGCAACCTTTTGGTCCCAAACCATTGGGCCACGGTTGCCAATAATGCTATCGTGTGGTACATTAGTTATAATTAAGGTTTTATGTTAGACAAGTTATTGAAGTAGTCATGTGATTTCAATGATTCTCCAGAAAACTTGGTTCACAGCATTTATTATTCAGCCCCCCCAAATTATACTATACGTCTGCAGTATTTTAAAGGGACCCATTCACTTACTTAAATAAACTGGATATACAGTATTATCTTTTGGAAATTAAATGCATTTGGCCACAATGTCTTTTCAACACTGTTTGTTGACTTATGTATGCAAGTCTCAGTGATGTCTGCACCAGGCACCTTGGTATGACATTAATCTGTATTTACTTATTTTCCGAATTGCGTAATCCTACTTGGTTCATTCGCACTTGCAACCACACCTACGGGCAATTTGGAATAGCCATTGACTCTAATGTACATGACTGTGGAAGGACTCAAAGGCTGCCAAGTTATTGCTCATGTGCATAATCTTGCCTCCGGTCACACTGTCTTATTGTAAACAGACTCAGAACCAAAACAAGACATGGAACAGGTGACTAAACCAGCGTTCACACAGGAAGTGATGAGCGACATGCCAATCACTTTACTGCCAAATCGCATATTTTACTTGTTCTCTGGAAGCAAATAAGCAAAGGTTTTCCAGAACTCAGTGTTTGGCATCATCCATCAATCAGTGTTCTCTTTTAGCTCCAATTAGTTATTACTTGAGTCGCTCGTGGGAAGGTTCAGCTCATTTGAACTCTGTACCCGCCGGAATATTTCACACCTTCTTTCTCACTATGCTGGTGATCAGTGACTTTGCACGGTTGCTTGGAGCATGTTACTTCCTGTGTGTATCCAGCTGAAGAGATGCTAAGCTCATGAATTGATTTGGTTTCACCAGAAACATTTGTATTCAATCCAAATGAACCTGATAATGGATTATAAAACATGCAGACTATTCACCATGGACTGGGTACCTTTAACACTTTAACGTGTACAGTGGTACCTTGACTTCTGAGTGTCTTTTTTAACAAATGTTTCATGATACAAGCTTTGATACCACCAAAAATCTGTCCCATCCAACTAGCAAAATTTTGATTTACGAGCTCTGCTGGGGAACTGGCTCTTCCGGGCCGATTAGTCTCATATTCTTCCGCATGTATTCCTCCACACTTCGAGAACGTCTTGTGCAGTGCTTCTCAATTATTTTCTGTGATGCCCCTTCTAGGAAGGGAAAAAAACATTTTCCGAACTCCCAGCGCCCTGCGTGCAAATATAGTGTTTGCAGCATTGCGTATCGTTTGCTCAGTGCTTTTTCTCTAAACGAAAGCGCGGCAATGAGAGCGCCACTGCCAACTACTGGAGTGGATGTGCAATTACACTTAATTCTAGTACAGTATGGCAAAAAAGCATTTTCCCCAGTCGCACATGCCTCCGGCATCACACAATGCCCCAAAGGGGGTGCGCCCCACTATGTGAGTAGCACTGGCTTTGTGGGAGCTCACCATGAGCCTTTCCTCACTGGCATTTGTAGCATGCACATGCACAAAATTCTCCTCCTCCTCTGTTACGCACCACCTCCTCCCTGCACACATGACATCTTTGCCACAGTCAATGATCGAAAGGGTTAGTTGACTTATTGTTTATTCTTGTTTTATTATTATTTATCATTAATGTTGATGTACATTTTATTATTATTATTATTAAGTATTTATTGTTTTTACATGTTTATCTTTAATATATTAGGCCAAATATACATGTTTGTGGCAGGTATATGAGTTTGTAATTGTAGTTTGGGTTGTAATAGATTAATTGGTTTCCTGTTATTTCTTATGGGAATAAATGTTTAATCTAATGGCCTTTTTGGCTTACGAGCTTGCCCTCGGAACGGATTTAAATTCGTAAGTCAAGGTACCACTGTACTTACATTGTCGCTGTAGACACTTGGCTATCTTGAATATAATCAAAATTATCAAACATTATCTGATGGAAGATTTCAGGACAACCAACTTTGAATAATGATTCCTGGTTAAGTCAAATTATCTGTCCATACAGCACAAAATTGTATAAAGTCCCCCTCGAATTCATTTTTTTGTGGGGGATGTGGGTCTTTTGCAGTGTAGGCATTTTACAGCCAAGAATAAAACAAGAATCTGCCCCATCAATAAACATAAGACTGAGACAAGACGGGCAATAATAACTGTTGGAAAAATCTCCCCTTCACAATACAAGCCATCACACAGAACATGTTCTGTTCGAATTAATCCGAAATGTTTACTTAATGTGTGCGCTACCTCCAGCATCCCCGGTGTTAGCCCTCAACTTAATCCTGCTCTCTACTTAATCTCTGTGAATAGGTTCTCTATGTGTTTGCTTAAGGTTCTCAAGTTTCACAGAACCTTCAGGCTGATGGATTGGTTGTGCTAAATTACAGCGAGGTGTGAAAGTCTGTGTAGTATCCTGTTATGGACTTGATTTGTTACAGTCTCCTGTCTGGTTGTCCTCGGGTAAACTTGAGGCCCACAGTTGCACTGACTACATAAAATACAGAAACTGAGTAAACAGAAAGTGTAAAACATACACACTACTACACTACAAAAACATTTGGACATCCCTTCTAATTTTAGTGCTTTTCTTTATTTTTCATTCATTCATTCATTCAGTTTTTAAGCACTTTAATCCTAATTAGGGTTGCGGGGAGGCTGGCACCAATCTCAGCCGACCCTGGGCAAGAGCAGAGTACACCTCATATGTACAGCTCACTAGGTCATCACATCTCTTTATTTTTATTGTTATCTATTTTTTTTTATATCCTAACAAGTTTCATAATGCTATCAACCGGAAAGGCTTTTGCCCTTTTTTAAAAAAAAAAAAAGCTGTTTCTGGTTCAAAAGTGGCTTGACCTGGGGAATGCAGCACCTGTAGCCCAGTCCACTGCTTTCACAGGACCCCCAAGGTCTGGAATCGGCCCTTCTCCACAATCTTCCTCAGGGTCCGGTCACCTCTTTTGTTTGTGCAGTTTTCTGCCACACTTTTTCCTTCCCACAGACGTCCCACTGAGGTGGCTTGATACAGCACTCTGGGAACAGCCTATTCACTCAGATTTCTTTCTGTGTCTTACCCTCTTGCTTGAGGGTGTCAATGATGGCCTTCTGGACAGCAGTCAGGTCGGCAGTCTTACCCATGATTGCGGTTTTGAGTAATGAACCAGGCTGGGAGTTTATAAAAGCCTCAGGAATCTTTTGCAGGTGTTTAGAGTTAATTGGTTGATTCAGATGATTAGGTTAATAGCTCATTTAGAGTATCTTTTCATGATATGCTAATTTTTTGAGATGGGAATTTTGGGTTTTCATGAACTGTATGCCAAAATCATCAGTATTAAAACAATAAAAGACCTGAAATATTTCAGTTGGTGTGCAATGAATCTAAAATATATGAAAGTTTAATTTTTATCAGTACATTACAGAAAATAATGAATTTTATCACAATATGCTAATTTTTTGGGAAGGACTATATCGTTACGATACGATACAAACGAAATGAAGTGCAGTAAACACTATTTATAGTCGCGCGCAGGGTGCTGGGGAGGCCGTGAAATCTTTTTTTTTCTTCCTAGAGGGGGCGTCACAGAAAATAATTGAGAAGCAGTGCACAAGGCGTCCCCGGAGCGCGGAGGAGTACACACGGAAGAATACAAGGCTAATCGGCCCGGAAAAGCCATTTTGAATAGAGCTCGTAAAGTGAATTTTTGTTCGTTGGCTGGAGCAGATTTTTGGTGGGTTCAAAGCTTGCATCATGGAAAAACTTTTAAATGAGGTACCACTGTATAGTTTTCTGATAGCGGTGTGGTAAAATTCAACCCCATCAATCTTATACAGTATTTAAAGAGAAAACCGTTCGGAAAATTATGAGGCAGTGGGGGAGTGAGCAGCATTCATGGCTGAAGTGTGCTTGAACAAGGTCCTGTGATGGACAGGTTATACTGAGTATACATGAGGAGACTGTATATCGTTGTGGCATGCAGGCAGAGCCATGGTAGATAAATGTGCCTTCAGTTTTGAATACATTGCCAAGAGTGTCACCAGCAAATACCCCCACACCATCACCCTCCCCCACGCTTTACGGTGGGACCCACACCCGCACTTACTGTCCAGTTATCTTTTCTGTGTGGTCATAGTAATAAAATATTTGTTGCTATTTACTTCAGAAATTATTTGAGAATAATGAGTTTGTTCATGTGTGTATTTAACACAGGATGATATGTGCATGTGAAATTAAATGTGTTTTAAAACTTTTAATTAACCATGAACTCAAGTGGAAAGGAGAACAGTAAGCTCATCACTGGACCTACATGGTGCTAAGTTGTCCGTCATGGTTGACTGGTGGAGATGGAAACTACAACCATCATCCCCTCCGGGACATACAATGCTAGCTACCCTGCTTCTTTCAAACTGCTGAGCAGGTATATTTGGGGGGTGGTCAAAGCACACTCTGAGGGACAGCGCTATCTGCCCCCTCGTATGAATGAACTCACAGATGCCCATGATTGGCTGTGAGTGACAGGGAGGTGAGCATATGCCGTCCCTCCCTCCTATGAGAGCTCGGCTAATTAGCTTCCATGGACTGCCACCTACGGATGGCTGTGGCTTTAACCTGGATTTGAACTTGTGATCTCTGAGTTAATTGTTGCACACCTTGTCGAGCGCCATTCGGGAGGCCCCCCCCTTCTGGCATCTTGCCTATTTGTAATTGATATGGCTAGACATGAATTCATGCACTCCCAAGAGTGAAATGAACTACAAATAAACTACACACTTTTCAAAAGTGTAATGCAAACAATTAAATGCATATTAGCATATTGTAACTTCATGTATGTAAGTAAAAACCACCTGATGATGAAAATATGCATATTTACAGTGTAACAGGAGAGTTTGGATTTCCTCTCTTTTTTCTTTTTTAGATTTATTGTTTCAAATGTTATCTAATCCAAGTATGATAAGGAAACATTTCTATGTGCATGTTCTGTTTGTTGTTTTTTAGACAAACTAGGTCAGTGTAGTTCACTAGTTTCATATTGCAATCACGTTGAGTAAACTATATATGTTGACCTTCTTTCCTGTCAGCACCTTGCTGTTTTTAACAACACGATACAAGCAATTTTTCTTTTACATTACAATCTAGAGAGTAGTTGCTTGATGCACATCCTGATTATTGAAGATGATCTTCATTCATATTCTGTAACTGCTAATTAGGGTCATGGGGAGGCTGGCACCCATCCTAGTCGACTCCGGGCGAGGGCTGACAGCTATGGTGTTACTCTTGTCGAAAGTCAGCAGTGGTTCTTTTCAATGAACCGCACACCACAGACAGTGAGAGACATGGCTGGCCTTTGATAACCCAGTTGGCTGTACTGGGGGGAACAGTGACAACCTGTTGAGAGTGGGGCTTGAACCCCAACCTTAGGATCAGTGATCTAGCACCTTTACTACCAGGCCTCCACTGCCCTGGAGATAATCTATAACAGCAAACCCGTGGGCCTATTTCCATAATAATTTTATATGGAATAATAAAACTTTTTTTTTTTTTGTGGAATATTTATCTTTTGAAAACTCAAGGAAGGTAATATTGATCTTGAAGCTAATGAATGACTGAAGTTTTGTAATATAGTGGTACCTCACGTTACAAAATTCTCACCAAACGAAAAATTCAGGTTATGAAACGCATTTTCCTAAAATTTTTGTCTCTGGATACGAACTAAGTTCAAGTTACGAAAACACCATCTTAAAAATTCAAACGCACAACTCAAACATTAAAACGCGCCAGTCACACATTAAAACACGCCAGTCACACATTAAAACGCGCCATTCAAACATTAAAACGCACCATTCAAACAATGCACGAACTGCTCTCCCATCAATGACGTTCAAACATCCCACCCTGCTGGCCTCCCTGTGGCTAGGAGTATTGACGCAGCAGCCTCCCATTGCCTATCTCCCAATATCCCGCCCCTCTGGCCTCCTATTGGCTAGGAGGGATGATGCGGTTCCCTCCCATTGGCTATTATGGAGCTGCATCTACCATAATGCTCTTCGTGTAAAGGACAGAGTTACTGTTGTTTCATTCTTTATTTCTTAACTCAGGCTTTTAAACTTCCATAAACATTTGTAAGATTATAACTCTGCGCGCGTGTGATTTCCGGTGCGAGTGAGAAGAAGAAACAGGCTCGAGTTATATTGCAAAGGAATATGGCCAAACCCGTCTACCATCGGTACGATATTCAAGCAGAAGGAGGTCTGAAGAGGTATGCTTTTATAAATTTTAAAGGGTTTAGGGGGGGTAGTATTGGGGGCCTTGGAGTGAATCACATGTTTTACATGCAAAATGCGGTTCAATTTACGAAAAATCCAAATTAAGAAAAAGGCGCTGGAATGGATTAATTTCGTAAGGTGATGTACCACTGTATTTATGCCAAAGGTGCATTGTGTGTTCGAGTGGGGAGAAAGTGATGCTGCATCATTGATGGTGAAAGTGTGAAGTATAGCTGTATGTTAGTCCTGGCATATGCTGCCACTGGGTGATTTGTTTAAAGAATGGAGGAGGGCTGTTGCTTGGTTTGGAAGAGGAAAGGAAAGGCGTGATTACAGATGAAAGGAGGAGGGGCGTTATTGTCTGGACAGTGGAGGTGGGGGCATTAATGTATTCAGGATGAGAGAGGAGGGTCATCACTCTTATTCCTCAGTACTGTAGTCCTCACTTGTTAGCACATGCTCTGAGAGGCAGGAAGAGATCAGCAGCAGCATGAAGTGCTACTGAAGAGCTTAAGGTCATCGCAAGACTTACAGGTTGTGAGTATTGCATGCAGATATCTTGAGTGGTTTAAGAATATAGATTTCATTATCTGTACTGCGGTGTGTCACTTTGTGTTCAACACTGGTTTTGTGTATATATGCATGGGAGGGGGTGCTTAGGCTTGAACCTTGCTCAGTCAATATTAGGCCAAGGAGCTCATCATCTCATCTGATTGGCCCTTAGCAGGCATCATGAGTGTACTTACACAGGAGGGAGCAGCTGCTCTGGGGAGCTTTGGGGCACTCCTGGGTGTGTCAGGGCTTCAGAGCTGCAAACAAAGGATCAGCAACAGGATTTTCTAATCTTTTTTTTTTCCAGCTAATTGAGGTAATTTGAGCTGTAATTGTATTATAAAGATTAAAATTGAGTCAGCACTTTCCTTTTGATATTTGTTCTTTCTTTATTATAGGCTAACATCGAGCCTTGTTGGTTTTAGGACTTATCCTGGTAAGTCTTTCAGGAAAATACCAACTAGGATCAATGTAGTCTCATTTTCAAAGAATCAGTTAATAAATTCAGATGCTTACTGCCTTAGCATGTGTCATGATAAAAGCTTTAAAATGAATTTGTTTTGTAATTTTGCACATTGCTGTTGTCTCACATTACTTAAAATGGCATTGGTTGGAAAAGAAGGTGCAGTTCAGATTAGGGACTTTGACCTCGCGAACCTGGACTGTGCGCTGCCTTTTTAAAAATGTATTTATTTGTCCCGTTATCTATTAAAGTCTGCAATGGTTTTGAACTAAAAGCAATAACTTTAACTCACAATTTTAAATATTCGTTATTTTTGTCAAATGTCTAAATATTACCAGGCTATGTTTAAGTAATAAATTTGAAACTAATTATTTTTCAGAGCTTATTGGTAAATGTAAGAAAAATGCGGTTAAACACGGTTTATTGGACATGATGCACAACTGTGACAAGTGATCCTGCGCTCCATCTCCCCACCTACAGTGTTAATGGACTTGGCAACCATGTTTAGCAAAGCGATGGTATCCTTCGTTCATTCCGCTAGGGTGCATTTCACTTAGCCTTATTAAAATATATTGTATGGGATACTAATACAGTATTATTATTAATAATAATAATAATTATTATTGTTGTTGTTATTGTTATTATTATTATTATGATTATTGTAACAACAATAATACATTTCATTTCATATCACAACACTCATGCATTTATAGAAATAGTCATAAAAGTAGTTGTTCAGTTGGGCACACTAACCACTACACCACCGGCCCCTCATATACACATATACATGTATGTATACGCCAGTCAGGGGTTGATCCTACTTCGTGGAAATCGGTGGTTGCAGGGGGCCTCGGTCCCCATTAACTGCGGAAAGTGAGGGATCACTATACTTCACTTAAAACTCATTTTTTTTTCATCAAACTCAAAACTCATTTTGCTTTACAGTAAATAATATTGATGACACTGTACTTTAAAATGGTTTTAAACTACAAGTTGCTGTTCAGATTGCAGATGAGCTTCACTGAACATCCCTAAAAGAGAAGAGACATTCAGAGGAAGCCAATAAAATACGAAAAGGTTAAACCATATATTATGTCATTATAAACTACTGTATTCGATGTAATAAGTGCCCTGCTCCAATAAGCCCCCCCAATGTTTTAGATCTTGCATCTAATAACCGCCCATGTGTACTGGGAGCAAAATGGTTGATCAAACTTACCAATTTTTTCGATCAGTTTCTCTAAAATGAGGCGTTCACTGCCTTTAAAAGTGAGTTTACACTGTATTTCAGGACCCCTTGCCACTGGGAAATGTCTATAATGTTCATCAGAAACAACACATTTGATCGTTCCGCCGTGCTTTAAAAAACAGGAAAATATTTTGCTGTGTTCTCTTGGTGAATGTCCAACAAGATGAACCATTAGAAACTGCTACAGCAAAACTATGGGATGCTCTGAATGAATACAGCGATGAGCCAGATATGGACCTATCAAAAGTGATGAGTATTTTTCACTTGATTCTTCTGCTCACTAACTTCATACATTTAAAGAGGTTCCTGGCCATGTGCTTTTTAAGTGCCATGTGCTGAAGTTGACCTTTGTGTTGATTGGCTCAACGTGCCATGTGCTAAAGTTGACATTCATGTTGATTGGCTTGATTTTACATCGAGGGAAAAATATTTAAAGGAACTGCACCGGGAGGGAAAATTTAAAGGGTCTTTTTTTTTAAATTATGCTATTTTCTGTTTATTTTCAGCTTTCATTTAAGTAATTTGGTTGATACTACAAAATGAATAATACAAATACCAGTAAAACTCTTTTATTGTTCTGTCACTGTTCATGTTTTCCACCTCTATGGTAATAAACACTTACCGTTCCACTCTGCTGATCATCATTTTAATAAGCGCCCACCCACTCCAATTTTTTAAGCGCCCTGGGCGCTTATCACGTCAATATGGTATATTATACAATGGCAGTGGTGGCCTGGTGGTAAAGGGCTGGATCGCTAATCCTAAGGTTGGGGGTTTGAGTCCCACTCTCCACAAGATTGTCACTGTCCCCCTATTGCAGCTAACTGGGTTATCAAAGGCCGGCCATGTTTCTCACTGTTTATGACTTTCATAAAGAATACGCTGCATAGCCATCAGCAGGTTTCTGCCCCTTGATAAAGGGTTGTGTCAGGAAGGGCATGCCAGATATAACGTGAATCAGATGATTTGTTGTGGCGACCCCTGAAAAAGAGAAAAAGCCAAAAGGAAAAGAAGAAGAAACTATATTATATATATTATAAAGAGGTGTATACAAGATCTTAAAATAATACATGTAACAAATGTAGTTGTATTAAATACAGGTATTTCTCAAAAGTAAGGGCAATGTTGCTTTTATGCAATAGTTTCATAAATATGAAATTGAAATTGAGTATTTGGCCATTATAGACATAGTTTGGCCAAAAACGTTAATTCATCCTTCATTTCCAGAACCATTTAATTCTAATCAGGATCGTGGGGAGGCTAGTGTCGATCTAAGTCGACTCAGCGCAAAGGCATGGCCGAAATGTGGCTATTTTTGTTTATTACTGTATTGAGATCAGTATTGTAGTGGTTTGTGGTTAAGGCATGGGGTTAGTCATCCAAAGGTCAGGGGTTCAATTCCAGCTACCATCATGCTGCTACTGTTGGGCCATTGAGTTGGGCCCTTAATCCTCAGCTGCTTAGTAAATTGCTCTGGATGAGAGCGGCTGCCAAATGCCATAAATGTAATCAGCAGGTCACTCACGTTCGTCTATTCCCGCTTTGCTGATCTATGTCTTCATAGAGGCTACCTTGTGTGCTTCTTCAGGAAACTGTACGCCATGGTTAGATATTCACAAATTGTTAGTAATATAGTGTAGTATGTACCATTTCATTTATTTATTTGCCATACTGCTTAGTTCTACTAAGGTTGTGGGGAGGCTGGATCCTATGTATCTTAGCAAGATGTATGAGGGGTGCACCCTGAGCAGCTTGCCATCATCAGAGGTCAACACCCACACAATCACCTAAACCTAGGGACAATTTGGGACAGCCAATTAGCCTAATGTGCATGTCTTTGGACTGTGGGAGAAAACTAGAGTACATGGAGGAAACCCATGCAAGCACAAGGAGAATATACAAACTGCACAAACCTACCCTTGTTAAGCCCGGGTCAATGTATTTAAAATGACCAGTCAAGATGTGATTGGGGTGTAGACTTGGATGCTCTTTATCGTGGATAATTGGAAGATCTTGATTGGTTCAGCCATATTTTCATTTAAAATCTGATCCTAAATTTTCTGAGCCTAGGATCTTTCGTATGTTAATACGGTTCAAAAGACCTTTAGTAGAAAAATCTATAATTATTAGTACGACAACATTCCTAACAGTCGGATTGGAGTCTTTCACAGCCAAAAGTCCAGTAGCTTCCTGTGAACTCCATGTGCTTACCGTACGGTTGTCTCAGCATGGAGTAAACAAACAAGTAAATAATAAAAATAAATAAAAAAATAACTTTCTTATGACTTGTCTTTATATATTTTGTTGGCTGGGACGTTGTGGCTAAGTACAGATTTGGATACCCCAAATTTCTTCTACATCTCTGTAGCTCTGATCCTTGGAACAAGAGCAACACACTGGCAGCAACCAGCAAATGCCACTTGCACTAGTGTGTAATAAACAGTTACAGCGCTAACTGAAATTTCCTGGTTTTCTTCAAGTGAATGTTTCAAATGCGCATTCGACTACATTAGTTTTGCAAAAATCCCGAGAAAAGAGCTGATTTGTTGACAGACAGTAATTTTGAGCCAAACGTTCTTCTGAACAAACATTTAAAATATAATGCAACACTATAATATTATAATAGTTTAAATACCTGCAGTGCTAATACTCAACATTGTCCAACACTATGATCATGAAAGAACAGTAGTTTGTCCCAATGCAAGTATGCATGGAGATTTTTGAATCTATTAATGATGATTTAAGGAAGACTTGATTCTGAGCACAGACTGCGTTGAATGTGATTTGAGATCAGTTTTAATGTCTTTCGACTGCAACTTCAATGTTCTTTGTAATGTACACCAACAGTTGTCAAAAACTTAGAGACTTTTTTAATTATTTTATTATTACTTTTTGGTCTTTTTTTATTCTGGTACACACAACTGGAATTTTGTTATGTGGATAATTTATTTAGCACATTGGCTTCAAAAAACAACAAACAAAAGTGTCAAGAATAAATAATTCACATCAAAAACAAACAAAACAAAATGGCACCGTGGTCTTACTGTGGTAGAAGATTAGTAGTAAACGTTTCATTTCATTTGTGTAGAACACAAGAATATCAGGCTTCTCTTTACCTTTGAACAGGTGGGATTGATGTTTTTTATCCCTAACACAGTCAGGCAGCCGAATCAGAACGGAAAGCCCTATAAAGCTACTGTGTGGTTCATCATTAGCTAGCGTAGTCTAGACTGTCCACCATGCTTCTCTTTGGTAGGTTTCTTATTATTTTATTACAATGGAAAATAAGGGTGCAGCCGGATGGCCACAGTTATGCAGCATCCCTAACGAGCAGGCCACACTTAAAAATAAGAAACTTTTACTCCAGGTCTGTAAAGAATATTTCTGTAGTGTCTGTATCAAATGAATCCCATTAGTTCTGAGCTTTATTATACCATAAGAAGAAAACAACCACAAGACAACTCAGTGTAATGCTGGTTTTATAGTAATCCTTGTTTATGTATCTCCAGCAGAACATTGGTGTTAATCCAGGAGCCTATTTCAGATAACTCTGATCAAAGGCGGGGTGTACCATTCGCCAATCCATCATAGGGCCAGCATACACAACCATTTATACTTTCATCCAAGGGACAATTAGCACAATGCCCGTGTCTTTGGACAGTGGGAGGCAACTGGAGGTAAACCACAAAAAGTATGGGTGGAACATGCAAACTACACACAGAAATGGACTCACTGAGCTCAGGACTCAAACCCAGGAGCTTCCTACTGAGAGACCGAAATGCCTACACCACTGTGCTGCCACTAGACCCCTGTGTTGCCGCTACACCATTGTGCTGCCCATCATGTTAAGAAAGTTACTCTACATTTAATGTGTACTGAAAAATCTGCTTTTATGAACAAGGAAGGTCAAGTAATTAAAAATGAATTACAGAATGAATTTCATCATCATCTTCTTCCGCTTAGTCCAAGGTCGGGTCGCGGGGGCAGCAACCTCAGCAAAGAGGTCCAGACGTCCCTCTCCCTAGCCACTTCCTCCAACTCTTCTGGGGGGACACCAAGGCGGTCCCAGACAAGCCGAGAGACATAGTCCCTCCAGCGTGTTCTAGGTCGACCCCGGGGTCTCTTCCCGGTTGGACGTGCCCGAAACACCACACCAGGGAGGTGTCCGGGGGGCATTCTGACCAGATTCCCGAGCCACCTCAACTGGCCCCTCTCAATGCAGAGGAGCAGCGGATCTACTCCGAGCTCTCCTCGGATGGTGGAGCTTCTCACCTTATCTCTAAGGGAGAACCCCGCCACCCGGCGAAGGAAGCTCATTTCAGCCGTTTGTATCCGTGATCTTGTTCTTTCAGTCACTACCCAAAGCTCGTGACCATAGGTGAGGGTTGGAACGTTGATCGACTGGTAAATTGAGAGCTTTGCCTTGCGGCTCAGCTCCTTCTTCACCACGACGGACCGGTACAGGCACCGCTTAACAGCAGAGGCTGCAGCGATCCGTCTGTCGATCTCTCGCTCCATCCTTCCCTCACTCGTAAACAAGACCCCAAGATACTTAAACTCCTCCACTTGGGGCAGGACCTCATTCCCGACCCGGAGGGTGCATTCCACCCTTGTCCGACTGAGAACCATGGCCTCGGACTTGGAGGTACTGTTCTTCATCCCGGCTGCTTCGCATTCAGCTGCGAATCGCTCCAATGAGAGCTGGAGGTCCCGACTTGATGAAGCCAAGAAGACAACATCATCCGCAAAAAGCAGAGATGATATCCGATGGCCACCAAACCAGAACCCCTCATCGCCTCGACTGCGCCTAGAAATTCTGTCCATAAAATTATGAACAGAATCGGTGACAAAGGACAGCCTTGGTGGACTCCAACTCCCACTGGAAACGAATCCGACCTGCTGTTACCAATATGGACCAAACTCTGGCTCCGGTGATACAGCGACCGAATAGCTCGTAGCAACGGATCCGGAACGGCATACTCTTGGAGCACGCCCCACAAGATCGTTCGAGGGACACGGTCGAAAGCCTTCTCCAAATCCACAAAGCACATGTGGACAGATTGGGCAATGAATCAATTTACTTTACAGAAAAATTGAGTGCAGTGATTCCAGTTTAGGCAGAGTCCCTGGACAACGTAACTGAACTGTTACTATTAAAGGAAAGTATAGATTAATAATAATAAAATAAAAGAAATAATAGATTTCCTAAAGTGGTTCATTTTAACTGGTGCAAATGTTATTCATTCATTTTATGAACCGTTTAGTCCTAATTATGCTCATAGGGATGCTGGTGCCCATCTCAGCCGACTCTGGGCGAGGGTAGAGTACACCCTGATCATCTCGCCAAGTCATTGTAGGGCAGAAACCTGCTGACGGTTATGCAGCGTCTCTTGACGAAAGTCAGCAATGGCTCTTTTACATGAACCTCTCACCACAGACAGTGTGAGACATGGCTGACCCGTGATAACCCAGTTAGCAGTGGGGGGACAGTGACAACCTGGTGATAGTGGGGCTTGAACCCCCGATCTTGGGATCAGTTATCACCCTACAACCGAGACCCACCACTGTCCTGTTAAAACATTATGTATAAAGTAAAAGTAAATGATAGTACGTTGTGTAATAACAGAGCTCTGAGCTCGTTTCTGGTTCTACCTGTATGGCAAGATGGTAGGAAGGACTATTTCTCTGAATAATCTAGTAATCATTTCACATTGCTCCGTTGGTTATGCATTAAAATAGTTTTCTTTTTTGAAGTAATGTACCTCTTACATGCCACGCTGGTGAAGCTGGGAGCTAAACTTGTTGACTAGGACATAGACCTGTTATTAATGAATAAAACTTGGTTTAAATTTGGCTTGCAAACTGTATAGAACTGAACATTTTTGTTTTGCTGTGACATACCGATCTTTCTTTAAAAATACCAAGGCAGTTCAGAAAGGTTTTAACACTGTTGCTGTTCTGTTTCCCAGAATTCATTAGTGCTCTGATCATTGTTTATACAGTAGATCTGTTATCAATTCAGATTTAAACTGCTGATAAAATTGCCTGCTTTTATCTCCTAACCGCTTGGGATTTGATGGGGATTTAGAGCTCTAATGTCTCTTCCTTTTGTTGTTTTTCAGCCTGTAACAATCTCAGGAAATTATCAGCATCAACATGGACACCACAAGCTCTCTGAAGATGACTGCTGTGGCTTCTCACAGCATCTTCAGCTATGTGGAGGAGGAGAACCTGTTGGCTGTGAAAGCTTACCTGGACAAACACCGTGATGTGGATAGCAGGAGTGATGTAAGTGAAAAACCACAAAAAGTCCTTGTTTTTCCTGTGATTTTCCTAAAAGGGTCATAAATGACATCTTGCCATGACCCAGAAGGACAAAAAACACAGAGTAGAAATGTACACATATATAAATATGCAGCAGTGACAACCTTGGGGAGAGTGGGACTCGAACCCCCAACCTTTGGATCAGCGATCCAGCACCCTCTTCCACTAGACCACCACTGCCCTCTCTCTCTCTCTCTCTCTCATATATATATATATATATATATATATATATATATATATATATATATATATATATATATATATACACATATACATACACAGGGATCCTCACTTTCTGTGGATAATTGGGACCAAGATCCCCCGCGATGGCTGAATTCCATGAAGTAGGATCAACCCCCCCAACGACTGACGTATACGTACATGTATATGTGTATATAATATCAATAAATGCATATTCAATGCTATGTCTGTCTGTCTATCTTCCTTTCGGCTTTTTCCCTTTTACTTGGGATTCGCCACAGTGAATCATCTGATTCGCACGTTTGATTTGGCAGAGGTTTTTGTCGGATGCCCTTCCTATCACAACCCTTTTAGCAAAGGACAGAAACACGCTGATGACTTTGCAGCTACTCTTTACAAATGTCAGCAGTGGTTCTTTTACATGCCTCACACCATAGACAGTGAGAGACATGGCCCACCTTTTATAGCCCAGTTAGCCGCACTGGGGGGACGGTGACAACCTTGTGGAGCGTGGGACTCGAGCCCCCAACGTTTGGATCAGCGATCCCGTGCCCTATACCACTAGACCACCACTGCCCCCACACATATTCAATGCTATAAATGCTTATAATAATACAGTCATACCTCACCTTACGAAATTAATCCGTTACAGAAGTGGTTTCGTAACCTGATTTTTTTTGTAAGTTGAGTAGCATTTTACATGTAAAAGGCCTGATTTGTTCCAAGGCCCCAAATACTACTCTTAAACCTTTTAAAAATTATAAAAGTATACCTTTTAAGGCCTCCTTCTGCTTCTATATCGTACCTATGGTAGACGGGTTTCGGCCATATTCCTTTGCGATATCACTCCACCACATGCCACCAGTCTGTTTCTTCTTTTCAGTCGCACCGGGAATCACTTTCTTGGGGTCCATGATGAATGACGAAAAATAAAGTTGCAATGAGCACACTCGGAAAAACTCATGAAACAACAGTAACTCTGTCCTTTACGTGTGTTAGAACTCCGTGACAAACAATGGGTTGAAGGCACACAAAAAGCATCATGGGTATTATGGAGATGCAGCTCCATAATAGCCAATGGGAGGTAGCTGCATCTCCGTGACGAACAATGGGTTGAAGGCACGCGAAAAGCATCATGGGTATTATGGAGATGCAGCTCCCTCCTAGCCAATGGGAGGCCATCGGGGCAGAGTGTTGGGAGATAGCCAGTGGGAGAGCAACTCACACGTTGTTTGAATTTTTGAGATGGCATATTTTATAACAAGAATTTTTTTCGTATCCAGAGACGGAAATTTTAGGTAAATGCGTTTCGTAACTTGGATTTTTCGTTTGTTGGGTCTTTCGTAAGGTGAGGTACCACTTTAATTAAACATTTAAGAAATTATGCATTAGATGAAAATAAAGTATAAATACACACATACAGATGCACGCACACACACTCAGATGCGCATCTCAGATAAAAATATAAGTTGTTTTATTGGGGGTTTTGAGGTTAGTTTTTTGTTTTTGTTTCTTTGGGTTTTTTTTTTTTGTTGCATAATTGGCCTTGTTTTGCAGCATTCTCCTTAACTTTTCCCCCTATTCTTCCTTAATTTCCTTATTTTTTTAATTCGATGAATATTTTTTAAAAAATCCTGCAATGCACTTGAGCCACATGAATTGAAGCGCAAAGTAGCGAGGGATCCCTTGTACTTTGACTGAATTCTGTCAAAACAGAAAACTATTGACTCTCACTGTCTCTGGTGAGAGTTTCATGTAAAAGAACCATTGCTGACTTTCGACAAGAGTACGCTGCAAAGCCGTCAGCGTGTTTCCGCCCTGCGATGGCCTGGCGAGCTGTCCAAGGTGTACTCTGCTCTCGCCCGGAGTTAGCTGGGATGGGTGCCAGCCTCCCCGTAACCCTAATTAGGATTAAGTGGTTACAGAAAATGAACTGAACAGAAAACTATTCAAAATAGTGTTTTTTTTATTATTATTATTGCATACATTGATGCTTCAGCTATAAGAACCATGAATGTGGCTTATTTAATACATGCAAAGGTTATTCTGTAGTTTCCCACTTACAATAATGGGGTTAAAAATAGTAAGAATATGCAAAGATATCTAAAACCATGCAGACAATTTGGGAAATCTCAGTGAATTTAGGCGTTGATCTTGGTTGTTTATCAGGTAGCAGTGGTGGCTTGGCTTAGTGCTTCAGGTGATGGCTTACTGATCTGAAGGTCAGCGGTTCAATTCCCACTGTCACCACTGTTGGGGCCCTTGAGCAAATCCCCTTAACTTTCAATTGCTCAGCTGTATTAAACAAATGATAACAATTGTAATTCCCTCTGGATACGGGCATCTGCCAAATGATGTAAGTGGATTATGTACATTATAGTGAAGGACCTAATTATACCAGTTCAGTTTATAATTATATTTCACATGTTATTCTTACATTTAAGTTTTTAGTGTGACGCACATTTAAAATGCTGCAACTTCATTCTTTGGGCAGTGGTGTCCCGGGGGTAAGGTGCTGGTTTACTGTTCCTAAAGTTTAAGCCCCCACTGTCAGTGGGTTGTAACCGCCATCCCTCCAGTGCAGCTAACCGGGTTATCAAAGGCCCACCATGCCTCTCACTGTCTGTCGTGAGAGGTGTTTCTGCCTTGCACTGGCCTGGTGAGCTGTCCGGGGTGTCCACTGCCCTTATCCAGAGGCGGCCGAGATGGGCACCAGCCTCCTCGTGACCCTAATTGGGATTAAGCGGTTCAGGAAATGAACGAATATAAACTTCATTAATTCACTCATTTGCCAAACCGATTAGTCCTACCAGGGTCACAGAAAGGCTGGAGCCTATCGGAGCCAACACTAAGTGAAAGTGGGGAACACCTTGAACAGCCTGTCAATCTTTTCTACTAACACCTATTGGCAATTTGGAACAGACAATTAGCCTAATTAATTATTAATTTAATTAGTCTGTGTACTGTGATTCCAAAGGTGAAATGAAAAGGTGTAATTATCATGAATATTTGAAAATATATTTATTATACAAATAAAGGTGATTAGCTTTAGAGAAAAGTTCCATTGATTTCTTAGTCATCAGGAGCAAGTTGTAGTAACAATAATAAAAAGAAAATGGTGTGTTTTAGAAGCTTTACCTGCTGTATTATGCACTAAGCCTGTCTGTGATTGAATCTGGAAGCTCTGTGGATTTTATCTTTGTTTTTTCTCCAGAATGGACAGACTCCTCTCATGTTAGCAGCAGAGCAGGGCAGCGTTGAAATTGTGCAGGAGCTCATCAGTAGAGGAGCCAACGTTGACCTGGATGATGTGGTACACAGCAGAGCGATTAAATAAACAGTATTAGTAATGACACTGAGGCATCAATAGAATAGTTCTTCGGCTTTAATATATTCTTATCCAGAACCCTGACAGTACTAGATTATTTAATGGAAAAAGATAATTTGAGCTCATTTCCTGGGTCTTGGAGTGATATCATTGTGGGTGGACCTGCACTAAAGTGCTAGATTCCCCCAGGTTCACTCACACTCATAATAGCAGGTATCCTGCAGAGATGTGTAATTGGCATGCAAAACAGTGGTTCAGCAAATGACTGGGTGATGACATTCATACACACACACACACCCTGAGGATCTCACACACCTCTGGTATTATACAGTACCCAGCACTTCACTGAGCATTGCTGCTCTTAGAGATTGGGCAGTCATGACTACTTGGTATGACCAACTGGTATGTTCTAAATCTCTCAATATCCCTCAGGTTGAGAAAAGTTAATATTCAGGCATTTAGTCGTGTTTCTTGTCTCGTGCTCAGGATTGCTGGACCGCATTGATTTCCGCATCCAAGGAGGGCCATGTCGAAGTGGTGAAGGAGCTCCTAGCCAACAATGCGAATGTGGAGCACAGAGACATGGTAAATATTATATTGTAAAAACAAAGCAGTGTGTTTTTGTTGACCGCTTGTTTTTGGGTCCAAAACCACCCGAGAGATGATGTAAATAATTACAGAATACATTATTTGGAACTGAATATTTTTTTAGCATGTGCTAAAAATAATTACTCAGCACTTTTTGCACAGCTCGCATTGTTTTTTGTAATTCCTTTGAACTATAACACGTTTATGTTACATGTTTAGTACATAGTTTTTTTTTTCTTGTGACGCTGCTGAACAACTAACGTCTTATTTTGTCTCCAGTAGTTTCTTGTCTGTAACATTACTGAAGATTTTGCTTTGTGTGAAAGAGAACTAACCTTTTTAACCTGATTTAGCAAAGTTGTATTTATTATTATTATTATTATTATTATTATTATTATCATCTCTGACAAGGAGGTTGTGTTTTACCCTCAGTTTGTATGTGTTTTTGTTAGAAGGATTATGCAAAATATCATATGCACATTTTTCATTAAATTTTAATCAGAGCTGTGGCTTTGGATGAGTAAGTCTTCATTGGAAGTCTCCAAAATGTAATGGAATTCAAAATTTGAATCCAGGAATTTTTAAAGGATTCTTTAACATTGTGAGATAGAATGGCTTGGGCTTTTCGGAGGTTTGTGCTGTTGTTAGTAAACTGTCTTGTGGGTTGTTTAAGAATGAAAGATGTTGTACTTGTGGACCTGTTTAAATTACATTATGTACCGTATTGCACTGTATACAGTATTTTCTGTGCCATAAGGCGCACCAGATTATAAGGCGCAACACCGATAAACGATGCACGAGCGGCATCTGTCCATACATAAGGTGCACGGGATTATAGGGCGCATTAAGCGAAACAAAAGTCAGATAATTCAAACTTGATTCAACTCTCATAATTGCTGTCAACATTGTTGGGTTATAACAATATAAAACAATAAACTCACTTTTTCAGTTCATTCATCTTCCACAAATCCATCAAATTCTTAATCTTCAGTGTTTGAGTTTAACAGTTGAGCGAATTGGACATAAAGCCCGGATCTATTTATTATTTTTTATATGATATTATAATATATTATAATCTATTATTCCCTCACGCATGGAATCAGATCAATAGAGATGGAGATTAGAAGTCTTCCTGGGTCGGGGCCTTCTCTCAGCTACGCCGCCTTAAAGAGACAGTGCATTAGTATTGTGTTCATTGCAGAACGGAGGTCATTACTCTTAAGGAGCTGTATCAGTGTAACTTTAAATTCAAGAAGGTTAATCCGAGGTCTCTAAAAACTGTACAGGAAAACTGTAGCAGTGCTTTATCCTGGAATTTGGACATAAAGCCTGAATCCCTTTAATTTACAACCTGGACACCAATATCTAGTGGTTTGAATTCTTTAGTTAATCCACCGGAATGATGGTAAACTTTGAATTAGTTTGCTTCACTTGGGTTTTGACCGAGTCAGTGAGATGGAGGTGTGCGTCGAAAGCCACACATAAGGTGCACTGGATTATAAAGTGCACCGTCAGGTTTTTTTTTTTTTTTTTTTTTTTTTTTTTTTGAGGGTTAAAAGCTTTTAGGTGTGCCTTATGGTCCAAAAAAATGTACGGTACCTTGTATTGTGTTAATTGCTTTTTTTTTTAGGTCACACTATTTTCGACTGAAGATTTTTCCACTGTTAGAAAAATACATGACACTTTTGAGCTTTTGAATTATTTTCTAATGGGCAGTGGTAGCCTGGTAGTAAAGACGTTGGATCACTGATCCTAAGGTTATGGGTTCAAGCCCCACTCTCAACAGGTTGTCACTGCCCCCCCAGCAGTGCAGCTAACTGGGTTATCAAAGACCGGCCATGTCTTTCACTGTCTATGGTGAGAGCTTCATGTAAAAGAATCATTGCTGACTTTCGACAGGAGCAGCTGCATAGCAATCAGCATGTTTCTGCCCGGCGAGCTGTCCAGGGAGTACTTTGCCCTTGCCCAGAGTCGGCTAGGATGGGTGCCATCTTCCCCATCACCCTAATTTGGATTAAGCAGTTACAGAAAATTAATGAATGAATAAATCAATTATTTTCTAACTGTGAAGCAAATGAAGTCTTAAACATTAACTATAGCACATTTACAGTATCCCCCCCCCCCCCCCTAAACCATTTTCATAAGTTTTGATTTAAAATTATTTTTTTCAGACAGCCGCATTATCCTCATTATGTTTTTCCAGGATGAATTGTATTTTTTCAGCAGGTTTCCTGTATTATATTCATTAGACACTCTTATTTTACATACTCTATTATATCTGAGGGCAGTGGTGGTCTAGTGGTATAGGGCGCTGGATCGCTGATCCAAAGGTTGGGGGTTCGAGTTTCACTCTCCACAAGGTTGTCTCTGTCCCCCCAGTGCAGCTAACTGGGTTATCAAAGGCGGGCCATGTCTCTCACTGTCTATGGTGAGAGGCATGTAAAAGAACCATTGCTGACTTTCGTAAAGAGTAGGCTGCAAAGTTGTCAGCATGTTTCTGTCCCTTGCTTAAGGGGTTGTGACAGGAAGGGCATCCGATGTAAAAACCTCTGCCAAATCAAACATGCAAATCAGATGATTCGCTGTGGCGACTCCCGTGTAAAAGGGAAAAAGCCGAAAGGAAGACGGACAGACTCTATTATATCTGAATTCTACTGTAGCTCATTGCATGGGTTGTACGAGTCTATTATGTGTCTCGGTTTCTGTCACCATGTTTATCTGTAAAAGTGTGTCATGGTGCCGGTGTGTCGGTAGCACCATGCTAATAATAACAGGCTGGGCGTCTGAAGTAAGCCTGCAATCTGAGTAACGCTCTGACTCAGGCTTGGTGTGTTTAGGAAAACAACCCTGTGACTTTACTGAGGACATTTAAAAATACTGATGAATGTGCTTATGTGTTGTTTATGTAGGGTGGCTGGACAGCGCTTATGTGGGGAGCATATAAGGGGCGTGTGGAGGTATCGCGTCTTTTGCTGGAGAAAGGAGCAAACCCAAACATAACTGGACAGGTATGCAGTCCAGTGTACTGCACCGCTATTTTTACACGAGGTCCCATGTTTACAGTCAAACTATAATTAGTAATAATGAAAAAAATGTTGATCTCTTTCCTGTACAGCAGTTTGTGACCTAATCTTATCCTATCCATCCATGCTTTCTTTCCCCCTACAGTACAGTGTATACCCTGTCATTTGGGCAGCAGGCAGAGGCCACGCTGAAATAGTTCAGCTACTACTGCAACATGATGCTAAAGTCAACTGCTCGGATAAGGTGACTACCAACATTACCCCTATCTGAAGATGTTGCTGACTTCATGGGAAACAATTTTTAATTTGTGAAGTTCTCTGCAGGCTGCAAGGCACATTGTAATTCTTCTTAAAATATTAACAAGCTGACTCTTTACCTTCTGGTCAAACTCCAACTTGGAGTTGCCTTACGGATTCATGTGGTGGAGCAGAACAGCTCAGTTTCACCAGAGGGTGAGGCTAATTACTGGGCCTGGAAAAAAGTTTCATTCCTTAAATCAAGAAATTAACTGTGTATGTGGCATTAAAAAAAAGTATATTTAAAGGGCAATGGTGGCTTAGTGGTTTAGGCTCTGGGTTACTGATCTACTCTGCCTCTATTGGGCCCTTGTGCAAAGCTCTTACCCCTAAATTACTCAACTAGATCAACAAAGGGGATAAATGTAAGTGGCTTTTGATAAAAGCTTCTGTCAAATTCCATAAATGTATATTTAAAGTGCACCTTTTATTTATTATTATTATTATTGTTATTTTTATTATTATTATTATTACAGTCGGCCCCTGACTTATGAAATTAATCTGTTCCAGCGCCTTTTTCGTAACGCGGGAGTTTCGTAAGTAGGGGTGTGCATTGTGTGAAATTTTGATTGGCGCGTTTGAATTTTGAATGGCGCATTTGGCGCTTTTCGTAAGAGGGGGTTGTTTTCGTATCCCGAGGACAAAGACTTAGGAAAATGTTTTTCGTAACCTGGAATTTTCGTAAGTAGGGGGCCGACTGTATTATTATTATTATTGTTATTATTATTATTAATATTATTATTATTATCATTATTTTGTTATGAATGATTTTCCTATTCTTTATTTTTTTCTTTGTTTTGCACAGTATGGCACCACAGCCTTGATCTGGGCAGCGAGGAAAGGGCATTACGACTGTGTGATGCACCTGCTGGAGAACGGCGCAAATGTGGACCAGGAAGGCGCGGTGTGTGTCCTGTTCATTTTAGCTCTGGATGAATTTTTCAGGAACGTTTAACAGGCTGTTATTTGAAAAATAATACATATCTCACAGTACACAATCCCTTTTTTATATAATAAAAAAGAAAACTTTCAATACCTAAAAAAGTACTGTATGTTTGTGTGTAATTTGCAGTTCTGTTCAGGACGTGCAGTTTTGAGTAAATAATCAGCAGTGAAGTGGAGTAAAGTCCAGCGTGATAATGATGGCATACTTTTACTGATGATGAATAATGTTGTGGAGTATCCATCAGAGCAAGCAGCCACAAACAACTATTTACTCACACGGTCTTTATTTTGTCCCTGATGAAGTTTATAACACAAAAAAAATCCAGCTTCTCATGTAACTGAGAGTCTTTAATTGTCTCCAGGAGGAAAAACCTTTTACAAAACCCTGTACTTGCATATGCCATTGCTTAGTCTTTGTTAAATAAACAGCACAACTTCATTAATTCATTTGTTATTAGACTTGGATAATGGGGGCACCATGGTATAGCGGTTAGCAGTCTCACCTTACAGCAAAAAGCAGGGGCTGCAGAACCGGGGGGAGATAGGCCCGTATCTCCGGCGGCCGCCGGGGTACGGGCTCGGGGTTGGTTTCATCGGACGCGGGCAAGTCCCTGGATCGGGCCGGTGAAGTGTGGTGGCCGTGGGGTGCTGCCCCCGCGAGCTGGAGCTCAAGGAGCCCCGTGGCGGAGATAGGCCCGTATCTCCGGCGGCCGTCGGGGTACGGGCTCGGGGTCGGTTTCAGCGGACGCGGGCAAAAAATTTTTAAGTTTGTCTACTGACATCTCAAAAATGTTTAAAATGCATATATTGTACAAGCCTAGTATAACCTACAGGTACATATTTTCCTTTCGGCTTTTTCCCTATTTTCAGAGGTCGCACCAGTGAATCATTTGATTCGCATGTTTGATTTGGCAAAGGTTTTTACGTCAGATGCCCTTCCTGACACAACCCTTTAGCAAGGGGCAGAAACACGCTGACGGCTATGCAGCTACTCTTTACAAAGTCAACAATGGTTTTTTTACATGAACCTCTCACCATAGACAGTGAGAGACATGGTCGGCCTTTGATAACCCAGTTAGCTGCCCTGGGGGGCATAGTGACAGCCCTGTGGAGAGTGGGACTCGAACTTCCATCCTTAGGATCAGTGATCCAGCGCCCTTTACCACCAGGGCACCATTGCCCACTTACATGTACCTATAACCTGCAAATCCATGTACATATAACGTACATGTACATCGTGTACCGTAAATATTATGCACCAAGCAAATAGTAAAATAGTGGCTGCCTTCTAGGGAATGCACCGGAACATGGCTTCGAAACATCGACACAAGAATATAAGCGCCGCCCGTGTCGGGCCTTGGTCCTTGGGTCCATGGTTCTCATACACTAACTATCCGAGTTATGACTTAGATCGGTTCCGACCAAATAGTTGTAAGTGGGCTTGGTCGTAAGTCGGATAGTTAACACAACGAAACCAATGGAGATCTTAAGCGATGGAATTTACTTTTTTGTTCCTTCATACTGCTTTATTACTTTCATCTCCAACGACAGTGCCTTCCTTGCTTTCTTGGTAGAATTTCCATCTGATGAATCGGACTTCCTCTTGGGGGCCAGGGTAACGGTCTACAGTAAATTAATGTAAAACTGTACTGTAAAAGAGATGTTACTGCAACGGTATCTAGTCACTGAGTGTAGTGGTAGAATGCTGTGAGTGTGAGATGCTGGGATGCTGTGCTGCAACAAATATCTAACACGCTGCGCTGCCAGACGTGTACAGTAAACTCATAATATGCATCTGGTCGTAACTTGGATAGTGAGTGTACAAGTACGAAAGGCTAAGATCAGAGCATCACACACCTTGTTTTCCAAACCCAAACAATTGGATTAGTGTTTAAAATAATCTAAAATCTCAACATTTTCAGTACCACCCCCCCCCCCTCCCCCATTGTTTCGCGGGCCCTGAGAAGGTTCTGGGTTTGAGCCTCATGCTCAGCAAGGACATTTCTGTACGGAGATTGTTTGCCTTTTGTATTTTTTATTGGTGGGTGTCCTCCGGTTTCCTTCTAGAGTCAAAACACGTGCATTATGCTAATAGGCTGTCCCAAATTGGTCTTCGGTATGACTGTGAGTGTATGTTTTTCCTGGGGGTTTTGGCCTCAGGAAGGACATCCTGCTGTAAAAATCCTGATGAAACTAAATAATGTGTAAAATATGCAAATAAAGGATTGATGATGATTATGAACTTTAGATTATGTGACTCATCTACCATACATACAGGTCTCTGGTAATGGAATGTTTCTGTAGGAATGAAATGTAACCAAATAATAATTCTGTCCCGGTTCTGTCTCAGTGACCGTTCAGTGATATTCACCTCGACTTCAGCGAATAATTGTTGTTACTTCATATATACGCACATTTTAATTTAAGCGATTTCGAATCATTTGTACATAATTTTTATCCACATCTAAACTTCAATAAAGTGATCTTAATGTGTCTGTGTCTCTTGTGGTCAGAACTCAATGACGGCTCTGATTGTGGCAGTACGTGGTGGGTACACACAGGTGGTAAAAGAACTACTGAAGAGAAACCCCAACGTGAATATGACCGATAAAGATGGTAACACTGCACTGATGATCGCAGCAATGGAGGGCCACACTGAGATCGTGCAGGACCTGCTGGATGCAGACACCTACGTCAATATTCCTGACAGGGTGAGTACCTGTTCTCATAGTCCTAGCCTTTTTTCTTGATGCATTTTATTGAAGTACAATTTTTAATACAAGCAAAATTCTCAATCTAATGCCAAAAAAAAAGAATGAATATGCTGATATTTTGTATTTACGTGTGTGTGTGTGTGTGTGTGTGTGTGTGTGTGTGTCATAGAGTGGAGACACAGTTTTAATCGCTGCAGTGAGAGGAGGCCATGTGGAGATTGTTCGAGCTTTGTTGAATAAATATGCAGACATTGACGTTAAGGGCCAGGTACTTATGTTTTCCTGTCTTACTCAGTCACCACTTAGTAGGTGCACATACTTATTGTAATTACCCAATGATGTGGCAGCATTGAGATTCTCTCAGAATAATGCAGAACCCATACACATATCCAGTGAGTGATGGATCTGCTCACAGGAATGACCTGTTTCTGAGAGAGATCAGAGGAAAAAAGGCCAATTTGTTTTGAGATTTACTCAAATGCCATTTTTTTACAACCATGGTGAGCAGAAAAGCATGTAAGCCCTGACTACAACAGCATAAGACCACATCGAATTCCAGTCCGATCAGCCAAGTGCAAAGAGACTAACGGGAAACACGTACACACCAAACATGAGCAGATGAAGACTTTCAAAAAACCAGGGGATGTTTTTATAGCTGTTCAGTCACTTTGAGTAGACTATAACCTCCATACAAGAGTAGAATCCAACATGCTGGTATATATCTATAATGAAGTGGCTGCGGTTGTATAAAACTATGAACACAGACAATCAGCCTGTCCCTTTATTATACAGTAGGTCCTCGTTATTTGTAGGGGTTCGGGTCCGGCCCTTCCCGCAAATCAAGAAAATCCGTGAGTTCTTTACCTGGAAGTAAAACCCTATGTATCATATTACATGCGCTAAAATATGCTTCTTAAACACAATCTGTAGACAGTCTTACTCATTTTTCTTTCTTTCTTTCTTTCGGCTTTTTCCCTTTATTCTCGGGAGTCGCCACAGCGAATCATCTGATTCACACGTTTGATTTGGCAGAGGTTTTTACGTCGGATGCCCTTCCTGTCACAACCCTTTTAGCAAGGGACAGAAACACACTGACAACTTTGCAGCCTACTCTTTACAAAAGTCAGCAATGGTTCCTTTACATGCCTCACACCATAGACAGTGAGAGACATGGCCCGCCTTTGATAACCCAGTTAGCCACACTGGGGGACAGTCTTACTCATTAATACAGTAATAATGTAGTAAAATGTAGTTATGATTAAGTATTTTAATTTTGTGTGTGTGTGTATATATATATATATATATATATATATATATATATATGTATATGTATATATAGGCGGCCCCCGACTTACGAAATTAATCCGTTCCACCACCTTTTTCGTACCATAACGCTGAATTTTCATCATTAGGGGTCGTATTTTACATGTTAAGCGCCTGATTTGTTCCAAGGCTCCAAAGACCCTTAAAAATTATAAAAATTAGCCATTGCACACACAGCGGTTTTGTTTTATGTGCTTGTCATATAAGTTATCGACCCGAAAGCCGCCATTGCTAAGTGCCCGCCTCCACAAAGTTACCATGACATCACTGAGTTGATACAAAGCACCACATAAAATATAGTGCATGCATGTCACAGCATATGATATAAACAACATGGCATCTCACACCAACAAGCACAGTTTTTCAGCAGAAGACAATTCATCTATTACTCTCAGAAGATAAATCAAATATTATAGTTCAACCAAAAACATTCTGAAATATATTTCAAACTACATCTGCAAGTACATGTGCTAAATACATTTACAAATTGAGCTAGAGTTATTTATCTATTCCAAGGCACAAACAAATATTAATACATATTTACAAGCACAAAAACATACTATTAATTTTATAAAAGTACTGACCATTAGGCTGCAGATACAGGCTGGATGGCTTATGATTATTTTAGCCATTCATTCTCTGTGCGTCAATGTTTGTGTTCTAACACATGTGCAGGAGCCGGAGGCGGTATTAACAAACTGGGCTTTATTCTCACCCTGTTTGATTGACAGTGTTTGGCTATTATTGCTTACTGATGATATTATGGTCGTTGATTGGTCAGCTTTGGCGTGCGCATGCGCAGTGCCCGTTACACGTTAACTTTCGGTTTACTTCCTGACTCTAGTTGTGCGGAAATTAATCTCCGACTTTCTCCTCAGTAACAGTCATTAAGTTTATTTATAAGATTGTGAATACACAATTTCTTGTCCAGCGGAACTCAACTCCTGCTGTGGGGGGGTACACGTGCACTCTCTGCACTCTGTGCACCCCCCGCCCCCAGCCTACGCCCTTGATCAGTTGCCTTCTGATGTTTCAGCAGCTTATACCGGGTTGGGTAGTATTCATTGCAGACTTTGCAGATATGCAACACCGCAGGTGGTGAATATGTATATATATATATATATATACAGTTTTATGAAAAAGTGTCTGAACCTTTTGGAATTTCTCACATTTCTGCATAAAATCACCATCAAATGTGATCTGATCTTTGTCAAAATCACACAGATGAAAAAACAGTGTTTGTTTTAACTAAAACCACCCGAACATTTACAGGTTTTCATATTGTAATGAGGATAGCATGCAAACAATGACAGAAGGGGGAGGAATAAGTAACTGAACCATCACATTTAATATTTTGTGCCCCCCCCCTCCCCCCCCTTTGGCGTCAATAACTTCAACCAGATGCTTCCTGTAGCTGCAGATCAGTCTGGCACATTGATCAGGACTAATCTTGGCCCATTCTTCTTTACAAAACTGCTGTAGTTCAGTCAGATTCCTGGAATGTCTGGCATGAATCGCTGTCTTGAGGTCATGCCACAGCATCTCAATGGGGTTCAAGTCTGGACTTTGACTTGGCCACTCCAGAATGTGTATTTTGTTCTTCTGAAACCATTCTGGAGTTGATTTACTTCTGTGTTTTGGATCATTGTCTTGATGCAGCATCCATCCTCTTTTTAGCTTCAACTGTCTGACAGACGGCCTCAGGTTTTCCTGCAAAACATCCTGATAAACTTTTGAATTCATTTTTCCATTAATGATTGCAAGTTGTCCAGGCCCCGAGGCAGCCCCAAACCATGATGCACCCTCCACCATGCTTCACGGTGGGGATGAGGTGTTGATGTTGGTGAGCTGTTCCATTTTTCCTCCACACATGACGTTGTGTGTTCCTGCCAAACAATTCAACTTTGGTTTCATCAGTCCACAAAATATTTTGCCAAAACTTCTGTGGAGTGTCCAAGTGCCTTTTTGCGAACATTAAACGAGCAACAATGGTTTTTTTAGGCAGCAGTGGCTTCCTCCTTGGAGTCCTCCCATGAACACCATTTTTGGCCATTTTTTTACATAAAGTTGATGTGTGCACAGAGATATTGGACTGTGCCAGTGATTTCTGTAAGTCTTTAGCAGACACTCTAGGTTTTTTTTTACCTCACTGAGTATTCTGCGCTGAACTCTTGGCGTCATCTTTGGTGGACGGCCACTCCTTGGGAGAGAAGCAACAGTGCCAAACTCTCTCCATTTGTAGACAACGTCTCCTGACTGTCGATTGATGAACATTCAGACTTTTAGAGATGGTTTTGTATCCTTTCCCAGCTTTATACAAATCAACAATTCTTGATCGCAGGTCTTCAGACAGCTCTTTTGAGCGAGCCATGGTGCACATCAGACAGTGCATCTCATCAAGACACGTCTTAACCAGGTGTGTATTTTATAGCCGGGAGGGCAGCTTTAAGCCACTCATCAGTGATTGGGCACACACCTGACTTAAATTGTTTGGTAAAAATTGGTTTCAATTGCTCTTTAAGTCTCCTTAGGCAGAGGGTTCAGTTACTTATTCCTCCCCCTTTTGTCATTGTTTGCATGCTATCCTCATTACAATATGAAAACCTATAAATGTTTTCGGTGGTTTTAGTTAAAGCAGACACGGTTTTTTCATCTGTGTGATTTTGACAAAGATCAGATCACATTTGATGGTGATTTTATGCAGAAATGTGAGAAATTCCAAAAATTTCAGATACTTTTTCATACCACTGTATATATATATATATTCACGAGCTCATGTATTATTGTTGATCGACATTTTTATATTAAAAAGCGTACACGGACATCTTACCCACTCCCCCCAAGCATACGTTTTGTACTCTTAGGAAAATGTTGAATGACCCCTAATTGAACCATTATTAAACATTTTTTATTAACACACACACACACACACACACACACCTGTCTCTCTCTATCTCGCTCTCTCTCGCTCTCTCTCTCTCTCACACACACAGATACACATATGTATTAAATGTGTATTGTATACACATTAAATGTTTATTGTAGTGCTGCGGGCCACGCCCACAAGACATGGAATTCAAAGTTCATTCCCTGCTTGATAGATCGGAGGTTGAAACTCAGCTTTAATTTGATTCCTTGAGGGATCAGAATTCCAGATGAGCTCAAATGCTCCCACATTTATTAAACATTTACTGAATTAAGCAACTTTAAAAACGAAACTAAAGAGTTAAGCTTCCTTCTCTCTCTCTCTCTCTCTCACACACACACACACACACACACGCGCGCGCGCGCGCATGCACACACACTCTCTCTGTAACACGCACACACACACACACACACACTCTCTCTCTAACACACACACACACACACGGACGGGATGTTTTATTTAAAGCGGAATTACAGTACCTGTTTGAAAGATCAGAGGTCCTCACTGTATTTTCGCTTAAAGGTCTCCTTCTGGTTCTTCTTCATCCCTCCTAGCCAATGGGAGGCCAACGGGGCGGGATGAGAGAGCAACTCGCGCATAGTGTGTAATTTTGATTGGTGCGTTTGAATTTTGAATTTCTTTTCGTAAGAGGGGGTTGTTTTCGTATAACGGGGACGAAAACTTAGGAAAATTTTCGTACCCAGGGCGTTTCGTAAGTCGGGGGCAGACTGTATATATATATATATATATATATATATATATATAAAAAGTGTGATGTAATGAACTTTTAGCTGGACCCAGAATGCAGGAGACAGTGTGAGATGGCACAGAGTTGATTTATTATTCAAAGGGGAAGCACTTAAGCAGAGCGCAAACACAGTAACTGCAGTACTGATGACGAAGAGAAACACAGTAAACATTAAACACTGGGAAACTACAGAGTGGGAACCGGTCGAGCGCGGAGCGGGAACCAGGAGCCGAAGAGAACACAGGGAAGCAAGGACGTGATGAGAGACAATCTTCTGGCACATAGGTGAGCGTGCGGCTTGTGTTTACATGGAGTAGATGAGAGGAGTGAATTCAGGTGTGTGCTGCTGCAATCAGCTCAAGCAGGTCAACCAGGCAGAAACAAAAGCTCTCAGTCATTGGCTAAATTTGAATCATGTGCACTTCCGGGTTTGTCAGCAATCCGCGAGTATGCGGGGATGCGAGTGTAAAACCACGGGTGGTCAAGAGCCTACTGTAATAGTGTTCTATCATTATACACAGGATGGCAAGACCGCCCTCTACTGGTCAGTAGAAAAAGGCAACACTGCTATGGTACGAGACATCTTGCAGTGTAACCCTGACACAGAGGCCTACACCAAGGTAAAGAAAAACCATTTGGCTTTCAGAAAGGTGGAAAATACAGAGTTCACATACAGAGATCACCATTTCCTACTTCTGTGTATGATCATATGTTTTAGGAAGGAGAGACACCACTTATTAAAGCGACCAAAATGAGAAACATTGAGATTGTTGAGCAGCTTCTTGATAAGGGAGCAAAAGTGTCCGCCGTCGATAAGGTAACAGGAGCCTCTGCTCTATGGAAACAGGATCTGGAAATAGCCAATGAATTCAGAAGATTTGATGAGGGTGTTGTAAATATGAATTTACCTGACTTTTAATTTGTACTTGCACCCATGTCCTCTTGTACAAGTGGCAGTTTTGATATACACCGTGAACCTCTATGTGGAATATCAGCTCTTAGTGAATACAGCAAAGGTAAATGTTACGCTTTCAGAAAGGCGACACGGCACTGCACATTGCCATCAGGGGTCGGAGTAGAAAGTTGGCCGAGTTGCTCTTGAGAAACCCTAAAGATGGCCGCCTACTCTACAAGCCCAACAAGCAGGGCGAGACGCCCTACAACATTGACTGCACACATCAGAAGAGCATCCTCACTCAGATCTTTGGTGCTAGTCAGTGTTTTTCTAATTTACATTTGAACACGTCAGCTTTCTGGTTAAAGCTTGATTTTTAAAAATGATGACGATATTTCTTCCCCCTGACTTACTGTAGAGCACTTGTCCCCTACGGAGTGTGATGGTGACATGCTGGGTTATGACCTGTACAGCAGTGCACTGGCTGACATCCTCAGCGAGCCCACCATGCAGCCGCCCATCTGTGTGGGTTTATACGCTCAGTGGGGCAGCGGCAAATCCTTCTTGCTCAAGAAGCTGGAGGGTACGATCACCACTGCAAATGTATCCCTATACACCACTAAGATGATGAATAGGTGTTATGTTTTTTAACATTTTTGTGTGTTGTGCCTAATTAAGTAGAATAAGGTGACATAATGACCTGCCATCGTGGTTTCAGATGAAATGAAGACGTTTGCAGGCCAGCAGGTGGAGCCATTGTTTCAGTTTTCATGGTTGATAGTGGCATTGACTCTGCTGCTGTGTGGATCTGTAGCAGTGACTCTTGGCTTCTCTGTCGATCCCAGGCTGGCCATTGCTGTAGCCCTTAGCCTGCTTGCTCTGCTCTACATATTCTTTGGTAAGAACCTGCTAGATATTTAGTAAAGTACTATGCTTAAATGGGATAGGTTTCACAACAGCTCAACCTAATATTTATAACGATTACCACTGATGAAAACTGGTTAAAATGATTTCATTACATTAACAGAACAATTAATATGATTATTATGACTTTTTACGACTGTAATGTGGCACGTGCCACCACTACACGAGATGGGCTGGTTAAAAAAGTTAAAACTACTCACTCTTAAGAGTTAGAGACTGTAGTCAAGATGTGTAAGGTTTCCTCATCTTTACAAAACCTCAAATATGCAGAATTTCCCCTGTAAACCTTGAGATGTGTAAACAGAAATAACTCATAATTATCAGGCAGAGGTCCTGTTTAGTAATATTCATAGGTTGGCTTGGAGTATTTGGAGACTAGTACTTTTTTGATTAAGGGTTGTATTCATTCGTTCGTTTGCTGAACCTGAATCCTAGTGTCATGGAAAGGATGGATCTCAGCTGACTCTGGGCAAAGCTAGTTCGTCACACACTCGCAGCATTTCCGTTTAATACTCACACCCAAGGCAATTTGGAACACGCAGTTAGCCTAATGTGCATGTTTTTGAACTGTGGGAGGAAGCTGGAATATATATATATATATGTATATACAGTGGGGCCAATAAGTATTGGGCAATGTAAAAATGTGCAAGTTCACCCATTTAAAAAGATAAGAGAGGTTTGTAATTTTCATCATAGGTACACATCAAGCTTGAGAGACGGAATGTAAAAAAAAAAATCCAGGAAATCTTATTGGATGTTTTTTAAACAATTTATTTGTGAAAATGGGAGGCCAATAAGTATTGGGCAGCCAGCAAAAGTTACTTTTAATACTTTGTAATGTAGCCTTGGTTGGCAATGACAGAGGTCAAACGGTTCCTGTAGTTCTTGACCAGGTCTACACACACTTTAGTTGGTATTTTGTCCCACTCCTCTGCACAGATCTTCTCTAGAGCTGTGATGTTTGAGGGCTGTCGCTTGGCAACTCGAAGTTTTAACTCCCTCCACAGGTTTTCGATTGGGTTGAAGTCTGGAGACTGGCTAGGCCACTCTAAAACCTTGATATGCTTTTTACGGAGTCACTCCTTGGTTTTCTTGGCTGTGTGCTTTGGATCGTTATCATGCTGGAAGACCCAGCCATGTTTCATCTTTAATGCTCTGACCGAGGGAAGGAGGGTTTTACCCAAAATGTCACAATACATGGCCCCATTCATGTTGCCATTGATACGGTGCAGTCTTCCTGTCCCTTTTGCAGAAAAGCATCCCCAAAGCATGATGTGTCCACCCCCATGCTTCACAGTAGGTATGGTGTTCTTGGGATGCAACTCGGCATTCTTCTTCATCCAAACACGGCGAGTGCTGTTTAAACCACAAAGTTCAATTTTGGTCTCATCTGACCACATCACATTCTCCCAATCCTCGTCTGGATCGTCCAGATGGTCTTTAGCATATTTCAGACGGGCCTTTACATGTTTTTTGTTTAGCAGGGGAACCTTTCGGGCAATGCAGGATTTCATCTCATGATGACGTAGCGTGTTAGTTATTGTCATCTTTGTGACGGTGGTTCCTGCCGTCTTCAAATCATTGACCACTTCCTGCCGTGTAATTCTGGGCTGATTACTCACTGTTCTCAGGATCCTTTGAACCCCACGAGGTGAGATCTTGCATGGAGCACCACTCCTAGGGAGGTTGTTGGTGATGTTATACTTCTTCCATTTTCTAATAATGTTTCCAACTGTTGATCTTTTCTCACAAAGTTGTTTAACAATTGCAATTTGACTCATGCCAGCTTTGTGCAGTAGTACAATTTTATCTCTGGTGTCTTTGGGAAGCTCTCTGGTCTTGGTCATGGTGAAGACTGCAGTCTGACAGTTTGAAGGTGTGTGCAGGTTTGAAGGTGTCATTCATCAGAAGGTGCATCTAATCAGTTCAAACAGGTGTCATTCATACTGTTAACAAGTGGGGGACGAAATAATGTTTGTTTTCTAGCTGCCCAATACTTATTGGCCTCCCATTTTCACAAATAAATTGTTTAAAAATCATACAATGTGATTTCCTGGATTTTTTTTTTTTACATTCTGTCTCTCAAGCTTGATGTGTACATATGATGAAAATTACAAACCTCTCTTATCTTTTAAAATGGATGAACTTGCACTTTTTTACGTTGCCCAATACTTATATAAGTACAGGGATCCCTAACTTTCTGCGGTTAATTGGGACCAAGATCCCCCTGCAATCACCAAATTCCTTGAAGTAAGATTAACCCCCCCCCCTTGACGTATACGTACATGTATATGTGCATATAATATCAATAAATACATATTAAAATGCTTATAATAACAATTAAACATTAAAAAATAATGCATAAGATGTAAATACAATATAAATACACACACATACAGATGCGCGTGCATGCACTCGGATGCACACATCACAAAAATGTAACTAGTTTTGGTGGGAGGTTTTGGGTTGTTTTTGTTTTTTGTTTGTTTAGAGTTTTTTTTTTTTTTTTGCATAATTGGCCTTGTTTTTGTGGCATTTTCCTTAATTTTTTCTTCTGTTCTTTCTTAATTTCTTTATTTTTTTAATTCGATGAATATTAAAAAAACAAACAAAAAAAAAACACGATGCACTGAAGCCACATGACTTGAAGCGCGAAGTAGCGAGGGATCCCTATAATGGAGAACATGAAAATGCCACACGTTAACACCCTCGCCAAGCCCAGGACTTAAACCTTGGACCTTCTTGCTGTGAGATGGATGTGCTAACCACTATAACACCGTACCGCCCTTCGTTGGAAACGCAGTCCACACATAATTTCAATAGCACATGTTACTGCAAATGCAATAAAAGTTGTGTGTGCATCTTCAGTAAAGAGAGTATTCATTGGATTAGACTACTTCCATTGTACAAATATCTAGTGCAGTGCTCTCAGCCTGTCTCCATGCTAACTTTGTTAAGCTTTTTAGCACATGAGAGAAAGCACGGCCAGACACATTCAATTAATCAGCTTTACAGAAAATCAAATTACCCAAGCCCATGTGCTGTGTAACATATAATACCAAGTGCAAAGATTGTTCATGTTCTTGTACAGTGGAAAAAAAAATCACCTGAATGGTTTATGATGAAAAACTCATCAGTGCATGGAAGAAGTACTATATTATATACAGTTCCAATTTGTAGCAGGATATATTCAATAGTCTGTATTTCCTAACAGCCTGATTCATTTTCAAAGAGGAAAATTGGTTAACTTTGTAATTCTCAGAGATTGTATAGCTTTTTCAGTATTTAAAATATTGATATATTGTTTAACAGTGTTGTGGTAATTGCAGAGCTCCTGAGTTACGCTCTATAGGGATGGAAGATAACTTTGAGCGTTCTTTGTCCATGCCTGAAAAAAGTCAATCTAATTGAGTTAGGTAACGAAACTTTTGCTGAGCAAAACAACACCAAACCAGAATGGGAGCACGGAACATGAACTCGTTGAATGGATAATTAAACTAATAAGCTGATATAAATGAATGCAGAAATCAGTTTTGAGGAAGAAAACTCAGTTTTTGAACCGCTTAATCATTAATTCGGGTCACGGGGAGGCTGGTGCCCGTCTCAGCCGACTTCGGATGAGGGCGGGGTACACCCTGGACAGCTCGCCAGGCCATCGCAGAGCCAACATTCACACTCGCATTCACACTTGGGAGATGTGGAACAGCCAATTGACCGATTGTACATGTTTTTGGACTGTGGGAGGAACCCGGAGTACCCAGAGTACCCAGAGTAAACCCACACAAACACGGGGAAAACATGCAAACTGCACACAGAAACGCCCAAGCTCGGAATCAAACCCAGGACCATCTTGCTGTGAGGCGGATGTGCTAACCATGACACCACCGTGCCGCCTGCTCCAGTCTCTGGTTGGGGAAACTCAGGTGAAACCTGTTTGTTTATTTCCTCCAGGGGTTGATTTAACCCTTCAAAGAGCCACAGCTACTCTTATGACCCCAGCCTCGGACTCCTAGCAATAGAGAAGCCCATCACGAGCTCCGCATTTAAGCAGTGCCTAATCTATACATCATTCTACTTATTTATTGGTACTTGAGTTAGAGATTATTTATAGGTGTGTTGTCTTGGTCATCAAAGATTTATAAAAAAAATCCATATCCACCCGAACACAATTGTCATAAAGACTGGTGCACTGCATGCTGGTTATTAACTGGGAGTGACTGAACACTCACTGACATAATAAGCAATTGCACTTAGGCTGTGAGCTATAACAGTAGCAGTAATAAAATTCTACAGAATATTACACTTTTATGCCAGGATTTAAATTATAAACTCAACCACTCTTTATTCTGTCTTCCATGCTGTTTCATGTTTATTAAAAATAAATCAAGTTTCTGACTGTTCCTGTTGTAGTGCTGGTGTATTTTGGAGGGCGCCGAGATGGTGAAAGCTGGAGCTGGGCGTGGCTCATCAGCACTAGACTAGCACGCCATATTGGCTACCTTGAGTTGCTGCTCAAACTAATGTTTGTCAACCCACCAGAGCTTCCTGAGCAGACTACCAAGGCTTTACCTGTCAGGTACTGGACACCAAGCTATGATATTTCTCAAAAAAACCCCAAAGGCAGTCATTATGTTCCAATGGTGTTTTGATCATTGTTTCTCATGCTTTTTACAAAACGACTAATATTGCAGCAAGATATAACTTCTTAGGATTTGAACTAATGATAGACAATCAAAAGCGTGTACCACAGAGCCACCACTGTGCTCAGATGTGTAAATCGTTAAAGACCCTAATTTATACGGAATTAATGAAGTTATCCACATATTTATATGTAGTTATGTAATGTTTCTGAAAATTTAAATCCCTGGTTACCGAGGTCAGAAATAGCAAACTGCGTGTGTGTTTAGATTTCTGTTTACAGATTATAACCGCCTGTCGAGTGTGGGTGGAGAGACCTCTATGGCTGAGATGATTGCCACACTGTCGGATGCATGCGAGAGAGAGTTTGGTTTCTTGGCCACTAGACTCTTCCGAGTCTTTAAAAATGATGAGGCACAAGGTTTGGAATTTGAATAAGTTTTACTTCATATATTTATAGATGTGACAAAGTCTCATTAGTGTATGTAGTAACAGCGAGTGAATGTGAGTGCTAATTGGCCATAATTCTGGCCTTAGAATTACAGTGTTTGATTTTGGCTCTTTCTCTTGGTCTTCAGGAAAGAAGTGGAAGAAGACATGTTGCGTGCCATCGTTCGTTCTGTTTGCACTGACACTGGCATGCCTGGTGACGGGTTTGGCCCTCTTGTCAATATTTAAAGTGGATTCGGCTAATGTGACCGTAAAGGCAGTGCTAGTGGCTGTGGCAAGTGTGGTGGGCCTCGCTCTGCTGCTCAACTGCAGGACATGGTGGCAGGTGGCCGATTCTGTGCTACGATCACAGAGGAGGAGGTTGCACAGTGCTGCTAACAGCATGCACAAGCTGAAGAGCGAGGGATTCATGAAGGTATACAAGATCCGCAAACTTCACCAAATGAGCATGGATTTTATACAGTACCACAGGAAGGTTAATGAATGCACTATATTTTATCCATTCGTTCATCTTCTGAACCACTTTATCCTAATTAGGGTCACAGGGAGGCTGGCGTCCATCTCAGCCGACTCTGGGCGAGGGCAGGGTACAACCTGGACAGCTCTCCAGGCCATCGCAGAGCCGACAATCACACAACCATTCTTACTCTTATTCGTACCTACGGGTGATTTGGAACAGCCAATTAACCTACTGTGCATGTTTTTGGACTACCTGAACGAAATGCATGCAGGCACAGAGAGAACATGCAAACTCCAGACAGAAACGACTGACCTGGGAATCGAACCCAGGCCCTTCTTGCTGTGAGATGGATGTGCTAACTATTGTGCCACCGTGCCGCCCGCAGTATATTTTAGTCATCTTGAATAAAATGAGTGAAAGGTTACGTTTGACCTGAAATAGGAACATTGTTGGACACAGGTGGTACATTCTGACTCTACAGTGGTCATATAATCACACATTTATAATGCTGACTGGTATAACCAGTGAGTGTCTTAAATCTGAAAATTAATGGTGGCATTATATCACATTTCAATTCCTTTATAGTATTGAATTTTACAAATTATAAAATACCTAAAAAATTACACCTATAAATAATCTCTATCTTTAAAGTACCGTGTTTTCCGGACTGTAAGTCGCACTTTTTTTCATACTTTGGCTGAAGGTGCGACTAATACTTTAGAGCTACTTCTTTGGAGTCTCGATCAACTCCAAACTTTGTTTCTGCTGTTCGATTACCATTTTCCGCTCCATATTTCACTACTTGCAGCTTGTAATCTGCAGAATAGGATTTTCTTTTTGGGGCCATTTTTTCAGTGGTGGATGAGCAGGTACTCGTACCCAGGCCTAGAGTGCCCTCTTGTACTCCAGAGCTTTATTTTTATACTCACAACCACAAGTTGCACCTTCAGCCAAAGTGTGGGAAAAAGTGCAACTTCTAATCCGGAAAATACTGCGCGCGTGTGTGTGTGTGTGTGTGTGTGTGTGTGTGTGTGTGTGTGTGTGTGTGTGTGTGTGTGTATATATATATATATATATATATACACACACACACACACACACACACACACACACACACACACACAGTGGGGCGAACAAGTATTGGGCAATGTAAAAATGTGCAAGTTCACCCATTTAAAAAGATAAGAGAGGTTTGTAATTTTCATCATAGGTACACATCAAGCTTGAGAGACAGAATGTAAAAAAAAAAATCCAGGAAATCACATTATATTGGGCAGCTAGAAAACAAACATTATTTCAGCCCCCACTCGTTAACAGTATGAATGACACCTGTTTGAACTGATTAGATGCATAAGAGACACCTTCAAACCTGCACAAACTGTCAGACTACAGTCTTCACCAAGACCATGACCAGAGAGCTTCCCAAAGACACCAGAGATAAAATTGTTTAACTGCAAAAAGCTGGCATGAGTCAAATTGCAATTGTTAAACAACT
>CM045732.1:45874997-45954997 GCA_024760905.1 Plotosus lineatus | reverse complement strand
CCCAGACGCAACGTGCAGCTGACGGAGCAATTGTATTTATTTAAATGTTTAAATGGACGGGATGTTATATTTAAAGCAGAATTACAGTATCTGTTTGAAAGATCAGAGCTCCTGATTCAATATTAACTTGCTTCCTTGCGAAATCGGAGGTCTTGTCCCACAGAGCACTCTGTTTTCCTTCTGCTTCAATATTGTTCCGAAATAATCGCCTCCGTCACTGTATTTCCGCTTTTCTGTATTTTCCGGGTCCATGATGGATAATGAAATATAACACTGCAATAATCAATCTCAAAGGATGCTCACGAGCCAACATTCCTGTTAAACTCTCCTCTCTCATGTGTTTAACAAACAGGAAGTATGGATACAGGAAGTATGGGTAGAGTTCAGCTGCCTCCTGGCCAATGGGGCGGGATGTTGGGAGAAAGCCAATCAGAGAGCAACTCGCACATTGTTTGAATTTGTGAATTTTTTTAAATATTCATCAAATTAAAATATAAGGAAATTAAGGAAGAATAGGGGAAAAAGTTAAAGAAAAAATGCTACTTTTTGTGAGGTGCGCATCTGTGTGCGTGTGTGTGCATCTGTATGTGCGTGTATTTATATTTTATTTACATCTTGTGCATTATTTTTGAATGTTTAATTGTTAATATAAGCATTTATACCATTGAATATGTATATATTGATATTATATACACGTACGAATACGTCAGTCGGGGGGGGTTGAAGGGGTGATCGGACTTCGTGGATTTTGGTGGTTGCGGGGGGGGATCTCGGTCCCAATTAACCATGGAAAGTGAGGGGTTCCTGTACATGCAGAAGATTATGAAGCTAATTGGTGCATATGACCCTAGAGAACATACTTTTTTCACATAATGGATGACCAGCTTTAAGTGTGATCGTGCGTCCTCTACACGAGGTGGTAGTGGCGCTCTCACAGTGTTCTCACTGTGTAGGGAAAATGCACCGAGCAAACGTTATGAAGTGCAGTAAACACTATTTATAGTCGGGGGGATGGTGGAGTTGGTTTGGTATGGTTAATAAAAAAATTGGTTAATAAAAAATGTTTACTCATGGTTTAATTAATAAATATGTTAATTAAATGGTTTAATATGTTTATAAAATGTTTAAATGGTTTAATAAATAATTTTTTTACTTTTAACAAATATTTCATACAAAATTGGTGTACTTTTATAATTTTTAAAGGGTTTATGGGGTAGTCTTGGGAGCCTTGGAACGAATCACGCGTTTTACATGTAAAATGCGGCTCTACTTACGAAAACTCCAGGCTACGAAAAAGGCTCTGGAGTGGATTTATTTCTTAAGAGGGCCGACTCTATATACTAGTGTATGTGTGTGTGTGTATATTATATATGTGTATATATATATATATATATATATATATATATATATATATATATATATATATATATATACACACACACACACACATACACTAGTATATATATATATATATATATATATATATGTGTGTGTGTGTGTGTGTGTGTGTGTGTGAGTCTATTTAATTTTGATACATTCCTGTATATACTCCAACTAGATACAAAATTTCATAATGTAATCATAAATACAATGGAAGTACATTACCAGTCAGAAGTTTTAGGAAGGGTTTTGTTTTTTCGGTGTTAGGGAAACATCAGCTTATATCCAATGAATGATCTGATAAGGAGCAAAGGTAATTGGGATGTCAGAACATCCTTAGAATAAAAGAACACGGTCGGCTTTTAGCATGTTTATGTAAAAACAACCAACACGTTTGTGAAAACGTTTGCTTCCAGATCAGTGTTTAAGTTCCATCACTGACACAATGAGCTGAGTATGTTCAGGGCAATATCTGTAAAAGGTGACTACTTTTTATTACTCAATATTTTTGACATAATAGTTCCATTATTATATTTTTAATGCCTTAAATCTTGAATACACTGAGTCAATAAACAGCGTGAATTTTAATAGAAGGAAAAACAATGGGATGTTTTAAAACCTTTTACTGGTGGTGTATATTATTCATTAATTCCTTTTCTCAATTGCTTAACCCTTCGATAAGGCTAAGATGTTGATCATGTCTGCTTTGGTAACTACTATATTGTACTGTTATATTGTACTATATTGTAAAAATTTTATTCATTCATTCATTTTCTGAACCACTTAATTCTAATTAGGGTCTTGGGGAGGCTGGCACCCATCTCAGCCAACTCTGAAGGCCGCGTACACCCCGGACAATTCACCAGGCCATCGCAGGGCAGAAACACACTGCCGGCTTTGCAGCTACTCTTGTCGAATGTTAGCAATGGTTCTTTTACATAAACCGCTCACCTCAGACAGTGAGAGACATGACCAGCCTTTGATAACCCAATTAGCTACACTGGAGAAACAGCAGCGACAACCCTGTGATACTGGGGCTTGAACCCATGACATTAGGATTTGTAATGTTGCATCCTACCACCAGGCTCCCACTGGCCTTAGTCTGTACTATACTCTATACTTGTGTGTGTTAGATAATTGTAATACATTAATAAACATTTCTATAATGATCTCCATCATGTCATTCTTAACCGAATATGTGGATCTCCTGAATTTTTGTCTTTTCTTGATTTAGGTGCTCAAATGTGAAGTGGAGCTCATGGCTAAAATGGCGAAGACTATCGATGGCTTTACTCAGAATCAGACTCGTCTTGTCGTCATTATTGATGGCCTGGACTCTTGTGAACAAGATAAAGTGCTGCAAATGCTGGATACGGTGTGTGTGTGTGTGTGAGAGAGAGAGAGATTTATTGTGCTTTGTTACATCATTCCCTCATCTTCCTCCACTTATCCTCATGAACAGATAACACCTCATGATCTGACTGAATGGTAAACACTGACCAATTCCTCATTTACAAACTACGTGCTGTAGGTCTCGGAGTTCACCTAGAAAGTTCAAATTCCTCTTTTCCTGTGTGAAGTAATAGAATTTCCTTCAGCCAAATTTATCATTTTGGGGATATAATCCCCTTGTGTTGGCAGCCTACTCATTGCTAATGAATACTTCCTCCATCCAGGGCACCTGAAACCTCAAAGACCCCTTTGTGGCTCATTTTGTTGCATCACTTAAACTCTGAGTGTTTTTTCCTCTTCTTTTTCAGTTTTAATAGAAATTACAAAATTGAATTTTTATCATGAGCTTAAATGTTTTTTTAAAGCTTGCTGTCACTGGAGTTCCATAACAGAAAGGATTTGCATATTTCTCAGAATAGAAATGGCCTGTGGAGGATTATGGCATGTTGGGAAAGAGACAATAAGGTTTTTGTGGCCCACTGCATGTATAAACAAATATTTGAGCTTAGACGCTAGCCTGGGGCAGCAGACAGCAGTAATTAACTTTTTTTAAATACTGTACAAATCAGTGTCCTGTGACACTCGGCCATGCTCAAGTCTCTCATAAGTCTGGAAAGTCCCTGCCATTTCCACGACTGGAGCTTCTTCAGTAGACCTCAGCCTTTCTGTTTGCTGCTGTATTATGATAAGGGTTCTGTTTCTATTTTAATATTCATTTCACATGCAGGAATAACTGAACTTTGTTATTAGAAGGACATTAAAAAAGTTAACAAATAGGTCTGGTTCAGCGGGCTGAATTAAATAACTCATTTTACCACAATCATTCCTATTAAATGACTGTGTATATATAGTATATATTGATTTAATGGTACAGCTCATTAAAAACACTAAAGGAGGAGGAGACTCAGAGTGCATGGTAACTCCATCCAGAAGCATAGATAATGTATCTGATAGGCCTTACATGGGTACTGGTTTTAAATACCTATGGGTTTATTCATTAATTTTCTGAACCGGAAGTCTGAGGGGTTTATTGAGTGCTTTGCCAGTTCTGGAGTGAACTGCTGTCCTGCGGGTGTGTTCCTGCTCCCCACAGTCTGTTGTTAGAATAGCAGAAAGCTAGACTCTGGCAGGGTTGGGGTCGCTTCAGGGTGTTGGAAACTGGCGCTGTAAACCATCTGTTCCTTTGCAGGTACGGATTCTTTTCTCGAAGGGCCCCTTCATCTCCATTTTTGCCAGTGACCCCCACATCATCATTAAAGCCATCAACCAGAATCTAAACAGCGTGCTACGAGATTCCAACATCAATGGCCATGACTACATGCGCAACATCGTGCACATGCCTGTCTTCCTGAACAGCCGCGGCCTCAGCACGGCCAGGAAGCTCAGCATGGCAGCACCAACCAACGGAGATCTGCTTGCTGCTGAGGGTAAGTGCAAAAAAAATATGGCCGACATCTGTGAAACGGTGACAGTAAATAAATAAAGATAAACAGGCTACTGTGGTCTAAAAATGGATGAGTTCTGAAAATATTCGGATACTTTTATGTTTTTGTGTCTGCAGCATGGTATGAGGATTTGGACAGAAAATTTCAGTCTCAGAACAGTCTAGGAGAGCAGACCAAGCAGGGCAGTAAATCTGCTCTGAATCGTAGGGTAAGTCTCAGCTGATTTTTACAATTTATTATTTTTTTTCTTGGGTATTGAACCCATGGATTTACAGAACATGATTTGCGTTATCAAAACTCTGTCAGAGGAAGAAGATCACAACATCGCAACCGTATAGAAGCCACACAGTGCTCGCTCTGCTGGCGTGCTTGTGTTTGTTGTTCTCGTGTGTTCTCCACAAGGCTGGCAGTGTGGAGAGGGATGCTGTCGGAGCCCCTGGATGTCGCCGAGGAGCGTCTGTAATTGATTTAATGTCTGTTTACTCACCCTGCTGAGATGCCATTGCCTAATGACAGGGTGCAGCAGCAGTGGGGCTCGGTGACAAAGCTCTGGCACGGCCGGAGTCTAGTGGGAGGCTAAATGGCACTGTTGCCTGCCCTGCGAGTGCCCCATTTGTTTGCCTCACTGATTTATCAACCCGCTTTTCATTCGGCTTTCGGGGACATGATCCTTTTGTGCTGCCTCCTCCGCTAACACGCCTGGCAGTCGTCCTTGTTTTCAAGAGTGGAAGTTCATGTTTCGCCCGTTAACAAGAAGCTCATCAGTTCTTTCCCAGCCATTGCAGAGAACAAGAAGCATGGGCTGTACTTTGGTACTGTTGATTTGGCTCATGTGAGCTAAGGTCAACGAACACTGGGGTCAATAGAGATCCGTTTTTTTTAGGGTTGTGATTGATGTGAGCTGACCTTTGCAAATTTTTGTTGTTGTTCTCTGTTTTTCCCAAAAAAGCTCCTATTTAAGGTTTTTTCCTTTCTTTTTTGAATGGCTCGTGTGTGTGCTGAACAAGCACAGTACTGTATCAGTCTGTGGCATTTTAACCTCTACTTTCTTGCCGGCTTTAAAAAGGTTACCTGCCTTTTCACTTTTATTAGTAACCTCAAACTCCAGTCACCAGGTCATCATTAGAAACATCAAAGTAGACTTGGAGTCTTGGGTTTCTGGATCTTGTGGTCCAGCCTCTGCTCTCAAGATGATCAGCAGCTGTTAAGAGTGACCTCTGGACATGAGTGCAACCGGCTCACAGCCCTCCAAGCTGAGCCACACCTGAGGAGATGTATCAGACTTGGGATAATCTTATCTGGGGAAACAACTGCTTTTAATTATGTGATTACAATTCGACATCACAAAGCTCTATAGAATATGTATTTAACCTCCATATTTCAGCCTCATATTATACAGTATATAGTGCACTCATGGAATATATGGCCCAACTTTCTTTCCAGTGAAGATTTCAGTGATTATTGTAAGCAGAATGACTGTAATTCTAGCAGCATCTATAAAATCTGTTTCGAGGTGTGAGATCACTGGGATTTCCCCACAGAAAGAAATATCTGATATGGCTCTTTAAAAATTAATATAAGGATAAGCAGTGTTTCTTCTTTCCTGTCAATCATTCTTTCATTTATTCACCGAACAGATTACAGTAGGCCCCTGACTATTGGCGGTTTTGCACTCACGGTTTGAGTATTCGCGGACTACCAAGCAACTGACACGTCACTCAAATTCAGCCAATGGCTGTCCTCCTTCCTGCTAATTGGTTGAGATGATGTAGATGATTAGCACTTTCCTATCCTGAGCTAATATGCTATGGTAGCTCAATGCTAGCTGCACCCTGGCAAACAATAAGCCCAGGCGGAGTTCTCAGAGTCTCTGGCACTTGGTTAGAAGTGGAAGGTTAGCACTTCTGGTCATACTGCTTGAAAATGTTCAGTCCCTGCTAAACAAGATGGACAAGCTTCATGCTCAGATTGCAGTGCAGAGGGATCTACAGGACTACTCTATGCTGTATTTCTGTGAAACAAGGCTCGAGAGTACACCCAACAAGGCAATTACACCAGCCGGCTACACGGCCTTCATCCCCTGCGATCCCAAGCGCCGGAGTCGTCGATCGGGCCCCTTCCCGCCTGGGCTTATTGTTAGCCGGGGTGCGGCTAGCATTGAGCTACCATAGCATATTAGCTCAGGATCGGAAGGTGCTAACTTCAGAAGACTCTGATCTCATAGCTGTCGTAGGGTCGACCGGTCATAGACGAGCATAGTACATACAAAACAACAAATAAAACAAATTAAAATGAACAAATAAACAATTTGACTCTGAGAACTCCGCGACGTCGCCCTATCGGCAATGCCATCCTGGAGACTTCACTCCAAGACGTCACTCCAAGTTCAATGTAAAAGGACATGAAGCATAATAAAATTTATCCTTTTGGTATCGTTTGTTAAACATGCTATAGAATATAAAATCTCATGCACAAATATTCTAAATATTAACTTAGGTACTGTACTGGAATAATAATTGAAAAAGACTTTAATACTAGTGCTTTACAACAGTATATGCTGTATAATGTTTATATTTTATCATCAATAAATATAACAACAAAAATTGAAAAGTTTTTCTTAATCATTACTATATTTTACTACATTAATACTGAATTAATGACTAAGACTGTCTATAGAATGTGTTTAAGAAGCATATTTTAGCACATGTAATAGATACACCTGGGGCAGTGTTGGTCTAGTGGTTAGGTTGCAGGATTGCTGATCGTAAGGTTGGGGATTCGAGTCCCCCCAAGGTTGTCACTAACTGGGTTATCAAAGGCAGGTCATGTTTCTCATTGTCTATGGTGAGAGGCATGTAACAGAACCATTGCTGACTTTCGTAAAGAGTAGGCTGCAAAGCTGTCAGCGTGTTTTTACGACATGGAGAGGGATGGGCTCTGCCAGGCCAAATCAGCCCAAATCGCGCCATGAAGGCGCCCCAACGACATCCTCGGATGTTAAAGGATAAGTGAATGAGTGAATAGATACACAGTATTTTACTTCCGGTTGCTCATTCGCACATGTAATATGATACATAGGGTTTTACTTCCAGGTACAGATCTTGCGGATTATCTTCATTCGCGGGAGGGGCCGGAACCGAGACCTTGCGAATATCGAGGGCCTACTGTAATCCTTACAAGTATCGCAGGGAGGCTGGAGCCCATTTCAGTTGCCACTCGGCGAAGGTGGGGTGCACCTTAAAGAGTTTGCCGGTCTAGCACAGGACATCACACCATCACTCATATACACTCACGCCACGGGGCAATTTGGAACAGCCAATAGCCTGTGCACATTTTTGGACTGTGGTAGGAAACCCGTGCAAGCACAGGGAGAACATGCAAACTTCACCCAGAAACCCCCTCATCAAGCCTGGGGCTCAAAACCGTGATCTCCTTGCCGTCAGGCAGACAAGCTAACTTCTATACCACCGTCCCACCTCCTTTGTCAATCCTGTTAAACTTTGTGTGCATGGCTGTAGATGGAACAATTAAGAAGTAATGTATTTATTTTGCCGTGTATTTATTACACCAATCCCAGTTGACTTAAGGCAAGAGGCAAGGTACATCCTGATCAAGTCTCAAGTGTATTACAGTGTGGGAAGATAATAGGAGCCGTTGAAGGAAACTGGAGTACACCAAGGAAGCCAACACAAGCAGGAGGAGAACCTGCAGACTCCATACAAAAAGGTTATTGGTTGAGATTATAACCTCGAAAGTTTATTCTGCGAGGTGACAGTGCCACAATGTCCACAAGTCATATTTTATTCAATAAAGCATCAGACATGAAAGCGTTAGAGAATTGAAAAAATGACAACCATTGAAATAATAAAATAAAATAAAAAATTAGTAATGTGATGTAGTGCTTTCAGACCACAAAGAAAGTAGAGACATGAAGGTTATATTCAATATCAAAGTGTATAATACTCATGATTGAGGTTTAAATGCGTTTAGAGATCCATATTTAGTGAAATAATCCTGATGTTTTAATCTCAGCTGTTGATAATAGCGTCTTCCACAACCTCAAACTCGAAGCAACACTCATGTCATACTGGGTGCTGCTCTTCACAGTATGAGATGGGGCTCGTAGTGTCTGTAAAAGTGCATTTTAATGTCTATGTCCACTTTTTTCAGGCATGAGAATTTGCCGCAATTACACGGTTTCTTGCATTTCTTTTCCCAAGCCCAAATATCATTTCTGTGAATCATGTAAATTTGAGGAGAACATATTTTAATATGTGTGTGGGGGTGGTGGCGTTACCTTGAAGCAGAACATGAAGTGTGAGGTCTAGATTCTAAGCAGGCCAATCGATTGCCATACAGGTCCTAGCATATGTACATATCCACATATATATATATATATATATATATACAGACGCTCCCCGACTTACATTTTTAATTGGTTCCGGACGGCCGAACGTAAGTTGAAAGTGAACGTAAGTGTTACAATGACGTGTGACGTATGACGCTCATACTGTACTATACATCCATAAATACCATTACCGTATCGCATAAAACACCCCTAAATCAATTATTATAAACATAACATTGTAAAATAATATCCAATATATCAAATAATATCAACATTCATTTCAAACAAGTCACTTATTTATACTGAGTCACTTTACATGAAGCTTAAAACAGTCAATCAACGCTTACAATATGTGAGGCGCTTAATACCGAAAGTAGTGTACCTGCGAAAGTAGTGTACTTGCTGTGGATTATACAGACTTCCGGTCTTTCAAGTGCACAAGGGTGCCGTTGAACTCGTTTAGAACACAGCCTGCACTGATGCAGTCTCCCAGCAAAGCGGAGAGTTCTTTCTTTTGTGTAAGTAATAAGTAAACTTTATTCAAGAGATGCATACAAAGAACAAGTACAAATCCTAATGAATATTAATATAAAAATAAGTATACACTCTTAGCATTTTGCTAAAAGATAATAAATATCTGTAATTGTTCTGTAATTTGTGGGTTCGGGTTTTACAACTGTCTTTGCTTAACTATATGCATTAGATTGTGCCAATCTGAGCAGATAGTTAATTCATCTCTTTGTATGAGACTTGCACCCATGCTAGTAGGCTTATACTTCAGACCAACCATATTTGCTTAGGGTTACAAAAGTCCGCAAAACAGTGTAAAGTAGATCACAGAGATGACATCTTAACACCAGGGTAACACACTATAAAACTGATATATATATATATATATATATATATATATATATATATATATATATATATACACACACACACACACTCAGTCTGTAGTTTGTAAACAATGAATGCAGCATCATTGCGTCATTACGTCAGCACACTATGTAGGTATGTCTAAACTCAAAATCTGACTTTTTTTTTTCTTTACAATAAACTTGTAAATGACACACATTCTATAGCTCCTACCTTTCAAAATGACCCCTCAAATGCTGCAAATGTTCTAGCCCCTCAACCCTAATACTCTCGGCCTTAGCAGAACCCTTTGGGGCTCCCTCTTTTTCTTCCACCTGTTCTCATGCCTGTTTTTTTGTTTATTTTTTATTTTTACTTCATTATTCACTGGTACAGATTAATAGACACAGGGCTAAAATTCTTTGTTTTTTCATGCAGGATACATACCGGAGGCGTCAGATGCAGCGTACAGTTACACGTCAGATGTCTTTTGACCTGACCAAGCTGCTACTTACTGAAGACTGGTTTAGTGACATCAGCCCTCAGACTATGAGGAGACTTCTCAACATTGTATCAGTCACAGGTGACTGCAGTGCCACCTCTTCATTTACTGCTCACATCTCGATTACAGAATCTTTGATATTGTGGTTTGCTATTAATGTTAGACAATGTTTACAGATACTTTCAATGGAACATCTGTGTGCAGGATTCTCTTTGAATTATGACATGTTGGAACAGTTTAGCCTCATGCTTAAAGAACAAATATACCAGGAACATATAAAATATTTCTTTCATTGTTCACTTTCACTACAGTACATGAAATCTCTTAGCATTTTTTTGGAAGTGTAGTGGTTAGCACGGCCAATTAACAGCAAGAAAGTCTTGGTCTGAATCGTGCACTTGAGTGTTCTTGTGTAGAGTTTGCATGTTCTCCATGTGATTTCAGATGTTTTCTCCAAGTACTTAAGGCTTTCTGCAACAGCCTAAAGACAGGTGCCTTAGGCTAACTGGCTGCAGCAAGTTGCTCCTAGATGTGGGTGTAATTGTGTGTGTGTTGGCCTTTCCTTGGCCTGGTGAGGTGCACCCCATCTTTTGCCTAGTGTCAGCTGAGATAGGCTCCAGTGTTCTAAGTATATTGTATAGCAGAAAAACAAAAAGCCTCTCATTTTCAGACAGAATATTAAAGTGAATGTATATTAAAAATGCTAGTGTTTTATTATAGCTGATTTACATCAAATCTTCTTATTCATAAAGTCTGTATATAGAGAGAGATATCTTTTAAATATGTGAGGTGCCTCCTGTAATACAAACAGCCACTGGAATCAGAACAGTGAGCACACATCAATATTTCATGAATCCATTCCATTATTGCTTCTCTACTGTCTCATGAAGTGAATACTGGAAAACAAACACATGTTCGGAGAGAAGTATAAGTTATTAAGTTCAACAATTCAATCTTATTCACTGTAACTTGCTTTACAGCAACAGTTCTGACATCAGCTTATTAGTTTATGAATTATAACATTATACACACGACTGTGTAAAGGTTTCAGGCACATGCAAAGGAATAGTGTAGAACTAAGATGGCTTATATTTACATCTAAATAATGAAATGAAAGATCTCTTCATAAAAATTCTGTAAGGCACAATAAACAGTGATAAATGAAATTAATTCAGTATTAGGTGTAATGATGAATTTTTGTTTAAAAATCGAACAGTATCAGGTCCAGTTTGTGCAGTTTTACAACTACAGTATCTACCGGGTCTCATACAGAACCAAACACAGTTATTCTTGAAATGCTGAGTGTTACACTTGATTCTTTATTTGTATGTAAATCACAGCAGCTTTTATTATTATATTTCTGTCTGAAAAATTGACTCATATATCTAATATACTGTTTTCTTTATTCACATCATGTACTAATTTTTTTTATGTAACATTTCATTTTGTGCTGGAAAACTAATGTTTGGAAATTTCAAAAGTTTTTTACTAAAATCCAAACTTTTTGTACTAACTTGGTAATATACAAATTCTTAAACAAATCTATAGCAAAGTTTAAAGACACACACACACACAAAAGTGTCTAAATTTTAGACTCTAAAACTTTTGCTCTCTTTCTCTCTCTCTCTCTCACTCTCTCTCTCTCTCTCTCTCTCAATATATGTATATATATATATATATATATATATATATATATATATATATATATATATATATATATATATATATATATATCATATAAAATACAAACACTGTTATATATCATGTCAGGGCGCCTGCTTCGAGCCAATCAGATCATCTTCAGCTGGGACCGGCTGGCATCATGGATCAACCTAACTGAGGAGTGGCCCTACCGGACATCCTGGCTCATTCTGTTCCTGGAAGAGAATGACGTCTCGGACCAGGCCACACTCAAGGCCATCTATGAGAGGTCAGAATCTGTGCCCGCTGTCTTCCTGAGCTTCAGTACACTAGTTGTATTAATGATGGAAGAGCATTCCAGCATGCTTGTGCACTTGAAATAGCTGTTAACAGTCCAATCAACACATGCACGTAGAGAAGTAACATTTCCTTTTGACACAAGTTCACAGCAGTCACAAGTTTTTTTAACAGCTCCAGTGGCTCCTGTATGCTTTCCTCACGACAGTTGTCTCTTCCACTGACCTGAAGGTGGCAGTAGAGAATTTTTCTTCATTCTGTGCATCACTGCTGACCTGGTCAGGAAGAGACCTTTTGGTAAAGTAATGGGTTTCGCCCTTGTTGAGCCAATGAAGCTGCATTTATGTGCGAAATGTCAGAGAAAAACAGAAAATCCGAGATTCTTGTAGAATATTGTATTGAATATTCGTGTGCACGTCACTTGGTAAGCATTTGCCTAATTCTTTGTTTCATTAGTGAATGCAGATTGTAGAATGTGGAGCTGTGTGTGTGTGTGTTTGTGTGTGTGTGTGTGTGTGTGTGTGTGTGTGTGTGCAAGTGTAAAAGAAGCAGTTGCTGCTGTTGCTCGGAGCTTGGCCTTTAAAGGTTGCTTTCTGTCACACCGCACTAGCATGCTGTGACTCCCCGGGCTGTGGAAGTGTCAGAGCACCTCAGTGTCAGCATCTGCTCCCCCTACACAACTTGACTCGTGTTCTCTCGCTCTCGCTCTCTCTCTCGCTCTCTCTCTCTCTTGCTCTCGCTCTCTCTCTCGCTCTCTCTCTCTCTCTCTCTCTCTCTCTCTCTCTCTCTCTCTCTCTCTCTCTCTCTCTCTCTCTCTATCTCACACAGTTCCTGATATTCCTATAGATGCACCTGCTTTTTTCTTCCTCTCTCACCCAACCTTGTCTCATCTTGCCACCTGTTAAAGAGATTAAATAAAAACTGCAATGTTCTTATTTATGCTGGAACATTTTCAACATCGTACAGTTGTCATATCACTACCATGCACACATTTAGATACACTTGCCTATTCTGTCCAGCTCAGAGTGATGATGAGCGCCGTTAGTGCTGTAAAGAAAAGATCTTGAAGCAGATGTTTATGTCTGTAGATTAATTTTTTTTAAATGATGATCCACAGGAATTCGTTTTAAGATTAAAGGTAGCACGTTTCAGGCCAGACCACTTTTGAGTAAGTCGTAGAACAGTGTAAGCTTTTCTCGGAGGTTAGCATTGCAGGGTTTGGCCTTTACAGTGACAAATAACCTACAAGTCAGTATCATGCTAATGATAGCTCTTGATGAATATTCAGATGTATTGTGGAGCTATGGCTGCTTTTGCTAATCATTCTAGCTCAGGGGTGCTCACACTTTTTTAGCATGTTTTTACAATGCTAAATTTAGCATGCAATTTTTTTAGCACTTATAAAATTATCTAGTGAATACAATCTACTCATTACAAAATTTATGCCATTTAACAATGACATGACTCACCCGGAACGATGCTTCGGTGACAGCTTTCGATTTTGAAGTATGTTGTATGAAAAATGACTGCTATCCGAACAATTGGGATTTTAGTTCCTTCAGCTTTGTTTTTCTCAGCTCGCTTTTTGGTGGGAAATCAGTGTCGTATTTTCCATGAACAGTCCGAAAATGCCGGTCCACATTTCCCTTTTTTGGTATTGCAACGTTAGACTGGCAGATGAGGTAAACGCACTTTAAAAATGTCATCGTGGGGAAAAAAAAAGTCCTCCTCTCATTGCGTATTAAAGTGTTAAGCTTTTGTCTTCTTGCGTGGTCCGGCTCCCACACTCATTTTTATACCCTTTCTTAAGTTTAGGAGAAAAAAACGAGGGCTAAAAGTTGGCAATAACACGCTGACTAGCTTGTTAGTTTTGCTGTACTTAAGAGCGCGCAGTGACCTAAGAGTCAGAAAAATTCAGCTATCATCTGACTGGCTGCCCTGTCAATCAATCAAGTGACGGGATGGATGATAGGCTGACATCTACTTTTTAATGTCATGTGATTGACCAATAGTACCTTTGTAATCTGGTAGGTCGCGATCGAAGTATTGAGCACCCCTGTTCTAGCACGTTAGCTGTAGCAATTGCAATTTTTTTTTTCGTTTTCTGGAGTAAGTGCATAATTGTATTAGTAGTTCAGTTTCATGCCAGCTAACAATCCTGGAAATAAACAAGAGCACTCAAACAAAACCTTTTGCAGAGGCCTGCAAACAAAGACACTAAGAAAGCGAAGGTAAAACATCACTTTGGCTGAGGTAATTAAATTCCTGTTGAGAGAATTAAAGGTACTCTCTGTACTGCAGCATTAAGTTAATAGCAACCAGCTGAATGCCCCTCCCTTAACTCCCATGACTCCTCCCTTTCGAAGCATGTATTAGAAGGTAAAGTGACCAAGTGCTCATAGTGTATTTTCAATACTTCGGCTAACGAATAGAAATGATTCTCCATTCATAACAAATTGCAATCTCATACATATCCAGCACCAGCAAACAGTGATATTTCATCGTTCTTCTTCGTCTTCGTTTTTTGGATTGACGGTGCCACTTGTAAAACTGAGAAATTCAGAAGGCTCAGAAAGAACATTGTTTTTCAATCTGTAACAGAAAAGATTTAAAGTGCACCAATGTGCCTGACATTTAAAAAAAATACATCCTTATTTAAACTCATTCAACTTACGTATGTCTTAATATCGCCGTCTCTCTCCACCTTTCTCTTCATTTCTGTTAGAAATTTTTGTGTTTCTTGAATGGTTTACTGCACTTCATATTGTTTGCTTGTGCAAAAAAACGCTACACCATAGCGTGACAATGAGAGTGCCACTGCCAACTACTGGAGTGGAGGTGCAATTACACTTAATTCTCGTACACTATTCCAGAAAAGCATGTTCCCAAGGGTCATACGCCCCCCCCCCCCCCCTCCCCAGGGCATTATACTCAAGGGGGGGCACGCCTCACTATTTGAGAAACACTGGACTAATGAAATAAATTAATAAATTATTGTGTGTACTACATTTCACTATGTTTGCTGATAGAGCCCATTGAATTCTACATAGTGGACCTTTTAACCTGCACGCCCTGTCCTGTGTTAGCTATTTGAATGTCTCTGTCTTTTGTTTCATGATGATGTGTTGTAGTGTGTAAGTCTTCTTGTGCTTTGAGACAACGTGACTGTCTTAACCGCAGTGATTAAGACATAAGGTAAGAATTTCTCCAAGGGCTTCTGTACTCCTGGCTTGTTCTCTACTTCTTTAGTTTCTGGCTCAAAACTATCTGGCTGTACGTGTTGAGCCGATGCTGTTATTTTTCTCCTGTGCATTCTTACACAGACACGGACTTGATTAGTTCAGTGAAATGATCAGCCAATTAAAACCAAGATCATTTAGATAAAGGATCAAAGGTACTATAACTGCATCACCTGTTTAATTCACCTGTTTTTTTTTTATAACTAATATATATATATATTTTTGTTTTTATTTATTTATTTATTTTTTTTTTTAAGTTTAGCAAAGTGGCCTCGGGGTAAAAAATAAAAATGAAGAAGTGTGTAATAAGGGTCCTTTTAAAGCCCAGCCATCAGCAGTTGCAGCTCGTTCTTTTATTTCTTAAGAAAGCTTTAAAAAAAAAAAAAAGCTGACATATTGCATTCTTATCTGTGCCAGATCTGTCTCCTGATGATAAACTGTCAACTTTTTCTTGATGCTTTCTTTCCACCTCTGTTTCCCGTGTTGGTGACATGGCCCCCCTATTAGTGCTTTATCTCTCTCTTGTTCTTTTCAGACACATGAGTCATGTCATCTCATGAATCCACTGGCTGCTGTTTGCTAGTTGCCCATTTAAGTAGAATCTGGACCTTTTTTTTCTACCCCCCCCCCCCTTTTAAACCCCCCTTTTCTCTCTTCCTCTGTTTAACTGTCATTCTGCGGTCAGCTTTCACGTGAAAGACACTGACCCACAAACAGGCTGTTTTAAAGTCCTGCTTCCCTCTTGGCCTGTGTGTAGGGGCATTGTGAAACATCACTGCCCATGTGGCTGCGAGGTCAACTTTCTGTATACGCCTCAAGGCTGTATGTCAGCCCGAACGTCTCAGCCTATCAGAGAGCACGTTACTGACGGGTCAGTGAAAGAGTGAGTCAGCGATTCATAGGTCATCTGTCACTCTGAATCGCACTCACAGTGTGGTTTTCTCTCTGTTTGGTGTATGTGTGTGGGTGAAAAGAGGGGGATGCATGGACGCATCATGTGCTTGAAGAGGACATACTGTGTGTGAGAGCATGTGGGCGTATTGCCTAGTTTAGATTTGTTTTCATGTTCTCTCCTCTCTTTCTCTCACTTACACACACACACACACACACACACACACACACACACACACACACACACACACACACACACACATTGATTTCTGGAAAAGAGAAGTGATAAAATAGCCTTTTACTGACCTTGCTCTTGCTGAGTGGATTATAAGTCATGAAACCTTTTGGTGTTTTCCAAAGCTTTAGAAAGCATTTCGCCTTGATCTTTATTCTCACTGCGTTTTCAAACTCCTGAAAAAAGACTCATGATACTGAGGGTCTGAACCACAACTGCTCTCTCACTTACACACACTGCAATTACTATGCCATAAACAGAGTACTCATCCACAAATAAAAGGTCCAGGTATGCAGATGCGATACGGTCAGCTGTTTTACAGGCATAATGCCTCTGTAATGTATTACTGTGGGTCTCATCGATAAGTCTATAGAATTGAATGGTGCTCCGAGCATGGAAACAGCCTTTTTTCTCTCCCACACTGCAGCAGTGTTTAAATCTGCTGCAGAATGTGAATAATCTGCTAATAACATCAGCCTGTTTCATGATTAACACAGAAGCAGTGCAGGCTAAAGTAATCTGGCTTAGGAACAGTGTGCGTGTGTTGGAGGGGGCAGCTCTGAGCACAAAGATCGCTGTGTCCTCAGGAGACACAGGCCGAGTCTGCACCTACACACAAAAACACCATGACCAGCGTGATTCATCCGTTCTACTGGGAAAACTACAAATTGCATGTAGGAGGCCAAGTCAGTGCTCCAGCGGCCCCAGCACACTTAGGCGAACTGAAAGCCAAACACATCCCAAAATGTCGTACGCATTTCTGTTATTTATAGCCGCCAAAGGTTGCATATCAACACTTGGGCTGTGTTGCTCTAATGAAGATCATGTTTCTGAAATTATATTACAGCTGACTTTGCGCTCTCTATCTCTCTCTCTCTCTCTCTATGGCGCACCGCTCACCTGCCCCTTTTCTCCTTCACCTCAGGAGGAGAAACGGAAAGAACGTAATTACATTCGGACCATAAAAAGTAAGCTCGCCAGCAGGCGGAAGCCCATATCGAGTGCGCTAGTGGAGAGGAAGTGAGAGCTTTTTTGACGGTTGGTGGCCGTGATCTGGTACGGAGGTTTTCAGCGGAGTCAGGTCCAGTGGGAGGTTATTTCTAGTGCTGCGCTCCGATTTTAGCCTGTCGAAAGGTGTGGCCCACCGAGCCGGCTCTGCTCCGACATCTGGTGTCCTGCTCGTGCCAGCACGGCCTGACGGAACCCGAGTGTGCTGAGCACTGTGCCCAGACCAACCCCTCCCCTCCCAACACACTCACACACACACACATGCACACCTGACATGGATTGCTAGCATATGCTGTTTACCGCACACGCACACACACACACACACACACACACACACACACACACACACACACACACCTCTCCCATACTGCCAAAGCCCCTGGTTAATTATCCACTAGGAGAGCTGGTGACACTCGTGCTCACACAACCTTTCTCACCCAGGAGCGGGTGTGAAAGCTCAGGAAAGAGCACATGCCCCCTCACCTTTTGTCTTCACCTCACTACGCATCTCTTGGCTTGGCTCTCTCACACTGTCCTTCAGGTTTTTATCAAACTCTGGATGCTTAAGTTCTCCTCCCATTCAAAAACTCTGTATACTGTCACACTTCAGTTCGCTCCTCTCATTCATTCAGCCGACAATTACTCCTGTGCTGCTCCCTAAACACCAGCTGTAAAGGCCATTTCTCCAAAACTTTGACTAACGACACTTGAAATGAATCTGTGCAAGGCAATCAGAGCTCATTAGAAATACTCCTTTTGCATGTACAGAAAAATTAAGATGACATACTGTTCATTCGGGATTACTTTAATTAGGCCAATTATTGTAATTTTGGTTGCAATTATCGTTGGAGATAAAAGCATTTTTCTGAAGCGCGTTTTGTTCAATTCCCTTTATGCACGCTGCCTAATAAGGCCTTAAATATCATTCTACAACAAAAGAGAACAGCTTCCTCCCAAGACTTTTGAACTTTTGTGCCTTTGAGTCACAAAATCTTTCTTGATCACCCCTCGTTCTGCTGTTTCTGTATTTCCCTCACGTAGTCTCGAACAAGTCTGTGGATTTGCTCCGTATGCCTCTCCCTCTCTGGATTGAGCCTCTTGTGTGGATGTTGAATCCTTCTTGAGCCATTTGGTGGTGGGAGTGAACCTGTAAATGAATAGGCTGTTGAAAAACCCATCTACTTTCCAATAGAAGACAGCAATAGCTATTTACCGAGGACACACAGAGGCTTGTATTGGTAGAGTGACCTCCAGATGGTTGAACTGAGCTGGGAAGTGGGAGAAAATGAACGGTAGAAATAAAATTGGACTGTTGGACTGTGTGGTGAACAGAGGGAGAAGGGAGTCAATTGAACACTGGTTTGGAGCCATGCCGTCACAGAGGAATTGCTTTTTTCTCTTTCTTTTTTTTTTAATTCTTTGGAGTTCCCAGGCTCTCTGGTTTTTGCAACATCATGATGATGACGAGAGTGGGAAATGAGTGAATATTACACTGGTGGCTGGCCAAAGCTCTGAAGTTTTTTGTAGGGATTAAAAGATTAAAAATGAGTGTTCCAGGGCACTGGAAAGATTTGTCATTAACATAGAAACAAATGAATGCTTCTCATCACATAATCTGTGACAATCTGAAGCATGTGTATTTGATTAATTCACTGGGGTAATTGTAAGCGCTAGTTTTCTGAAAAGCTTTAAGGCTTTGAGAACCTTGTTTTGTTCTGGGTCTCGGGTGCTGGTTTTACTGATCCGAGGTTATTGTTCAAGACCCACTATAACCAAGTTTCTCTCTCGTTCCCCCAGTGCACCTAACTGGGTTTTTCAAAGGCCGGCCATGTCTCACTGTCTGTGGGAAAAGGTATGTAAAAGACCCATTATTGTTGCTTGTAAGGAGTTGGCCATTGGGTTGCCCTCAGCTTATTTCTGCCGTGCAATGGCCTGATGAGCTGTTTGTGTACTGTGCCCTCACCCACAGTCAGCCAACATGGGTGTGCAGTTTAAAAAGTAAATGAATGAATATCTATAATTTTCACCCCATAAACCCATAAACTGTCATCTGAGAAATTATTATTATTATTATTTTGAAATTTTGTTACTTTTGTACTTTATTGAAATGTTTGGATTCTCTACTGAAAACATTCTAGTACCAGTAGGCCTCGAGAAATTGGAGCCTTGTTATAGAGGGTGTAGAGTAACGTTTGAACAGAGAAAAGAATTCGTAAGTTTTGAGGGATGATGTGTTGACCTGGGTTTGTGTCTCAAAGGCAATGTGCTACAAAGTGGGTTTAACAAGTAAATGTGGGAGATGGACAATTACAGGAAGCACATAGAGAGAAACTAGCACTTCGGTTATGTGGGAGAACTTGAGGGGGTCGGGGGTTTGAAAAGATGTGCAGCTGGATTTGGGACCACTTGCAGAAATTTAAGAGTGCAGAGGGAAGAAACCTGCAGCAGTCCAGTTTTGAGATAATAATGGATGGTTGAGGAGCGCAGTGGTATCTAGGAGAGAAAAGGTAAGATCCTTTTGATGTTGGAACATAGAAAACTGATGCATGATCAGCATGACCAAGTCAGGATATTAACATTAGCATTGTAAGTTAGCCGTCTAGTATTACATAAAGCTTTTGTGTGTTGTCAGATGTTCAGTTCAGTTCTCCACAGAGATGACAGTCTACATCCAGATATCTGTCTGGCATGTAGAGATGTGAGCAGGTGAATGAGGGTCTCAGTGAGAAAATGAATTATGTGACACCAGAAGTGGAATGAAATATTGAGGAGAATATCTCATTTGTAGAGAAGGTATAAAGGTAAAATTGGGAGAGGACCATGTCTTCCAGTGGTGAGTTTGCATGCAGCTGAACAATGGATTCCTTACACGTGATTTGATTTGTCTGTATTTATCTGTATACATCTGTATCACACATTTGAATTTCATTGTGATATTGCTTTAAGCAGTGTGTTAAAAGTTGAGAACATAGCTTTATTAAAACTTATTCTTGGTGAAGATACATCATTTTTCAAGGGCGTAATGATGTCATGACAATATATCACATAATGTAATAATAATAATAGAAATAATAATATAAGCTCTCTCTTTATATATATATATATATATATATATATATATATATATACATATATATATATATATATATATATATCCTTTTCCTTTCGGCTGTTCCCTTCAGGGGTCGCCACAGCAAATGATCTGCCTCCATCTCACCCTATCCTCTGCATCTTCTACTCTTACTCCAACGACCTTCATGTCCGCCTTCAAAAAAAAAAAAATATATATATATGTATAGAGAGAGAGAGAGAGAGAGCGAGATACTAGTTCTTCTCAAAAAATTAGCATATTGTGATAAAGTTCATTATTTTCTGTAATGTACTGATAAAAATTAAACTTTCATATATTTTAGATTCATTGCACACCAACTGAAATATTTCAGGTCTTTTATTGTTTTAATACTGATGATTTTGGCATACAGCTCACGAAAACCCAGAATTCCTATCTCAATAAATTAGCATATCATGAAAAGGTACTCTAAACGAGCTATTAACCTAATCATCTGAATCAACCAATTAACTCTAAACACCTGCAAAAAATTCCTGAGGCTTTTAAAAACAAAAGCAAGAGGGGAAGACAGAAAGAAATCTGAGCGAATAGGCTGTTCCCAGAGTGCTGTATGAAGGCACCTCAGTGGGACGTCTGTGGGAAGGAAAAAGTGTGACAGAAAACGCTGCACAACCAGAAGAGGTGACCAAACCCTGAGGAAGATTGTGGAGAAGGGCCGATTCCAGACCTTGGGAGACCTGTGGAAGCAGTGGACTGGGCTACAGGTGCCGCATTCCCCAGGTCAAGCCACTTTTGAACCAGAAACAGCGGCAGAAGCGCCTGACCTGGGATACAGAGAAGCAGCACTGGACTGTTGCTCAGTGGTCCAAAGTACTTTTTTTCAGAAGAAAGCAAATTTTGCATGTCATTCGGAAATCAAGGTGCCAGAGTCTGGAGGAAGACTGGGGAGAAGGAAATGCCAAAATGCCTGAAGTCCAGTGTCAAGTACCCACAGTCAGTGATGGTCTGGGGTGCCATGTCAGCTGCTGGTGTTGGTCCACTGTGTTTTATCAAGGGCAGGCTTAATGCAGCTAGCTATCAGGAGATTTTGGAGCACTTCATGCTTCCATCTGCTGAAAAGCTTTCTGGAGATGAAGATTTCATTTTTCAGCACAACCTGGCACCTGCTCACAGTGCCAAAACCACTGGAAAATGGTTTACTGACCATGGTATTACTGTGCTCAATTGGCCTGCCAACTCTCCTGACCTGAACCCCATCGAGAATCTGTGGGATATTGTGAAGAGAAAGTTGAGAGACACCAGACCCAACACTGTGGATGAGCTTAAGGCCGCTATCGAAGCATCCTGGGCCTCCATAACACCTCAGCAGTGCCACAGGCTGATTTCCTCCATGCCACGCCGCATTGAAGCAGTCATTTCTGCAAAAGGATTCCCAACCAAGTATTGAGTGCATAACCGAACATAATTATTTGAAGGTTGACTCTTTTGTATTAAAAACACTTTTTTTTTTATTGGTCGGATGAAACATGCTAAGTTTTTGAGATAGAAATTTTGGGTTTTCATGAGCTGTATGCCAAAAACTGGGTTATCAAAGGCGGGCCATGTCTCTCACTGTCTATGGTGAGAGGCATGTAAAAGAACCATTGCTGACTTTCGTAAAGAGTAGGCTGCAAAGTCGTCAGCGTGTTTCTGTCCCTTGCTAAAAAGGGTTGTGACAGGAAGGGCATCCGACGTAAAAAAACCTCTGCCAAATCAAACGTGCGAATCAGATGATTCGCTGTGGCAACTCCCGAGAAAGGGAAAAAGCCGAAAGGAAGCCATGAGCTGTATGCCAAAATCATCAGTATTAAAACATATGAAAGTTTAATTTTTATCAGTGCATTACAGAAAATGAACTTTATCACAATATGCTAATTTTTTGAGAAGGACTAGTATATTGTGTGTGTGTGTGTGTGTGTGTGTGTGTGTGTGTGTGTGTGTGTGTGTGTGTGTGTGTATCTTCTTCTTCTTCTTCTTCTTTTACTTTCGGCTGCTCCCTTCAGGGGTCGCCACAGCAAATCATCCGCCTCCACCTCACCCTGTCCTCCGCATCTTCTTTTCTGACTCCAACGACCTTCATGTCTTCCTTCACCACATCCATAAATCTCTTCTTCGGTCTTCCTCGAGGCCTTCTGCCTGGTAGTTCCAACCTCAGCATCCTACTGCCAATATACTCACTATCCCTCCTCTGTACATGTCCAAACCATCTCAATCTAGCCTCTCTGACTTTGTCTCCAAAACATCTTACGTGGGCTGTCCCTCTGATATACTCATTTCTGATCCTATCCATCCTCGTTACTCCCAGGGAGAACCTCAACATTTTCATCTCCGCTACCTCCAGCTCTGCCTCCTGCCTTTTCCTCAGCGCCACTGTTTCTAAGCCATACAACATCGCTGGCCTCACCACCATCTTGTACACTTTTCCCTTCATTCTTGCTGACACTCTCCTATCGCACATCACACCGGATACTTTTCTCCAACCATTCCAGCCTGCCTGCACACGCTTCTTCACCTCTTTTCCTCACTCTCCATTGCTCTGGATTGTTGAGCCTAAGTACTTAAAATCCTCCACCTTCTTTATCTCTGCTCCCTGTAACATCACCGTTCCTCCTGGGTCCTTCTCATTCACACACATGTATTCTGATTTTCTGAGGCTAACCTTCATTCCTCTCCTTTCCAGGGCATACCTCCACCTCTCTAGATTTTCCTGCACTTGTTCTCTGCTCTCACTACAGATCACGATGTCATCTGCAAACATCATAGTCCATGGAGATTCTTGTCTCACCTCGTCTGTCAGCCTGTCCATCACCATAGCAAACAAGAAGGGGCTCAGAGCTGACCCTTGATGCAGTCCTACCTCCACCTTGAATTCGTCGGTCAGACCGACAGCACACCTCACCACTGTCTTACATCTCTCATACATGTCCTGCACCACTCTAACATACTTCTCTGCCACTCCAGACTTCCTCATGCAATACCACAGTTCTTCTCTTGGAACCCTGTCATATGCTTTTTCCAGATCCACAAAGGCACAATGTAGCTCCCTCTGACCTTCTCTGTACTTCTCTATTAACATCCTCAAGGCAAACATTGCATCTGTGGTGCTCTTTCTTGGCATGAAACCAAACTGTTGTTCACAAATGCTGACCTCTGCCCTTAGTCTAGCTTCCACTATTCTTTCCCATAACTTCATCGTATGGCTCATCAACTTTATCCCTCTGTAGTTGCTGCAACTCTGCACGTCTCCCTTGTTCTTAAAAATGGGCACCAGCACACTTCTCCTCCACTCCTCCGGCATCTGCTCACTCTCTAGTACCGTGTTGAATGTTCTTGTCAGAAAATCTACTGCTACCTCTCCTAGACACTTCCATACCTCCACAGGTATATCATCAGGACCAACTGCCTTTCCATTCTTCATCCTCTTCAATGCCCTTCTCACTTCACCCTTACTGATCTTTGCTACATCCTGCTCCTCAATGGTTACCTCTTCTACTCTTTTTTCTCTCTCTCATTTTCCTCATTCATCAGTTCTTCAAAGTACTCTTTCCATCTTCCCAGCACACTTCTGTCATTAGTCAATAGAGTTCCCTCTCTGTCCTTTATCAATCTAACTTGCTGCACGTCCTTCCCATCTCTATTTCTCTGCTGTGCCAACCTGTATAAATCATTTTCTCCCTCTTTACTATCCAACCTATCATACAAGTCATCATATGCCCTCTGTTTGGCCTTAGCCACTGCTACTTTCGCCTTACGCTGTGTCTCCCTGTACTCCTGTTTACTCTCTTCGGTCCTCTCAATGTCCCACTTCTTCTTGGCTAACCTCTTCCTTTGTACACACTCCTGCACTTCCTCATTCCACCACCAAGTCTCCTTATCTACTTTCCTTCCAGAGGACACACCAAGTACTCTCCTACCTGTGTCCCTGATCACATTTGCTGTGGTTGTCCAGTCATTTGGAAGCACTTCCTGGCCACCCAAAGCCTGTTTCAACTCCTCCTTGAAGACAACACGACACTCTTCCTTTTTCAGCTTCCACCACCTTGTCTTCTGCTCTGCCTTTGCCTTTTCACCTTTCTCACCATCAGAGTCATCCTGCACACCACCATCCTATGCTGTTTGGCAACACTCTCACCCACGATGACTTTGCAGTCACTGACTTCCTTCAAATTACATCGCCTACACAAGATGTAGTCTACCTGTGTGCTCCTACCTCCGCTTTTATAAGTCACCCTATGCTCCTGTTTCTTCTCGAAGAAAGTATTCACCACAGCCATTTCCATCCTTTTTGCAAAATCTATCAACATCTGTCCTTCTGCGTTCCTGTCCTGGATACCAAACCTGCCCATCACTTTCTCGTCCCTCTGTTTCCTGCACCAACATGTCCATTGAAGTCTGCACCAATGACCACTCTTTCACCTCTGGTGGTACTCTGCATCACTTCATCTAAGTCACTCCAGAATCTCTCCTTCTCTTCTAGCTCACATCCTGCCTGTGGGGCATAAGCACTAACAACATTGAGCATTACACCTTCAATTTCTAACTTGAGACTCATCACTCTGTCTGACACTCTTTTCACTTTTAGAACATTCCTGACAAACTCCTCCTTCAAGATGACTCCGACTCCATTTCTCTTCCCATCCACACCGTGATAAAATAGCTTAAACCCTGCTCCTAAGCTTTTAGCTTTGCTGCCTTTCCACCTGGTCTCCTGAACACACAGTATGTCCACCTTCCTCCTCTGCATCATGTCAACCAGCTCTCTACCTTTTCTGTGCATAGTTCCAACATTCAAAGTCCCCACTCTCAGTCCTAGACTCATGCCTTTCCTCTTCTCTCTCTGCCTACGGACACGCCTCCCACCTCTCCTTCTTCGACGTCTTCGACCAACAGTAGTCCAATTTCCATCAGCACCCTGTTGATTGACAGCACTGATGGCGGTCGTTGTTAACCCGGCCTCGACCGATCCGGTATGGAGGTAATACTTTTGATTTGCATTTTAAGTAATTGGCATTGGTTTTACGTCGGATGCCCTTCCTGACACAACCCTCTGCATTTCTCCGGGCTTGGGACCGGCATGAGGGGGAGAGACACTGGTTAGTGCCCCCCCCCACCTCATGGCTGCATTATATATATATATATGTGTGTGTGTATATATATATATATATATATATATATATATATATATATATATATATATAAAATAGATAAATAGAGAGATCAATTCGTGTTCACAAATGTAGTCAATTAGTATTTTTGGTAGAAATTATATTTCTATATGGCAAATAATTTACTATTAGGTGTAGTAGAGTAATAGAATCAAACAGCCCTGACCTGCTGCTGCTGATTATGTCAAACTAAATCACTAATTGAAAGGTTTGTGTTCAAAATAATATCAGTGTGGAGTTCAATTAGTGACGTCATTCATTATAAAACAAGTTCCAATTATTGTCCTTATTTAAGGAAGGAAGGCAGTGAATGTTGTAGATGCTGGTTATAGAACATTTCTCTCTGTAATTCTAAAGAATATGGGTCATTCCAGACATTGTTCAGATGAACAGTATAACTTGATAAAAAAGTTAATTCCAGAGGGGAAACATATAAAGAAGTGCAGAAAATGAGAGGCTACTCAGCTAAAATGATCCCAAATGCTTTAAAATGGCAACCAAAATATGAAAAACATGGAAGAAAAGGAAAAACTACCATTCGAATAGATGGAAGAAGAACCAAAATGAAGAGGACTCAGTCAACAACCAGCTCTGGCAAGTTCAAAGAAGGCCGAAAGTTACCTGTGAGTTCTGTTACAATTAGAAAACGACAAGCTGTCAGCAAGAAGCCTCGCAAAGTCCAACTGCTGAAAAAACAACGTGCTGAAAGGGTTACAATTTCCCAAAGAGCATATTGACTGGCCTAAAGAGAAACAGAGAAACATTTTGTGGACTGATGAAAGTAAGATTGTTCTTTTTGGCTATAATGGCCGGAGACTGTCAGACGACCCCATAAACACTGAATTGAAGCCACAGTACACTGAAGACGGTGAAGCCTGGTAGCGCAAGCATCATGATATGGGAATGTTTCTCATATGGTGTTGGGCCTATTTATCTCATCCCAGGGATCATGGATCAGTTTGAATCCATCGGAACACTTAAAGAGCTCTTTACACCTTACGCTGAAGAGGAAATGCCCTTGGATTGGGTGTTTCGAAAAGACAACGACCCCAAACACATTAGCAAATGGGCAACAGCTTGGTGAAGGTTATGGAGTGCTGACCTGATCCCAGACCTTAATCCAATAGAAAATTTGTAGGGTGACACCATGAATGCACGTATATATATATATATATATATATATATATATATATATATATATATATATATATATATATATATATATGTGTGTGTGTGTGTGTGTGTGTGTGCATGTAGATATTACATGTATAGCTTAGTGTAGTCTCTTAGTTGTTGTTTGTGTTTTCTTTTTTAATTGCTTTAAACAAAGAGCTGCTACACCGATTTTCATTGTTCATGACTGTTCATTGTTCATGAATGTTCAACAGTTGACAGTAAGGATCTACAGACGCTCTGCAACTTACGAACAAGTTAGGTTTTCAGGACATTCTTTAGAGGGGAATGTAAAATACCTTATGTATCTATTACATGCGCTAAAATATGCTTCTTAAACACATTCTATAGACAGTCTTACTCATTAATACAGTACTAATGTCGTAAAATGTAGTAATGATTTCGAAAAACTTTTTAAGTTTTACTGTGATATTTATTGATAATAAAATATAAACATTATACAGCACATATATATATATATATATATATATATATATATATATATATATATATATATATTTATATTATATTAATTTATATTCTATATATATATATATATATATATATATATATATATATATAGAGAGAGAGAGAGAGAGAGAGAGAGAGAGAGAGAGGGAGAGAGAGAGAGAGCGAGTAAACATATAGTAAACATGAACCATTGAAGTGTAATACACTCATGCCTCGGTTTAAAGGACTAATAGGGGGGAACACTGGTCCGAAGTACCCAATTGTCCGAAGTTTCCGATTCCATATATTTCAACGATTACGTTACAAAAAACTTTTACTTAAACACACTATGTAATCTGTAAATGTACACCATAAGATCAGGGGTTGGGAACCTATGGCTCGCGAGCCAGATGTGGCCCTTTTGATGACTGTATCTGGCTCTCATATAAATCAGATGGCCTTTCTTAACAGAATAACGAACACATAATTTCACTGTAATTTAAATAAAAATACAAAAAAAGCCACTGTGGCTCGCAGCAGGGAGCCAATCCTTTCTATATGCCAGTATGTGGGCGGATCCGATACCTTGAAACTCTAATTTTATTGGATTATAACAACAGCCACAGACTTCGCGTGTTGTTTTTGAGTAAAGAGGTAAATTTCCCTTGTTTTGATCAGCTCATTTCCACAAAGCCAAGCACAGCTGGCAAGCAAACACAAATGGACAGACATGGAAAAACTTCAACCCGCAGACCAGCTGATTGCCAAAACTTGGGATGCGCTTCCTGTCATATAAACACTGTAGCATGTGAGTCCAATAAAATTAGAGTTTGAAGATATCAGACCCGCCCACATGCAGAAAGGATTGGCTCTCCGCTTCGCGCCACAGTGACGTGGCATTGAAAATAGATGACTAGGTTTAAATGCGTGAGATTTATTCATTTGTTTTTGTTTTATTTGATGGCTTTTTTAAATTTATATTTAAGTGACAGTGAAATTATGTATTTGTTATTCTGTTAAGAAAGGCCCCCTGATTTATCTGAGAGCCAGATACAGTCATCAAAAGAGCCACATCTGGCTCGCGAGCCATAGGTTCCCGACCCCTGCCATAAGATAGTAATGTAGACAGTACAGTATGTCGAAAATAGAAATGTGCTAAATATCATTCAGGCTTACCAATAGATTAGCAGGTGTTGCTTGATATGATGCCATGATCGTATAGTGGGAGATTCAGACTTTTACTATTCTGAGTCACTGGAGCTTTGCAGCTCCGTTGATGTACACGTACTGCCGGTTTCAGGCTGTTGAGGAGTTGAAGACTGTAAGCCTGACGTAAACGGTGTTGGTTCGCTTGGTGAGGGTGGGCTGGTTGGTATCCCTGGTGCATCAGCTGAGACGGCAGTTTGTTTTGGTCTGAAGAAAGTGTCTAACTTCAACTGCTTGCCACTCGAGAATTGCTCTCTTATTATTGTTTCTCACAAATTTCTGAGATTTGCATAATGAGCAGACACTTCTCTGTTCTTGGAATAATCGCCGTAGTGTAGCACTAAGTCAAGAGCACTGCGCACTTCACTGCGCGTCATCGGGCAGTCACTTTCGGAAACAACGGCCCTTGTCCGGATGATCTGAACTAGTCGGAAGCTACAGATTTTGTCCGTTGCATTCAAAATCCGTGAAAGTGAAGTCAGTAAAACCGAGGCATGAGTGTACTGTAATGGTTTGAAGTTTGAACTTGGTTGTACTGCACGAGGTTGTAAAAAAATGCCCACTTGAGGGGGCATTGCATTTTATTCATTGTACGTACATAAAGAACATAAAAAAAAATGAATTGTAATTATTCAAGTTTATCCTTTTGGTATCGTTTGTTAAACATGATACAGAACATAAAATCACACACAAACATTCTAAACTTTAACTTAGGTACAGTACTGTACTGAAATAATAACTGAAAAGCATTGTAATACTAAGGCAGATTCCATTCTGATGATGAGTTTCATATAACATTCACCTTCTTAGCACTTCCACAAAAACTAGATGCTACACTAGCTCTGATTGCCTTCTCATTTTTCTTGGACTGTACTTTCATTCATTTTATAATGGCGCCCTACTGCAGCATAACTTTTTCCTTCCTGTATCATATCAAGCAGTTCTACCTTTTCATGCAGCGTCATTACCTATTTCTGGCACTTCGGTGCTTTACCAGAAGCCTGAGAAGGTGCGCAGCATTTGGGTGGCATGACGGACCTTAAATGTAATTAAAAACAAACACACTAAAAAGCACATACACAAAGTGTGCGCGAATGAGGAAAAAGGGGCGTTACATCATCTCAAGCAATCAGCAGGAGGGAGAACAGCCATTAGCTGAATTTGAATCATGTGACTGTTGCTCGGCAATCCTTGAATTTGCGGAGGCGCAAGTACAAAACCATGAATAGTCAAGGGCCTACTGTATGTCTTAAAAATATAAAGTTGTAGTGCAGTGAAAGACATTAATCCAAAACCTCAAATGGAAAAGCAACAGCAAATAGTCAGCTCACAACTGAGCCAAGGAGTAGTTCACAAGTGTTTTAACACCGCTGAGCTTATTATAAAGTTCTCAGCACTCAATAGAGTGAGTAGAGGTTGTGAACGAGTGAGTGATTTAAGGCACAAGAAGTCTTTGTGCATCTGGGCGGTCTGTAAATTGACCCCTTAGTTTTTTCTTTATATCTTTGTTTTAATAATAATTTTTATTTATTAAATTTTTTCTATTAATATTTTGGCTTCGTTTTAGCTCATGCCATTAATATATGACCAGACCAGTCATATGAGTGATTTTTTTTTCCCTTGAATGAGCATAAAATAGGCCTTCAGATAATCTTATTTTTTCTTTTTAAATATATATATATATATATATATATATATATATATATATATATATATATATATATATATATATATATATATATATATTTTTTTTTTTTTTTTTTTTTTTAATTTTTTGGGGGTAAGGAAACAATGAAGTATTTGATAGGAAGCAGGAAAGCTTTATGGGTAACTTTAAATTACAAGGGTTCTGGGAAAATGAAGAAATTGATAAACAATAATAAAAAAAAAGGTTTCCAAAATAAACTCCTTTGCAACTTACATTTATGTAAAAGCTATTAACATAAAATTCAAAACAAATACACCCCATTAATTTCATAATTTACATAGCTGCAGAAATATATTTTAATTTGAATATTCTCCTCATAGTCTCTTTCTTCTGACCTAAAGTTCAAGTGAACATAACAGAGTTGGAATGCGTGAAGATCAGAGCCATCCTCTATTCATTCATTAGACTGAAGTCTTCATTGTCAGACTCCAAACACACTTCATCATCTTTTTGTGATTCCAAGACACATTCAGCAGGTAAATCGGATGAATCTGATGAATCTGCAGCATTTAAATTGCACAATCTCACGATGTGCCTGGCTGTTAAGGAGGCTTTCTGTGCAAGTGATTTCTGTGTTTCCGTGCATGTGAATTTGTTTACACTGAAGGGGGTTAAAAAAAGACTTCTTTTCATGCTTTACTGTGGGAATTATGTCGTTTTACAGCAAATGATTTGCAGGAGTTCCAAGCTAAATGCTGAAACGTGGGAGAATCTTCAGCATCATGCAGTGTAGACTAACAATTTTGTGGCATTAAAGAATATTTTTATGCCACATTTAAATGCTAGTAAATTTGAAGGAGGTGGCATGGTGGTGTAGTGATTAGCACATCTGCCTCACATCAAGAAGGTCCTGGGTTCGATTCCCAGCTTGGGCGTTTCTGTGTGGAGTTTGCATGTTCTCCCCATGCTTGCGTGGCTTTCCTTCAGGTGCTCTGGTTTCCTTCCACAGTCCAAAAACATACACCGTAGGTTAATTGGCTGTTCCAAATTGCCTCAAGGTGTGAGTTTGTATGTGAATAGTTGTGTGAGTGTCGGAACTGCGATGGCCTGTCAAGCTGTCCAGGGTGTATCCCGCCCTCACCCAGAGTCGGCTGAGATGAGCACCAAGCCCCCAAGTGACCCTAATTAGGATTAAGTGGTTCAGGAAATGAATGATTGGTGAATTTGAATTTCTTTACTGCTGATTTATCATTCGTTATCACACTTGCTTCTAATCCTTAACTCTTCCTTAACCAGTGGCTCTGTTGTTCTGCCTTTAGCCATGTTTATAGCACATAATTGTGCTACAATTGTTTCAAAAATTTTATCTAACATAACATTTATTTCCATCCAGCATCGACTTTATTTCTCACAAAAGTCCTGAACTGATGAAGGAAAAACTGAACCACTCCATAAAGTCTTCTCCAGCAAATCCCAAGAACTTTCAATAGGGTTAAGGTGCAGACTGGAGGGAGGGTACATTCAGATCATCAGTTGCTTCATTTTATTGACAAATTAATGTTGCTGAATCTTGACTGGAGCAACAACGCCATAGTGAACATATGCTGTGATCAAGGCTTAATGCTCCATGAAAATATTAGAGTGAAACTTTTTTTTTTTGGGCTAGGCAATAGATTTGAGTTAATTGCAATTAAACAAAAAAAGTTTGGTGGCAGAGTTTTATAAATAAAGTGTGTGTGTGTGTGTGTGTGTGTGTGTGTGTGTGTGTGCGTGTGTGTGAGATCAATGGAATAATCTCACTTTCTTGAATGGTATTTTGAAAGGCCTCTGCGTGCTACACAAGTTTGAAAGGTGTGAAAGGATCAGATAAGATGCAGACACTTATCTTCCATTCATCCCAGGAGTGGATGACCGTCTACAGGGAAGGAAGTCCATGTTAGGTTGTCAGTGATGCAGAAGCTCCACAGAATTTCCTTGTAATTTTTGAGAGGTTCCTTGTTACCAACATCAATCCAACTGTAAAATTAAGCTCCACCCACTTTATTAACCAGGCCTATGTTTTAAACATACTGAACATCTGCCCATGTTTTTTCAGCAGAAAAGGAAATAATGTTTACTACTTCAGCAGCGCTCCGAAAACGAGTGAGTAATAACCTCTGTTTGCCTGGAATTGACTCAGCTCTTCAAGAAGCAGTGTTGTGAGATATAGCATCTTCCTGACATTTAACTTCTAATAGATTATTACTCAAGCACATAATACTCACTCTTCTGTCTTCTACCACTTGTTTGATGAACTGCTTAAGACCACAATTGTCAGGTGGAAGCTGGAGCCCATCTCTGTCAGGTGGGGTTCACCCTGTACAGTTTGCTAGTCCAAACCGGAGTACCCAGAGGAAACCCATGCAAACTCCGCACAGAAACGCTCGAGTCCAGGACTCAAACCCAAGACCTTCATGCTGTGAGGCAGATGTGCTTAACTACTATGCTACCGTGTTTTAGATATTATTATATATAAAGTGCCTAATTTACATTTTGGTGGTTCACTGAATTGCTTTCATCACTGGTAACTGCAATCCACTGGTTTTCTGAAGTTTGGTTTTTATTGATCAGTGTGCTTTGCTTTAATGTACAAATATCTTTCGGCCTTAGACGGTTAGCCAAATTAATCCTGCTTGCCAAGTGTACGTTGGATTCTTGAAAGGAAGTTTCCAGTCAGGGGAGCACTGAAAGGAAAGCTTGAATTAAGATGTGTTTGTACTTGTATGTACTGGTCATCTTTGTGTATCCAACTGAATTGGAGCCCACTGAGAATTTTTTTTTTCCTTTTTCTTTTTTTTTTTTACCGAGTGCTGTCTTTACGTGCAAATGTGAATGAGCAGATCAGCCATGAACATGTTTGCTCTGCTTGCTTGATTGAGTGCCTGGCGGTTACTCACCCCAGGGAGTGTTGATAGACATGCGCAGCTCCACGTGCCAGCCTGTCAGATGCTCTCTACGTCCCGCCCCTACTACACTATCATTGGCTGCCACTAGCCATCTATGATTTGTAATTCGCACACAGTAATTCAGCAGTGGTAATATCAATTCTCCTTGTTACTTTCAAAACCTAATACATGTTCGTGTTTCTGCATGTCTCGGTATCTTGTGTAAATACCAAAAGGCTCTCTTCTTGTACCATCCTCAATGGTGGCTGGAAGCAAAGTCAAGTGGCACGTTAATCGGTCAGTCGGAGGGGAAGAGTGGGAGAATTATGCTTCTTCCCGTCAGCTGCTGCTGTGTAGGAGTTCTTTAGAAAGAGGAAGAAAGAAGGCTCAGTCTGTCTGGATTGATCAGCATGTAGAGAAACACAGGCCAGAGCTCTCCAAAGACAACCACACTACGAGCCTCAGCGTCATCACATGGCTGCAATCAATATTGTTGTATCTATGTTCAATGCCTGCAAAATAGCCTGGTGCTTTTATCTGCCTCTGCATTTAAAAGAAGGAAAGAATAACAATGTTCTCACATGAGGCGATTCAGCTGATCCCATTGCTCCCATGAAATATGACTGACAGTGCCTTTCGTTATTTGCATATCTTTCCCAAAGCAAAAAGGGAAAAAAAAATATCACAAGCAATGTTGGAACGAATTACTTGATGTTTGGGCCAACTTTTCCTCCACATTGACTGAAAAAATGCTGCCTTTTTGAAGCGGATGGGTTCCACTAATGCGAGCCAATATAAATAGCACCCTGCATGTTTTAGCATTAGTAAACGATGAGAGTCATTTGAACAATACGTTAGCAGCTTTGGTGATGTGACTAAGGTGTCAGATGCGATGCTGCTTAGTGTGGTCTTTTTAATCCAGTACGGAAACACAAGCTTGTGCAAGAAAGAAAGATTACCAACACATATCTCTAAAAGAGGAGGATGAGTAACTACCCATATGTCCTCAGTGACTGACCAACAGACTGGTCCTTTCTCCTATCTGCCCCACTTATGACCGTATGGCTGCTGTCAGCTCAAGCTGTTAGAATTAGTACGTTGTGATGGCTTGTTTATGCTTTGGTCTGGGTGTTGTGTTTGGATTTGGCCAGTGTCAGGACATTGGTGTTTTTTTTATTTTTTTTTATTGGCAGATAAAATTGAAGGGCCTTGTTGGAGCTTTCACACAGCAAACTATTCTACGTAATAGTCGTTGTAGTGTTATACTATGTGTATTTGGATTCCAGACCCGCCAACCTTCATGCAAATTGCACATCATTCGTTCATCTTCTGTAACCGCTGAATTCTAATTAGGGTCACGGGGAAGCTGCTGCCCATCCCAGCCAACTCTGGGTGAGGGCAGAGTACACCTTGGACAGCTCAGAAGGCCATCGCAGGGTAGAGGGTTCTTTTACACGAACCTCTCACCATAGACAGTGAGAGACATGGCTGGCCTTTGATAACCTAATTAGCTGCACTGGGTGGACAGTGACAACCCGCTTAGAGTGAGACTTGAACCCCCAACCTTAGGATCAGAGATCCAGCATCTTACCACCAGGCCACCACTCCCCTGCAAATTGCACATGAGTGACATATTTAACTTTGGAGTATGTTGGTACAAGTTTTTGTCCAAAAGATTCTAGAAAGCAGTCTTCTTTTCCTTATCCAGTAAAGAACCCAGTTGACGTTTTGGTGAAAAACATTAAAAAAGGGAAAAATGATTATGCAGCAGTGAAAAAATGTGGGCCATGTGTATCTATTGCAGTTTTTACAAGTAACAAGTGATAAATTATTTTTCCGGGGACTGTATGGAATATGTTTACTCTTAGTTATGTTTTAGTTTTTTTTTTTTTTTTTCCCTTTCCCGGGACCACCTTTCATTCCTCTTCAGCAAGTCTGGAATTCCATAAGCAAGTGCAACATGCAGTAGTATTTAGACTGTAAATGTTTCTCACAGTTCCATTAAATCTAATGAGACCCTATTTGGAGTACATAATTTAAACTGATAGTTGCATAATTATCATTAGGACACAAACTCTACAACCGGTCATAAAATTCTGGGGTTTCATTAGCTGCAATTCATTATGGGAACTCTGTGTTCAAACAGTATTTATATGAACCAGCAGTTATGTTAAGGAGGCATATGGAAAAATCAGTATTACCCCTAATTCATTTGCAACATGAAGCTACATGCCAAGCGTTTGTTTGGTAAGTCTATACATATTTACAAAACATATGGGTGGATTAAAATGCAGGACAAAAACTGTGCAAGAACTAAAGGTTCATGGGGGGCTTCTGCAAGATTCAGAAATGAATGGAGGGTGCATGAGATGACGGTCGTTTTCCAAATATGGAGTTTATGCATATGTTTTTGCTGGAAATTCTGGTGTGTGTGTGTGTGTGTGTGTGTGTGTGTGTGTGTGTGTGTGTGTGTCTCTTGAATATATTTAACTATATGCCTAAAAAGAACAACTTCTTGAAAAAGATTGGTCACTCTGAAACATCTGTGTGTGTCAGGCTTGTGACAGAGGAAGTCTCTTGAGAGGCACTCGTCACTGGCTCCTGTTTGTCTGTGAGTGAACATATAGGCATACACAGTCTCTCACACACACCAAATAAACAATTCCAGCTGGATTTTGGACGAACAAGCCACCAGTTCTGCCTAATCCAGCGCGTGGGAAAAGTACCAGATCCCATTCCCTTACAGGCACCATGTGCTTGGGTTTCCACCTCCCCTCCCCTTCGCTGCAGTGTTGCACAATTCTTTTTTTTTTTTTTCCTCTTTTTCCTTTGCAAACAGACTGGTCATATGTGTATATTGTGTGACTTTGGAGCTCTGACATTGATCATTCCCCCATCCCCTCCTTTCATATAGAGCCCATCTCCGTCTCCACACAGTGTCATCGTACAGAAGGTCAGCCGTCTGCTCACACGGCATCCACTGATGAGCCACTGACCCGAAGGCCTGCTATAGTACAGTGCAAGTCTTTGTCCAGGGATGTAATGCCTTTTCTCCTGTCTAGTGGAGCACGCACAATCCTACACATTAACTGCTGGAGAACACAGCTGTAGAATGGTTCGCTGTACCATTCGAACTTGACTTGGAGGTCAGATGAAAAATAAATCAGGTGTGGAATTTATCGGGCTCGTCAGATGTAGACTGGCTCCATATAGGTACTTATCTGACGGAATGTAGAATCCCTGTTCGAAATGAAACTTATCTTGAGAACAATAATTAAAATGAGTAATCTGTAGGTGAGATTTAGAGTCTGTTTTTATTTCTGTAAGAGGCAAAATAGAGCAATAAACTCGGGGCCTTGACATCCACTAGTGAAGAAAAAAATCTGTTTTTAATATGTAATTATTAACAAACATCAAAACAGAAGCCATGCTCACAGCTCAGTGTTTTTTAGTTTAAGCAAGAAAATCACTGAAATTATGAACCCAAAATAATTTAGTATGGCCTCCTTTGGCCTTTTACTTTTTTTTCCCCCTCTTCATCTTCACCTTCTATCGCCTAATCCTGGCTTGGGTCGGGGGGGCAGCCTAAGCAGTGAAGCCCAGACATCTCTCTCCCCAGCCACTTTCTCTCTCCTCTCTCTCTCTCTCTCTCTCTCTCTCTCTCTCTCTCTCTCTCGTTTTATTTATTTATTAAAAAAAAAAATTTTTTTTACATTTTTAAAATTTTAATTTTACATAATCTTGTTTGTGACTGCTGTCAATGACTCTTTTGGAATAAACCAGTCTTCTCAAATAGAGGGTCATTTGATGCCGGTGTGTGTGTGTGTGTGTGTGTGTATGTATGTGTATGTATGTGTGTGTGTGTGTGTGTGTGTGTGTGTGTGTGTGTGTGTGTGTGTGTGTGTGTTTGTTCGCATATGACCCTGGGGAACATGTTTTTTTGCCATACTGTAGTAGAATTAAGTGTAATTGCACATTTGCTACAGTATTTGGCAGTGGAGCTCTCATTGTCACGCTATGGTGTAGGGGTTTTCGCCCCAAGCAAACGATATGAAGTTCAGTAAACAACCCTCAACAAACAACCTGGAAAAATTTCCTTTTCTAAAATTCCTAAATTTCCTATTTCCTAAATTTTTCATGTTTACAGTTTAAATAAGAATATATACAGTAGGCCCTTGACATTCACGGGGGTACGGTTCCGGGCCTTCCCGCGAATCGAGATAATCCGCAAGTTTTGTACGCGGAAGTAAAACCCCATGTATGACGTCACATGTGCGAATGAGCAGCCAGCAGTAAAATACTATGTATCTATTATATGCGCTAAAATATGCTTCTTAAACACATTCTATAGACAGTCTTACTCATTAATACAGTATTAATGTAATAAAATATAGTCATGATTCAGAAAAACTTTTCAATTTTGTACTGTGATATTTAGTAATAAAATATATAAACATTATACAGCATACAGGAGGGGTATCCGACGTAATAACCTCTGCCAAATCAAACATGCGAATCAGATGGTTCGCTGTGGCGACTCCCGAGTAAAAAGGGAAAAAGCTGAAAGGAAGACAGACAGACAGCATATACTGTTGTAAAGCACTCGTTTTAAAGTTTTTTTCAATTATTATTCCAGTACAGTACCTAAGTTAATTCTGAGAATGTTTGTGCGGGAGATTTTATGTTCTGAAGCATGTTTAACAAATGATACCAAAAGGATAAACTTTATTACGCTTCATGTCCTTTTACATTGAACTTGGAGTGACGTGTCCAAGATGGCACTGCCTAGAGGGCAACGTCGCGGAGTTCTCGGAGTCAAATTGTTTTTGTTTGTTTTAATTTGTTTTATTTGTTTGTTCATGATCGGTCGACCCTACTACAGCTATGATCAGCTTCGAGCAAATAAGCACGCAACAACTCCTATCTTGAGCTGCTATGCAGTGCTATGCTATGGGAGCTCAATGCTAACAATAAGCCCAGGCGGAGTTCTCAGATTCTCCAGCGCTTGGTTAGCACTTCCGGCCATACTGCTTTAAAATGTTCAGTCCGTGCGAAACAAGATGGACGAGCTTCATGCTCAGATTGCAGCGCAAAGGGATCTACAGGACTGTGTTTCTGTGGAACATGGCTCGAGGAGAGTACACCCGATAAGATGAACAAAAAAACAACAAAACAAATTAAAACAAACAATAGCTTGCTAGCTCTGCTAATAGCATGCTAGCTCTGCTTAGTTATACACGCCCGAAGATACTCCGATCTTATCGCTGTAGTACAGTCGACCGGTCGTAGACAAGCATAGTGCAAAATATGAACAAAGAAAACAACAAATAAAACGAACAAAGAAACAATTTGACTCTGAGAACTCCGCGACGTCGCCCTCTGGGCAGCGCCATCTTGGAGACGTCACTCCAACTTCAATGTAAAAGGACATGAAGAGTACTGTGATAAAGTTTATCCTTTTGGTATCATTTGTTAAACATGCTACAGAACATAAAATCTCACGCATAAACATGAACTTAGGTACTGTACTGGAATAATAATTGAAATAGATTTTAATACAACAGTGCAGAGAAAACCGTCGTTTCTCAGGAGAAAGTCTTATTTCTTCAGAAGAGACATCCAGCGTTCTCTATCGCTTAGCCAGAGAAGATGCACAGTGTTTGAGTGGTATCATAGAGCTTAACGAGTAATTAAAACACACACAAAAAAGGCTCATTGACAACTTGTGCACGAATGAGGATAAAGAGGTGGGACATCAGCTCAACCAAACAGGAGAAAGGAGGGCAGCCATTGGCTGAATTTGAATCACGTGCCGGTTGCTCAGCGAATACTCAAACCGTGGGTGCAAAACCGTGAATAGTCAAGGGCCTACTCTATATATTTTTAAATTCAGACAAATTGGTGCACTTTAAATCATTTCTGTTCCAGATTAAAAACAATATTAATGAAGTTTTTCTTTATTGTAAGTCGAACTATAGTTTTTTCTTTTTTGTTGTTAATGTTAATAAAGATACAATGTTATGCAGAGGTGTACTAATAACAATTTTATAGACAAATAATACTATTTATAGTCATGTGGGGGGTGTGTGAAATGGTTATTTTTGTCCTAGAGGGGGCGTCACAGAAAATAATTGAGAAGCACAGCAATAAACCAATCAATTCAGCAATCAGTTACATCCTATATTTTTTGGATTCAATTGTGTTCAACTCTGGAATCATGACCAGCCCATAATTTCAGATCACAAAGTCTTCTTCAAATGAAGGACTGAGAGCCACAGTGGTCTTAAACACCCCCCCCCCCCCCCCAAAAAAAAAAAAATAAAAAATAAAAATAAAAAAAAAACCTGAAAATGAGATCAGGTGATATTTGACAGAGGCGGATAAGGTCTACACATGCCAAAATGGTCCCTTCGTCTTCCTTCTGACCTTAAACCATTTGAGCATTTTCTTTTCTTTCTTTTTTGTATTGAAAAACTTTCATGTTTTATTTCTAAAAAAAAACTCCAGCTTTCTCTTATTTCTTATTCTGGTTCTCAGCCCATGTAATGTTTTCTAAACGATTTAGATAAATAATATTTGAATGTCAGACTGAAATCTATTTGCATTTCTCTCATTTCTGGTCTAACAAATCCGTTGAACTTTGTATTTTTTCATAATAACTCATTTTAAACACATTATTTATGATTTGGCGGCACGGTGATGTAGTGGTTAGCGCGTCCGCCTCACAGCAAGAAGGCCTGGGTTCGATTCCCGGCCTGGGCATTTCTTTGTGGAGTTTGCATGTTCTCCCCGTGCTTGTGTGGGTTTCCTCCCACAATCCAAAGACATGCACAGTAGGTTAATTGGCCGTTCTAAATTGCCCATAGGTTTGCATCGTGCAGAAAGCAATGGCAAACCACTGCACTAATCCTGCCAAGAAAACCTCCATGAAGATGATAACCAGGGCATTATCCTTCATGGCGGGTTGCCAATGGTCGTCCTATGACTCAGGCACTAGCTAGATAGATAGATTTATGATTTAGTATTTATAGACAATTTTATGTGGATGTCTTAAAGGATTTTGCATCAACTGAATCTACATCATTGGCGGTAGAGACAGAAAAAACCTACAACATCTGCTACAGTCAGCACAGGAGAAACTACATCTTATGCTGAGAATTGGGGTAAAATCATTTTCCTACAGCGGCTATAGCAGACTCTTAAGAGACCTTTAGCTCTGCCCAGGTGCTTAGACTCCAGTAGCACCTACAGCAGGTCAGCTTTCCAACTTGTCTCCATTGTGCTCACCTCAAATCGGATTACTTAACCTACTGCCATGAAAGTGGTGAGCTACAATGCTATGTGGTAAAGTCCGGGCCTACTTCCAAAAGGAATATAGGCAGCTAGCCCATGGGAAATACCAACAGCGTTAACCTCTGGAAAGACAGACTTGGTGATTGAGAGATAGAAGAAGAAATATTATATGCGCAGAACATGTTTTCATTCCTCACAAGCAAATCTTGAGCCACATCTGATATTATCTCCTATACCAGGAAGTGATTTATCACAGACCGCCCGACATTGAAATTTGTTGGGCTCCAGACCACTTTCTGTAGAGCTCACAACGAAGCTGTTTAAGATTAATGCACAATCTGTCAACCAGGCTGAAGTGTTTACTGCTGAAGCATTCTGGGTGAGTTTTAGTGGTGGTTTCGGTAAGATTGAAGCATTTATCTGTTCCATAGTGTGTGATTTCAGCAGTTTTCTTTCAATTATTGCTCAGCACATTTAACAAAACAATCTGAATAACACCTCGACTGTGTACTGTATAGTGTTCTCCATTTTACAATCAAGATTCACTAAACTGATAGATTGTATGGGTAAAGAAAATTATTAGTGTGCTTGTACTGTCCATGAGCGCAATTCAGGCTCATTTAATCCTTTATTGCCAAACAGGATCATATGGTTCTCTTTCAAAAATGCGAATAACTACTAGACGCATTTTATACTTGTGGCTTTGGCTGATGCAACAAGCCTTGATCCCAAGTGTCTCAGTCAGCTGTAAGATGACCTCAAGTGTGTAGGATTGTGTTGTTCATGAGTGAGTGTTATTATTATGGTATTATTAGCATAATTATTTTGTTGAAAAAAATTAGTTCGTGGTGTTTCCTTGTTTCCTTAGGCCTTTTTGATTAGGAAAAACTAGTGATCATTTTTTTTAACTGCAAAAAATAATGCGGACCTTAAAGGGTTAAAATGGGGGGGGGTGATGCATAAGATACATGACAAGTGAGCTTGAAGTAGTGAGTGTTTTTTTTGACGTCATTGTCAAGTCAGATTTTACATCAGATGAAGATTGATGCAAAAAAATGTCCTTACATTTTAAATAAATGTCTGAACAGCTGAAATTTATTGGAGTTGGACTAAATTGAAAAATAATACAGTGCACATGATGTAAGAATTTCTCGTAATGCTGAAAATAACTGTATTTTTAAAGCTTTATTTAACTTCCACCAAACTCATTGACTTTGCTTTCCATTCATCTTGCTGCAGAATTTCCAAAAACATCCCCACCACCAAAGACGTGGAGCCTTTGCTGGAAATCGATGGAGACATCCGCAGCTTTGAAGTGTTCCTGTCCTCCCGAACCCCTGTTCTTACAGTCCATGACGTGGAGATGTTTCTACCCTGCACTGTCAACTTGGACCCCAAGCTTCGAGAGATCATTGCAGGTCGAAGAACACTCCATGACCTCCTTATGATAAATTGGGTAGAGCTGCTTTGTCTGTAGACACTGTTCACCAGTTTCAGAGCCAGGAGTTGAAGTTTCCTGTATTAAGCATTAGGAAGCTTCCGTGCTGCATTTCAGAACGCAGCTCTCCTCTATGAGGTGTGTGAAGAGCTCGGGCCAGAACTGTAAATGATTCCCCTATTTAGCCAGGAGTGAGAAACAAGGATTCTTTTGTGCTTAGCTCAGGATGTGAAACATCATTCAAATTTGCCTCCTTATTTCTGATTTACTCTGACCGCTTCTTTCCCTGAGCAGAGATGTATGATTACTACACACAGGAGAACAAAAGTGTTGTCGGACTTTTTTGGCACGCTGTACTGATAATCTGCTAAATCTTTTGGGAGGAGACTGTTTGGTCATCACTGTTTTGTTGTTTTGAGAACTAGCCCACAGATCCAGGCCTTTTTTTCTCTCCTGTCTCACAGGACTTACTAAAAATGCTGCTCTTCATTTGGCTAAAGTTAACCATGAGTGGGAGTAAATGAACGCGTTTAAACACATGTCAGAATTATAATTCTCCTTCAGAAACCATGCCTCTCACTCTTTCTCAAGATGTGCGCGATGCCCGCGAGCAGATGCACCTCGGAGGAGTGAGCTATCCCACGATGCCCCTGCAGGAGGCTCCGGTGAGGTCGCACTCAGTGTTTGGCCAAGGCCCTGCAGCCTGCTCGCCCACCGGCTCTTTTCCTGCACAGACTCACAGCAGTTACTTCAGTGGCCTCACTGGACCACAGCACCCCTTCTATAACCGGGTGAGACACACACACTGACATAGGCTTTGGTGATGTAAACTAGATTACATAAGCCACTGAAAAACTTATGTTACTGAATAGGAAAAAAAATGAGCGACTGTTGCCAGGCCCTTTATTTCAGACATTTTAATTATTTTAGAAGTTTTGCTTTTCTAATATGTAGCCCATCCCATCCTATCTTCATTTGTTTATTGTCTGAACATTCTCCCTCTCTCTCCTTCACCTCCATAGCCTTATTTCCCTCCTCATGTTTATCATGTGCCCCGTCATTACCCCGGCAACCCCCTTCATGCCCCCTCCCGCCCTTCCTCCAAACTGGCCTTCCATAAGGACCACAACCCTGGACTAGTAAGTACACAAGTAACCAGAGCCATGTGAGTATTTTAATGGGAAGAAGTGGTTCTCAACCCCAGTACTGAAAACGTAACGAATGGAAAAGTTTGCTATATTTGCCTTAACACCTAATTCAATACGCTGGTTAATGTCTAAGCCCTTCATGAGCGCTGATGTGTGAGAATAGATCACTTAAATATACACAGTGCCTATCATTTCTGGGATGGGGTTGAGAACCATTGTACCTGACCATATGAAATGTTCTATCTTCTTTTATGAGGGTGTTTTCCAGGTCTGTGCAGTATTTTTTTTTTTTTTGCTTTGTTTAAGGTGTTACCATCATATGTCCTTTAAGAGACTATATGAAGGCAAAACAGTGATTTTAAAGATTTCATAAAGAAATGACAGAATTCAGATTTCTTTACTCTGTGTGGGTGGGTATATTGTATACTTACAGTACAGTGCAAAAGTTTTCGCCCATGACCAATTTCTGACATTTTTTGCACGTTTGTCACTATCATCCATTTCAGATCAAGCAAAACTAAATATTATACAAAGATAAAACACAAGTAAACACAAAATGCATCTGCATGTAAAGGGCCCATGTGAAAAAGTAATTGCCCCCTAAACCTATATATTGCATCTTTTGTAGCAATAACTGCAGTCAAGCGTTTGCGATAACAGGCGATGAGCCTTTCACATCACTGTGATGGGATTTTGGCCCACTCTTCTTTGCATAATTGTTTAAGATCAACCAGATTAGATGGTCTTCGGGCATGAACAGCCTTATTAAGGTCATGCTACAGCATCGCAATAGGGTTCAGGTTGGGAGTTTGACTAGGCCACTCCAAACCCCTCATTTCGTTCTTTTTTTGCCATTCAGAAGTTGACTTCTCAGCTAACACGCAATGTCGTTGCGACCATTTTCAACGTTGCAGAAAGGTCGCAATTTCGTTGAGTTGCATGTAATGTCATGTAAATGTTATAGCGACGTTATACTCTTGACGAAAGTCAGCAATGGTTCTTTTACATGAACCTCTCACCATAGACAGTGAGAGACATGACCTGCCTTTGATAACCCATTTAGCTGCACTGTGGGGACAGAAACAATCTTGTGGAGAGTGGGACTCGAACCCCCAACCTTAGGATCCGCGATCCAGTGCCTTTTACCACTAGGCCACCACTGCCCACAAAACCACTTCAGTGTAAGATACAAATGGATAATGTAACAGAAATAAGAAAAGACGCCAGAAGGAGACATATATCTGGTCAGGTAGGTGAATCTGATTCTAAGATAAATGGAAATAATACTTTATTTTATATATTAGGCATCAAACAAGAATAATATGAAAAATCAACTTTAAACATCGAAGATATTTAAAATTGTTTAAGTGCCAAGAATATTGAATTTTAGATTTAGGTTTCTGTCACTGGGCCTTACGTTGGTGTGTGTGTGTGTGTGTATGTATGTATATATATATATATATATATATATATATATATATATATATATATATATATATATATATATATATATACACACACTACTCCTTCTCAATAAATTGGCATTCTTTTCTGTAATGTACTGATAAAAATTAAACTTTCATATATTTTCGATTCATTGCACACCAACTGAAATATTTTAGGGCTTTTATTGTTTTCATACTGATGATTTTGGCATACAGTTCATGAAAACCCAAAATTCCCATCTCAAAAAATTAGCATATCACGAAAAGGTACTCTAAATGAGCTATTAACCTAATCATCTGAATCAATCAATTAACTCTAAACACCTGCAAAAGATTCCTGAGGCTTTTAAAAACTCCCAGCCTGGTTCATTACTCAAAACCGCAATCATGGGTAAGACTGCCGACCTGACTGCTGTCCAGAAGGCCATCATTGACACACTCAAGCAAGAGGGTAAGACACAGAAAGAAATCTCTGAGCGAATAGGCTGTTCTCAGAATGCTATATCAAGGCACCTCAGTGGGACGTCTGTGGGAAGGAAAAAGTGTGGCAGAAAACACTGCACAACCAAAAGCGGTGACCGGACCCTGAGGAAGATTGTGGAGAAGGGCCAATTCCAGACCTTGTGGGACCTTTGGAAGCAGTGGACTGGGCTACAGGTGCCGCATTCCCCAGGTCAAGCCACTTTTGAACCAGAAACAGCGGCAGAAGCGCCTGACCTGGGCTACAGAGAAGCAGTACTGGACTGTTGCTCAGTGGTCCAAAGTACTTTTTTCGGATGAAAGCAAATTTTGCATGTCATTCAGAAATCATGGTGCCAGAGTCTGGAGGAAGACTGGGGAGAAGGAAATGCCAAAATGCTTGAAGTTCAATGTCAAGTACCCACAGTCAGTGATGGTCTGGGGTGCCATGTCAGCTGCTGGTGTTGTTCCACTGTGTTTTCAAAGGCAGGGTCAATGCAGCTAGCTATCAGGAGATTTTGGAGCACTTCATGCTTCCATCTGCTGAAAAGCTTGATGGAGATGAAGATTTTCATTTTTTCAGCACGACCTGGCACCTGCTCACAGTGCCAAAACCACTGCTAATTGGTTTACTGACTATGGTGAGTCTGCCAACTCTCCTGACCTGAACCCCATAGAGAATCTGTGGGATATTGTGAAGAGAAAGTTGAGAGACACCAGACCCAACACTGTTGATGAGCTTACGGTCGCTATCGAAGCATACTGGGCCTCCATAACGCCTCAGCAGTGCCACAGGCTGATTGCCTCCATGCCACGTCGCATTGAAGCAGTCAATTCTGCAAAAGGATTCCCGACCAAGTATTGAGTACATAACTGAACATAATTATTTGAAGGTTGACTTTTTTGTATTAAAAACACTTTTCTTTATTGGTCAGATGAAATATGCTAATTTTTTGAGATAGGAATTTTGGGGTTTCATGAGCTGTATGCCAAAATCATCAGTATTAAAACAATAAAAGACCTGAAATATTTCAGTTTGTGTGCAATGAATCTAAAATATATGAAAGTTTAATTTTTATCAGTACATTACAGAAAATAATTAACTTTATCATAATATGCTAATTTTTTGAGAAGGACTAGTATATACAGTAGGCCCTCAATATTTGCGGGGGTTCGGTTCTGGCTCCTCCCGCAAATGAAGATAATCCACGAGTTCTGTACCCGGAAGTAAAACCCCATGTATCATGTCACATACGTGAATCAGCAGCCGGCCAGCAGTAAAATACTAATGCTTCTTAAACACATTCTATAGACAGTCTTACTCATTAATTCAGTATTAATGTAGTAAAATGTAGTAATGATTAAGAAAAACTTTATTTTTTTACTGTGATATTTATTGATAATCAAGCATAAACATTATACAGCATACATATAAAAATACCTTTAAATGCATTCTTTTTGAAACATACAGCACTGTAGTTTTCAAAAATGCCCACTAGAGGAAGGTCTTGTATTAGGTATGAACTGTATTAAGTCCGAGCAGTTCAGCTACGCCCCTCAGCCAGAGCGAGTCGAAAACAGAGTTTTAGATTGAGAGAGTTAGAGTGCATTACAAACCAAAGAAGCGATGATGTGATGTGAGTTAATCCTCTGGCATAGAGGTGAGCTTGCTTTTGTTTATTGGGAGTAAATGAGAATAGTGAATTCAGGTGTGAGCCAGCAGCTCAGCCACGCCCCTCAGCCGAAGCAGAGAGTCAACAGTTAGTGAGAGGCACAGCACCAAAATCAAAGTCCCCCAAAACACAGACCATAAAAAAAGGACATAAAAGAACAAGAAATGTAATAAATTGGATAAACAAAATGAGAAACATGCTACACCAGAGTAAATAAAATCTAACACACAAACATTTACATTACCTTAGGTAATGTACTGGAATAATAATTGAAAAAGACTTTAATAGTGTAGTGTTTTACAACAGTTCAGACGATTATTCCTCTTCAGGCACTTCAGAGGAAACTGTCGTTTCTTCAGGAGAAAGTCTTATTTCTTCAGAAGAGACATCCAACGTCATTACCTTTTTCTGGTGCTTAGCAGGCATTTGAGTGACATCATAGAACTTAACTGGTAATTAAACTACTACTACTACACACTAAAAAAGGCTCATTGACAACTTGTGCGCGAATGAGGGAAAAGGGGCGTTACATCATCTCAACCAAGCAGCAGGAAGGAGGACAGTCATTGGCTGAATTTGAATCATGTGAGAGTTGCTCGGCAGTCCGCAAATACTCAAACCGTGAGTGCAAAACTGTGAATAGACAAGGGCCTACTGTATATACATACAAACAGGGATACCTCGCTGCTTTGTGTTTCAATTCATGCGGCTTCAGTGCATCGCGGTTTTTTGAAAAATTAAAAAATAAGGAAATTAAGGAAGAATAGAGGAAACTTAAGGAAAATGCAGCAAAACAAGACCAATTATGCAACAAAAAAACCCCCAAATAAACAAAAAAGAACCCAAAACCTCCCATCAAAACTACTTACATTTTTATGTGAGGTGTGCATCTGTGTGCACTTGTGCATCTGTACGTGTGTGTATTTATATTTTATTTACATCTTATGCATTATTTTTGAATGGTTAATGTTTAATATAAGCATTTATAGTGTTGAATATGTATTTATATACACATGCATATATGCATAATTTATATTATATACACATATACATGTACGTATACTTCAGTCGGGGGGCGTTTAATCCTATTTTGCGGAATTCGGCGGTCACGGGGGGATCTCGGTCCCAATTCACTGCGGAAAATGAGGGATCCCTGTATATAATTTTTTTCATTCTTAAAGAAACAGGCATTTTTCACCTTTTTAGAAAGAAAACCAATGAAATTAGTGGTTAAACCTGTCCTCTGCTGAAGCTACGGATTGTCTGGACAGTGTTCAGAACATAAACAGACAGCCACCCATGTGTGATGCTAAAAACAGATACATTTGAAGTCTGCTTCATTATACAAAGCTTAAATTTTAAATCTTTGGTCAATAAACCTCACAATTACAGAGCAGGGGCCCCATTACAGAAAAAATCTCCAAACCTTAACTTCGAGCCCAGATAAGTCAACAGTCCCTCTTAACTCAAGGCTTCTGTTTTGTGTAGTAAAGTTTTAAGTGCCATTTGTGGCTGTATCTCCATATTGTAGAGTTTCAGTAAGCTATGCCCAACTTACCTTTTGATGCAGTGACATCTGAGGGATTGTGGGTGTTCAGCTGAGGTCATGAGCACCATAGGTGATGTGTCCCAAATCCATCCCTTTTTTTATAGCATTGTTTCTCTATATTTCGATAATTTTGTTGGGCATTGGCTGACAAACTTGATCCTCTGTCTGACTTTCATGAATTCTGATTTTGGACCAAATCATTTCATCATATGCTTCAAATCACATCTTTTTAAAATGCATTTTCCATATCCGTTTTTACTTTTTCATGGGATTTCTTTTAAAATTTATGTTCCTCATCTCTGTTGCCACATAGACCAAACAAAAGCTTCTGCCATTTATGACATTTACATTAAATTTAGGACAGAATCTGCAGCAGCCTACTTTAGGAGTCCTAACTTGGAAAATACAGGGACTTTCCACGGTTAATTGGGACCGAGACACACGCACACACACACACACACACACACACACACACACACACACACACACACACACACACTAGCGACCGCCGAATTCCGTGAAGTAGGATCAACCCCCCAGCCTGACGTGTACGTACATGCATAGATGTTTATAATAGCAATAAATACATATTCACCACTATCTTCTTCTTTTCCTTTCGACTTTTCCCTTCAGGGGTCGCCACAGAAAATCATCTGCCTCCATCTCACCCTATTCTTTGCATCTTCTTCTCTTATACCAGCTACCTTCATGTCCTCCTTCACCACATCCATGAATCGTCTCTTTGGTCGTCCTCTAGGCCTTCTGCCTGGTAGTTCCAACCTCAGCATCCTACTACCAATATACTCACTATCCCTCCTCTGTACATGTCCAAACCATCTCAATCTAGCCTCTCTGACTTTGTCTCCAAAACGTCTTACATGTGCTGTCCCTCTGATGTGCTCATTCCTGATCATATCCATCCTCGTTATTCCCAAAGAGAACCTCAACATTTTCATCTCTGCCACCTCCAGCTCTGCCTCCTGTCTTTTCCCCAGGGCCACTGTTTCTAAACCATACAACATCGATGGCCTCAACAGAGTCTTGTACACTTTTCCTTTCATTCTTGCCAATACCCTCCTATCACACAGCACACCGGACACTTTTCTCCAACCATTCCAACCTGCCTGCACACGCTTCTTCACATCTTTTCCACACTCTCCACTGCTCTGGATTGTTGACCCTAGGTACTGAAAATCCTCCCTGCACCTTCCTTATCTCTGCTCCCTGTAACCTCACTGTTCCTGTTGGGTCCTTGTCATTCACACACATGTATTTTGACTTACTGAGGCTAACCTTCATTCCCCTCATTTCCAGGGTATACCTCCACCTCTCTAGATTTTCCTGCACTTGTTCTCTGCTCTCACTACAGATCACAATGTCATCTGCAAACATCATAGTCCATGGATATTCTTGTCTAACCTCGTCTGTCAGCCTGTCCATACCATAGCAAACAACAAGGGGCTCAGAGCTGACCCTTGATGCAGTCCCACCACCACCTTGAACTCTTCTGTCACACCGACAGCACACCTCACCACTGTCTTACATCTCTCATACATGTCCTGCACCACTCTAACATACTTCTCTGCCACTCCAGACTTCCTCATACAATACCACAGTTCCTCTCTCGGCACCCTGTCATATGCTTTCTCCAGATCCACAAAGGCACAATGCAGCTCCCTCTGACCTTCTCTGTACTTCTCTATTACCATCCTCAAGGCAAACACTGCATCTGTGGTACTCTTTCTTGGCACCTCTCACTCTCTAAGACCTTGTTGAATGTTCTTGTCAGGAAATCTACTGCTACCTCTCTTAGACACTTTCATACCTCCACCGATATGTCATCAGGGCCAACTGCCTTTCCATTCTTCATCCTCTTCAATGCCCTCCTCACTTCACCCTTACTAATCTTTGCTACTTTTTGGTCCTCAACGGTCACCTCTTCTACTCATTTTTCTCTCTCTCATTTTCCTCATTCATCAGCTCTTCAAAGTACTCCATCTTCCCAGCACATTTCTGTCATCAGTCAATACATTTCCCTCTCTGTCCTTAATCACTCTAACTTGCTGCACGTCCTTCCCATCTCTATTTCTCTGCTGTGCCTACCTGTATAAATCATTTTCTCCCTCTTTACTTTCCAACCGAGCATACAAGTCATCATACGCCCTCTGTTTGGTCTTTGACACTGCTACCTTCGCCTTACGCTGTGTCTCCCTGTACTCTTGTTAACTCTCTTCGGTCCTCTCAATGTCCCACTTCTTTTTAGCTAACCTCTTCCTTTGTACACACCCCTGCACTTCCTCATTCCATCACCAAGTCTCCTTGTCTACTGTCCTTCCAGATGACACACCAGGTACTCGCTTACTTGTCTCCCTGATCACATTAGCTGAAGTTGTCCAGTCATCTGGAAGTACTTCCTGGCCACCCAAAGCCTGTTTCAACTCCTTCTTCAAGACAACATGACACTCTTCCTTTTTCAGCTTCCACTACTTTGTCTTCTGCTCTGCCTTTGCCTTCTTCACCTTCCTCACCATCAGCGTCATCCTGCACACCACCATCCTATGCTGTTTGGCAACACTCTCACCCGCTACTACTTTGCAGTCACTGACTTCTTTCAAATTACATCGCCTGCACAAGATGTAGTCTACTTGTGTGTTCCTACCTCCGCTTTTATAAGTCACCCTATGCTCCTATCTCTTCTGGAAGAAAGTATTCACCACAGCCAATTCCATCCTTTTTGCAAAATCTACCAACATCTGTCCTTCTGCATTCCTGTCCTGGATACCAAACCTGCCCATCACTTCCTCGTCCCCTCTGTTTCCTGCACCAATATGTCCATTGAAGTCTGCACCAGTGACCACGCTTTCACCTCTGGGGGTAATTTGCATCACTTCATCTAACTCACTCCAGAATCTCTCCTTCTCTTCTCGCTCACATCCTGCCCGTGGGGCATAAGCACTAACAACATTGAACATCACGCCTTCAATTTCTAACTTGAGACTCATCACTCTGTCTCACACTCTTTTCACTTCTAGAACATTCCTGACAAACCTCTCCTTCAAGATGACTCCTATTCCATTTCTCTTCCCATCCATACCATGCACTTGCTACCTTTCCACCTGGTCTCCTGAACACACAGTATGTCCACCTTCCTCCTCTGCATCATGTCAGCCAGCTCTCTACCTTTTCCTGCCATAGTTCCAACGTTCAACGTCCCTACTCTCAGTCCTAGACTCATGTCTTTCCTCTTCTCTCTTTGCCTACGGACACGCCTCCCGCCCCGCCTTCTTCGATGTTTTCGACCAACAGTAGTCCAATTTCCACCAGCACCCTGTTGGTTGACAGCACTGATGGCGGTCGTTGTTAACCCGGGCCTCGACCGATCCGGTATGACATTCTTTGTAGTGACTCGCATATTTTATTTGGCATTTGTTTTACGCCGGATGCCCTTCCTGACGCAACCCTCTGCATTTATCTGGGCTTGGGACCGGCGTGAGGGAGAGACACTGGTTTGTGCCCCCCCCTCACGGCTGCATTATGTTCACCACTATAAATGCTTATAATAATAATTAAACATTCAAAAATAATGCATAAGATGTAAATAAAATAAATATAAATACTGTATATATATACACACACACACACACACACACACACACACACACACACAGAAGCATGCACGCACTCAGATGCACACCTCACATAAAAATGTAAGTATTTTTATTGGGGGGTTTTGGATTGTTTTTTTGTTTTTATTTGTTTGGGGTTTTTATGCATAATTGGCCTTGTTTTGCGGCATTTTCCTTAAATTTCCCCCCATTTTCCCTTAATTGTTCCACATTTTTTTAATTCAATGAATATTTAAAAAAAAAACCGCAATGCACTTAAGCTGCATGAATTGAAGCACGAAGTAACTAGAGATCCCTGTATATATAAATAGGAAAATGCAAGTTATGTATATAAATGTATAGCTGTGTATATAAATAGGAACATGCATAATAGTGATAAGATGAAATATATTATTAAGATGAGGATTTTTTTTCCTGAATGTGATTCAGGAAGGAACATAATTTTGTAATGCTATCAATCATCCATATCGGCCTAACCCGAGACAGCAAAAGATAACATTAGGACATTTATGTATTCAGGCCCCAGATCTTCAGTTCTAGCACATTTTGAACTCCCATCACCACTGAAGCTCAGCAGAGCAGGAGCCGTTTCAACATGTTCTTTCCATTCGACTTCAATAACGTTGGAAGAAAAATACATGGGATCACCAAATTTGGTGTGTGGGTCCCCCTCTGGAGGGGATAGGGTAGGAATGTAGATTGGTCACCTTGACTTTGTTACAAGGTCCCTTTTTATATATAGGACTTATCAAGTGGTCCTGCCAGTGGGAGCATCTGGACCCCTGGGGTCTTTTTTTTTTTCTTTTTTTTTCTTTTGACGTTTCAAATCCGAGACCTGATTATTCAGTTGTTGTCTAATGTATCCCACCCAGTTACAGGTACCAGTGAGATATTGCTATTATTCACTCCACCTGGCAGTGATTTTATGTTGTGGTTGTTCGGTGTATTGTATGCTTTTACTCTTCCTTACCTGTATATTGTAATTATTTGTAATTCCACTATACAGTGTCATATAGAAGATGGATTATTTTTTAAATCTGGTTCCTTCCATGGCTTCTATTTTTCTGGAAGCTTTTTCTTGTCCCTGTAGCCATTATAAGATTTAAACCATATTGAAATTTCATTAAAAATGCTTTGTGACTGTAGCTTTGGTTGAGTGTGCTATAGAAATTGATTTAAATTATGTATGTAAATAGCTACTGAACATCTAGTGATGTCGATTTTTAGAAAATCAGAGAGGCATGATTAGTGATAATACAAACAGTAAGGTAATTTTACAACGAAGAGCAGTTCCGGTATGCCAGTTTAGCTCATGGCTTGGTGCACATAACAGATACTTCATGTGTAGCTCTACTACATTTACAAACTATTGGGTCTTTACAAAAAAGTGTATAATTTGTGAACAAAGATCAGATTGGCATTTTGCAATAAAATGTTCTTAGTAGTCACTCAATACCATATTCAGTGTTTTGTCATGCAGAGGCTCCAGCTCAGACAGATGGGACATGACTGTAAGTGACTCAAAATAGGCTGGAAATGGACATGAACTGTTTACAACAAAGTGTGTCCATTTATAAAATTTTACTGTACATCCTAACAGGTTGTTGGATTTTGAAAACTGCAATGCAAACTTTGAAAGCTGTAATGATTTGCTATCTAATCTTTTTTTAATCTTGTTTTAGGAGTAATATACAATGTAAGAAGAGAATGTGAGGGCAGTGGTGGCCTGGTGGTAAAAATGCTGGATCACTGATCCTAAGGTTGGGGGTTCAAGCCCCACTCTCCACAGTTTAGCACTGCCCCCCCCCAGTGCAGCTAATACCCCCATTTCACTGGAGCACGGCATGCGACAATCATAGCGAAAAGGTGTGGAACGCAGTCTACGGAAGAGCTTTGGCATTTTTACACAGAAAATGGGTGAAAACCCTCCAGAAAAGTGGAAATCTCTCTGATCGAGTCTGTGCTGGATGAAAGCCTGCACTTGAGCCCGTGTTTAAGATGCATTGATCTCTGAACCCTGCTTTGTATTTGCTTGATCATTTATTTTAAGGCGGCTTAAACATGACTGTGCGTGCAGTGCGCTCTCTTACTCCGTCCGCGCGCACGTAATCATTGGCATGAGGAGGATGATCATGCACACCCGACCGAAGTCTCAAGCAAACCACAACCAGCAGTGGATCAGTGAATCAGAAGAAGGTGAAATACTCACAGTGTGCCATCGATCGGTCTTCAGGGGCCATGTCTTAAAGTGAGGGGCAAAGCACCCGGCAAGCGCTTGGTCTGATGCTGCTGATGGTGTGTAGAGCATGGACCACTCACGGGATTTTTTTCTGTGAACGTACTTTTTAACATGTTCAAAAGTATGTTCACGGAATATTTTGGCCTGCCGGAAGCATACGGAAGTGGAGAAAGACTTAAGGAATAACTACGGAATCACACGGAATTACACGGAAGATAAGGGACTAATTGCGGGACGTTTGCGGATGACAACATTTTTGCTTCCGTAAGTCTGCCATGTTCCAGTGAAATGGGGGTATAACTGGGTTATCAAAGGCCGGCCATGTTTCTCACTGTCTATGATGTGAGGTTCATGTAATAAACCATTGCTGACTTTCGACAACAGTAGGCTGCAAAGCCGTCAGCATGTTTCCGTCCTGTGATGGCCTGGCGAGCCGTCCAGGGTGTACTCTACCCTCGCCTGGAGTCGGCTGAGAAGGGTGCCAGCCTCCCCGCGACCCTAATTAGGATTAAGCGTTTACAGAAGAGAACGTATAAATTTATTAATGTTGTTTGAAGAACATTTTTCTTGATTATATTTTCTATCCTCTTGAGTCAAGTTAAACTGTCTACCAGTGCAGTAAGATAATCCTTGCAGTGAAACACCTCTGCATTTAGTAGATATTATTTTGTTGTACTGCTTGGTTAACAAGTAGATCTTTTGAAGTGATAACATTCTTGCTTCCATACTTTTGGTCTATAGTTCATGTTAAAGAGGGCTGTGCATTCGTAGTCATGTTGTGATCCTTCTCTCCTGTATCCTTCGGCTTCAGCGCTATTTTCTGGGCTGTGGAGGTTTGTTAACCTGGTTAGCTGACTGAAAGTCATGCTGTCATTATGACCTTCTTTTGAGCTGGAGCTGGCCAAAGTTATGTCACAATGAGTCTCTGGTATGTTTGTGCATCCCTTCTGCTTACATGATCATTTTCTCCTTCTGATTTTGTTTTAGTTTGAATTAGTTCTTCTTACTTTGGCTCACTTACTTTGTATTGCCATCTCACTGTCTCACTCTTTGTTGCCATGTAAGTCATTTTGTCAGTATTCCAGTGGACGGTCAGAACTGTATGTTCATGTATGTGAGGAAGCATGTCCAGCCTATTTATTTTGAAATTTTTGTTGTAGCTCACTTTTCCTTGGCCATCACACCAGGTTGGGTGTTTCTAAGATGTAAAGCCTGCTTCTCAGACTGAGACGTGTGCAGATACACACTTCAGCATGCTCTCCATCTATCCATCCATCCGTCCATGATGCATACATATATACATACACACACACACACACACACACACACTTACTGATCGGCAATAATGTTAACACCATCTGACTGGTCTTCAGCTACCAGTCCCATATACAGTAAGCTCAATGCACTGGGTGTTCTGGCCCCTTTCTAACATAGCCAGCATTAACAGTTTCCGCAGAGTGTGTAGCTCTTCTGTGGGATCAGTCCAGACTTTCTAGCTTTTACGCTCATGTGGATCAGTGTTGTTGCTAACAGTCCCTATGGGCAAGATGAATTACTATTATAGTACATACTATATACCATGCGAACTGTAGAAAACCAAAGCAATCTGATTGATCTGCTGTCTTGCGATTAAAATATTTGTTTGGACAATGCTTGAATCAAAATGACAGACGCTCACAGTTTGTAGTGGTTACATGGAGCAGACAGATTCATAATTACGTGTTTGGAGAAATAAAAACCTCATTTTGGTTTGTTTTTCTTTTGTATCCATGTACTATATGTTAAAACTTTACAGAGTGAGGTTTACGTAACTTTCAATGTATTATACTAATCTCTAAATGAGTAGGATTGAAAGATGGCATTACTTACGTTGCACTTTGCTTGGCTCAAAGAGCTCACCTGACCCATCCCTGTCATGGTTAAAGTAAAATATAAAAATCTACTACAAAGATTAATCAGAAAAATTAAGCTTGCCACAACAAAATCTTGCAAAATATCGTTTTAATTTACATACAGTATATGCTTGTACTCTTGAAAAGATTTAAAGAGATGCTGTTACACAACTTTGCATCCGCTCAATCATGCACACAGACCTTACCGGCATCCGTCATAATTTAAAAATGTAAGTGTAACCATAGTGTCTGTGTGATTTATACTAAAACAGGTATAGTTCAGCAACATACACCTTATATTATAGCAGTGCCTCACAAATAGTGGGGTGTGATGCTGGGAGGAGGAGGGGGGGTGACCCTGGGGAACATGCTTTTTTGCCATACTGTACTAGGATTAAGTGTAATTGCACATCCACTACAGTAGTTGGCAGTGGTGTTCTCATTGTCACGCTATGGTGTAGGGGTTTTTCACACCGAGCAAACGATATGAAATGCAGCATATAGATAATGATAAAAAGTAAATTGGTTCACTTTAAATCTTTTCTGTTACAGATTAAAAAAAAAAAAAAAAAACAATGTTAATGAAGGTTTTCTTTATTGTAAGTTGAACTATATTTCCTTCTTTTTTTAATGTTAAGTTATGCAGATGTGTACTAATAACAATTTTATAGACAAATAATACTATTTATAGTCATGCGTGGCATGGGGGGTGTTTGTGAAATGTTTTTTTTTTTCTTCCTAGAGGAGGTGTCACAGCAAATAATTGAGAAGCAGTGCATTTTATATAGAAGGGTAGATACATTTATCAACCAAAACATTATGACCACTGATACAGGATGCAAGTACATCTGATCTGATCTCACAGAAGTATTGTACCACAAACTGCTGACAATGTTGGTGCTGGTTATAATTAGAAGGGATTCGGAACAACAGCTTGCTTCTGGTTTCTGTGTATGACTTTTCAGTAACTTTACTTTTTACTGCACTGGATGGACCCAGAGAGCTTTTACTTTTAATGTTAACCAGCGTATATTGGAAAAAGCAGTATAAAATATTTACTTGTGCTTTAGGCTCCTCTATAACCTATAAAAATTTAAAGTGTATGTGATTGATTTCTCATGTCATTACAATTTGAATTACTTGTCTTAATCCTTAATCACTGAATGTGCAGAGATCTTCACACTAATGTGTTCACCGGAACCCTTTAAGCCTTCACGTTAAAGATTTGTAGTAGCGATTTGAAATGAAATGGTTAAACACAATACAATAGATTTAAATTTAAAATAAAAATTATATATTGTGGTCTCTCTTCCCTTTCATGCCAGTTTGCAGTAGCTAATACAGTAGGCCCTTGACATTCGCGGGGGTACGGTTCCGGGCCTTCTCGCGAATCGAGATAATCCGCGAGTTCTGTACCCGGAAGTAAAACCCCATGTATGACGTCACATGCGCGAATGAGCAGCCGGCAGTAAAATACTATGTATCTATTACATGCACTAAAATATGCTTCTTAAACACATTCCACACACAGTCTTATTCATTAAAACAGTGTTAATGTAGTAAAATGTAGTCATGATTAAGAAAAACTTTTCAATTTTGTACTGTGATATTGAGTAATAAAATATATAAACATTATACAGCATATACTGTTGTAAAGCACTCGTTTTAAAGTCATTTTCAATTATTATTCCAGTACAGTACCTCAGTTAATTCTGAGAATGTTTGTGCGTGAGATTTTATGTTCTGTAGCATGTTTAACAAACGATACCAAAAGGATAAACTTTATTACGCTTCATGTCCTTTTACATTGAACTTGGAGTGACGTCTTGGAGTGACGTGTCCAAGATGGCGCTGCCTAGAGGGCAACGTAGCCGAGTTCTCAGAGTCAAATTGTTTCTTTGTTTGTTTTAATTTGTTTTATTTGTTTGTTCATGCTTTGCACTATGCTCGTCTATGATCGGTCGACCCCACTACAGCTATGAGCAGCTTCAGCGTCGGACAACTAAGCACGCAACAACTTCTATCTTGAGCTGCTATGCTATGCTATGTTATGCTATCATTAAGCCCAGGCAGAGTTCTCAGATTCTTAGCACTTCCGGCCATACTGCTTTAAAATGTTCAGTCCATGCGAAACAGGATGGATGAGCTTCATGCTCAGATTGCAGCGCAGAGGGATCTACAGGACTGTGTTTCTGTGAAACATGGCTCGAGGAGAGTACACCTGATAAGGCGAGTATACCAGCCGGCTACACGGCCTTCATCCCCTGCAATCCCAAGCGTCGGAGTCGTCGTTCGGTCCCTTCCCGCCTGGGCTTCTTTGTTAGCTGGGATACGGCTCACTGCTTACCATAGCATGTTAGCTCTGCTTAGTTATACACGCCCGAAGATACTCCGATCTTATAGCTGTAGTAGCGTCGACCAGTCGTAGACGAGCATAGTTCAAAACATGAACAAACAAAACAACATATAAAACAAATTAAAATGAACAAAGAAACAATATGACTCTTGAGAACTCCGTGATGTCGCCCTCTGGGCAGCGCCATCTTGGAGACATCACTCCAACTTCAATGTTAAAGGACATGAAGAGTACTGTAATTATGCTTATCCTTTTGGTATCGTTTGTTAAACATGCTACAGAACATAAAATCTCACGCATAAACATGAACTTAGGTACTGTACTTGAAGAATAATTGAAAAAGATTTTAATACAACAGTTCAGAGAAAACTGTCGTTTCTCAGGAGAAAGTCAAATTTCTTCAGAAGAGGCATCCAGCGTTTTCTATGGCTTAGCCAGAAAAGACACATAGTGGTATCATAGAGCTTAACTGGTAATTAAAACACACACAAAAAAATGGCTCTTTGACAACTTCTGCGCGCATGAGAAAAAAGGGGCAGGACATCAGCTCAACCAATCATTAGAAAGGACAGCCATTGGCTGAATTTGAATCACGTGCCAGTTGCTCGGCAGTCAGTGAATACTCAAACCGTGGGTGCAAAACCGTGAATAGTCAAGGGCATACTGTATAAAGGTTTAAAATTAATACTTACCTAATGTTTTTCACTCAGCCCTTTCCATTCCTGAATCCTCCTCTGACCTTGATAATGATTTAAAGCATTTTTCCCTGAATGTAAGCACTCTTTCCCCCCCTCCCCATCCTCTCTTCTCTCCTTTTATTTCGTACCCTCTTCTGAACAGACAAAGTGTCATCCTCCCAGAATGAAGCAGGTACAGGCTCGGCTCCTCCTCGGCCGGGATGTTCTTATCTTTATTTAATCTATGACATTCTTTTGCTTTGGCATGCCTCATACAGTACCTAGAATGCCATTACTGATAGTGTGCATTTAAAATGCATGTGTGTGTGATTTGCACTCGACGTTCGATAGCTAGTTGAGTTTGATAGTTGAGTCAGGTGTGTTGTAGAAGCAAAAATAACCCCCGCCCGCCCACCAGGACTGTTAGACAATGCCAAACATTTAGAATGTATTTTCCAGTAAGTGTTATGCACTAGAACTTTTATGAACTGCCTCAAAAGAGGCCACATGTCACAGTTGCAGCTGAACACTGGGCTTTCACTTCTCACACCAACGACCTTTCACATAAATCCTATTTATCATCCAGCCTTCAGGGGACAGTTCTAGTTACTCTCCTAAGATAACAAAATTTAATAATCTGTTCCCAGAACAGTGCTAGTGACCTAATTTGGACATATTTCTCACTTCTTTTTTTGTTATTTTCAATGTGCATGAGCATGATACAGGTTACACTTGATCTTTTATGAGAAGTGGGAGGAAAAGGACACTTTTAGAATCTTGCAAGACCGGCTTGACATAATTCAGACAATGTATGTATTCCTTTCGGCTTTTTCCCTTTTTCAGGGGTCGCCACAGTGAATGATTCGCACGATTGATTTGGCATAGGTTTTTACATCGGATGCCCTTCCTGACACAACCCTTTTAGCAAGGGGCAGAAACACGCTGGCGGCTTTACAGCTAATCTTGTTGAAAGTCAACAATGATTCTTTTACATGAACCTCTCACCATAGACAGTGAGAGATGACCTGCCTTTGATAACCCAGTTCGCTGCACTGGGCGGGGACAGTGACAACCTTATGGAGAGTGGGACTTGAACTTCCAACCCTGGGATCAGCGATCCAGCGCCCTATACCACCAGGCCACCACTGCCCCTGAGATAATTTGGACGTGTTCTAAAATATTAATTGGCAGTGTCTTTTTATTTTGCTGCTCCTGGCTGATACCTTATACAGTATAATAAAAAAACTCATTAACATTTATACATTGAAGGCAAGGTGGATGTCACTGAAAAGTGTCTGAGACAGAATGTTTACTGGACCTGCTGTTCATAACTGCTTTAGTGTATATCACATAGAGAATAAGCATGAACAATCAAATAAACTTTTTATGGTATATATCTTACATTTTTAAATCATGACGGACACAGTTGAGCTCCAAGTGCTTTTGCGAGCAGGTATACGGCTGTGTAAATGTGTCTTGTTTTAGAGTTTTGGTATGTATTATGTGGAAAGACATAGAAAAGCAAACTAAAATTCGATGGTTCGAGTTTGTATATATATATGTATTTTTTTCTATGATGGAGGCAGATCAAGTGAGCTGGTCGAACTGACTATGTCTGTTTAGCTTCCTCATTCAAATTGTTGCACCTACTACATGGAAAGTAAATGAAAATGTGCTGCGTAAAAGTGTTCTAATATACACTGCACAGAAACACAGGAAGCAGCACTGGGGTGTAGTGGCTAGCCTCCCCACAACCCTAGTACGATTAAAGGGTACCTGTGGTGAATTAGTGTGACTTGCTCTTTAAAACGGTCACGCAAGACATCAGCACATCCTTCCGGCAACACCAGCCTTTGCCCCATGTGAAAGTATGTTCAAGTGCTGCGTTACTGGCCATGCTCAGAGACATGCCTTCTTCATTGGCTATTACAGCCTGGTAGTGACACAAGCCCGCTGGATTGACTGGGATGCATCACTGACCGTGGGCAATATAATTGATTATCAACCCATGCAGAGATGCACGAATAAGAAGAGCAGAAATCACAGAAAACATTTGTTTTTGTTCCTAAACCAGTTGATGACAGGAAAGCCGAATTAGCCAAATGTTAGCAGCATAAGTCATTTCAAATTTGCCGTCATGCACATCTCTGGCAGTGTTCTCATCCTCATGAAGAAGAACGTGACACCTTACTGTCTCCAAGACTCCTCCCTCTCTGGGTGAAATGGTTAATAATGAACAACATCTCCAAATTGTTAGCTATATAACTTCTTGAATACAGTTTTTTTTTAATCACTTAAAATATTGCTGTCCGAATAGATCTTCTTGTTTACTTTGTGCTGGACAGCCCCACCCAAACACATTCACACCACTTCTGGGAGAAAAATGACTGCTAAGCAATGGTTCAGAACCAATAGTTCTTTTATATGAACCTCTCCCCATAGGCAGTGAGAGACATGGTCGGCCTTTGATAACCCAGTTAATGCACTGGGAGGGGACAGTGACAACCTTGTGAAGAGTGGGACTTGAACTTCCCATGCACAGGAAATATTTTGCAAGGATAACTAATACCAGTAACCTTAAAGTGATTCTGTGAGTGAGTGAATGAGAGAAATACAAGAAAACAGGCTAGATTACATTTCTATGTTTTTTTTTAATGCATGATCATGATGATGCCCCAAGTGATTGTGTTAAATTGTAAGTGTCCATCATTTCGATTCCAGCATTATTCCCTAGGAATAATGTTCTGCAATCCAAAAAGAGTCAGATTGCACCATTCCCATGTAATTAATATATAATAAAATGTAAAAAAAAAATTTATGCTGAAGTCTGGGTTTTAAACATGTGATGGTAAATCCTCTTAGGACCAGTTCTCTTGCCAATGTCTTACCCCTCCCCTCCCCCTCCCCCCCTTTTTTTAAAATATGCTTACTCTGGACAAACAGACCAACACTTCAGAGTGCTGTTGGTGAACATAACTAATGTAAAATAAATAAAAATTGCCTGCTTTTGTGATTAATCATTCATGGAATGTCTTGCATTATCAGCAACAACCCATTAAATGCTCTTGGCATCTCTCATCTCTTTGGCTACCCAAGACAGGTTTGATGTAGCTGATAATTCTGGCACCGGGCTTTACAGAGGCCATTCAGCATATATGTTCTAAGTAGGCTCAGATGAAGCTGGAATGAAATTTGGCATTAGACTAAGCGTAATAAGTTCATCTTTATGTAAGTTTTCTTTAATTCTCATTCGAGATGAGTTCAGGTATTTATTAGAAAGTTCATAAGATTTATGAGAGATCAGGTAGTATGTGTGAATATATGAGTGCTGTCGGTAATATCAGAATCATTATAGCATCATATAGAGTCTCAGATTAAAACCTAAACAGATGTGTTAACATCTGATTTCTGAGCTCAGCCGTTGCACAAGGTGCAGCAATTTTCATAAAAAGTGACACCTTGTCATATATTCGCTCGACAGCTTTGAAATTAGCTCTAAGGTGGATTTGCCAACTTGACACGACAAATCTGTACAGCCATCTCCTGCATCTGATACTGAGATGTTCAATACATTACAGTATTTAAACATTCACTGTCAATGATGGGGAAGCTTAAAGAGATGATATCAGTTTGGATTGATGCCTGTGAACATCAGAGGTTTATTTGGTCAGCATACCACTGCTTTTTTTAATGTATAAAAATGCAATCAGTTTTGAGACTTTGATTTGATTCATGATGACTTATATTGATGTCTTAAATACCTGCTTTCTCATAAGGAACTGCAGTGTCGGCATTCATTCCAACCCTACATACATTCCACCTGATTCTGCTAATGATCACTCAGGCATGGAAGATAATTAGGTGGAGTGGTATACCGTTGGAACAAATAAATATTATATCTCTTGATGTAGCTGGTTGAGCATGTGGGCCATAAATACACAAGCATTTGCTTTACTGTTTCATTCTTCACTTTCATGTTCTTTATAATTCTCAACACTGGTGAGGGGTTTTTGTTTGTTTGTTTGTTTGTTTGTTTTTTCATTTTTATTTTAGTTTTTTTCAGTGCTTTGGCCTGCTCAGCATACATGACTTCATACACTGTACTTGCTGCTGCTCTTTGTTCATCACTGGTGCACTGCGTATGCTACCACATGGTCTCAAAGATAGTGATGCATGGATGCATGAATAATTGGTGATATTGGGGATATCTGTGTAACTGCCAGTGTATGTGTTTAGGGCTCTGATTCTGGACTAATTCCTGGGCTCCTTAGTTCTCTTAATACCGATGATGTATGTGAAAGACTGCGCCAAATCGAGGGCCTGGACTCTAGCATGATGGAGCAATACGTCATCACTATCAAAAAGGTATGATTTAATGGCATTTATATTTATGGCAATTGGCCTATAGATTTGTCCTGAGAGACTGATGGCCACAACTTTCACCTATCAACCTGCTATATGAGACCAATGTTTAACCCAGAGGATTTGGTTGCAGTATAGGTCAGGTCTGTAAGTCATGTGGTCATATACAAATAACTACAGGGCTCGCTCACTACTTTGCTCTTCAATTCATGTGGCTTCAGTGCATCATGGGTTTTTTTTTGTAAAATATTCATCGAATTTAAAAAAATAAGGAAATTAAGGAAGAATAGGGGGAAAAAGTTAAGGAACATGCCACAAAAACAAGGTGAATTATGCAAAAAAAAAAAAAAAAAAAAAAAACCTTAAACCTCCCATCAAACTTACATTTTTGTGAGGTGCGCATCTGCTTGCGTGTGCATGTGCATCTGTATGTATGCGTATTTATATTTTATTTACATCTTGTGCATTATTTTAAATGTTTAATTGTTATTATAAGCATTTATAACATTGAATATGTATTTATTTATATTATATACACATATACGTGTACATATACGTCAGTCGGGGTGGGGGGGTGATCCTACTTCGCGGAATTCGGTGGTCGTGGGGGGATCTCGGTCCCAAATAACTGCGAAAATGAGGGATCCCTGTACTCATATTGTATAGATCGTTGACTCTCGGTTGATGATGACAGCCATATGGACAGTACGTAATGTATGTATATTCACCCAAATGTCATATGGAAGTCCTGTACGATGTCTGATGATCAGGTGGCCCATAAAGTTTATGAAATTTGTAGGTCTGTTATCATACAGCCATAGTACATCATAGGACTTTGATCTAGGAAATGGACCTGATTTTGAGAGTCACGACAGGACTTAAAACCAAAAAAAAAAGTTGAACCGTATAAAATGCCACAACCAGAGTCTACGATGGCATTTCTATTGCACAGCAGGTGTGTTTCTTACGACACACACAACTAGCCAAGGAATTTGTTCATATTCCTTTGTGGACCGGTTTTACACCTGTTGTGCAATGTGTGTGAGAGGATTTTATGAAACATGTGATCAGGTAAGTAATAATGGAGTTATTCATTCTGTGTAAAGAGATTCAACTTTCTCAAATACAGCAAAAAAAAAATGGAAAAAGCCTTCTCAGTGTCCTCAGCATTTATGTAGAAGCTGTGCATCAGGAAACTCCCACATACGATTGTGTAACAGTTCAGATGATTGGAACGTGGGCCACTTCTGTAAAATGTCACTCTGAATATGTGTCAGGGTTGTTTAATTGACAAATTTCTCACATTTGCTTTGAAAACTGACCACTTTTTTTATTCATGGGGCCCAATAATAAAAATCAGAGTACTTTCACACACCCCTGTTACATCATCCACTTTTTGCACTTATTAATTCAAAACAAGAGTGACTATGGCAAGGCTGGTGAGCTTATGATTGTCTCCGGTTTACTATGTAAGTGATATCAGGAGTCAGAGTTCTTATTAACACCATCTTTGTTAAGTTCAGGCCTAGTCTAAGACCAGGACCAGGCCAAATCCATAGAGGTTTGAATCCAATTCAAGACCAAGTTCAAACAGGTTTGGGTTTAGATTGTTGGTCTAAATTTGTTTTGTTTATATATTCAGATTGTGGCCACTTTCATTCATCCAATCATTTTATGAACTGCTTAATCCTAATTAGGCTCACAGGGAGGTGGGTGCTCATCTCAGGTGACTCTGGGACAGCAGTGACAACTATTGGCAGGTGGGCTTGAACCCCCAACCTTGGGATTGGTAATCCAGCACCTTACCACCGGGCCGCCACTGTACTCACTTTGATTTTTGCAAAAAACTAAACTAGATCTAAGCCGCAATTACATTTTGCTTCTGACTGCAATCAGAGTTATGCAGATACAGCTCAGTCTAAATAGTCCAAGTACTCATAAGATTTCAAAGTGTCTTGAGTCACTCGCAACGCAGCAATGACGTAAAATGCAGCGTGAAATAAGAAATAAATTGAAAGCATTAAACTTCAGGTAGATCGTATTCCAATCAGATTGGGAAAATAATCTGTTTTGGGCTGCAGTGTGAACACAGACCAAGTCAAGCCAAATTCCAAATGAGTTTTGGCAGGGATGTGATTGGTTGTCAGATGTCCAATGTCTGTCTGTCTTCCTTTCGGCTTTTTCCCTTTTTACTCAGGAGTCGCCACAGCGAATCATCTGATTTGCACGTTTGATTTTGCAGAGGTTTTTACGTCCGATGCCCTTCCTGTCACAACCCTTTTTAGCAAGGGACAGAAGCACGCTGACGGCTTTGCAGCTACTCTTTACGAAAGTCAGCAATGGTTCTTTTACATGTCTCTCACCATAGACAGTGAGAGACACTGTCAGATGTCCAATGTCTATGCTTATTCTAGATGGGTTTTTATTACCACTGCATATATTCTGAACAAACTTGTTCAATCAATTAATTTCTTTTCAAGAAGGTGCTACTTGAGATGCTAAAATACAAAATATCCATTTATATAAACAGATGCTTTTAGCCAGACCCGCTACAATATTTAACGAGATCAATGGCCCAAACCGAGATGCTGGGAAACATCTTATTCAAGATCACACTCGAGTACTTTTAGAGCCCTGACAGAAATTGTCTTGTTTCATCGATGTTCCATACTACTGGATGCAACTCAAAATAATTATAAAGGCTGATTTTATTTATTAATATAAATCACTATTTAATAACTGAAGTAACACTTCAGGCTCTGCTGTTATCCACTGTCATCCACTTCAGGAAGAATTATTCCACTTCACATTGAGATGTGTAGCACCAGCTCGGTGTGGATTATTTTCCTATGACAGCACAGTCCGTCATGTGTTATTCCTTTAATTATTCAGTCATGAGCAGCTATATAAATTACGCCAGGGATTTTCTTTTTCTTGTTTGTTTTTCGGCGATCATCGTCTGAGGGCTGGCACTGACATGACTAATGCCTTCAGACCTTCATTATCCAACCTCGCAGCTGTGCAGCAATAGTTACTGAAAGATCTCTATTGTAGTACAGACGTGAACTCTGATGCACTAGCATGCACTAAACACAAGCTTTTCCCAAAGACTAAATAGTTAAAACAGCACTGAAGGGCCTCGTGATCAAATAAAGGCTAAGATCTGAATGCTTGCATTTCCAGGCGAATGTGAACGGCCGTGTGCTGGGGCAGTGTCACCTGGACGAGCTCAAGAAGGAAATGAACATGAACTTTGGGGATTGGCATCTCTTCAAAACAATGGTAAGGCATTAACAGGCCTGGTTTGGACTCCCTTGGATGATTGAAAAGCAAAGTTACTCTGATTCCTCATTTTACCTCTTCCGCCTTTTCACGCTCTCACTGCATGATGTGGGCTTTTTAAACAATCCGTCTTTCGATAAAACATCCGGCACAGGGTTGCAATCAGGAAAACATGTAGCGTGTGTTGATCAGATCTCCATTTGTGCTACCACAAACGAATGTTGTGTTGCCAACAAGCAGGCAGCCATCTGGTCCAAGATGGCAGCTCTCAGAATGAACGAAGGTTATTGTCAGTGGGAGCTCAGCATCCACTCAAAGATCTGAATAGCTTGACTTTTACTAAAAAAGCAGCATTTATTAAGTTCAAAATCAGGCCTGCTGGAATGGGAAGCACACAGGACAGCTACGGAAGCCTTGCATTTTCCAGACAGATACCATGTACAGTCACACTGTATGAAATATTCACGACCCATTAATCGAAACATCTTCATAAATAACCTTCCCTTCATCTTGCTCTAACAATATAATCTTTATACATTCATCATTCATCTATTTGCCGAACTGCTTTATCCTTTATTACACCCTGAATTTAGTACACCCTGCACAGCTCAGTCCATCACAGGGCTAACACACGCACACACAGACACACAGCTATTCACACCCCCACCAAGCGGCAGTTTGGAACATCCAGTTAGCCTCATATGCATGTCTTTGTACAGCCAGAAGAAACTGGAGCTCCTGTAGGAAATCCACACAAGCACGGGGAGAACGTAGGAGTATGCAATATCAGTAATCACTGGACATAAGGCCGTTCATATAAAAATATAATAAAAAAAATAATGTTACTTTTTTACTGCATCGTTTTGAATATGACGTCTACAGACGCTCCCGGACTTACGTTTTTAATTGGTTCCGGACGGCCGAACGTAAGTTCAAAGTGAACGTAAGTTGTTACAGTGACGTAGGACGTGTGACGTATGACGCTCATACATCTATACACCCTATAAATACCATTACCGTATCTCATAAAACACCCCTAAATCAATTATTATAAACATCACATTGTAAAATAATATCAAATACAGTCGGCCCCCAATTTACGAAATTAATCCGTTCCAGAGCCCTCTTTGTATTGCGGGGATTTCGTAAGTAGGGGTCACATTTTACATGTTAAACGCCTAATTCGTTCCAAGGCTTCAGTCTTTGGACTGGATAAACCCCATAAACCCTTTAAAAATGATAAAAGTACACCATATGTGTTAAAAGTAAAAGAAAATTATTTATTGAACCATTTAAACATTTTATTAACATATTAAACCATTTTATTAACATATTTATTCATTAAACCTTTATTAAACATTTTTTATTAACACACGCACACCTGTCTCTCTCTCTCTCTCTCTCTCTCTCTCTCTCTCTCTCTCTCTCTCTCTCTCTCTCTCTCTCTCTCTCTCTCTCTCTCTCTCTCGCGCGCGCGCTGCGGGCCGCACCCACAAGACGTGGAATTCAAAGCGCATTCCCTGCTTGACAAACTCAACTTTAATTTGATTCCTTGAGGGATCGGAATTCCAGATAAGCTCAAATGCTCCCACATTTATTAAAAATTTACTGAATTAAAACAACTTAAGAAACTAAAGCGTTATTACTTCTCTCTCTCTCTCTCTCTCTCTGTCTCTCTCTCTCGTGCTGCGGGCCATGCCCACAAGACGTGAATTCAAAGCGCATTCCATGCTTGACCATTTACTGAATTAAAACAACTTAAAAAACTAAAGTGTTATTCCTTCTCTCTCTCTCTCTCTCTCTCTCTCTCTCTTTCTCTCTCTTTCTCTCTCTCTCTCTCACCCTCACCGTGCGCTGCAGGCCACGGCCACAAGATGTGAATTCAAAGCGCATTCCCTGCTTGACAAACTCAACTTTAATTTGATTCCTTGAGGGATCGGAATTCCAGATGAGCTCAAATGTGCCCACATTTATAAAACATTTACTGACTTAAAACAGCGTAAAAAACTAAACTAAAGAGTGAAGCATCCTTCTGTCTATCTGGGAGGCCAGCGGGGTGGGATGTTGAGAGACAGCCAATGAGAGAGAAACTTGCGCGTCGTGTGAAAGTTTGATTGGTGTGTTTGAATTTTGAATTTCTTTTCGTAAGAGGAGGTTGTGTCGTATCTCGGGGACGGAAACACAGGAAAATGTTTTTCGTAACTCAAGGATTTTGTACACGGCGTCTTCGTAAGTTGGGGGCCGACTATATATCAAATAATATCAATTAATTTCAAATAAATTATATTCAAGCAAAATAATTTCAAATTGATAAATTTTAACCACATTCACTCATCAAATATCAAATACAGTATCAAATATAACCTTTAACATTCTCTATGATGTGTTCTTTCTGCTTGTAAATGGTTCTGATGGTCGATGGATGGTCACATGACATGAAGCTGAGCCGACTCACTTTACATGAAGCTTAAAACAGCCAATCAATGCTTACAATATGTGAGGCGCTCAATACCGAAAGTAGTGCACTTGCTGACAGTAGTTTCCTTTCTTGAAACAAAGCGCGGGTTATACGGACTTCCGGTCTTTTAAGTGCGCAAGGGCGCTGTTGAACTCGTTTAGTACTCAGCCTGCACTGATGTGAATCACTGATGTGAATCAGCAGAGCAGAGAGTTATCTTTCTTGGGTTTTCATTCATTTTACAACTCTCTTTGCTTAACTGAGTATGCATGGTATATTGTGCCAATCTGAGCAGCAGATAGCTAATTCATCTATGTGTGTGTGTGTGTGTGTGTGTGTGTGTGTGTGTGTATGTATATATATATATATATATATATATATAAAACTGAACTGGGAAGAAGGGGCACGTTTGTAAACAATGGACGCAACATCAGCGTACTACGTAGGTACGTCTAAACTCAAAATTGGCCTTTTTTTTTTTTTAAACGTAAAAGCGAAAAAATATAAAACAGATGAACGTAAGTCAGGGAGCGTCTGTATTTTAACGCTTCGCAAAATAATTTCATCTATATAACTGTTGGCATGGACAAACAAGGGCTACAAAAAATGGGCAGTATTGTATTGTAGTGTTTAGCACATCCGCCTCTGAATTCCTCTGTTCGAGTCTCTGTCTCAGGCGTTTCTGTGGCGTTTGCATTTTTTCTTGTGCTTGTTTGGGGTTCCTCTAAGTATTTCGATTTTCTTCGACAGGTCATAGGCATGCACAGTTGGCTAATTGACTGTTCAAAATTACCCCTTGGTGTGGATGTGCATCCATCAGAAACAGAAAACTTTATTGACCTCAGATGAAATTGTGTGCATATAGTTGTTCCATACAAAGTAAGAAGAAGATAAAGATAAAGTCTCATAAAGAAAAATTGCAAATATCTACATCTCATTCTAGCTATCCCTCTCTCTCTCTCTCTCTCTCTCTCTCTCTCTCTATATATATATATATATATATATATATATATATATATATATATATATATATATATATAAACACACACACACACATATACAAATATATATGCAGTATAAGGTTTATATTTTATTATCAATAAATATCACAGTAAAAAATTACGTTTTTCTTAATCATTACTATATTTTACGACATTAATACTATACTAATGAGTAAGATTGTCTATAGCATGTGTTTCAGAAGCATATTTTAGCGCATGTAATAGATACATGGTATTTTACTTCTGGTTGATCATTCGCACATGTAATATGATACATGGGATTTTACTTCCAGGTACAGAACTCGCGGATTATCTTTATTTGCGGGAGGAGCCGAAACCAAACCCCCGTGAGTAATGAGGGCCTACTGTATGGCCAATGATCCTCGGGCACCCAAGACACTCATGACGGTTCAGTGGTTGTCTTTCTTTGGATCACCATTCATTCATTTTCTGTTTTCTGTAACTACTTAATCCTAATTAGGGTTCTGGGAAGGCTGGCACCCATGCCAGCCGACTCCGGGCGAGGGCAGAGTACATCCTGGACAGCTCGCCACACCATCTCAGGGCGGAAACATGCTGATTGCTATGGAGTTACTCTCGTCAAAAGTCAGCAATGGTTCTGTTACATGAACCTCTCACCATTAGACAGTGAGAGACATGGCCGGACTTTGGTAACCCAATTAGCTGTACTGGGGTGACAACTGCTGACAGTGGGGCTTGAACCCCCAACCTTAGGATCAGTAATCCGGCACCTGCTGGATCAGCATTGATAGTTTGAGTACTTTGAGGTACTCACCACTACACACCAGACACCCTACAAGATCTACTGTTTTAGACATGAATCGACCTAGTCATTTATGTGGCCCCACTCAATTCCTTACCATGTGTTTACATTGAGGAATGAAAAAGTATTAAATGAAGGCAGGCTGTATCTAGGAGATGAAACTTGAAGGATTCGTTTTTTTCCAAGCTCATCAAGATCCCCTATTGTGGTGCATCAAGGTCTTTCACACTCTACTACAATTCCCATGTTCTGTCACGAACACATCATAATAATCTCAGCAAAATTTGGAAGAGTCATGATCAGTGTAATCATCATGAATCCACCCACCAAGTTCCCTCAGGATCATGATGATTTGATCCCACGACAACCCCCACCCACCCACCTACCCACCAATGCTCATCATGATTCTCTCAAACGATATCATGGCCCCAGTGCAAATCCACTGTTACACTGAAACTGTTACTACTGGCTATGATGAAAAGGTGCCGGAACACACAATACTTTGCAGATTGCAGCATATGGATATATCTGGGTGCAGGCCAGTCAGGTAGTGTTAATATTATGGCTGATCGTTGTATGCATATACAAGCATGTTTTAAAATAAAGTATTGTGTGACATAAAAAAATGGATATTGCTTAGTAGCTTTTGTTTGTTCTTAGATTTTTACGAGTCCTCAGGATAGAGAAGTTTGCACTTTCTTGGTGGCATATTGTAATTATTTTAAACTTGTTAACAGAAATACAAAAATGAGGCTGATGGGGAAGCAACTGGTTATAGCTTTATAGGTGTTATAATGTAAGTGATAACAGGAATTAGCTTGTTTTGCTGATGTTACATGTTATACATGACCGTAAACAGATAAAAATGTCTTTTTTTTTTTTGTCTCACCACCCCAGAGTTTATCATATTTCTATAACACCATATACACACCATCATGTCTTCATATTCCAGTCTGTCCAAATCTATTAGAACTTGTTTTACAACATAACGCTTATAACTGCAACCTCTTAAAACAGCCTAATGGTGTGTACAGTATTTATTTTTAAACTGAGGTCCAGGTGAATGAGTGTCTTAAGTGTTTCTGTGGCCCTGTTCCCCAGGTGTTGGAGCAACGACAAGTGGAAAGCCAGCTGCAGCAGGAAGGATGCATAAGGGTTGGCGAGCAGGGCAGAAGTGCAGTGGTTCAGCCCGAACCTACTGTCTGTTCCACACCAGCCCCCCAGAGCAGTCTGCAGTACAGCCTAAACCTCAGCTTCGAGGAGCTCAGCACTGCCGGACTGGAGGAGCCCGCGAGACCCCCCATCAACCACTGGATGGTGGGTGCAAAGTTACCGCCTGTATTCTGATCACCTCAAGAATCATATGGTATCCATACATTAATTTAATCCTTACTCTGCATGCATACTGACAGGAAGCACATCACCCATATTGTCTTTTATTTCCTGTGTGCATGTACTGACAGTTAATGTTGCTTGTAGATGTGCACTGTTCAGATTTTTGTTTGTTTGTTTAATGAGATTTAAAAAGTAAATGTACTGCTTATAACCATATATATACATATACAGTATATATATATATATATATATATACACACACACCCAGGGATCCCTCACTTTCCAAGATTAATTGGGACCAAGGTCCCCCCCCTCGACCTCAGAATTCAGCGAAGTAGGATCAATAGGATCAACCTCCCCAACCCCACTGACTGACGTATATGTACATGTATATGTGTATATAATAGAAATAAATACATATTCAATACTATAAATGCTTATAATTACAATTAAGCATTCAAAAATAATGCATAAGATGTAAATAAAATACAAATACGCACACATACAGACGCTCACTCAGATGCGCACCTCACAAAAATGTAAGTAGTTTTGATGGGAAGTTTTGAGTTGTTTTTTTTTTGTGTTGGTTTAGGTCTTTTATTTATTTATTTTTTTTGCATAATTGTCCTTGTTTTGCAGCATTTTCCTTAACTTTTTCCCCTATTCTTCCTTAATTTCCTTATTTTTTAATTCGATGAATATTAAAAAAAACGCGATGCACTGAAGCCACATGAATTGAAGCACGAAGTAGTGAGGGATCCCTGTATATATATATATATATATATATATATATATATATATATATATATATATATATATATAAAATATATAAAATATATATACATTTTTTGCTTAAAATGTAAACAAGTTTAATGTACATGTCACATGCCAGGCTGGCAAAGCACGCTGACTGTATTAGTGACATATACTCGCCAGAGGTGTCAGTGTCTCTTCTACTTCCATGAAAATTTTTATCACCAGCCTTCTCAGATGTTCTTCAGAATGTCTCTTATTCAGGTTTATAGAGAAGGTTGTGTATTGTATGACAGGACAAGAGGTTTTTCTTCCATTTTTGTCTCAACCGGTAAGTCAGAACTAATCGCTGAAAGAAACTAAAGCTGTGAATGGGGAATTGAGCAAAAAAAAAAAAATGTTGGCCCATATGCTCCATAAGATTAGTCTGAGGAGGGATTTAAGCCAGTGTCGCCTTAACACAAGAACTTAATTACACTCAATTCCGAAGCTGCTTTTTGTGCTATCGCTCAAGTCGATGAACGCTCGCCTGTCTCTGTTTCTCCCTGTGTGAATACAGGGTCAGGAAGTATTAACATTAAATGTGTTGTACAGTGTCACTGATTAAACAGTTATTAAAACCAAGGGAATTTAAGCCACTCCTTGTCTCCTTGCTATATTTATTAACACATGCATGTGTGTGTGTGTGTTCTTAAATGGATTCCGTGGTAGGGCAATAATAATAAAAAAAATACCCAACGAATGGTCTGCCGTAAACAACGTCCTCAAGAAAGAGGCCAGAAAAGATGGCTTATGTAGGCTACAAGATTCTGAAGTGCCAGTTTGTGGTACAGTCAGTCTGCTGACTTCTTGAGAACAGAGGTGCGAGCGCTGTCAGTCACACACTCTTGGTTTAACGAGGCCACGCAGGATTGTTTGGCTCCATCTTCTAGATTGCTGTACCTTATCCCTCCAAACAAGATCTGACTATCCACCTGCCACCAGGTTTATATATAGGTAAGTATTTCGATAGACGCTGTATGAATGCATGTCTATAATCCTAAACACATGCTCATAGTCAGAATCTATTAATATATATAGCATGGAGTCACAGTCTATGCTATGCTCTATAGTTATAAATACACAAACGCACTCCCTTCCCGATGCTGTGCATACACACTTTCAGAGAAACACACATTTTCACCACAGCAGCTTTCTTGTCTAATAAAGAACCTGAAGCTAGCTTCTGCTTTTTAGTAGTCTATATCAGTAGAGTGGAAATAGCCTGTGGTTTACTGGGTGACAAACGGAGTGTTTTTTGACCTGAATGAGCAGAGGAAGTGAAGAGCTGGACTGCCTCACAACATGCATGCCTAAAAACACATTTAATATAACCCTGCATGCACGGGGCCATTCGTGACACTTTTTCTGCTCATGCACAAAGCTGTCATTCTACATTTACCAAGAAAATTTCTCCGCACTCTAGAGATTTGTTGATTATATTGCCTTGCCTCTTGAACTTCTCCACATTTTGTATTGTCACAAAATGAAAATGGATTTCATTGCTGACATGTCGAGCAGCATCTTTGTACTGTGTTTAGTTGTCGCCTCACAGCGAGCAGGTTCTGTGTTGGAAACGCCAGTTGATCAGGGCCTGCGTGTGTGTCGAGGCTGTGTGTTCTCCTCATGCCTGCCTGCTTTGCTTAGTGGCTTTTTGGTTTCCTCCTCCGAACCAAAAATATGCAGATTACATTAGATTATCGTTACGTGGAAATCTTGCTGTTTGTTTATCTCTTATGGCTCCATGAGCAGCAAGTGAGCTGTCCAGTTTGTACCCCAACTCTCTCACGATGGCTCCTCCAGTTGAAGACTTTCATAACCCGCAATGGATAAGTGGCATAAAAAAACAATACGAAAATAAAAGGAATATCACATAATGTTGTACTGGGGGAAATAAATAGAATTTAAATCATTATTTGCAAATAAAAATTTTAATTGTATTTGCAATTATTACAAGTACAGTGGTACCTCACCTTATGAAATTAATCTGTTCCAGAGCCTTTTTCGTAACCTGGCTTTTTCGTAAGTAGAACCATGGCCATGTCTTCATAGCAGAGTTATAATCTTACAAATGTTTATGCAAGGTTAAAAACCTAAGCCAAAAAATAAAGTTGCAATGACCACACTAAAAAAAGTCATGAAACAAGCTGCTGCTCAAGGGAACGGTGTCATCCCTCCTAGCCAATGGGAGGCCAGCAGGGCGGAATGTTGGGAGATAGCCAATGGGAGAGCAGCTCGTACATTGTTTGAATGATTGAACGGCGCATTTTAATGTTTGAATGGCACGTTTGGCGTGTTTCATAAGGAGAACTTGTTTCGTATAACGAGACAAAAAATTTTGGAATATGTTTTTTGTAACCTGGATTTTTCATTTGCTGGGATTATCGTAAGGTGAGGTACCACTGTATTCAACATGTTAAACTATTTAATATCGGTGCAACCAATTACCATCAGAATCACATAACGTGCACTTCACAGCATGAAGGTTGTGGGTCCGAGTATCCAGCTTGAAAATTCCTGTGTGTTCTCTGCATGGTCTTCCTGTGCTTTCGTGAGTTTCCTCTGGGTATGCTGGTTTCTACCCAGAGTCCAAGCACATGCACATTAAGCATTAAGCTTAGGCTGTTCCAAATTACGTGTGTGTGTGTGTGTGTGTGTGTGTGTGTGTGTGTGTGTGTGGGCGGGCCCATATGAGGCTCTGGCGAGCTGTTCAGGGAGTACCCTGCCTTGATAAATAGACTCCACCCTCCCCATGACCCTAATAGGATTCAACAGTTCTGTAAATGACTGAGTGATGAGTATATCTAAGCATCTCGAAGGCCGCAACAATATCAAACCATGTCCAGGACAATGTTCTGGAAAAGGATTAATCAGGTTTTTCTGTTTTTTTTTTTTTTTTTTTTTTTTTTTTTTTAATAAATCATCCCTAGCTTTGAGCATCAGCACTGAGCACCATTAAATATATTTTAAAAAACCGAAAGCTTTTTGTAGTCTGTTCACCAGAAGTCCATCATCATTCTTCACTGTGAAGAGGGTGTTCTTAGAATGAGTCCATTTTATTATTATTGTTATTATTATTATTATTGTATATAATCTCATATGACTTGCTAATGGATTTGTGTAGTATCAGGGCTGCTGTGCTGTGAGCTACTCCTCCTATATGGAGTTGTGGATCTCCAGCTCCTTCACCTTGTTTCCTTTGGCCTCTTGGTTACAGTAATGATTAAGTGAGATACGTAACGGTAAACTGAGGAGGAAAAAACTCTACGATAGTGCAGTGATGGCCTGGTGGTATAGGAGCTGGATCACTGATCCTAAGGTTGGGGGTTCAAGCCCCATTCTCCATGGGTTGTCACTGTCTCCCCAGTGCAGTTAACTGGGTTATTGTACATGGTCGGCCATGTCTCTCACTGTCTATGGTGAGAGGTTCGTTTAAAAGAACCATTGCTGACTTTCAACAAGAGTAGCTGCATAGCCGTCAGCGTGTTTCTAACCCTAATACTCTGCCAACGCCCTGAGCCAGCTGAGATGGGCACCAGCCTCCCTGTGACCCTAATTAGGATTATGTGGTTCAGAAAATGAATGAATGAACAGAAATCCATAATAACCCGAATAAATAAATGTGCAATTCACTTAACTAATTTCATTTCACTCTTTCAATGCACAAGTTCTGCAGAACTATCTGACTGAGATGAGATCTGTGCATCGTCCCTTTCAATTCATTCCTCATCCTTTTAATAAATTTTACATCTGTGATCTTCATAGCAATGCTCCAGAATATTGATCTTCTTTCGAAGCGATATCTTGGTTGATTTGGACTCGTGCTTTTAAGCATGTGGAAAATTCCAGATTTCTAATAGTGCCTTGCAGAAGTAGTTTAGTATTAAAATAGATTGATCTTCAAGCAGAAGTCAGAACTTATTATTCTAAAGTAAAACCTGTCTGTGCAAAATCTTACCGAAAGCTGTAATTTTAAAGATTTCGCTGGATATTTAGAAACTGAATCTCAGAATAATGACCTCATCAAATAAAAGGTCTAAACCGTTTCACACCCCAATACAAATCTGTCAATAAGTTGCGTGACTATCAAATTCGTGTACTTATACATGATAATGATGATGTCATCATTCTGATACTCAGTTTTCCATTACCTGCCCATCAAAACTTGTAAAAACAGAAGCTATCAGCCGCAGATTTTGCAGACGGAAAGAATTCATCGTGATATTCGAATGAGATGAACTTTTAAACAAATGCCATCTTCTCCTTTAGCACTATCCATGATCTGTCCATCTTGGCCAGAGCCCCAGTCTCAGCTCAGATGAAGCAAACCCATAACTTTTAGGATTAAAACCTCCAAAAATATACCATAGGCTCTTGAAACCATCGTGTATTTGGTCACATAGCCTCGACAAAATTTTTGCGCCACTGTTCCCCAAACTGAAACATTTGAGAGAAGGTACACTGAGTGTACAAATGAGAGTTTTGAAAAGAAAACAAAATAGAATGAAAAATAGTTTAGTGGTGTACTTGGGGTCCAAATTTGACACGCATCTCCTTTTAAAATTTTTATCTATATTAAAAACTATAGACACGGACAGTGGTGGCCTAGTGATATAGGGCGCTGGATCGCTAATACTAAGGTTGGGGGTTCGAGTCCCACTCTCCACAAGGTTGTCACTGTCCCCCAGTGCAGCTAACTGGGTTGTCAACCATGTCTCCTGCCATGTCTCTCACTGTCTATGGTGTGAGGTTCATGTAAACGAACCATTGCTGACTTTCATAAAGAGTAGCTGCATAGCCGTCAGCGTGTTTCCAGCCTGTGATGGCCTGGCGAGCTGTCCAGGGTGTACTCTGCCCTCGTCCGGAGTCGGCTGGGATGGGTGCCGGCCTCCCTGCAACCCTAGTTAGGATTAATCGGTTACAGAAAATGAACTGAAAAGCTATAGACACATTTTGGTAGAAAGTTTTTACGAATTCTTCACATGCTCCTCCCACAGTCTAAAGACATTAGGCTGCTTGGATATTCCAAATTGCCTCTAGGTATTGGTGTTGATGGTTCTATGTGTTTGTGTTGGCCTAGCAATAGCCTGTGTACCCCACCTTCGTCTAGTATTGGCTGAGACAGGCTTCAGCATCCTCGTGCCAAGTAAATTTAAGCAGTTCTGCAGGTGTGTGTGTGTGTGTGTGTGTGTGTGTGTGTGTGTGTGTGTGTGTGTGTGGTTATCATTATAATTGTATGGGTGTATAAATACCATACTTTTTAAGAAAGCTGCTAATAGTGGCGCAGGGGTTAGCACATCTACCTCACAGCAAGAAGGTCCTAGGTTCTGGGCTCGGATGTTTCTGTGTGGAGTTTTCACCTTCTCTTATGCTTGTGTGGGTTCCATCAGGGTACTCTGGTTTCTACCCACTGTTCCTTGACTGTTCCAAATTGCCCTCAGCTGAGTGAATGTTTGTGTGTGTTACCCTGAGAAGTTTGCACAAGCTGTTCAGGGTGTACCACTCCTTTGCCTAGTGTTGGTTTGCGATAGGTTCCACCCTCCCTACGATCTTATTGGAAGGATTAAACAGTTCCGATCTTGAGTTAGGAAATCACACTTGCATTCGAGATGTAGTGGGTGGAGTTCAAGTATGAAACAAATGCTGAAATATTTACAGTAGTAATATATTTGTATGTTTCCTCCTCCAGGTTGTAACCCACAGGACTCCCAGCATGTCCAGTCTGAATTCTCAGGAGTCCTCCAATGATATTGGTAAGTTAACAGACCGGCAGCAAGCGGAGTACCGCAGTGCCTACCAGGACTACATCTCTCACATGTCTCAGCTGGAGGCTGGAGCTGAGCGATCAGATGAAAAGGCTAAGACTGGTGAGACGGAAGGCCGCAAAGCCTTCAAGAGAAACACAAAAGCAGGAGAGACCATGATGGACTACTGTGCTGCTCAGGACTCTGGTCTTCTGCATCCAATCACAGAGGAGGACGAGAAACCTGAACATAAACCCTCTGTGAGATGCACCAAGGGACCGGGGCCTCGCTACCACAGTATACCCAATGAAGAGGATGAGGATGTGCCCGAGGAGACTGATGCCACACCCCTCCTCTGGGCAGAGCAGCAACAGGAGGTGCAGGTGAAAGCCTTTGTCACCGTCGGGATGGACAAAAAAGAGTCATCTGATTCAGGCATGAGGTCCAGTGGCAGCTCGTCTAATCATTCACTACAGAGTGAGGAGGCTCAGGGGGAGGATGAGAAGTCAAAAGAGGAAGACCTTGTGACCACGATACGCATGTCCATCTGCTCCGACGCGCTGTCCGAGGCGAGCAGCCCCGGGGAGAATTGGGCCGCCTCAGACACGCACACACAGGCTGTCACCAACCTGAACCAGGCAGCCAGCAACAACAACAACGGAGACGAGAGCAGACTCATCATCTCTCCGGGATCGAGCACCAGCACCAGAGCTCTGCTCAACCACAACCTTCTCACGGTGCGAATGAAGACCTCAAACACCTCGCAGGACAACGGCGGTGAAGAACGAGAGAGTGTTCTATAAAGAGGAGAATTTTTTTTTTTTTTTTTTTTTTTTTAGAAATAAACAGAATTCAATATGATCCAAAGCTAGAATCTGTCCTTCTGGTCTCAGTTCACGATTAAATATGCAGTTGTTCACATTAAATGATTCTGTGGACTCGGTGGAAGATCTCCAGGTCTTGAGAGTCAGTAGGGTGCTAGAAAACAATGCAAATATTGAAATATTTAGTATCATAAAAAAGGTAAAGTCCTTTGAGCTTTTTACACCCGAGCCCTAGTGGCTCATCAGGCCGGTGCTTATCCCCGGTTTCCAGAGAGTGAAGCTAACAGGAGCTCAACTCCTCCTGGATGAGACGCTGGTCCATCACAGGTTAACCTTCCCAGTATATTTTACTGGAACCCATTTAAACTGCTGGGTGAACAGAGGCACACTTGTGGTTAAGACCTTGCCCAGGGGTCTTAGCACAGTGGGGGTCTAACTGGGATTTGAACACACACCCTCCTGATCATGAGTCCAGCACCCTTACCACTACACCACCAGCCCCACTTAGTATCAAAACTCCATGTGGAATGATTGTGTGTGATTGACAGGAGGTCTGTGGAAACATGGGCTGGTGAGGTGGTAGAATAGTGACCAGAATAACGCTGATGTTCCATGTAAATTAAATCCACTTCTCCAAATTCGACCATTCAGTTAC
>CM045732.1:45852497-45869997 GCA_024760905.1 Plotosus lineatus | reverse complement strand
ATGTATCTATATATGTGTGTATATATATATATATATTTTTTAATTTTATTTTATTTTTATTTTTTTTAATTCCGTAAATTAATACTATTTCTCTTTCTTCCTTGCTGTACTCGCGACAGTTTGGAAGCAAACGCACTGGATTAACAAGCTGTCATCGCTGAATATATACCCAGCTGGGTGGGTTTTGACGCGGTGTTGTAGACGTCGCAGATTGGGCCGGTGCCTTACATCAATCATCGCTCTCGCACCACGCCATTGGTCCGTAACGCGAGCTCTCAAGTCCCGCCCCCACCCCTATTTTTTTTTAACCAGTGAGCGCGCGCGCTCGAGGTGCTGTTGACTACCGACAGCTTTGAGAGCTTAATTCCGCAATTCAGTTCTACCTGTTTCTGATCAACAGAACCAACCGCTCACTCCTGAAAACACACCACTTCAATGTCGAGGTGTCTTTTTTTTTAAACCCATAAAACAACTTCAACTCTTCAGAAGAACAGACAGCGACGAGGCACTTGAACAGAATTTTGTTCATTCAGGTGGAAATGATTATGATTTACCTGGATGTACAAGCTGCATCTAAACATACAATCTGTTGTGATTGTTTCATCACATGGGCTTAATACAATGCTTTATCACATTCCGGCCTGAACACTGACAAGTGATAAAGCATTGTGCCATTTGATTTACTACCACTACCGACTGCTTACCTACACCCACCCACACACACACACACACACACACACACACACACCAAAAACCCACATCCATCAGGGTTATTTTTAAATTACAAACTTGTGAATCATAACATGCACTTGCACATTTTCAATTTTTGTCACCATATTATTTTATAATAACAATCACTATGTTGTTCAGATGCCAAAATCATTACAAGACCAGTCTAGGGTACTCTAAGGGCGGCTGCTGAAAAAAAAGAGAGAAATTGCAGCATGGTATATTTTGCTGTGTAGCTGCACAGTGAATATGTAATATAAAGGCAGAGAAGTGTAGCATGTATTGCATAAACTTTATTGCTAAAGACTTACTGGGAAACAAATAGGCTTTCGTGCCCAATATTTGACCCGGATAGACTGAGCCATGTACACAAATGTGCAGAAATGCGCAAAAATGTGCAGAAATGCGCAAAAATGTGCAGAAATGCGCAAAAATGTGCTGGAATGCATGGCGATGCTGACGTGCTGGAATGCACCTGAGATTTTCATGCAATCTCACTTTAAAATCTCTGGGAAAAGTCGTGTGCACTCGGTCTGTTCTGCCCTTGTACGTGTACGTGTGTGAGTCCTTCAGGGCTTCAGACTTGTTGTGCTTAGATGTTCTTTAAATTTTGATGTGAGTATCAGTAGATGTTCAGATTTGTTATCCCAGAGAGCCACACACTCCTTGGCGCATTTTCTATCATGATGAGATCTGAGACTCTAAGATTCTGTCCACATCTGGGTGAGATCGTATTTTTTTTTCCTTTTCCTGATCACTCCCCACCCTGCCTTTTTTTTTTTTTTTTTTTTTTTTTTGTTGTTGTTCTCACGGCTGTGTAGATTTCGCACGGCGCTCTGGCTTGATTCTTGACAGGTGATGAATTGGCACCCGGTTCGGCCGAGCAGACCGAGCTCAATGCAGTGCTGGGAGGAGAGGAGAAGCGAGCTCTCGGTCTCGCAGACTCTCCGGCGCCAGGCGCGTGACGTCACCCATTGAGCGCGGCCCCGCGGCCCGAGTCTTGCGGCGCCGCTCGGGCGGCTGCTATGGAGACGAAGGGGCCGTGGGTTTTGCCGCGAGATCCGAGCTGATCCCGACACCTCGGAGTCTCCGGCGCTCCGGGGGCCTGCACACCTGCATGCGTTTGCTTTTCATGGGTTGCGTTAAAGTCACAGAGCTCGCGATTCACAGAGTTGTGCAAGAACAATCAACCGATCTGGAACGAGTCGAAACCACGTGACCTCGCTGAGCATCTTTCATGTACCCCGCGTGCACCTCCGTGCGCGTGAATATGCGTAATTACGCACGGAGATTTCCGTGAGATTTAAAAGTCTCGTGTATTGAAGGTCTGGGCTCGGCTTCCATTCCCACTTCATTCAGAGCCTGATTTATCTCCGCACGCAGCGAATGGGTGTGTTTTAAAATGCATATTTATTTCAAAATCCCCCCGCAGCGTGTGTGAATCTTTTGAGATGCGCTTGGGAACAAAGAAAAAAAAAAACCCAAACAAACAAAACAAAAACGTCACAAAGTTGCCAGAAAGTTGAGAAGTTTTGCCGGCGTCTGTGTGTCTGTCCCGCCCACCGCGCTGCTGTTCCACTCCAGTGCAGCGGCACTCGCGCTCTCTCCCCCATCTCCATCTCCATCCCCATCCCCATTTCCATCTCCATCCCCATCTCCATCCCCATCTCCATCCCCATCTCCATCTCCATCCCCATCTCCATCCCCATCTCCATCTCCATCCCCATCTCCATCTCCATCCCCATCCCCATCCCCATCCCCATCTCCATCCCCATCTCCATTCCCATTTCCATCTCCATCTCCATCTCCATCCCCATCTCCATCCCCATCTCCATCTCCATCTCCATCCCCATCCCCATCTCCATCTCCATCTCCATCCCCATCCCCATTTCCATCTCCATCCCCATCTCCATCCCCATCCCCATCTCCATCCCCATTTCCATCTCCATCCCCATCTCCATCTCCATCTCCATCCCCATCTCCATCCCCATCTCCATCCCCATCTCCATCTCCATCCCCATCCCCATCTCCATCCCCATCCCCATCTCCATCTCCATCTCCATCCCCATCTCCATTCCCATTTCCATCTCCATCTCCATCTCCATCCCCATCTCCATCTCCATCCCCATCTCCATCTCCATCTCCATCCCCATCTCCATCCCCATCTCCATCTCCATCTCCATCTCCATCTCCATCCCCATCTCCATCTCCCTCCCATCCCCATCTCCACCCCCATCACAACCCCGTCTACATCCCCATCCCCATCTCCATCTCCTCCACCGCTCCTGATCCACAAGCCTGTCCGGTCCGAGAGAGCGTGGGAAGTCCCTGCAAACTCCCAACAACACGCATCTTCCAACAGTCTGCTCGAGACTCGTTTTCCCCGCGACACACTTCTACTGTTCACTGCGCCTTTCAGCCTGACTTTCAAACTCATTACAGGAAAAAAAAAAAAAAAAAAAAAAAAAATATATATATATATATATATATATATATATATATATATATATATAGAGAGAGAGAGAGAGAGAGAGAGAGAGAGAGAGAGAGAGAGAGACTGTATACAGAACCAGACTGTATCTCTTTAAATGAAATACAGTGATGTGTTTTTTCGGTAATACAGATCGAAGGGATTTTGTTTTGAACTCTGCGGTCAAACTTAGATCATCATCTCCGACACCGCGCCGCCTTTCAGTTGTGAGTTTGAACAGAATTTTACTAATAATTCACTTCCAAAATCCGATTTATTCAAACTATTAAGCGTTCCACTGCGCGCTCTCTCTCTCTCTCTCTCTCTCTCTCTCCTCCCCCTTTCACTCTCTCTCTCTCCTCCCCTTTCATTCTCTCTCTCTCTCTCTCTCTCTCTCTCTCTCCTCCCCCTTTCACTCTCTCTCTCTCTCTCTCTCTCTCTCGCTCTCTCTCTCTCTCTCTCTCTCTCTCTCTCTCCCTCCCCCCTCTCTCTTGCCCACACTCCCACGATCAGGGTGCATGCAGCACCACACATGTTAAAACCGCAACTCGCGTCTCTTGTCGTTACCTGGAGACCTCGGGGGCGTGGCCTTACCCTTTATTGTTTTGTTTTTTGCCCCAAATAAGGAGGGTGCCACATTTGATCGTTAAAGATCCGCCTTTTTTTAAATTTATTTATTTTTTTAATTATTTTTTTTTACAACCTTTGTCCCTTGCTAAAAAGGGTTGTGACAGGAAGGGCATCCGCATAAAAACCTCTGCCGAAATGAAACGTGTGAATCAGATGATTCGCTGTGGCGACTCCCGAGGAAAAGGGAAAAAGCCGAAAGGAAGACAGACAGACAGACAGAACATTAAAATAAATCCTTTGAGCCCATCACTCTAGATTGATATTAATGGATAATCCTACACCTAATTCAACTAAAATCAAGAATAAAAATAGTTATTGAGCAACCAAGAGTTTAATTATTTTAGACTGCATTATGAATAAAGGTCATGTATTATCTCTTTGCTTCCTTTTTTAGGAGAGGAAGTTGAGAATCAATCAGAATACTTTATTGTTCAAGGAGGAAATTGTGTAAATATTAGAGAATTACAAGATAAAACACACACACACACACACACACACACACATATATATATATATATATATATATATATATATATATATATATAAAACAGTTTGGTTTCATGCCAAGTAAGAGCACCACGGATGCAGTGTTTGCTTTGAGGATGTTAATAGAGAAGTACAGAGAAGGTCAGAAGGAGCTGCATTGTACCTTTGTGGATCTGGAGAAAGCATATGACAGGGTGGCGAGAGAGGAACTGTGGTATTGCATGAGGAAGTCTGGAGTTGAGAGAAGTATGTTCGAGTGGTGCAGGACATGTATGAGAGATGTAAGACAGTGGTGAGGTGGGCTGTTGGTGTGACAGAAGAGTTCAAGGTAGAGGTGGGACTGCATCAAGGGTCAGCTCTGAGCCGCTTCTTGTTTGCCATGGTGATGGACAGGCTGACAGATGAGGTTAGACAAGATTCCCCATGGACTATGATGTTTGCAGATGACATTGTGATCTGTGGTGAGAGTGCAAATCTAGAGAGGTGGAGGTATGCCCTAGAAAGGAGAGGAATGAAGGTTAGTCTCAGTAAGACAGAATACGTGTGTGTGAACGACAAGGACCCAACATGAACGGTGAGGTTACAGGGAGCAGAGATAAAGAAGGTGGAGGATTTTAAGTACTTAGGCTCAACAATCCAGAGCAATGGAGAGTGTGGAAAAGAGGTGAAGAAGCGTGTGCAGGCTGGTTGGAATGGTTGGAGAAAAGTGTCCGGTGTGATGTGTGATAGGAGAGTGTCAGCAAGAATGAAAGGAAAAATGTACAAGATGGTGATGAGGCCAGCGATGTTGTATGGTTTAGAAACAGTGGCCCTGGGGAAAAGACAGGAGGCAGAGCTGGAGGTAGCAGAGATGAAAATGTTGACGTTCTCTTTGGGAGTCCAGTTTCCTCCCACAATCCAAAGACATGCACAGTAGGTTAATTGGCCGTTATAAATTGCCCATAGGTTCGCATCATACAAAAGGCAATGGCAAACCACTGCACTAATCCTGCCAAGAAAAACCTCCATCAAGATAATAACCAGGGTGTTATCCTTCATGGCGGGTCACCAATGGTCGTCCTATGACTCAGGCACTAGATATATCTATATCTATATCTATATCTATCTATATCTATCTATCTATCTATCTATCTATCTATCTATCTATCTATCTATCTATCTATCTATCTATATCTATCTATCTATCTATCTATCTATCTATCTATCTATCTATCTATCTATCTATCTATCTATCTATCTATATATATATATATATATATATATATATGTATGTATGTATATATGAATATCAATTTTGGTTATACTGTATTCAACTTTACATTGGATATTTTCTCATTTCTGATTTTATGTGCTGGCATTCATTTAAATTCCTTAATTTCTTCTCTTTCACTCACAGTAACAGTCTGTCCTGAGTATAAAGCTGGATACTAAACACACACACACACACACACACACACACACACACACACACACACACACACACACACACACACACACACACACACACACACACACAATAACTTACAAGTCACATATAACGTCCATTTTCAGATTTTTATTTTCCACCCCGGACAGCACATTCAACACTCTAACAACATTTATGGGTCAGAAAGAACGTCTCACGTCTCCACTTTAAACTCAGACTTGAACCTGGGACCATGCATGAATAATGCTTGTTTATGAGCTTTAAAATTAAAATGACTGTTGTTCCATTTAAATGCATTAATTTCATGGGCGCTGCCTTGTTGAGAAGTGTGTTATCTAAATACTAATCCACCAAACAGTAGTGACATGTGATCTCCACCATCATGACTTTAAAAATAACATCATCCCAGATCCCAGTTGTGTATCAAGTGATACTATTTAAACAACAACAACAATAATAATAATAATAATAATAATAATAATAATAAAGGTTTTAACATTCAGCAGGAACCAATTCTATAATTTTAGTTATTCAAAGAAGTTTAGAGATACTATAAAAAATAAAATGATAATTAAATAGAATAATAAATAATTAATTTCAGATGATGGCTTTCTGATCCTAGGGTTGGGAGTTCAAGCCCCACTGTCAACAGGGTGTCACTGCCCCCCCGGTGCCGTTTACTGGGTTATCAAAGGCCGGCCATGTCTCTCACTGTCTGTGGTATGAGGTTCATGTAAAAGAGCCATTGCTGACTTTCGGCAAGAGGAGCTGCATAGCTGTCAGTGTGTTTCTGTCCTGCGATGACGTTGCGAGCTGTCCAGGGTGTACTCTGCTCTCGCCCAGAGTCGGTTGGGCTGGGCGCCAGCCTCAGTCAGGATGAAGCATTTACAGAAAATGAATGAATGAATGAATAATCAATCTGTTTTTCAAAACGTCTTAAACCTGTTAGGGTTGTGGGGAGATTGGAGCCTGTCTCAGCTGACTCCAGGTGACGGTGGGGTACACCCTGAACAGCTCGGCAGTCTATCACAGGACAATACAAACACACACACACACACACACACACACACACACACTGCACTTGCATCAATGGCCAATTTGGAACAGCTAATTTACTTAATGACTTTAGACCATGGGAAGAAACCGGACTACCCAGAGGAACTCCACAAATGTCCCTAACCAAGCTTGGGATTTGACCTCAGGACCTTTTAGCTGTGAAAAGGATGTTCGAACCACTACACCGTTGGGTCACATAGAATTCAATTATTATATGCATAATTAAATGCATCTACAGATGGGTGACAAATTGAAGGAGGAACCTTAAATGAAACGTGTTGAGCAGCAGATGCTTCTGGACAGGCGTACTGCATGATATAATTAAACAATTAACATTGTACTGTGCTCTGAAATGTACAAAAACGCTGAGCAGAAGTTAAATCTGTATGAATATGACAAGAAGAAAAGATGTAAGTGTCAGTAACGTTGAAACAGTTGAAAGCAGTTGGAAGAGAATCGCTTCATTCTCAAAGTTCAGTGCACAGATAATTTATTCATTCATTCATTTTCTGAACCGTTTAATCTTAAATAGGATCACAGGGAGGTTGGAACCCATCTCAGTCAACCCTGGGCGAGGGCAGAGTACACCCCGTACAGCTCACCAGGCCATTGCAGGGCAGAAACATGCTGATGGCAACCCAATGGCCTACTCTTTACAAATATCAGCAATGGTTCTTTTCCCCGCCTCTCACCACGGACAGCGAGAGACATGGCTGGTCTTCGATAACCTGGTTATCTGCACGAGGCAGCAGGGACAACCCCGTGATGTAAGATAAAGTCCATTTGGCTTTTTACACCTGCGCCATAGTGGCTCATCAGACCGGTGCTTATCCCCGTTTTCCGTAGCGTGAAGCGACCAGGAGTTCAACTCCCCCTGGATGGGACGCTAGTCCATCGCAGGTTACCTTCCCAGTATATTTTTTACTGGCACCCATTTATACTGCTGGGTGAACAGAGGCACACTTGTGGTTGAGACCTTGCCCAGGGGTCTTAACACAGTGAGGGTCTAACTGGGATTTGAACTCACAACCTCCTGATCATGAGTGCAGCACCCTAACCACTACACCAGACAACCCTGCGATAGCCTGTTCAAGTAATGGTTTAGTAATCTAATTCATATTTGTACAAGGCCAGTGATATGTTTCTGTGAGATATTACTGCACGTAGCACTTTTTTTTTTTAAAGTTACTCAATTTAATTCCATTTTTCTGTTATAAGATGCAGCCTGCAAAACAAAACAAAAAAATAAATAAAGATCCTCTGTGTCAAAAACTTACCTTGAACTTTGAATCACTTGAAAATAATCATGATTTGATCGATTCTTTTCTGGGTTAAACAAAACAGAGAGCATACAGTTAATATATTCAATATGACGGTGGTTTCCAGCCAATTAAAGCAGAGTTGGCCTGGGAGAGCGAGATTTTCATCCACAAGATTCCTGCTGAGGGATCAGATTTCCAAGCTCCTACTTTAAAACACTGGTTTTCTTCTGCCTTCAAAAACATTGAAAAAAACCCCCCCACCATTTAATTCAAAAATAAAATGAAAGCTGCACAATACGATTACGTTCTTAAGGTTCAATGGAAAATACATTCACACATGCAGCTTTAGTTGGGGATTAACAATGGCAACCCCATGTAGAGCAGCGACAACATACATATTTTGTTATGGGAAAGGCAAAAAAAAAATTTAATTAAAAATAATAAAAACTGCACAAAGGTATGATGAAAGTAAGATTATGTGAATGTTTGGTTGAAGTAGGCTGACTGGTTCAGGAACAATTCGAGTTAGAAGCAAGTGTGATGGATTATAATGGACTGTAAAGAACTTCAAATTGATCATTCGTTCATTTTCTGAACCACTTAATCCTAATTAAGGTCACGGAGAGGATGGCACCCATCTCAGCCCACTCTGGGCAAGGGAAGGGTACACCCTGGACAGTTTGCCAAACTATCGCAGGGCTCACACACACAGCTAGGGGCAATTTGGAGCAGCCAATTATCCTACTGTGTATGTTTTTGGACCGTGGGAGGAAACCAGAGTACCTGGAGGAAAGCCACACAAGCACCATGAGAACATGCAAACTCCACACAGAAACACCCAGGCTGGGAATCGAACCCAGAACCTTCTTGCCGCTCAGGGGATGTGCTAACCGCTACACCACCGTGCCGCCCCTTTAGGAACAATTCGTCCACTATGTATCAGAGCTGTGTGCAGTCCATGCATTTTTAGTAAAAGTTGGTTTTAGTGGCCGCTCTGAAACGTTGTAATGACTGTGCTTCAGTTCTTTCAGAGCAATGTGAGTAAAATTAAAGTAAATTGCAGGAAATTCGGATCTCAACGACCACAAATGGGTCTATTTGCATCCCCAAAAAGCCAAATTCCACAAACATGCTACTTAAAAGTGACCAGGGGATTACCCCGGTGTAATGTGTCCCAAGGTGCAGCCTTGCACTGTTTGATTTAAATATGTGGGATGAGCGATGTGAGAGATATAATTATTTTTTATCACGGTTGTGTTTGGGCTAAATTTTGGCAAAGTCATTGATGTAGAAGTAAACAGGACTGGCATTGGGTGAACATTAATTTTGAACTTGAAATGGGAATTAAACAATGGGTTGGCATGGTTGCGTAGTGGCGAGGATATCCTCCTCACAGCAAGAAGGTCCTGGGTTCGAGTCACAGGCTCAGTGTGTTTCTGTATGGTCTATCCAGGTACAGTACTCCAGCTTCCTCCCACAGTCCAAAGGCATGCACACTGGGGCAAATGGCTGCTTCAACTTGGTGTGTGTGTGTGTGTGTGTGTGTGTGTTGGTCTTGGAATGGTCTGATGAGCTGTTCAGGGAGCACCCACCTTTGTACATTTTTAGGACTGAGTGATTCAGCAAATCAGAGATTGAGATAATATGGGATTCCTCCAGTTTCCTCCCACTGTTTGCCAAAATCTGCTGGTAGGCGAATTGGCTAAGCTAAATTACTCTAGCTCTATACGGGTGTGCGTGGGCGTTTTATTTTGGTATGACGGAGCTGTTCAAAGTTTCTGGTATCAACAGGACAGACTGAAGGTCACCTGCTAACCTGATCAGGCGAAAGCAGTGTGACTGAGTGAATGAATGCCCTCCAGGCTCTCCATAAATCTGATGCTGGCTATTGTCTTTGCTTTTGAGAGCGACAGTGTGTTTGACTGAGGGTGTCCACGTGATTGTTTGCGTATCGATTGGCCCTTATAGCCGGTGATGGGTAATCAGTGAAATGTGATTAAAGAACGGGTTGTTTTCTGTTTTGAAGGCTTGTTCGCAGCACAAAGGAAGTACAGAAGAGCTGTGCATTAGGGAAGTAGTATCCTGAAAGGCTACTTTCTCAGCCGAAACACCACAGTCTTAAGTGTCACACGGGAATTGAGAGTTTTGTTGGAGATCTGAAACTGCCTGATGCGACCTGATCCAGATTCAGCCTGCAACTGGTTGGTTTTTGTGGTAGTGTTTTGCCACTCCAACTTCTCTGGCTTTGTTCTCAGGCTCCGTCAGTTCTAGCGCTGCTTAGCCTGGTGCTGACTGCAGCAAACAGCAGGTTTCTTGCATACCACTTCCTCCCTGGGTTTGGCGCTCTGCAAGCTCTTACTCAATACTCTGTCTCTTTATATAGCCGAGTGGAAAGACTGCGCCAGTGCAGGACTCTCTGTTTGATACAAAACAAAACTGCAAGATGTGGGGAGAAGTCGAAAAGCTTTTGTGCCTCAAACATGCACACTGAGAGTAACTTTATATTCCCTGATTTATCTTCTCATTTCCTGTACGAAATATTTATACATGGATTATTATTATTATTATTATTATTATTATTATTAATAATAATAATAATTCTTTTTTTAACTGCTTAATTCTAATTAGAGTCACGAAGAGGCTGGTGCCCATCTCAGCCAACTCCAGGCAAGGGTGAGGTACACCCCGAACAGCTCGCCAGGCCATCACAGTGCCAACACTCACACAAGCATTCACACTCACATTCACAACTAGGGTTGATTTAGAACCGCCAATTAACCTACTGTGCATGTTTTTGGACTGTGGGATGAAACCAGAGAACCCGGAGGAAACCCACCAAGCATGGGGAGAAAATGCAAACTCCACACAGAGACACCCAAGCTAGGAATCGAACCCAGGACCTTCTTGCTGTGAGGCGGACGTGCTGACCACTACGCTGCTGTGCCACCAATTATTATTATTATTATTATTATTATTATTCAGTTCGGTGTGTTAGGTACAATAGCCAGGGTTGGCGATGGACTGTGCTATAGTGCCCAGTTCTGCCAGTTGAAAGGCCATGAAAAAGATTAGGTACTGGGCGGGACGGTGGTGCAGTAGTTAGCACATCTGTCTCACAGCAAAAAAGTCCTGGGTTCGATTGCCTGGCTCACGTGTTTTCATGTGGACATTGCATGTTCTCCGCCTTGCTCTGGTTGAAGGCGGAAACCCTGAACAACTCACCAGGCCAAAACACACTCAAACATTCGCACCTTTACTCTCATATCGGGACAATTTCGAGCAGTCATTAAGTTTAATGCGTATGTTTTAAAATGCATAAGGAACCCGAGTACCTGTAGGAAATGTACGCCAGCACAAGGAGAGCGTGCAAACTTCACACAGAAATGGATTTTCTAGCTTTGAGGACGCGTGCTAACTACTACGCCGCCATGCCGCCTCCTCTAACCCCTGCATTCATTCATTCATTCATTTTTAAACAACTTTATCCTACTTCGGGTTGCAGAAAGGCTGGCACCCATCTCCACTGACTCTGGGTAATGGGTGGGGTGTACAATGTAAATCTCTTCAGACCATTGCCGGGCAAGCACACGTGCAACCAATCACACTCACTCAATCCTAGGGGTGATTTAGAGCAGCCAATCAGTCTGCTGTGCATGTTTTTAGGGTGTAGGAGAAAACCAGAGTGCCTGGAGGAAAGCCGCGCAAACACAGGAAGAACACACAACGTCCACACAGACATGCCCCAGCCTGGGAATTGAACCCAGAACCTGTTTGCTGTGAGATGACCATGTTAATCACTGTGCCACACAAAGTCAAACTTTAATTAAAATAAACAAATACAAAGCAAGGCATGTTCTTCTTCTTACTACAACAAATACAGCCGTTCAACTCGATGAATCTTTACGAGTTTAAAAGTCATTCAGAGTTAGTTTGACCGCTGTGTTCTTCAGGCGGTCAGCAACCTCAGGATATTGCGATCGGTGTGTACTGCAACGGATCAGATGTAAAAGATGCTGGAATTTAAAATCTGACTGTAATATAATGCAGCACCTGGTATTACAGAGATATGCCCTGAATAACTGAAGGTATTTTTATCTTCATTATATATTAGATTATTGGTATCAGATGCAGTGATGAGACTGAACGTTGGTTGCTTCATTTGATGCTGAACAAGATGCACAATAACAAGATGTTCCAAAGGTGTGGGTGCTTTAAGGCCTAGTGAGCCGTCCAGGGTGTACTCTAGCCTCACCCGGTGTCGGTTTAGATGGACGCCAGCCTCCTCACAACCTTAATCAGGATCATGTGTTTACTATTCACTCTCTTTCACTTATTTATCAAATCGCTCAATCATATACTGGATCTCATCCGACTCCGGCGGAGGGCAGAGTACACTCGAGATGGCTCACCAAGCCATTGTGGGGCAGAAACACATACATATAAGAAATACAGTAATCCCCCTTATTTCGCGGTTAACCCCACACACACACCCCCCATCCCCACACGAAATGCGAAAAACCACGAAATGACTTCTGCCCTTCGTAAGGACACCCACCCACCTATCTGCTTCTTCTTCTTTTCCTTTCAGTTTTCCCTTTCTTGGGAGTCGCCACAGTGAATCATCTGATTCGCACATTTGATTTGGCATAGGTTTTCAGGTTGGATGCCCTTCCTGTCACAACCCTTTAGCAAGGGACAGAAACACGTTGACGGCTTTGCAGCTACTCTTTACGAAAGTCAGCAATGGTTCTTTTACATGAACCTCTCACCATATATATTATATAAAATTTATAGAGAAGTTAATTTTAAAGTGTTCTATGCATGTTAATGTCATACAGGCAACATGTATTAATATATAAATAAATTATATACCTTATAATGACAATAAATATATATAAATACTGTATAACAAACCTTATAAATACTGGGGATTTAGCTCAGTTGGTAGAGTGTCCACTTTATCCTCCAGAAGGTCAGAGTTCGAATCCAGCTGCGTCATACCATGAGCTGTTAAAATTTGGGAGTTGCTGCTTCCTGCTTGGCGCTCAGCATCAAAAGGATAGAACAACGCAACACCTGGTGCCGTACAGTGGCAACGGGTACGGGAGCGCTGGGGTCTCATGCGCATTGAGCATACGTGTGTATGAAATTGCACTATATAAGCATCCATAATAATAATAATAATAAATAACAAATCCACAGCTACCTTGAGAAGGAGAATCACTGGTGGCACTGCTACTTGGTTGGGACTTGTCAGCACCTCCAGAGCCTTTGCTTAGTACATATCATGTTAGTGTCCAAACTCACATTCTTTTTATAGCAGTCTGTAATCCACAACGATAAGGTATTTTCCATTTTCACAACTGTTATGGTCTGTGCTAGTTGGCGGCGTTTAACTCTCTTTCTCTCTCCATAAACTGCATGCACTGCTGAGGGGCGTGGCTATTACTCGCAGGCGAAATCCAGAGAGCGCACTTGAATTCACTGAGCCATCATCTATAAAGAGCTCCGTGCGTGACCAGCTTCCATGTTGATACTCTCCCAGTGATTTTGGTTTTTGTTTTTCCCTCACCACTACGGTGAACACGATTTTTCCCGCACCCCAGTGCTTACTCTGAGCTCACTAAAAGTCATTCTTTCATGAGGGAGGAAAGGTGCATTGGATGCTGGGAAATATAATCTCGACTAATTAGCTTGCTGGATTCACAGTCAATCAAACGACACTCAAGTCAAGCAGGAGAACAGAGCATGTTGGGTAGCGTAGTGGAATATACATGTAGTGCTCGTGAATTTTGAATAATCTTTAATTTTTTAATTTCCCGATGGGAAATTCCGCAATATTGCGGAGACGCGAAGTAGGAAACGCGAAGAGCTGGGGGATCCCCCATTTTCAGCGGTTAATTGGGACCGAGATCCCCCTGTGACAGCTGATTTCCACGAAATAGGATCGACCCCACTGACTGACGTATACGTTCATATATATGTGTACAGTATATAATATCAATAAATACATATTCAATGCTATAAATGCTTATAATAACAATTAAACATTCAAAAATAATGCATAAAATATAAATAAAATATAAATACACATACACAGATGTGCACCTTACATAAAATGTAAGTAGTTTTGTTGGGGGGGGGTTTGGGTTGTTTTTTGTTTTTGTTTGTTTGTTTGGGTTTTTTGCATAATTGGCCTTGTTTTGTGGCATTTTCCTAACTTTTCCCCTATTCCTCCTTAATACATATTTAATTTCCAGGATCCTCAGAATAGCTCTCCAGAGCCAATACACACACACACACACACACACACACACACACACACACACACACACACACACACCGATACACGCACTCACACTCCCATTCACACCGAGAGGCTATTTGGAACAGCCAGTTAACTTAGAGTGCATGTCTTTGGATTGTAGGAGGAAACTGGAGTACGCAGAGGAAACACTGGCAAACAGAAAGAAGATACGCAAACTCCACACGGAAATGCTTGAGCCCTGGGATTTGACTCCATGACCTTCTTTCTTAGATTCTTTTTAAATTTGAGTACATACGCTATAAGTACAAATAAAAGACCCTGCATGGCAAAGCTGCGTCGATTTAAAAAAAGAAACATCAGATGATGAGTAAGATCCTGTTTAGGTTAAAATATCAGCACTGAATTGAACAATAATGTTTTAATTAAGGAGAATTTCATGTGTAATCACTGTTCTATACAATTATTACAGCTGCGAGATCATCAAGCCATCACCAAGTGCGTTCACTAATGACACTATAACGTGAAGCTTCAGTGATTAAGAACATCTCATTTAGTAAGTGCTCTTATTCTCCGCTCTTTATATCCTTGTTTCCTTTCCCAGCATTTTTAAAAGAAGGATTTTGACTTCTGAGGAAATTCATTCATTCATTCATTTTCTGAGCTGCTTAATCTTCTTACTTAGCGTCGCAGGGAGGGTGGTGCCCATCTCAACCGACTCCGGAAAGGGTAGAGTACACCCTGGACAGCTCGCCAGACAGTCTCAAGGCAATAACACGTTGACGGCTTTGCAGCTACTCTTGACGGAAGTCAGCAATGGTTCTTTAACATGAATAGGGGGGATTGACAACCCGGTGATAGTGGGGCTTGAACCATCAACCTTGGGATCAATAATCCAGCACCTTACCACAACAAGCGGTTCAGAAAACAAATGACTGAATATTCTACATCATTTATTTATTCTTGTTCTGAACCGATTATTTTTAATTAGAGTCACGGGGAGGCTGGAGACCATCTCAGCCGACTCCAGGCGAGGGCAAGGTACATCCTGGACAGCTCATCAGGCTATCACAAGGCCAACACTCACACAACCATTCACACCTAGGGGAGATTTGGAACGGCCAATTAACCTACTGTGCATGTTTTTGGACTGTGGGAGGAAACCGGAGTATCAGGAGTAAACCCACGCAAACACGGGGAGAACATGCAAACTCTACACATAAACACCCAGGTGGGGAATCGAACCCAGGCCTTCTTGCTGTGAGTTGGACATGCTACCCTCGACACCACCACCATGCCGCCACCATTTATTTATTTATGTATTAATTTATTTTACACTTTATTATGGTTTGCTCCGTAGCACAAGTGAAGTGTGTTTAGTTTTCCAAGTGAACAGATTAGCAGTACAGAGGTGCCGGGTTGTGCCTATAAACCAGCTAAAGATCATTTAGAGTAGTTAGGAACTGTAAGGAGGTTATGGAGGGAAGGACGTGAAGCTGAGGGCTCCCATATGGGTTTTCATGTTTCATTGGGTTTAGCAGTTGAGGGATTGGTTGGCTGGGTGCCAGTATTCACACGGTGATGACATCCAGCAGGTAATCTGTTTATTCAAGTGTTCTAGCTTTGTAAATGCAATTAAAGGAATGTTCTCTCATGCTACAATCAACAGTTTGTTAGTTTTAAGTGGAGAGCATCTATGACAAGATAAAGAAATCATGGAAATGTCATCATCATCTCTATGGATTTCATTTAGACCTTGGCCAGAGTGTGACGTTCCATGGTTGTGTTTTGTTTCTTAAACCATGCAAGCAATATCTTAAGTGTTGGCTGCCTTCTCGCCATGCATGAAGAGTGTTAATTTGGTTATTACCAATGAGAGTTAGATTTATTTCCACATTGATAGGGTGACTTTAAGTCCAAGCATTCTCGGAGGTGCAGCTGAAATTCTTCTACTCTCTCCCATCTCTCATAGATACGAGGTCAGGAATGTATCACATCAGCTAATGTCATGCTGTATTGATTTCTGTCTTCCTCACTGAGGTGTGCACTCTTGAGGAAAGGGAATGTGCATGCAGATGGAAGTTGTTTCTCATTATTTGTTACCCTTCCCCCTCCCATCTCATTGCCACATGAATTATTCAAACTATGGTAATGAGACTCTAAGGAATTTTGAGGGCCTCTTTGATAGTGGTTCAATGCAGCATCACGGAGTGAGGAAGGGAGCAGCTCCAGAAACAAAGGCTGAATGACAGTGGTGCTTTGGGTGGGGTTAGGACCACGTGTTTTTTTGCCACCACTCTTTCCTCAACACACACACACACACACACACACACACACACACACACACACACACACACAGTATCAACTCTGCTTCAGGCCCGTGCCTGCTTGTGCCATGTCCCAGAGTTTTACTCAAAAAGAGCCGACTTACAAAAGTTGGAGCCGGTGGTGTAGTGGTTAGGGTGTTGGGCTCATGATCAGGAGGTTGTGTGTTCAAATCCCAGTTTGACTCCCACTGTGCTAAGACCCCTGTGCAAGGTCTTAACCACAAGTGTGCCTCTGTTCACCCAGCAGTATAAATGGGTACCAGTAAAGATATACTGGGAAGGTAACCTGCGATGGACTAGCGTCCCATCCAGGAGGATTGAACTCCTGTTAGCGTCACGCTACGGAAACCCGGAATAAGCACCAGCCTGATGAGCCACTAGGCCCGGGTGTAAAAAGCCCAACAGACTACCTTACTTACAAAACTTGGAAAGGGGATGTGAGAAAGAGAAGGGGATGTAGGCCTTGACTCACGACTGCTCCATGCCACTCTCCCCAGCCGACTGAAGGGATGCCGCTCAGATCCACTCTCAGATCCAGTTTCATATCCACTTCTGGTCCCAGCATAACGGCGTCACGCCTGCCCATGTAGGGCGGGACTTATTAGATCTGGTTATCAGTTCTGCTGCAAGTTTCTGCAAGTCATGTCGACAATGAGGTCATATTCCAAACAGATTGAATATTACTGTGAGGAGTCATTTTCAGGCCTGAAATGATATAGAAAGTGTATTTGCATCATTTCTTATCCGATGTACACTTTCACTTTAACATCTCAGCGCTTACGAGTCGCGCACAATAACGGTGTGGTACATTCAGTTGCCTATCGGGCTTTGAAAGTGTTTTGAAAGCCA
>CM045732.1:45687497-45842497 GCA_024760905.1 Plotosus lineatus | reverse complement strand
CTCTCTCTCTCTCTCTCTCTCTCTCTCTCTCTCGCGCTCTCTCTCTCACACACACACACACACACACACACACACACACACACACACACACACACACACACACACACACACACACATGCTGGTGGCCCCAGCAGCAGCTGGCAGGCCGGGCTAAGTGGAGCTCCTCTAAAGCCAGGCTGTAGAGGCCATGTGGACACTTTAAAGCTCATCTCTGCAGCCTGTGAAGTTGTTAAGGAGCTCTGTACATTGGCGGATGCCACTGAGAATTCCATGCCAGCTGTAGCACGTGGCCTGCATCCCCCACTTTTCTGTCTGGCTCTCTGTTTCTTTCACTCGCCATCTCTGGTGTAGTGTCTTGTCCTGAATGCCATCTGCGCCGAGCGAAATCTCTACCTGCCTGGGCTATTTAGAGATCCTCTAGAGAAGGAGACATTTGTTTCTGGTCTGTGCTGGAGGCTAGTTTAATGTTTTTCTTGCTCGTTAACAGCATTCTACAAAATTATTATTTGTGCCGTTGAATCAAACAGGAAGGGAAACACATGAAGAAGAACAAATTACTTATTGAACAGTAAACAGCGTTCAGATAGACCCTTTAACGTACGATGCGCCAAAGTTTCCTCCACAGAATGTCATTTAATAGGTAAAAAAAATTAATCCAGAATCTTCCTTGTCCTCGTATAATGGTGTGAACAACCTCTGGACAGATGTGCTGTATTGTAAAGCTGCTGAAGATGTCTTCTTTGTTGTTTTCTCTGAAAGGAAGGTCAATACAAATCTGGCGATCCACTCCCGTATTCACACTTTCTAAGTGTGCCAGTGGGGCTCGTTCACAGTCGTGTCACTGCACAGCTGTTCACACTTCCCCAAGTATACCCCTGCGGTGGAGCAGCTCCAGCTGGGCTGCAATCCTCACCTGAGGAGAAGTGTACGAGGGTGTCGTAGTCAAAAACCTGTCACTCTCACTATATCTCAACTTTTCCTTCCGCTACAAACAATTGTTCGCTTAAGTATGTGTGGTAGACACACTGACAATCTGGCTCTACAACGGACCTTGCAGCTTTCTATGAGCAAAGCACTTGGAGCATTCACACATCACCTGACAGGAATCGTGCTTGTGCCATATTTTCACGTTTCCTGCACGATCTGCCTACCTTTTCCCATATGAGGAGAAATTATAGCTCGGAGGGCTGTAAAGAAAAGTGTGCGTCCTTAGGACGGGTGTCCATCTGCTGTCTTCACTAACGTTTCCTGTTCCCGGAGGTGGCCCGGTGGTAAGGTGATGGATTGCCGATCATAAGGTTGGGGGTTCAAAGGGCACCGTCAGTGGGTCTCACTGCTGTCCCCTCAGTGCACACGGCGCTCCAGTTTTTTCTCCTGAACTGATGTCAACACATTGGATGGAGTTGATGTCGCGTGTGGAGGGAGTAAGATGGTACATTTTCGTGACTCTGAGGATGAAATTGCTGCCAGAGGTGAGCGCGACGGTAAATCCAAAATTGCTTATGCGGCTAATGTTTTTCCAACTCGGCTTTCCTGTCGTTAATTGTTTTAGGAACAAAAATAAACGTTATTTAATAATGTGCGACACGCTTCAGTGATGCAGCCAGTATAACGTGTTTGCGTCACTGCTAGGCTGGAACAGCCAATCTGAAAGGGTCTCTGAGCATACTGTACCTAGAGTCATAATGTGAATGTACCCTTGATAGGTACCCTTGAACAGAGCCTACAGAGTGTGGCATGTTGGCGGATCTGGTGACAGATCCTGTGTGGAGTTCGCATGTTCTCCCCATTCTTGTGTGGGTTTCCTCCAACGGTCCATGCAAATTAGGCTAATTAGCTGTTCTAAATTGCCCTAAGTGTGAATCGGAATGGTTGTTTGCGTGTTGCTCTGCGATGGCCTAGTGAGCTGTTCAGGATGTACCCTGCCATTGTACAGAGTTGCCTGAGATAGGCTCCATTGTCCTGCAACCCTAACAAGATGAAATAGTTTGGCACAGAAATTAATAAATTGATCCTATAGAAATAATGTCGGTATAAATTTTGAGGTCATTCAGCTGAAGTTCGGTTGGTGTTACTTGAAAAAACATTCACATTCTACCCTTCAGTCAGTTTAAAATCTCACCAGGCGGCACGTTGGCGTTGTGGTTTCGTATGTCTGATTAACGGCAAGAGGGTCCTGGGTTTGATTCCCAGCCTGGATGTTCTATGTGGAGTTTGCATGTTCTCCCCGTGCTTGTGTGGGATTCCTCCGGGTACTCAGGTTCCCTCCCACGGTCCAAAAACATACACAGTAGGCTACATTGCCCCTCGATGTGAGTGTGAGTATGAATAGAGATGTGTGTGTGTGTGTGTGTGTTTGTGCTGAGATGGCCTGGTGAGCTATCCAGGGTGTACCCCGCCCTTGCCCAGAGTCTGCTGAGATGGGCGCCAACCTCCCCGCGGGTCTATTTTCTGAAAGAGTGAATGAATAGAATCTCACCAACTCATATCAGGTGCGCACTTGTACCTGTCATAAGGTTATGGATGTGAAAATCCAAATCAGGAGAGGAATCCACCGTTCGAAATCAGGCCGAAGATTACAGATTAGAAACCGCACACAAGATTCACAAGCTAAGCAGTGATAGTGATTTAATGTGTTTATACCTTGATGTAAGAGAGGAGCCACGATTGATTCTGGATCTGTGTTTTTGTTCAGGATTCAAGAATTTAGTGGTTGAACTATGACAGCAGCTCGAATCCCTTGCATATTGACGTGAGTGTAATAACGATGTCGTGGAAATACTCCAACTTTCATATTTCTTTTAGATGCAGTTAGGTTGGTAATTTATCCTGTTGGGTCGGATTGATTTTGTTCGATGCGCAGTAGCCTTACTGTCTGTGTGGGTAGGCCGAGGTGAAAGGAACAAACAAAGTCATTGTATCCAGGGCCACATTGATCGCTTCTATTTTTCCCTTTGCCACATGACTGAGGCAGCATGTAGGGCATGCGGCATGAGCGGCCTTCTGTTTCAAGATGTTCATCCCTCTGCTATTGTACAAAGGAGAGCGCACATAGGTTTTGCTATACTTTTATACCATCTGCTCAGTGGACATATGAGCCGGGGATATAGGATGGAATGTATAGTGGTGGTGGTGGTGGTGGTGGTGGTGGTGGGGGTATTCTAGTTGTGTTTGTGCATCTTATAGTTTAATACTGGATTTACTTTCTTTTTTATACATGCTGTCAATCAAAAGTTTTGAACCATTTACAGTTTAGTATTATTGCTATAGTGCAAAAAACCCCCAAATGATTCAGAATAGCACTTGAATAACGAAATATAAAAGTCCAAATTGAAAGCTATTGAATAAATCCATCATATGCATCTATAAAATATTTAGACACTGCTGGTATTAACTGTTAAACTGATAAATACTATATCACAAAAGTTTTTTTTTTTTTTTTTTTTTTTTTTAAATAAAATTAGAACTAGGCAGTGGTGGTATAATGGTAAAGGTGCTGGATCACTGATCCCAAGGTTGGGAGTTCAAGCTCCATTCGCAACGGGTTGCCACTGTCCCCCCAGTGCAGCTAACTGGGTTATCAAAGGCCGGCTGTCTCTCACTGTCTATGGTATGAGGTTCATGTAAAGGAACCATTGCTGACTTTCAACAAGAGGAGCTGCATCGCTGTCAGTGTGTTTCTGCCCTGCGATGACATGGCGAGCTGTCCAGGGTATAGTCTGCCCTCGCCCGGAGTTGGCTGGGATGGATGCCAGGCTCTCTGTGACTCTAATTAGGATTAAATGGTTCAGAAAATGAATGAATGAATGAATGAAATTAGATCTACACTCACCGAAAAAGAGATCACTTTTAATAGGATACTCATTCAAAATGATCTCTTCATAGTTTTTCCATCTTTGTAGCTTGTTGTTCAAATTTTATATTCTCTAAAAATTTTATAATAAACATTTCCCAAATCACACATAACATATGTTATGGTTTCGATCTTACCATGTGTCCAGCATAACCAAGCCTCATTCACAGTGGAACAGTCCAGTCTGGCTGTTTAAGGCATAAGAACTACAACACGCCTACAACAGGCCCCAAGAGGCTCATCAAGACTCACCTGTAAAAGATCAAATGTGTAATTGAGAGGACTATAAATACACGCACAAATCATTACATGTTGCTAAGCATTATCGCGTAGTGTTTCTGTTTGTATTTCCAGAGTATGACCTGTTTCTGATCAGCACCTGCCTGGTCCTTGACTGTAAGTGGTTATAGCTGTGATATTCTGTTTGCCTGGTCGTGTTAGCGCGACCTGGCAGACCAGAATTTTTAGACTTTGATAATGAATATGTCTGCCTGATTGCTGGGGACAACATGCAAACTGCATATGGACGCACCTGAAGTCAGGACTCAAACCTTCTCCCTGCGAGGAAGACATGCTAACCACTACACCACTTTACCAGGTAGACAACTCAAAAAATTCCGCGTCAAAATTTAAGCATGGGATTACTTATCAGGCTTTCAGAGCATTGAAGGATTGCCAACACCAATGTTGACTGTATAGAGGGAATAAAAAAAAAATCCCACATTTAATTAGAATAAATTAAACAAGGCTGCCGTGTGGTGCATCGACATGGTGTGTGACTATTAACCCAGAGACCGCAAGTTTAAATACAGGTTAAAGCCACATCCATCTGTGACTTGGAGTCTATGGAAGGTAATTGTAAAGCCCTCAAGGGATGGATGGATGGCATACGTTTACGTCCCTGTCACTCACAGGAATTGCCAACCAATCATGGGCATCTGTGAGCTCATACATATGAGGTGGCGGACAGCGTTTGTCCTCCGAGTGTGTTAGACCGCTCCCAAAATACATATGTGCTGCAGTTTGAAAAGAGGCGGGTGGCTATCATTGCATGTCACAGAGGAGGGGGTGTGTCTACATGCTTTCGCCCATCCCTGATTAGCATTGTTCGTGTGATAGATAAGACTTAAACTTGATGGATGGGAATTGTTCATCATCCATTTTCTGTAACTGCTGAATCCTAATAAGGGTCATGAGGAGGCTGGCTCCCATCGCAGCCGACTCCAGGCAAGGGCAGAGTACACCCTGGATAGGTCACCAGGTCATCACAGGGCGGAAACACGCTGAGAGTTATGCAGCTACTCTTGTCGAAAGTCAGTTATGGTTCTTTTACATGACACCATAGACAGTGAGAGACATGGCTGGCCTTTGATAACCCAGTTAGCGGCACTGGGGGGACAGCATTGACAACCTTGTGGAGAGTGGGGCTTGAACCCCAACCTTAGGATCAGCGATCCAGCACCTTCTACCACGAGGCCACCACTGCCCGGATGGGAATTGGATTATGACTAAATGAGGGAGAAAATGGGAAAAAAATAAAATAATAATAAAAATAATAAATTAAACACATGCAATCACAAAAGTAATGTTTAATTTAGAGGTTCTCTTTCCATCCATATAAAAGAATGTTCCTCTATCTGAAGAGATCTCTGCTATTTTCTAATGCTTTACATTATTTAGATATTAATTATAGACAGTGATAATTGCTCTTTCTCATACCTGCAACAAAGATCTCATTTAGAAAACAGTTTCACACTTGCAATCCAGCATAATTAAGTGCACTAATGATTGGGGCATTATATTAGTGAGGTTTGCATAGTTATTGTTAAGGGAGAGGAAAAAAATAGATGCTATCAGATTACTGCAACACAGGTAAGATGGCAAGCGCTAATAATGTATAAATGATCGTAATGACCATCTGCTTGCTTTCAGATCTCATCATGTTAATTTACCTTTCTGTGGATTGATAAAAGTACTGCTACGGTAATGCTTATATATTTCAGTTAAAATAAAAGTAGTGCTCCCTCCCGATGCTAGTGTGGGTTTCCTCCGGGTACTCCGGTTTCCTCCCACAGCCTAAGAACATGCACAGTAGTTTAATTTGCTGTTCCAAATCTCCCCAGCCATAAATGGTTGTGTGAGTGTTGACCCTGCGATGGCCTGGCGAGCAGTCCAGGGTGTACCCCGCCCTCGCCCAGAGTCGGCTATCACGGGCGTCAGCCTCGCCATGACCCTAATTAGGATTAAGCCGTTCAGAAAATGAACGAATGAATGAAAATAAAAGTAGTGTTTTAATCTAGTTGATTAATAACATAAAAATCCAGTTTTCACAGTAAAATTCAACCAAGAGCCGTCACAGTAATGAACAAAAATAGGCATATTGTGAGACTGTCTGGAAAATGGCGGCCGCTCAGTGTTTTGTGTCTTCTGATGACACCGACATCGAAGACGATTTGGATTCCTGGAATTGTATTTACCTAATATTATGTTGCACATTATAACTAATATATAATATGTACTGTTTAAAGTTTTATTCTTTGAAATATTGCTGAATTCTGTATAAACTTATACCAGTATCTAAATTTGGCAAAAGTTCAAATTTTTTCACGTCAACTCATTTGGACCGAATTAATTGACAAATAGGGGCAGTGGCGGTCTAGTGGTATAGGGCGCTGGATCGCTGATCCAAAGGTTGGGGGTTCGAGTCCCACTCTCCACAAGGTTGTCACTGTCTCCCCCCCAGTGGAGCTAACTGGGATATCAAAGGCCGGCCATGTCTCTCACTGTCTATGGTGTGAGGCATGTAAAAGAACCATTGCTGACTTTCGACAAGAGTAGGCTGCAAAGCCGTCAGCGTGTTTCCGCCCTGCGATGGCCTGGCGAGCTGTCCAGGGTGTACTCTGCCCTCGCCCGAAGTTGGCTGGGATGGGCACCAGCCTCCCCGCGACCCAAATTAGGATTAAGCGGGTACAGAAAATGAACTGATGATGAATTGACAAATAGAGATATCTCAATTCTGTTTTCCTTTATCAGGTCATCTTACATTGAGTAACAATCCTGCTATCACAAAATCATTATCAAAAATGATGAATAACACTACTGTCACCCGGTTCGCCAAGTTTGAGTGATCCATAGCATGGTGGCCATCTTGGATTTCTGGTCATGTGACCAGAAGTTGCCCTTTTTTGTCCCCAAAAAATAAGTTTTTGAAAAGGACAATACAAGAGCTATTCATAACACACACACACACACACACACACACATATATATATATATATATATTTTTTTTTTACTCATATAAATCCAATATTATATATCATCATCATATCTTATCCCCGTAGGGTAGTGTAGCAATTGGTCTCTTTTGGAGAAGATTAACTGGGACGCAGGAACGCTTGCTACTTGTCCCCCGAAACATGCTGATGGCTTTGCAGCTACTCTTTACAAAAGTCAGCAATGGTTCTTTTACATGAACCTCTCACCATAGACAGTGAGAGACATGGCCTGCCTTTGATAACCCAGTTAGCTGCACTGGGGGGACAGTGACAGCCCTGTGGGGACTCGAACCCCCAACCTTAGGATCAGCGATCCTGTGCCCTATACCACTAGACCACCACTGCCGACAATATTATATATAATACATGTTGGTTATACAGAAAAATGGCTGGCATTTCAGGGTTCAGTATGGGGCACAGCTCGGGTTAAGTGACTTAGAAAATGAATGAATCTGAGCAATGTCTTTATTATAATTCTTGAGCTCTGTATATTATTGTTGTGAACACCAATTTACCGGTTAGCGAACCGAACCAAATGCTGTTGTTGTGTCAGGACGTATCTGGATGCATTAGCTAACTAACTCATCTTAATGACGTCTGCCCAGATTACAGTTTTGGTGGTAGTACCGTTCAGGACTTTATTGCTGTGAGGCAGACATATTAACCACTCTGCCACCATGCCGCCCATAATTGAGCTATAACGACTCGAGTAAAAATGATTTAATGAAGTATGCTAAATGCAGATACAGTACATGTCACTTTGGATTTGAACATCTTGGTTGCGTGTGCAAAGATCTATGTGATTAATTTGTGTGAAATTTACCTTCATCGTCCACCATAACCAATATATACTCCACAAACACATGCTCACTCTCTTGACCTCTCATTAAGAAAGAGAAACATGCCTTCCATTTGTTATCTTGACTTATTTCACTCTGCATGCTACACGAACTACATACACCCATACACGCGTCTCCTGACTGACATCTGCCATTGTGTAAAGACAGATTCCCTTCAGCCTTCCATATGTCCGTTTTAAGACCGCACACAAAGTTTCCTGCTCGAATATATCAGCAACTCTTAATAAAGCACGCAAGCCAAGCAGCTTAATGTCCTGCCATGCAGAGACTTCTAAGCCACATATGCCAGGGTAGGAGTTTTGTGTGAGTGTAATGACTACTGTGGTGCTCTCTACCAGCCCTTATCGGCAAGTTAAACGCATGCAGTCTGTCACGATATGTGTGGATGTGTGTATGTGTGTGTGTGTGTGTGTGTGTGGGTAGGAGCAGATTAGCAAGCAGGAGCTGAGCAGATGGGTGCAGACCTCAGCATCCACATGCACAGAGCTAGAAGAGCCGCTTTACTGCTCCTAGCTGGGCCGTATCTAAAGACATTTAGGATGTATGTTGGCCTGGGCCGGGTGGAAAGGGACAGTGCAGCTGCTGATACTGCCAGCTCGGCACTCGACAGCGTTCATATCTTGTCTTATACAAGAATGAAGGCACGTAGCAACGTTGCATTATCAGGATGTGTTAGTGGTGCTGACCAGATCCCAGCGTCCTCTGGGAAACACGTGTGTCATGTCTGTTTTCTGTCTTTTACACACTTTTCCTGTCGTTCCATTCTTCTTTTTTGACTTCTCTCAGTAGACGTGAGGCTTAAACACAGATGTTCTTTTACAAGTCTTGTGAAGAATGTTTGAGGGGGAATGACAGTGAGCTGAAAGGTGTGATGTACAGTAGACAGCTGCAGTCTGTCCTTGATGTTGTTGCATGTCTCTTGTGGCCAGGTGTATGGTGTGGAGTGGTGTGTGTGTGTGTGTGTGTGTGTGTGTGTGGGTGTGTGTGTGTGTGTTTGTGTTTGTGTGGCCTGGACACTGCGTATGTCACTATTTCTTCTAAAAACATCTATAAAATTGATTGTGGAAGCTTGAAAATGAGCTTTGATTCCGGCGGTACAAATATTATTGTATTGCATACACTTTTATGATAACTTTATTCACTCAGGCAGTCACTTATTCACTCACCCCATCCCTCTTTCTCTCAGTGTGTGGCAGCCTGCATTTGTCACCATTTCCTCAGTGCGCTGCATGGCTGCTCTGTAGACAGCAGAACTCCTTGGTGGAGCTGTTTCCTGGTTACGTGTTTGTGTGTGTGTGTGTGTGTGTGTGTGTGTGTGTGTGTGTGTGTGTGTGAGGTGGCAATGGTGTGTAGAGGAGGATCAGACAGCCATGCTCTAATAAGGACTAATTATCTCTCCTCAGTAGGGCTGCTCTGCTCAGACTCAAGTTTATTGCAGGGTCACCAATAAACATCACTGACTAGCCAGAAATCTACTATAATAAATTAGAATTATTGTATTTATAGTAGGGCAACTGGGACAAACATGATTTGTGGATCACATTTTTAAAAACTTATAGTTACCAATTTCAAGCAACAGTCTTTATACGCTCAACACATTAGTCAGTCAGTTGGAGTAACCGCATTATCCTGATTAGGATGTTGAGAGTCAGGAGACAATCATAAGTTCTAAAGGAACACTGCATGGAACAAGGATGAGTTCACCCTGGATGGAATGCCAGTTATGTTGCAAACAGTTTGGTGCTGGGATTTAACCAAATCAATCCTGGTGCATGCATTTTAATAAGTGGGAAGAAACTAGAGAGCAGAGCCCAGAAGAAAACAACAAACCACTCGAAGAGCATATGAAGCCCTGCATGCACCAAGCTTCGGATCAAACTCTGGAGCCAACAAGCCAAAGACTTGACATGAAATGTGACAGCAAAATCTAAAACAAACCAAAACAAATGAGCAAAGTAGAAAGGCTAGGTAGTCATAGAAAGCTCATTGCTGATTGGCTATAGGATGGCACAGTGGCATAGGGGTTGGCATGTCCACCACACTGCAAGAAGATCCTGTGCTCGAATCACAGGCATGGTGAGGCCATTTCTGTGTTGTCTTGTCTAAATGCCTTTGTGAGGTTCCTCTGGGTACTTTGGTTTCCTTCAACAATCCAAAGACATGGACATTAGGCTAACTAACTGTTCTAAATTTTCTATAGGACTGAGTGTGAATGGAGGCAGCGGTGGCCTGGTGCTGGATTGCCGATCCTAAGGTTGGGTGTTGAAGCCCAGCTGTCAACAGTGCAGCTAACTGGGTCATCAAAGGCCGGCCATGTCTCTCACTGTCTATGATGTGAGGCTGTAAAAGAACCATCGCTGACTTTCACCAAGAGTACTGTAGCTGCATAGCCGTTAGCATGTTGCTTATTTCTATATTTAATAATAGCCACTCCTTGCCTTTTTGATTCCCTGTTGCTGTGTGTTTGGTTTTGCTTTCATGTTTCTATATTTGTTATTGCACTTTTAGTTTTGTTTGAATGTTTATAGTAAGTTAATATGCATTGCACTTCTAAGCCACTGTAAATCCAACCCTTTCCTACAACGCACTGTGGCTGAGAAACGGAGATAGAATGTAGGATGTATGAATGATGGTGTCGATAAAGACCATCATACTGGAAACCATTCCAGAGATCCATCCTTCTCTGTAGAAGACTTGACAATCCATTACAGAGGAGGTTGTATCACTGGAACGTCAGTGGACAGATAGATTTTGGACAATGGTTTACATGTACAGTATAAAGCTTATGTGTCCAATTATTCATTATTTCTACCATTTCATTGTCAGAATAACAATGGACCCATTCCCAGATGACTTTACGTGAGAGGTTGAGTACATCCTGAACAGGTTGCCAATGTATTGCAGGGAGAACAGAGACACGAATAATTATTCACACTCACATTTGTATCGATAGTGCATGTCAATACTGTGTCAGAGGAAACTGGGGAACGCAAACATGGTTCCAGGACATTTGCTCACAACCTTCATGAAAAAAACAAATATTTGCTCACAACATAAAAAATTTTGTTCAATTTTAACCCGAAGCTTAACCCTAACCCTAATCCTAAACCCGAACCATAACCCTAATTCCTAACCCTAACCCTAAACCCAAACCCTAACCCTAACCCCTCAGCCTAACCCTAACCCTAAACCCAAACCCTAACCCTAACTGTAACCCTAAACCCTAAACCCTAACCCTAAACGCTAACCCTAACCCCTAACCCTAATGTATAATGAGTTTATAATAGCATTACATTATGGATGTTGTGAGCAAAAGTCTGTTTTTTCATTTAGGTTGTGTGCATTTGTCTTGTGAGCAAATGTCCGCGCACCCCTAAACACGTACAGGGAAAACAGGCCAGCTTCACCCAAAACAGGCATGTCGCTGTCATTCGTACCCAGAACCTTCTCACTGTGAGGAGACAGATCCAACCACTGAGCGTTCTTGAACTTTAGGGGTTACTTTGTTCTCATAGCTGGGCTGAAATGTTTATAGACTGACCATGATGAAATGGTCAAATTTGGCTAAATGTGGTTTACATTTCAACACCCTTTGGTGTTCTCACTTCTTCCATCCGTGTTGCAGTGCATGGATCCTCTTGGTGTAGAAGATTTTAAGCTGATAGCACAGACGCGCACACACACACACACACACACACACACACACACACACACACACACACACACACACACACACACACACGCACGCACATGATTTTAAAGTGTTTACACAAATGTTGTGTACTTTTTATCGTAAATAAAAGCTACAGTATGCAACCCTACTGCTTGCTAGAATGAATATAATTCCCCCACACCTGATGTGACATGGTACAGTAAAAACATATTAATAACTAATTTGCCATTGTTAAGATGAGCATATGACAACTAATAATAAACATGCACTAATAAGCCACCAGATATCGGTTTCATTTAATATTTGTACTCATTAGCAATTAATTATTGTCTAATATTTCTAATTATACTCTAGTTACTGTGGTCTGGTGACATTTAAGAATTTTAAAATTCTGCATGTACAATATACAAGCTGGCATGCTTTTATAATTTTTTTGTACTTTTTTCTATTATTATTATTGTTATTATTATTCTCTTACATGAACCTCTCACCATAGACAGTGAGAGACATGGCAGGCCTTTGATAACCCAGTTAGCTGCATTGGGGAGGACAGCAGTGACAACTGTTTACAGTGGGGGTTGAACCTCCAACCTTGGGATCAGTAAGCCAGCACCTTACCACTGGGCCACCACCTGGCCACGTCTGCCCTAAATAAAACGTCTACCGAGTAAATAGTATCAACAAATGTTAAGGACAGTTCCATTTACTGTGTGCACACTTTTATAAGAACCTCTCAACATAGAGTGAGAGACATAGCCAATCTTTGATAACCCATTTAGAGTGTGTGTGTGTGTGTGTGTGTGTGTGGGTGGGTGGTGGTGTTTGTGATAGTGACAGCCCACTAATAGTGGGGCTTGAACCCCTGTAGTTGGAATCAGTAATCCAGCACCTTACCACCTAGTCACCACTGCTCTTACAATTATTACTATTGTTGTTGTTGTTGTTGTTGGTGTTGTTGTGATGGGGTGGTGGTGATGGTGACATGGTGTCAGAGTGGATTGCATGTCTGCCTCACAGGCTAAAATTACTGGCCGAGTGAAGTCCTGGGTTCAGTGAGGGAGTTTCTGTGTGAAGTCTGCAGACTCTCCAGTGCTGGCGTGGGTTTTCTCTGGGTACTCCGGTACTCCGGTATCTTCCTACAGACCAAAGACATGCACATTAAGCAAATTGGCTGTTCCAAATAGCTGTAAGTGTGAGTGTGAGTGGTTGTGTATGTGTGCGTTTTAGCTCTGTGCGGGTCTGGTGAGCTGTTCAGGGAGTATCCTGCTTTTCACCCAGAGTCAGCTGAGAGAGACTCCAGTCTCCCCGAGACCTTAATAGGATTAAGCGGCCCTGCAAATGAGTGAGTAATAGGTGGGGGGAAAGGCTTCTCGAATTATGTAATATAATTTAAACTCTTGCTTTGACCCACTTTTACCACATTTCGGTCGTGTTATACTTGGTGTGGTTGATGACGTTTAAATAAAAATGGTTTTGCTTTCATCGTGATGGAAATTACCTCTTTATGCAACAGTTTCTTTTTCGCCTTCATGATAAGATAGTAGAACGCTGGAATTTACTGCAGCATGAAATTGCTAGTTCGCACTCACTGTGTACATGTGTATTCACTATCTGTTTGCGATTTAACAAGCGAGACTGGACTCTTGCCAAATCATTGACTGCTTAAAGTCCTCATGAGGATTAAGCTCTCACTTGAGGGAATTGAGAGGCCTTAAGGGAAACCCATATTATTCTAACAACACGTGAATAAAAGCCTTCTCTTTATATTACCAACACATTATACATGGGAATGTTCTGTTTTATTTATTTATTTTGGCATAAATATTGCAGATAAATGATTTATGTAGAGAATCATGACCAGTTCAAAATTATTTCATTTTTGAACATTTACAGTTAAGTTACTAACACGCCTTCGAATCTCTAATAATGAACCTTAAAGCCAAATATAAATGATAGATGTTGGATTTTTGTTTGCAAATTCGCTTTATGTGGGCTAGTGGTGGCCTAGTGGTAAAGAGTGCTGGATCGCTGATCCTAAGGTTGGGGGTCCGAGTCCCACTCTCCACAACGTTGTCACTGTCCCCCCCTCAGTGCAGCTAACTGGGTTATCAAAGGCTGGCCATGTCTCTCACTGTCTATGGTGTGAGGTTCATGTAAAAGAACCATTGCTGACTTTCGACAAGAGTAACTGCATAGCCGTCAGCGTGTTTCCACCCTGCGATGGCCTGGCGAGCTGTCCAGGATGTACTCTGCCCTTGCCCAGAGTGGGCTGGGATGGGCGGCAGCCTCCCCGCGACCCTAATTAGGATTAAGCGGTAACAGAAAATGAACTGAATTTGCTTTATGCTTTACAGTTTTTCCCAGGACGCAAAAGATAGCTGCTATCGATGTTCCTCATTCTGTCTCACTTCTGTTATTACTAAAGAAATACAAACGAGAAAATGAAACAAAGGACAAAATCTGTGTCATGGCAGAAGCCTTTGTACTGTGAAGGCAGTTTACTTCATAGCTTGTTGTTCACTGCCTAGAAAGGGCACAGTGCTAATTACCTAATTTAGCTTAGCTCGGCCCTTGAGTCCTCAGGATGCCAGGGCCAACCTACTGCAGCATGCTTCAGGGTGTGTGTGTGAGTGTGTGTGTGTGTGTGTGTGTATATATATGTGTGCATGCTTGTGTTTGTGTATGTGTGTGTGTGTGTGTATATATATGTGTGCGTGCTTGTGTTTGTGTATGTGTGTGTGTGTGTGTGTGTGTGTGTGTGTGTGTGTGTGTGTGTGTGTGGTGATTATCTACAAACCCGCCCCTGCTTTCTTATGTCACTGACATGGTCACTCCTCCCAATGCTGAGCCCATGTGACAGCAGGCATTAAAGAAGTGTGTGTGTGTGTGTGTGTGTGTGTGTGTGTGTGTGTGTGTGTGTGTGTGTGTGTGTGTGTGTGTGTGAAAGAGAGGGAGAGAGGGAGAGAGGAGTGTTAGCATATGCTAACCCACTGAGTAATGCGGTTATAATCAAGTTTAGGCACCATGTCCAGCCGACCTTCTGTGCTCAGAGTAATATCCTGGATCAGATCAGAGGAGGGATTTGTAATTGCAGACATAATAGTGACAAAGACAGGGAGGTGGTAGGCAGATACATTAAGGATCTTAATGTGAGATATTAAGATAAGCTGAGTTGAACATTATAGTCCATGGTGCTGATTTCTCCTTCTATCTGTGTTCATCTCGGGTCGAAGGTTCTGACTCTGATGAGCTACTAGATTTTCTAGAAGTTCTTCCTTCATCTTCTGTAACCGCTTAATCGTAATTAGGGTCGCGGGGAGCCTGGCTCCCATCCCAGCCGACTCTGGGCGAAGGCAGAGTACACCCTGGACAGCTCGCCGAGCCATCGCAGGGCAGAAACATGCGGACGGCTACTAGATCTAAGTGTAAAAAGCAAAAACCCTTTGTGTTTAAATAAATGCGATTTTCACGCAACTCAATCACTTTGTTCATTTCTTCAGTAGACAATTGAGCATATGCACATAAAACCTATAATCTGCCATGTCTGGGTTTTTTGAGTATTTGAAAGGTAGATCCTGCTTGGCTTAGCTGAGCATCTTCAAGGTTGGCAGACATGTTTGAAGGATCAGTTATGCAAACTGTCAGATCCTGTTAATCTGCTTTGGCCTCTTGATCCTTCTGTGTATCTCAACTCCGCACAATGGCATCCACACATCCATGCAGATTCACAACCTGTCCCTTCTCCTGTAATGTTAAACGACTAGGAGCCCAACCCCTCCTGGATGGGATTCTAGTCCATTGCAGATTAAACTTCCCAGAATTTTTACTGGTACTGATTTATAGCAAAGCACCACTGATTTAATAAGGATAACAGTTCGATATGGTTTTGTTTATGGACAAATGTAAAAGTACAGTATACGGTTTCCCTTGCCCAGATGCCGGTCGCCAAGGTCCCCCTCCACCAGACCAAGGATGGTGCTTGAAGGCACGTGCCTGGTGTACAGGCTGCTACCTATAGAGCCTGGCCAGGCCCAGCCTGAAAAAGGAGACATTGTTCTACCCTCCCATGGATCCACCAGCTGTGGGAGGGCGCAGTGTGAGTTGGGTGGTAGCCAAAAGCATGAGCTCTGTTGGACCAATCCTTGGGTACTGACACTGACTCTTTGGAAATGCAATGTCACCTCTCTGGTGGGGAAGGAGCCTGAACTGGAGCGTGAGGTGGACAGATACCGACTAGATGTAGTCGGACTCAGCTAAATGCATGGCTTGGGCTCTGGAGCCACACATCTCAAGAGGTGCTGGACCTTATTCCAAACCTAAAGTTGGCTTTTAAGTAATGGTTCTGCAGGCTGCAGCCCTTATGCTGTTGCAGAAAACTCAATCTTTGTAGGTGAAGGTTACCAACCTCTTCACCATGGCTACCACACAGTGTCTCTACTGTTGGGGAATGTGTAGTATTTCAACATTGTTGAAAAATTGTAGAATGCAAGATGATTGGCTGCCTGACTGATTGACCTCGGAAGTGAGGGTTGCTGTTGATTTGACACTAGAATTTGATGAGCAAATTTTTCATCATCATCATCATCTTCTTCCGCTTAGTCCAGGGTCGGGTCACGGGGGCAGCAACCTTAGCAAAAAGGTCCAGACATCCCTCTCCCGAGCTACTTCCTCCAACTCTCCCGGGGGGACACCGAGGCGGTCCCAGACAAGCCGAGAGACATAGTCCCTCCAGCGTGTTCTAGGTCGACCCCGGGGTCTCTTCCCGGTTGGACATACCCGAAACACCACACCAGGGAGGCGTCCGGGGGGCATTCTGACCAGATGCCCGAGCCACCTCAACTGGCCCCTGTCAATGCGGAGGAGCAGCGGGTCTACTCGAGCTCCCCGGATGGCGGAGCTTCTCACCCTATCTCTAAGGGAGAACCCCGCCACCCGGCGAAGAAAGCTCATTTCAGCCGTTTGTATCCGTGATCTTGTTCTTTCGGTCATTACCCAAAGCTCGTGACCATAGGTGAGGGTTGGAACGTAGATCGACTGGTAAATTGAGAGCTTCGCCTTGCGGCTCAGCTTCTTTTTCACCACAACGGACCGGTACAGGCACCGCTTAACAGCAGAGGCTGCAGCGATCCGTCTGTCGATCTCTCGCTCCATCCTTCCCTCACTCGTAAACAAGACCCCAAGATACTTAAACTCCTCCACTTGGGGCAGGACCTCATTCCCGACCCGGAGGGTGCATTCCACCATTGTCCGACTGAGAACCATGGCCTCGGACTTGGAGGTACTGATCTTCATCCCGGCTGCTTCGCACTCAGCCGCGAATCGCTCCAATGAGAGCTGGAGGGCCCGACTTGATGAAGCCAAAAGGACAACATCATCCGCAAAAAGCAGAGACGATATCCGATGGCCACCAAACCAGAACCCCTCATCGCCTCGACTGCGCCTAGAAATTCTGTCCATAAAAATTATGAACAGAATCGGTGACAAAGGACAGCCTTGGCGGACTCCAACTCCCACTGGAAACGAATCCGACCTGCTGTTACCAATACGGACCAAACTCTGGCTCCGGTGATACATCGACTGAATAGCTCGTAGCAACGGATCCGGAACGCCGTATTCTCGGAGCACGCCCCACAAGATCTTTCGAGGGACACGGTCGAAAGCCTTCTCCAAATCCACAAAGCACATGTGGACAGATTGGGCAAATTTGGGTGGTGGTCCCAATTTTTAAGAAGGGGGACCGGAGGGTGTGTTCCAATTATCGGGGAATTACACTCCTCAGCCTACCTGGGAAAGTCTATGCAGGGGTACTAGAGAGGAGGATCCGACCGATAGTCGAACCTCGGATTCAGGAGGAACAATGTGGTTTTCGTCCTGGCCGCAGCACTCTTGACCAACTCTATACGCTCCACAGGATTCTGGAGGGGGCATGGGAGTGAGCAAATTTTTCAAGTTGAAAATCTTTACTAATGTGCACTGTGTACTTTTTGAGAAATAAACATGATGATGCCCTTTCTCCGGCCATGTCCCTCACAGTCTAAGGTGTGAGGTTCATGGAAAAGAACCATTGCTGACTTTCGACAAGAAGAGCTGCATAGCCGTCAGCATGTTTCCACCACGCGATGGCCTGGCGAGCTGTCTGGGGTGTACTATGATCTCTCCCGGAATCAGCTGGGATGGCACCAGCCTCCCTGTGACTCTAATTAGGATTAATTGGTTACACAAAAAATGAACAAACGATGATGAACATGTAGATGATTTGTGGAAACCATGAATCATTAACCCACTGAGGGCTGGATTCAAAAACACAACAAAAATAAAAGTGAAAAATTGAACTCATAGGCTTTATCCAACTTCCAGGCAGTGGTGGCCTGGTGGTAAGGTGCTGGATCACTGATCCTAAGGTTTGGGGTTCAAGCCCACTCTGCTGTCAGAGCGGCAGCGTTTCAGTTTACAGGGGCTCTTTGTTCCTGAGATCCCGCGGATCTGCTTCTTTACCAAATAAAAAGCTTTTAACAGAATGCTTGACTAAACAGCTACGTTTTGTTCCCCCGGTCTTAAACAGTGAGATTTTGTCTGAGTCATCCATTCAGTTTCTACGCTGTTTAATTCTAATTCGAGGAGCGGGTATATTGATGCTCATCTCATCTGACTCTGATGAGGGCGGGGTGCAAAAAAAAAAAGAAAAAAAAAAGGTGTTTATAGAGACACATGTTCTGAGAGCATAGACTACCTGATGTACCTCTGTCTCAAGTCTCCGTTTGGATTGCTTTTCCTTATTTCTCTATGAAATACAGTATATACATAATCTATTATTTGCCTCAGGCTTGGTGGATGCCAATGAATTAACCATTTGTTAGTTAGTTGATAATTAAAATATAAGCATCCATTTCGGGAACTATTCCTCAGCATCTACCTCGCTTTTGGTAAATAATTGTAAAATATCAACTGATATACTCTCTAAACTGGACCTATGATACAAAGGGCTGAAATGCAAGCTCAGACTCTACAATTGCTGTCAGCAGAGTAGAAGTGTGCAGTAGTGTTTGGGGGTTTAAGTAATAAGCCTCATTGCTATGGAGACGGCAGATACAGCTGTGCTGGTGGCAGCAGCAGCAGCAGTAGCAGCAGCAGCAGCATTATGGGCCCACTGAGAATCATAAACACAGGCAGGCCATGACTCCCACTAATAGATCTCATAGGAAGGCTAAGAATTAAAAAAAAAAAAACAACAGGAAGAACTCAAACTCATGGAAGGGTGTGTGTGTGTGTGTGTGTGTGTGTGTGTGTGTGTGTGTGTGTGTGTGTGTGTACATGCACATTCTGTGGTGATTTCCTGAAAACCTGCATGATCAAAGGAAAATTAATAATTTATACTGTAAATCAAAACGTTTCTAATTGAGGTGTGGCATTACATCACAGTACAGCCATAAAATGTATATTATTGAGATTGCAAACACACCACATGACTTCAGTTTGTAATGTCATTAACATACTAACTCCAACATGTACTTTATTGGGTTCGATTCCCAGTTCGGGTGTTTCTGTGTGGAGTTTGCATGTTCTCCCCGCACTTGCGTGAGTTTCTCCCAGATACTCCTGTTTCCTCCCACAAGGGTAACACGATATATAACTGATATATATACAGACGCTCCCCGACTTACGTTCATCCGTTTTACATTTTTTCGATTTTATATATTTTTTTTTTTCAAAAAAAATAAATAAATTTTGAGTTTAGACGTACCTATGTAGTACGCTGATGTAATGACATAATGACGCTGCGTCCATTGTTTACAAACGACAGACTGAGTGCCCCTCCTTCCCAGTTCAGTTATTTATATATATATATATATATATCTTCTTCTTTTCCTTTCGGCTGTTCCCTTCAGGGGTCGCCACAGCAAATGATCTGCCTTCATCTCTCCCTATCCTCTGCATCTGCATCTTCTACTCTTACTCCAACGACCTTCATGTCCGCCTTCACCACATCCATAAATATATATGTATATATACATATATATATATATATATATATATATATATATATATATATATATATATATATATATATATATATATATATATATACACACACACACACACACACACACATATATATATATATATACATATATATATCTATCTCAGTTATATAGCATGTCACCCTTGTGTTAAGACGTTGTCTCTGTGATCTTTGTGTTTACACTGTTTTGTAGACTTTTGTAACCCTAAGCAAATATGGTTGGTCAGAAGCATAAGCCTACTAGCAGGGGTGCAAGTCTCATACACAGAGATGAATTAACTATCTGCTCAGATACTCAGTTAAGCAAAGAGAGTTGTAAAATGAATGAAAACCTGAATCCAGGAAAGAGAACTCTTTGCTCCGTGATTCACATCAGTGCAGGCTGTGTTCTAAACGAGTTCAACGGCACCCTTGTGCACTTGAAAGACCGGAAGTCCCTATAAGCCACAGCAAGTACACTACTTTCGCAAGTACACTACTTTCGGTATTGAGCGCTTCACATATTGTAAGCGTTGATTGGCTGTTTTAAGCTTCATGTAAAGTGACTCGGCATAAATAAGTGACTTATTTGAAATTAATGTTGATATTATTTGATATATTTGGTATTATTTTACAATGTTATGTTTATAATAATTGATTTAGGAGTGTTTTATGAGATATGGTAACGGTATTTATAGATGTTTCGTACAGTATGGGCGTCATACGTCACACGTCATACGTCATACGTCACTGTAACAACTTACGTTCACTTTCAACTTACATTCGGTCATCCGGAACCAATTAAAACCATAAGTCGGAGAGCGTCTGTATAGTTTAATATTCTGGCGAAATCATCATGGAACAATACTTGAGGATGTGAATGGCCATCACTATTATAATATCAGGTGAAGAGGAGGAAGCTGAAATACTTTACCTTGGCAAGGCTGCTCGAGCGAATAACATTAGTTCCAGAGTCACATGATTTTTGTGGTGATGTGTGCAGTCCACCATTGGGACTGTTCAACTTTGAGCCCGTACTGGACCTTAGACTACGCAGAAAATGCTGAAACCAGAAGCCCAGCAGCAGCAGCAGCAGCAACAGCACGTCATCCTGATGCTCATGTTCTGGGAATAGCCAGAATTTAATTGACGTTTGAAAACAAACTATTAAAACTGTTGAGAATGCAACACATTTGATTAATTACTCTCTCACTCATTCATTTGTCAAACCTCTTCATCCTACTAGAGTCATTTGAAGGCTGAAGCCTTTCTCGGCTGACTCTGAGCAAAGGAGGGGAACATTCTGAACAGCTCACCAGACTATCGCTGGACTAACACTCATACACAACCATTCACAATCACACCTGGGGTGACTTCTTTCGACAGGTGGATGAACATGTTTGCAATTTTTGCCCTCTCACTCACTTACTCATTTGCTTAATCCTATTGGGGTCATGGAGGAGGCTGGAGTCTATCTCAGCCAGCACGGGGTGAAGTCAGGGCATATCATCAACAACTCGCCAATCTAACGAGGGCCAGCACACCCACAACCGTTCAAACACACATTCATACCTGTGCACAGTTTGGAACAGCCAGATAATCTTATGTGAATGTCTTTGGACTGTGGGAGGAAATTGGAGTACCTGGAGAAAACACACAAACAAACATGGGGAGAACATGCAAACTCGACAAAGAAACGTCTTCACTGAGCTCAGGAGTTAAACCCAGGACTGGTGAGGGTCAGGTGGATACGCTAAGCACTGCTCCATCATGCTAATCACTGAATAATTAAAGAAATAGTTTATAGTTTGGTTGACAGAAAAAGTCCATGAAAGATTTTTTTTCCACATGAAGGTTGGAGGAGACGGGGTCTTTCTTATCTTCAGGGCTGAATTTTAGAACAAATTATGAAGCGTTTAAAACGTGAGCGCATCGGATGACTCATTACAGTGGAAAAATGTGTGACGTGGTTTCAAAGCATCTGTCCAAAGTCATAAAATCGTTCAATGATCAATGCTGTGTTGTTCCGTCACCCTGGGAGTGCCTGATCCCGTCTGATTCAGGAAGCAGAGTAGGGTTGGGCCTGGTTAGTACTTGGACGGGAGACTGCCTGGCAATACCATGTGCTGTGGACGGTTTGGGAAATGGCCTGGCAACGTGCCCTGTAAAAAAAAAAAAATCTCCTGCGAGAACTCAATCATTCATGCATTCATTTCCGAACAGCTTAATCCTAATTAGGGTCACGGGGAGGCTGGTGCCCGCTTCGGCCGACTTCCGGGCGAGGACGGGATACACCCTGAACCGCTTGCCAAACATCGCAGGGCAAACACTTACACAACCATTCACACCTAGTGGAGATTTGGAGCAGTCAATTAACCACTGTGCATGTTTTTGTACTGTTGAAGGAAACCGGAGTTCCTGGAGGAATCCCACGCAAACACGGTGACAACACTGCATTAGTACACTATATCTAATCATACAGTGTGAACTAGTCAGATTCCTCAAACAGATCCTGATCTTAGTGCTGGATGGCAGCGGAGCGCAAGGCAAGCATGGCGGGAACGCAGTGAGCAGGGTCAGATTACTCATGCCAAGGTTGGGGGTTCAAGCCCCATTATCAATGGTTGTCACTGCTGTCCCCCCAGTGCAACTAACTGGGTTATCAAAGGCCGGCCATGTCGCTCACTGTCTATGGTGAGAGGTTCAAGTTAAAGAACCATTGCTGACTTTTGTGAAAAGCAGCTGCATATACATCGTGTGTTTCTGCCCTGTGATGGTCTGGCAAGCTGTCCAGGGTGTACTCTGCCCTCACCCAGATTTGGCTCAGTTGGGTGCCAGCCTCCCTGCAGCCGTAATTAGGATTAAGTGGTTCAGAAAATGAATGAATATCTGTCCTCTTAAGAAATTTCAGGCTTTAGTTTTTCACTCCATTTGTTTTTTATCATTCTACTAAATGTAGCATGCATTTTGTTTTGGGCTTTATAGTGGCCTAGTGATTAGCATGTCCGTCTCACAGACGGGTGATCCTTGTTTTGATTCCCTTCCGAAGGCGTTTCTGTATATATTTGAATATTTTCTATTATTATTATTTTCTATTTTTATTATTATTATATATTTGAATATTTTCTATTATTATTCCGTGTGACCGTTGGCTTCCTCTGGGTTCACTGGTTTCCTATCGCAATCCAAAGACATGCACATTAGGCAAATTGCCCCCAGGTGTGAGTATAATTGTAAATAGTTGAGTGTGTTTTCCTGCCACGGTTTAGTGAGCTGTTTAAGGTGTACCGTGCTTTACACCAATGTAGGTATCATCAGTTCATTTTCTGTAACTGCTTAATCCTAATTAGGGTCGTGGGGAGGTTGGCACCCAGCCCAGCCAACTCCGGGCCATCGCAGGGAGGAAACACACTGACTGGTTTTTACTCTTATTGAAAGTCAGCAATGGTTCTTTTACATGAACCTTCCACCATAGAGAGTGAGAGACATGACCGGCCTTTGATAACACAGTTAGCTGCACGGGATGGGGGTGTGTGTGTGGGGGTGGGATATGGGATGCAGTGACAACCTTGTGGAGATTGGGACTTGAACCCCCAACCTTAGGATCAGCGATCCAGCGCACTATACCACTAGGCCACCACTGCCCCTTCAATGTAGGTAAAGATGAGCAATCACAGCATTTGGCTGACGCTCTTATCCAGAGCAACTTACAATTATTCATATTTTTTATCCAACTGAGCAGTTGTGGGTTAAGTGCCTTGTTCAAGGGCTCAACAGTGGTGATAGTGGGGCTTGAATTTCTGACCTTCAGATTAGCAACCCATTGCTTATTCACTAAGCCACCACTTCCCATTCAGAAAACTCACCAAGATGTTTTCCATTAGGTCACGTTTATCTCTTGAACCCAAGAAGCTATGGCCCATCCTCTTCGACGTATCCAGTCATTAGTGAACAGCCGATGTGTTTTATCTTCCATTATCAGTTCATTTTTTGCAGGATACAAAGGTTTCCTGTTGAAACCCTCAGGCTCTCTGGCTTTGAATCTCTTCTTCATCTGTACTACATCTTGTTTTGGTTCTGTGCTTGTTTACAATAACATTAAAAAGACTTCATGATCAAATAAATAAATAAATAAATAAATAAATAACTTGCCAGTGCAACACTGATTCTTGGTAAATGGAAAAGTCCAAGATCAAGTTTTCTGCCCTTTCACTCACGGTGATGCTTATGATGCTTCAGATATTAATCTTCTCACGCAGTGCATGGCTCACTGACACATGTACAGGAATAAGCAAATGGTTTCAGAAAGACATCAAGGCTGATTCTATTTGATATGGTGGTAAGGTGATGGATCCCAAGGTTGGGGGCTCAATTCCCACTTTCAACGGGTTGTCTCTCTCTCTCTCTCTCCCCTCCCCCAGTACAGCTAACTGGTTTATCAAAGGCCAGCGATGTCTCTCACTGTCTAAGGTGAGAGGTTCATGTAAAAGAACCATTGCTGACTTTCGTAAAGAGAAAGCTGCATAACCGTCGGCATGTTTCCGCTCTGCGATGGCCTGGTGAGCTGTTCAGGGTGTACTCTGCTCTCGCCCAGAGTCGGCTGGGATGGGTGCCAGAATCCCCGCTACCCTAATTAGGATTAAGCAGTTCAGAGAATGATTGAACGAGATAACACTGTATTTCATTATTATTTAATATGCCTAGTAGATGAACTGGTCCCTTTGATGACAGACGTATCAATTTCCAGGGAACATCACGCATTTGGCTGATCATTCATTTCGTTTGATGAAATCTCCCATGTAATGGGTAGACCGCTTAGTGACATTCTACTGAAAGACAGACTATGTCACAGTGTCACATGATTACACAGTCTGTGATGATGTCGCCGAGAGAGGTGGATTTTTTCTATTCTTTAAGTTTTCCCTTTTTGTGGACTGGTTAAAATGCCCGACCTTCTACACCATATGGTGCTCCATACTACACCTTCTCCAAGGCCAGGACCTAGCCTGTCACGTCCAGACTGCTCACTAATATTCCAGTAATCCACATGATTATGGGAGTGGTTATTAAAATGAATACGGGTGGTAGCAGAGAAGCAGATGTCTGATGACCCACATCTGTGTGTTCATGCTGAGAAGGATGAGCAGGATAAGCATGTGTGTGTGTGTGTGTGTGTGTGTGTGTGTGTGTGTGTGTGTGTGTGTGTGTGTGTGTGTGTGTGTGTGAGAGAGAGAGAGCGAGAGAGAGAGAGTGCAAACTATGGGCTAGTAGCTTTCCGGTCCACCTACCACTGGTATTGGTTGTGCAGGTGTTTTGTGCTCATCACTGCTTTGTTTCTCAGGTTTAAAATGAATGTGACCTCTACAGTAAAACATTTACAAAAACCACTAAGTTGTCCAACATGTTAAATTACAGTGCAAACAAGAAAAAAAAGACACAAAAACAGTAATACATACATAAATTACCGTTAACGTGGATGTCACTGTTCTGTCTCGGTTCTATTGTGAGTATTGATAATCTTCAGATAACTCATTTGCAAGAGCAAAAAGACACGGAGTCATTCATTTCCTGGAGCATGTTTAGGATACAGCCGTACAACTAGAGCAACAACAGCAGCCGCCAAGTGTTGATTTCTCCCGTCAGCTCCATGGCGGTAACACGGTGGGCTAGTTGCAGATATTTTCACCCTGCTATGCCATTCAGTGGCCTCTAGTCTAACTTTCCTACCCACAGCTTTGTTTATGGGAGCTGAGGCCTATGTGGAGCGTATTTTCTGAATCGTGAGAGACCTGTTCTCAGCTGGAGGCTCCTGAGCAGGGCACACGAACCAGAAGACTTTTTTTTTTTAATTTCCAGATTTAAGTTCATCAAATCAAAACAGTTGACATCTTTTTAAGTGTTCACGTTAATAAGAGAAACCATTAGTTGCAAAAGTGTCATTTTGTTGGTTCAATCTCTTTTCATTTCTTGTCAGTGCAGGCCATTTCTCTGGACATCAATACTAAAGCAGAAGATTAGTAGAAGACTGACAGCCAAGGTCAGTGAGGTGACATGGGACGGTGGTGCTATTATAATGGCTGGGTTTTCTGCGCTGAAATTGGCTCATGACAACCAATGAGAGTCATTTACTTTAGCCGCTGTTAAAGGCCCACCACCGTCATCATCATCATCATCATCATCATCATCATCATCATCATCATCATCATCATCATCATTACAGCACAGCAGAGGGAGACAACCAGTGTTTCCTGAAACCATCTTCATCCAACTGCCATAAATCAAAGGGAATCTGCGGGAACTTAATTAGCTTAATTGCTATGTTTGCTCTAACATAACACTGATCACTCCACCGATCCAGCTCCAGCGTTTGAATCGGGGTAAAACAGATGGCACACTTCACATTTTTTTGGCCTCATAGAAAAGCATCTGGGGAAGATGATCAGTGTGGTTCAGGGGCAAAGACTTCAGCCGGGTTGGGGGTTTGTTTGTCGAGAATATTTCAATTTCATCCCATTTAGTCCAAAATATACTCCAGTGTCGTGACTGTGTGTAAGAAGCAGATCGATAAAAGCAGATTTCTCAGCATTATGGACATTGCTTATGTGAAAGAGGCCAAGAACGGCAAAGAAATAATAGAAAAGTCTCCCAAAAAAAAATTTCCTTTCACTCATAGCCTGTCCTCACTTTATTACTCCTGCGTTGCCGTCTCACACAGAGAGAAAGTGTTGACCTGTTGTACTGAACATCGCACGTCCCTAATAATGTTAAACGGCAAGTCGAGGTGTCGGGACCTTTTATTCAGCGAAGGAACTCATAGAACGACTGACAGGGCTTCAAGTTTCTTTATCCAAAGGACCGATAACTGTGGAAGCCTTACAAATATGTACATAAACCCTGACCTTTCCCAATAAATAAATAAATAAACAAATACATAAGCTCATAAAAATAAAACTATTGGGGAAACAGTGGCGTAGCAGTTAGCGTGTCTGCCGCACTGCAAGAATGTGTTGTGTTCAGTTTCCCCGAGCTTGGGTGTTCCTGTGTGGAGTTTGCATGTTCTGTTAACATGCCTGCCTGGGTTTCCTCGGCGTACTCTGGTGTTCTCCTCCAGTACAAAGACATGCACATTTGGATAACTGACTGTTCCAAATTGTCCCCATTTGTGAATGTGAATGGTTGTGTGTGTTGTCCTGACATGGTCTGGTGAGCCATTCAGGGTGTACCCCACCTTTGCCTAGTCTTGGTTGAGATAATCTCTACCATCCCTGTCACTCTAGATTCTAGAAGGGTTAAGAGATCCAGTAAATGAGTGAGCAAGTGAAATAAAATCACTGTAGAAATGAATTTCACATTTTCCACAAGATACCTTAGAGCTCATACAGACAAATTATCCTTGTTAATCAAAACAAATGACTGAAAATGGTTCGTATTGTTGTCATGCCATCCTTAAAAAGGCATTTGTTGCTTTGCTGGAGGGTGGTTTATGAATGCTCATGGTATTCTCACACTATTTGAAAGCTCCTTTACACCAGTTTGAGAATTTTCCAAGCTTTGAATGTTTGAGTGTTTAGTTTAAAGCTTACAGAAATTAAGATATTTGAGTGTCTTGTTCATTTTGAACTGTCTGGCCCTTCTCTGAGGCTCTGAGACCATCCTGTTCTTATTCTGCCTGGTTCGCAGCTTGAACCTTTGACTTACAGGGTGTAAGGTCTTAATGCCTCATGTAGTTCAACTGTGTGATAGTTGTAATGTCATCTTCATCTTCATCTCCTTCCACTGGATCCGGGGTTGGATTGTTGGGGCCGCAGCCTAAGCAGCGACGTCCAGACGTTCCTTTGCCTAGCTACGTCCTCCAGTTCTTTGGGGGACATTGAGGCATTTGCAGACCAGCCAAGACACATAGTCTCTTCAATGTTTTCTGGTCTGTTCCCGGTGGGACATGCCTGAAACGCTACACCAGGGAGTTGTTCAGGGGGAATTCTAACCAGATGCCCAAGCCACCTCAACTGGATCCTGTCAATGCAGAGGAGCAATGATTCCACTCCGAGCTCCTCCTGGATGACCAAACTTCTCACCCTATCCCTGAGCGGGAGCCCTGCGAAGAACGCTCATTTCAGCCGCTTGTATTCGCAATCTCGTTCTTTCCATCTCAACCCAAAAGCTCAAAGGAGTTCAAGTAGTTGAAATGTATGCAGAGATATGCATTTCCTCTTTTCCAGGAGATGAATATCACATCCCAGCATGATATGAACAAAACCGTCTCCAGGGTTCATGGGAGGAGAATTTACATCCATTCATTATTTTCCCCTTTGACACTTGTTTATTTGAGAAAAGCCTTAAAAGGGACTTTACCCTGTGATCACGAGTGTTTTATTTTCATTTCCTGATTAGAAACCAGAGCCAGACTTCCAATAAAATTTCTCAAAATAATAACAACAAAAATAAAAACAAAATTACAGTAATAGGTTCCTGACTGGTGACTCGACAAGGTACGTGACCATCAACCTGCAGATCACAAGTTCAAATCCAGATTAATGCCATCGCCACATGTGACCGAGAGTCCTTGGGAACTTAATTGGCTGCTCTCTCACGGGAGGGAGGAACGGCATACACACACTTCCCTGTCACTTACGTTATGTCACAGCATTTGGCAGACGCACTTATCCACAACAACTTGCAATTATCTTTTTTTATGCAAATGAGGGTTTAGGGCCTTGCTCAAGGGCCCAACACTGGTGACAGTTGGTGTTGAACCTCTGACCTTTGGATCAGTAGCTCCTTAACCTTAACCACTAAGCCAGCACTGCTACATCATCAGCTGTACATGGACGTCTGTGAGCTCATTCGTACGAGAGGGCGAGTCTGAGTATCTTAGGCCACCTCCAAATACGTATTTGCAGCATTTCATAAAAAGGCGGGCAATACAATTTCATGTAACGGCGAGGCCTGTGCATGCTTGCAATCCTCCCTGAATGGTGGTGGTTAGGAAAGCAACACCCGATGGGTAGGAATTGGATACAACTAAAATTAGGAAAAATCAAACATATAAAATGTAAAAAATATTAAACATAAACATAATAATAATAATAATAATAATAATAATAATAATATGATGTTCATGATGATGATGATGATGATGATGATGATGATGGGCCCCCAGTGCAGGTAACTGGATTATCAAAGGCCGGCCATGTCTCTCACTGTCTATGGTGTGAGATTCATGTAAAAGAACCATTACTGACTTTTGTCAAGAGTAGTTACATAGCCATCAGCATATTTCTGCTCTGTGATGGCCTAGCGAGCTGTCCATGGTGTACTCCGCCCTCGTCCAGAGTCTGCTGAGATGGGCGCTAACCTCATTGTGACCATAATTAGGATTAGGTGGTTACAGAAAATGAACGAATGATGATGACGATGATGATGATGATGATGGGTGGCAGTGATGTAGCAAGAAGGTTCTGGATCGGAGCCGTGGGTCTGCTGAGGGTGTTTCTGTGTGAAGTTCGGCTTCTCCTTGTGTAAAACTTAAGGGTTTGAGTGAATAAAGTAAAGCTGAGCCATTTCATGATCCAAGCGGGCTTCAGTAATAACGTTTGGTTTGTACTTTGGTTCATTTGGTGCTCACAACACCATATTTCCTAAAAGCTGTGTTTACCTCATTAATTCAGTGCTGAACTAAACATGACAAACATTTCTTGGCCGACTGTTTTTGAAATAAATTTTAAAATCTGAATTGTGCTAAGCATGTCTGCCTTTGTGACCTTAATAAAAGTTGTTTTTATTCTGGTTTCTTTTGGCAGGTGGGTGAAAATACTTTAGCAAGTTTTGTCTACTCACTCACATACTCATCTACTGAAATGCTTTTTCCTGTTATGATCATGGGGAGGCTGAAGCCTATTTCAGCCAACGCGCATCCTGAACAGCTCACCAATCCAACAAGGGCAAGAACGCACACAAGCATTCACACAAATTTACACCTAGGGGCAGCGTGGAGCAGCTTTATGTGCATATATTTGGACTGTAGGTCAGTGGTGGCCTGGTGGTAAGGTGCTGGATTACTGATTCTAAGGTTGGGGGGTTCAAGCCGCACTGTCAAAGGTTCTCACTGCTGTCCCCTCAGTGCAGCTAACTGGGTTATCAAAGGCCGGCCACGCCTCCCACCGTAGACAGTGAGACAAGAGTAGCTGCAAAGCCGTCAGTGTGTTTCTGCCCTGAGATGGCCTGGCAAGCTGTCCAGGGTGTACTCTGCCCTCGCCAAGAGTCGATTGAGATGGGTGCCAGCCTTCCCACGGCACCCATACAAGAAAGTGGAGAACATGGAAACTCCACAAAGAAACAGCCTTGCTGATCTTGAGACTTGAACCCAGAACCATTTTGCTGTGAGGCGGATGTGCTGATCATTACATTACCAAGTTTAGCCCAGAATTTGTTTTGAAACATTAAAATATTCAAACACTGAAATATCTTAAACAAAGTTTACACAGGGCTTGTACTGGTGTTGTATACATTTGCATAATTCATTCATTCATTCATTTATTCATTTATTTTCTGAACCACTTAATACTAATTAGGGTTGCGGGCAGGCTAGCAGCAATCTCAGCCAACTCTGGGCGAGGGCGCAGTACACCTTGGCCAGATCACCAGGCCACCACAGGACAGAAACACCCTCACAGCAACTCAGTGGCCTACTCCTTACAAATATGTATAAACAGTGATTCCTCGCTACTTCGTGCTTTGGTTTCTGTGGCTTCAGTGCATCGTGGGTTTTTCAAGAATATTTATCGAAAAAATAAAAAAAATATGGAAATTAAGGAAAAATAGGGGAAAAGTTAAGGAAAATGCAACAAAACAAGGCCACTTATGCAAAAACAAAACAAAACAAAAAAAAAAAAAATACAAACAAAAACAAAAAACAACCCAAAACCCCCCAACAAAACTATTTACATTTTTATGTGATGCGTGTATCTGTATGTGTGTGTATTTATATTTTATTTACATCTTATGCATTATTTTTGAATGTTTAATTGTTATTATAAGCATTTATAGTGGAAAATATGTATTTATTGGTATTATATACATTTTTACATGCGCGTATATGTCAGTCGGGGGGTGGGGGTGGGGGTGTCAATCCTACTTCGTGGAAATCGGCTGTCGTGTGGGGGTCTCAGTCCCCATTAACCGTGGAAAGTGAGGGATCCCTGTAAAAAACAGACACATTTTGAATCTAGATCTTATTTCTATGATCGAAACAGTTTCCACGGAGTCTTTTCTGCAAGCTTGCCCTTTCCTACAGCGGGGTCAAAGGTCTTCTGGTTCACCAGTGCCACTGTAAAATAAAGTGTTTATGGGAGAGACGCCAGCGGGTTAGATATGAACAACTCTGCGCTGTAGCTTTACACGGCCTCTGCTGTCCCACTAGTTGTGAAGTGAAAGGGAGGTCGAGAGGACAGCATGAGGATGAAGCTTCGCCCTCAAAGCTGTGATGAGTTTCAGCCTACAGGGAACTTAAACTCCGCAGCACTGTTTCTTCACAACTAGACAAGTAGACTGATGCTGGGCGCGAAGTTCAGGTTCAGAGTTTCAGAGACTTTGATTCCAATCTGACCCCGATGCCACATGCATTTTCATGGTATGAGCAAAGAAGGCTTCATTAAAAATTCAACTTATTCAAAGTTTCAAAACATAACTTGAGGAACATGTTCGCATGAAGAGGATCCAGTGCAGAAAGGACCGCTGGTGATAGTTTTTTTTTTTGCTTGGCAACAAGAAGAATGTAAGTGGCTATATCTAGAACCCTGGGAGCAACACTGAATATAAAGTGCTTGGCTTGGTTCATACAGCAGGTTTCTTATAAATAAAATATTTATAAATTCACTGAGCATTTTGACAGCAGCTGAAGGCAAGTTTGATCTGCAGCACTCCCTCTCTGGTCCCCCACTCATTGAACTGGTAGTCCAGGCACCACTGCATGTGTGTGTGTGTGTGTGTGTGTGTGTGTGTGTGTGTGTGTGTGTGTGTGTGTGTGTGTGTGTGTGTGTGTGTGTGTGTGATGAGTGATGAAAGAGGAAGAGAAAGAGGGAAGCATTCTGCTTGACTCTTTCTCTTTATTATGTTTCTCATATTCACTTTCCTAGAACACCCTCAACAAACACTGCTGCTGTTTCGGCCACAATTTGTTTACACTTCATAATCACCCATCACAAACAACTCATTATCATTTGGTGTGATCATCTTTATACACTCACACGTCACGCCGTCAGTCTTTTGCTAAAACCTCTTAATTCTATTTAGCTCATGGGGAGGCTGGAGTGGATCTCAGCCAAAGCTGGGCGAGGGCTGAGTACACCCTGAACAGCTCGTCAGACCATCCATTGCATAGCCAGCACTCACACACACACACACACACACACACACACACACACACACACACACACACACACACACACACACACACACACACACTATTCACACTCACACCTTGGGGCAATATGGAGCAGCCAAACAGCCTAATGTACAGGGATCCCTCACTTTCTGCACTTAATTGGGACTGAGACCCCCCACGACTGTCGAATTCCGCGAAGTATAATTGAGCCCCTCACCCCCCATCCCGACTGACGTACATGTAAATATATATGTGTATACCTTCTTCTTCTTTTCCTTTCGGCTGTTCCCTTCAGGGGTTGCCACAGTGAATCATCTTCCTCCATCTCACCCTATCCTCTGCGTCTTCTTATCTTATAATATCAATAAATACATACTCCACACAACCGGGGGCAGTGGTGGCCTCGTGGTATAGGGCGCTGGGTCGCAGATCCAGTAGTTGGAGGTTTGAGTCCCACTCTCCATAAGGTTGTCACTGTCCTCTCCAGTGCAGCTAACTAGGTTGTCAAATGCTGGCCATGTCTCTCACTGTCTATGGTGAGCGGATCATGTCAAAGAACCATTGTTGACTTTCGACAAGAGTAGCTGCAAAGCTATCAGCATGTTTCTGCCTTGTGATGGACTGGTGAGCTGTTCAGGGTGTACTCTGCCCTGGAGTTGGCTGGGATGTGCGCCAGCCTCCCTGTGACCCCAATTAGGATTGAGCGGTTATAGAAAATGAACTGATGAACATATTCAATGCTATAAATGCTTATAATAACAATTAAACATTGAAAAATAATGCATAAGATGTAAATAAAATATAAATGTACTGTACTATACATCCATAAATGCCATTACTGTATCTCATAAAACACCCCTAAATCAATTATTATAAACATAACATTGTAAAATAATACCAAATATATCAAATAATATCAACATTAATTTCAAATAAGTCACTTATTTATACCGAGTCACTTTACATGAAGCTTAAAACAGCCAATCAATGCTAAAAATATGTGAAGCGCTCAATACCGAAAGTAGTGTACTTGCAAAAGTAGTGTACTTGCTTTGGGTTATACGGACTTCCGGTCTTTCAAGTGCACAAGCGTGCCATTGAACTCGTTTGGAACACAGCCTGTATATATACAGACGCTCCCTGACTTACGTTCATCCATTTTACGTTTTTTTTCCACAAAATAAAAAGTCAAATATTGAGTTTAGACATAGTATGCTGACGTAATGACGCTGCATTCATTGTTTACAAACTACAGACTGAGTAGAATTCAACGGCACCCCTGTGCACTTGAAAGACTGGAAGTCCGTATAACCCACAGCAAGTACACTACTTTCGGTATTGAGCACTTCAAATATTGTAAGCATTGATTGGCTGTTTTAAGCTTCATGTAAAGTCTGTCTTTCTTTCGGCTTTTTCCCTTTTACTCAGGAGTCGCCACAGCAAATCATTTGATTCGCACGTTTGATTTGGCAGAGGTTTTTACGTCAGATGCCCTTCCTGTCACAACCCTTTTTAGCAAGGGACAGCTACTCTTTACGAATGTCAGCAATGGTTCTTTTACATGCCTCTCACCATAGACAGTGACAGACATGGCCCGCCTTTGATAACCCAGTTAGCTGCACTGGGGGGACAGTGACAACCTTGTGGAGAGTGGGACGCGAACCCCGAACCTTTGGATCAGCAATCCAGCGCCTTATACCAGTAGACCACCACTGCCCCTAAGCTTCATGTAAAGTAACTTGGTATAAATAAGTCACTTATTTGAAATGAATGTTGATATTATTTGATATATTTGATATTATTTTACAATGTTATGTTTATAATAATTGATTTAGGGGTGTTTTATGAGATACAGTAATGGTATTTATGGATGTATAGTACAGTATGAATGTCATTCGTCACACGTCATATGTCATATGTCACTGTAACAACTTAGTTCACTTTCAACTTAAGTTCGGCCTTCCGGAACCAATTAAAAACGTAAGTCGGGGAGCGTCTGTGTATATATATATATATATATATATATATATATATATATATATATATATATATATATATATATATATATAAATAAAAAAAATGGGAAGAAGGAGGGGCACCTTCAGTCTGTCGTTTGTAAACAATGGACGCAGCATCATTGCGTCATTACGTCAGCATACTACATAGGTTATGTCTAAATTCAAAATTTGACTTAAAAAAAAAAAACCTTGTAAAAAAAAAAAAACGTAAAACGGATGAACGTAAGTCGGGGAGCGGCTATATATATCTTTGGACTGTGGGAGTTAACGAGAGTACCTGAAGGAAACCACACTAGCAGAGAGAACATGCAAACCCAAACAGTGTGAGGCGGATGTCCTCACCACTACGCCAACTCCACTCCATTTATATACAGTACAGTACAGTGCAATTTTCCAACAGGTCCTCTCACTACAGCAGTCAAAATTTCTTCCACTCAGCTCACAGCTTTCAGTTTCCCAGCAGCTCCCCAACCTTGAGCACTTATCTAATTAGCCCTGGGAAAAGCTGAATTATTAATGTCACCTAAATCATTCAGAGCGTCTGGCCAATGTTTACCACGTTTCTAAACACAGGAGCCAGCGGAAGCAGGTCGATAACGTCTCCACCTATTGTGTTCGCTCTCAGAGTCTTTTGTTATTTGAAAGATGTTTGTCCTGGTCTTCAGTTACAATGCCACAACAGGTTAAGTAGAACCCGTTACACGTCTCTCCAGATGTAATATTTGTTAAATACTGGTAATATTAAGCTCCTATAATGACATCCTGTCTAGTAGGAATGATTGACATGTTTGCTCCCTTTCTGAGCAGCTTAATTTAAATAAAATGATGAAATAAAAAGGGAACAATGTCACCCAAGGAAGCAGAAACAGATTCAAGTGTAGAATGTTAATTAAATTATTTGAAACACAAACACTTGAGTAACGCGAGCTACATGAATTCAAAACATGACAAACTTTAGATAAAAAAGGTAATAGGACACAACCAAAACAAGAACTGAAACTAAGGTTTAAATGAAGACATTAATGAGGTCCAAATGGTAAACAGGCAAGTGGTCAGACTGTGATGTAATGGTGAGCATGGCGCTGCTGGTTTTCGCCCAGGTGTTTTTCACCCAGATGGTTTTTGCACAAATTTAAGGACATGTTTTTCGCCCAACCATTTTTAAAAAAAAAAAATTTTTAGGGTTAGGGTTAGGGGTGAAAATCATATTGGCTAAGAGTTAGGGTTAGGGGCGAAAACCATCTAGGCGAAAACCACCTGGGTGAAAACCACATGGGCAAAAAACATATGGATGAAAACCATGGAAATCCCCTAACCTTAAAAAATTATTTTAAAAATTTGGGTGAAAACCATGGAAATCGGTTAGCACGTCCACAAGAAGATTCTGGGTTCGTGTCCTGGGTGTTTCTCTGTGGAGTTTGCATATTATCCTCATTCTTGCGTGTGTCTGTCTCCTCCAGTTTCCTCACACACAAGCACATGAGGTTATTTGGGTGTTTTAACGCAGCTCCCCCACCATCAGCACCCTTGCTGAATCTGAGGATCAAACCCAGGACCTTCTTGCTGTGAGCTGTGGCAATACAACACTGTGGACTTCTGAATAAGGAAGACAAACTGGGTCATGCAATGCCGCAGTCTAGGAGGATGAAATAGTGTGGTGAAATAAATAAAGAAAGAAATATTGGTTAATCGGGTTAATGGATGTCGGTATTATGGCTGCATTGCACAGAATTGGTTCTTGTGTCTAGAAATGGAGCTCACTGTCCTGAGGCAACACCCTGAATCACATTTATGAACTCTACAACAAAATTTTATCACTCCGCGAAAATTATTAGCAGCTCAAAATGACAGTTGAAGCGGGACCATGACATTTCTGTAAAGACCACAGATGCTCCTTTGCTCTCTCTCTTTCTCCCTCTCTTTCTAATCACCTCTGTCTGTGCCCGAACGGAATGATTTATGCTTCCACAATTACTGGATAATCCCCACTGTCATTACTGTTAGCATCTGCTCTGTCACAGTACTAAGGGCTTTTGGCTGCAGATTCACTGAGTTGCTGCATGCATAAAGCTGCGCTACACGCACACACACACACACACACACACACACACACACACACACACACACACACACACACCGCCTTTTATATTTGGAGTTTGGGATCAGAAAAAAAAGTCTATTGTAGTATCTAAGCAATGGATAATGCATTATTACTGCATTTCGGAATAATTAAAGGTCAACACAGAGTTAGCACGTCCGACTCACAGCAAGAAGGTTCTGGGTTCGGTTCCTGTGCTCAGGTGTTTCTATGTGGAGTTTGCATGCATTTCCTGTCGTTGTGTGGATTTCCTCCAACTGTACAAAGACATGCGCATTAGCCTAGCTGGTTTCGAGTGAGTGAGGGTATATGTCTTTCCCTGTGATAATCGAGTCAGCTGTTCAGGGCGCACGCCACCTTTTCACAGTGCTGGCTGAGATAGGCTCCGACAACCTTAGTAGGATTAAACACTTGGCCAAATGAGTGAATCACTGAGAATGAATTGTTATTCGGAGCACACTAAGGACAACGTGTGGCAAAACACAACCTAGCATAACATTTGTTTATTTGTATGTTTTCACATATCAACTAAAAGGCCAAATTACTCTGGGTTTTATGAGAATGTTCATTAAAGTCCTAGGTGGCTCATGGAAAGCTCCATAAATTATTACTGTTCATTTGTTAGCACGTAAAATACGGACTATAATTTATTACACTGGAGCAGTCGCACCAACTCAGCAGCATGCATATAGTTGGCAAATATGAAGGCAATACTAGCAGTTCATTGAGGAATACATTCATTCATTCAATCATTTTCTGTACCGCTTAATCCTAATTAGGGTTGCAGGGAGGCTGGCGCCCATCTCAGCCGAATCTGGGCAACAGCAGAGTACCTCTGGACAGCTCGCCAGGCCATCGCAAGGCAAAAACATGCTGATGGCTTTGCAGCTACTCTTGTCGAAAGACAGCAATGGCTCTTTTACATGAACCTCACTCCATAGACAGTGAGAGACATGGACGGCCTTTGATAAGCCAGTTAGTGCACTGGGGGGACAGAAATGACAACCTGTGGAGAGTGGGGCTTGAACCCCTAACCAAGAATCAGGAATCCAGGACCTTTACCACCAGGCCACCACTGCTCCCTCTTTGAGGAGTATTTCAATTAAATATTTCATGAAGGTCTTTTATTCACAATCCATTTGTACTGACCTTCATTTAAAAAAAAAAAAAAAAAAAAAGTTTCTCTTAAATGTATGCTATTCATTAAAAAATGTATCCATATCCTCTTCCACAGCAACTCGTCTTGTCTTTATCAAGTGTACTAAGCTGGCCTTGATATTCTTGTATTTTTAAAATCAAAATTTTTTTGTAAACCGTGTCAAGCACATCCACCTCACAGAAAGAAAATCCCAGGGTTCAAGTCTGGGGCTCGATAGTTTCATCTTTGGAGTTTGCATGTTCTCCCTGTGCTTGCTTTTCTCCAAATTCACTGCTACAATACAAAGACGTGTACAGTATTAGGCTAATTGGCGTCTCCGAATTGCCCTTTAGTCTCAGAGTGAGTGTGAATGGTTGTGTACATTGCACTCTGATGGTCAGACAAGCATTTTAAAGTGTACCACACATTCACCCCGTGTTGGCTGAGATAGGCTCCATCTTCCCCATGACCCTGGTAGGTTTTAATGGTTCAGCAAATGAGTGACTGAAAGAAATATATTTTCGTCTCCTAATGGATGGACGAAGAGTTTTCGTGTGGAGTTGGTTTGTTTCCTTTGCCCACTGCAGATGTATAAACTTGTGCAGCATGTAATGTCATGACTGAACTCTGCTGCGGGTTTGGATGACACCAATCCACGAGCGAGTGATTGAGATGAATTACCTGTTTTTATCGTCCATTTTGCAGGAACACATTGTGACCCTCCACTCCGGACCCACCTGAGGCCATTCCTGGCAGCAGGATGAAGTGATGATTAAAGACAGAGGGGACTCGTAGCTGAAGTGTGGATTAATGGAATCCAAATGAAATTAATAGGCACGATTTCCCAGCAGAAGAACAAGAGCAAATGAAAATATGTTAAGGGACAGGGGAGGCTTTGTGATTGTTTTGGTTACAAGGTGACAGAGAGAGAGAGAGAGAGAGAGAGAGAGAGAGAGAGAGAGAGAGAGAGAGTATTATTATGCCTTGTGTCCTGCACTGTGAAGAAATTATTCACAGCTAAAAGGGAAAATGGTTGTATCATCTTAAAAACTTTGAAATGTCTCAATTTAAAAGAATCATTCACTCGCTAAACATATCAAATAAACATGTAATGCAGTGGGCAGTGTGATGAGTTATTGACTAGCAAATCTGCCCACCATCGATTTCCCCCTTGGGTGTTTCTGTATGGAGTTTGAATGTTCTCAATGTGCCCTGTGTTTCATCAGGTACTCGACCCCCTCATGTCCAAAGATATGAATATTAGGCTAACTGGCTGTTACAAATTGTTCCTATTAGTGTGTGTGCATGTGTGTGTGTGAATGTGTGTTGGTCCTGCAATGGTCTGGCTATTCAAGATGGACCCAACCTTCACCCAGTCTTGGATGAGGTAGGCTCCAGCCTCCCTGTTCCCTTGTATGATTAAGAGGTTTGGTTAATGGAATTAAATATAATATTCATTTTCTGTAAGCACTTAATCCTAATTGGGATTGCAGGGAGGCTGGCTCCCATCCCAGCCGTCTCCGGGTGAGGGCAGAGTACACCTTGGACAGCTCGCCAGGCCATGGCAGGGCAGAAACATGCTGATGGCTATGCAGACACTCTTTACGAAAGTCAGCAATGGTTCTTTTTACATGAACCTCACACCATAGGAGGGGGACAGTGGTGGTCTAGTGCTATAGGGCGCTGGATCACTGATGCAAAGGTTGGGGGTTCAAGTCCCACTCTCCACAGGGTTGTCACTAAAATGCAGCTAACTGGGTTATCAAAGCTAGGCCATGTCTCTCACTGGCTATGGTGAGAAATTCAGGTAAAAGAACCATTGCTGACTTTCGATAAGAGTAGCTGCAAAGCCGTCAGCATGTTTCAGCCCGGCGATAGCCTGGCGAGCTGTCCAGGGTGTACCCTGCCCTCACCCGAAGTTGGCTGGGATGGGCACCAGTCTTCCCGCGAACCTAATTAGGATTTAGCGGTTACAGAAAATGAACTGAACTCACACCATAGACAGTGAGAGACATGGCCAGCCTTTGATAACCCAGTTAGGTGCACTGGGAGGACAACAGTGACAGCCTGTTGAGAATGGGACTTGAACCCCCAACCTTAGGATCAGTGATCCAGCAACTTTCCCACCAGGCCACCACTGCCCTGTTAAATATAATACCTATAGCGTTACCTACCGGAAATAAAACGGAATAGGCCAGAACAACTTCTTGAAACCATTCGCCGAGCCTGTTACTTGAGTCCAAATGACTCCTACATTGGCTTTTTAAAAAAAATTTCTAGAGAAAGTGTGTCTTCCCCTATTTCTTAAAACATGATCTCGGATTGTACCAGTTCCACTACCACTTTGGGGTGATTTTAACAGGAAACCTTCATATTCAGCCAAAATTAGCGGATAATGGAAAAACATCAGAGATCCCCTCAGATGGATATATTTATCCACTGTTTTTTAACTTTTCTGAATGTGTAACTAGTTTGAACTGGCCGGATGGATCCACCTTTCCATGGGGAAAGTTGCTTTCAGACATTAAGACAGTAATATCCAGTTATGGAAACGGCATAGAAGGAATTTCTTTTTAAATAAATGACTCATTCGTTGGGTGCTGATCCATGAGTAAATGTTTAGTGGACTTGGTTAAGTATTAGCTTTTTTAAAGGCGTGCCTTTGCTCATGGGAACAAGGTCATCGCTGCAGCTCTGTGAGACAGAATAGTTTCCATAAAATGCTTCATGCTGATCCTTATCATCTATGCCATGTAAGCATATATAGAGTGTTACGATCTTGATGTGTTGATTGTATCTGCTCATTTTGCTGGGAATAAGCACGGGATGAATATTTACTGGTTTTATACAAGAAAAGAAGAATATATACAGTGATATATATATATATATATATATATATATATATATACCCTCGCTACTTAGTGCTTCAGTTTCTGCAGCTGCACTGGGTTTTTCAAAAATATTCATTGAAAAATAAAAAATAGAGAAATTAAGGAAAAATAGGGAAAAAGTTAAGGAAAATGCTACAAAACAAGGCCCATTATACAAAGAAAAACAACAACAACAACAACAACAACAAAAACCAAACAAACAAAACCAAAAACCAACCCAACAGAACTACTTCCATTTCATGTGAGGTGCACATCTGAATGTGTGTGTATTTATATTTTATTTACATCTTATGCATTATTTTTGAATGTTTAATTGTTATTATAAGCATTTATAGCATTGAATATGTATTTATTAATATTATAATACACGTATACATGTACGTATACATCAGTCAGGGGGGTCAATCCTACTTTGTGGAAATCGGTTGTTGCAGTGGGGTTTCGGTCCCCATTAACCGCGGAAAGTGAGGGATCTCTGTATTTCACTCACTCACTTGATTGCTGAACCTGTTATTTCTGTACTAGGATTGCTGGGGGGCTGTACCAATCTCATCCGACACTGGGAGAAGGCAAGATACAAACCCAAACAGCTACCCTGACCATTGCAGGACAACAGACATGCACACACACACACACACACACACACACACACACACACACACACACACACACACACACACACACACACACACACACACACACACACACACAGACTCATTCATGTTTATATCACACTTGGAGTAGCCGAATGTGCATACCTTTAGACTGTGGGAGGAGACCCAAGGTGTAGTGGTTGGCACATTTGTCTTGCGGCAAGAAGGTCCTGTGTTTGCTTCCCAGGCTCAGGGCATTTCTGTGTGGAGTTTACGTATTTTCTACATGATTGCGTGGGTTTCCTCCAGACACTCTGGTTTCCTTCCAGTATTTAAGTTTCCTCTTACAGTCTGAAAACATGCACAGTTGGCTGATTGACCCTTCCAACTCACCCTTAGCTGTGAGGGTGAGTATGAATGGGTGTGTGTGTGTGTGTGTGTGTGTGTATGGGGGGTGGGGGTTGTTGTTGCTGCCCTGCAATGGCCTGGCAAGCTGTCCAGTGTGTACTCCACTCTTGTCCAGAGTGGGCTAAGATGTGCACCAGCCTCCTAGTGACCCTAATTAGGATTAAAATAAGTTTAGGTAAGGTAGTCTGTTGGGTCTCTGGGTCTAGTGGCTCATCAGGCAGGTGCTTATCCCTGGTTTCTGTAGTGTGAAGCTACCAGGAGTTCAACTCCTCCTGGATGAGACGCTAGTCCATCGAAGCTTACATTCCCAGTATATTTTTACTGGGAACCATGTATACTGCTGGTTGAACAGAGGCACACTTTGGTTAAGACCTTGCCCAGGAGTCTTAGCAGAGTGGGGGTCTATCTGGGATTTGAACACACAACCTCCCGATCATGAGCCCAGCACCCTAACCACTACACCACAGGCCACATTTAATTAGGATTAAGCGTCATAGAAAATAAATGAATGAACAAATAAAATGTGCTCTGCTGATTTCTTTTTAAAAGTTTAAAGTTCACAGATCGACTAAAGATGTGACTTCGGACTGGAATTCTGAGGGATGCAATAAATATGTTAAAAGGATCCTGTAAAAAAATCAAATATATGACACTTTGGGGGACAATCCTGAGTATGGTGCCAATGATCATGATGTGATGTTGACTACATGAATTGACTATAAAAAATAATTTAGCTGAAACAAATCAAAACCTGGAGTGATGCAACTGAAGTTGAGAAACAAAGCCAGACCTCACGTCTAGGTCGAGTTTATATGAAACCAGTTCAACCTTTGGGTGGCACAGTGGCATAGTGGTAAGCACATCTGCCTAACAAGAAGGTTCTGGGCTTGCGTGTTTCTGTGTAGTGTTTGCTTACATGGGTTTCGTCTAACAGTCCAAAGACCTACGCAGTATGCTAATTGGCTGTTTCCTAATTGGCTCTTGGTGCGAGTCTTCAGTGTATTACTCGAGAGAATATGTAGCCCACCGTTGCTCCAGCCTCCTCATGACCCTAACAGGATTAAGCGATTCTATAAATGAATAAATGAATAATTAAACATTTTTAACCACACCCACTTTGGGTTTATATGGATATTTTTATTAGAAAAACATATCCAGGTGTGTCACACTCTTGTAGCTGTATATACACAAGATAGCAGATTCACAACTCTGAGTTGTTGATGTACACAAAATGAGCTTTCTTTGGGTTGCTATCACATTCCAGGCTGGAAGACAAAGACTCAGTGGCCTCGGGCCTCAGGTGCTGCAGCTCCCCTCATTTAGCTTCTTGCTGTTCTGAGCTCCCCAACCAACCACTGCAGTCATATGATGATTGCTGTGGGATGCATAGACCCCAGAGACTTTTGTTAGCACTTGGATTTGTATGTTGTGTTTGTGTGGTTGCAACAAAGACACACCAGAATTTGCCCAGCTGTTTTCTGACAGTTATAAAGCCTTCTAATTGTCTCTTCTCATGTGACATTCATTATTGAACCCATACTTGACTCTATAGTCTAGCAAGACTGGTTTAAGAAGTAAGTATAAGATTAATGGAGAGCGGAAACTCGACAAACTTTTATATTGACAAACAAGTGTCAGGATGAGGGAGTGGCTCTGTTTACAGTAATTCTCCCTTCACTCTTGTTTTACTTTCCAAGTGCGGCAAGCGGAGATCTCCCTTCTTGCTTAGCTTAGCGTGAGAACGAGAGTAGACATGGATTTCAGCTTGCAGGTGTTGTCACCTCAGGGGATAGGCGACCAAAACAAAGAGATCTGACAGGTTACATGTCTCACCTATTGTCAGGTGTCTCTTACACTGAGCCTGCATCTGTTGGCAGCTTCCTACTTGTGACTAGCGAATAAAACTAACAAGTGCGACAGCTTTGTTCTTTGGTGATGGCAGAAAAAAGCTCTAAAGAGAAACAAGAAAAACTAGACAGGTTTTCTTGGCAAAAGAATTTGTCTATTCATATGCTGATAAAGTGATCTTATAGTATTTGATTTTTATTTAAATGTTGGCTTGATCACTAAACCGATAAATTTTCCAACTTCCCAACATCAAACTTGAATAAATATTTCCATGTCAAAGTTGATTTGTGAATCAATGTATCTGAATCTGTAGTACATGCCTGAGAGACAATATCATATCAAAATATGTACATATGGTGAACACAGTTTTTGAATTAATTCAAATACTTCCAAGTTTACACCTTTTTCACGTTCAATTTTGTGACAGGAGAAGGACCTCATTATTTTCATATCCCGCTGAGCCTCTGCTAAGGTCTCCACAGGTCCAATAACAACATGAATTGGAGCGCAGATGCTGCACAATGAAACCTGGAATCTGCACGTGTGCGGCAAAATTGGTAAATAAGCACCAGACTTAAAATGGGGTCGAAGATATATGTAACTTTTCCTGTCCATGTTACACGGTGTATCTTGTGCTGTCACCAGTCACTGATTGATTGGCATTTATAGACTTTAGATAATAAAGAAAAGTTGAACATTTCAAGCACCATCAATCAGCTCAATGTAACTAATTACACAATTATTATTTAAAGCTATTATTAGTGAATAGGAGGCTGTTCATTCTATCCATGTTACTGACTTTTTGAGTCGTCTTACTGATAATTTGATGATGCTGCTTCTCCAAGGAACATAATCCTGCATCCACTAGGCTTTACTGCATATTCACCTAATGCATTAAAAATGGGAAAAAGTATTTTTTTTTTTCTAAATCTGCAGAAAATTTAAAATGTCAGGGTCACACATTTCAGTACGAGTTTCATGATCAGACCCGTATATACAAAAAGGAATTTGTAATGCATGTGTCATCCTTGTACATCCATGAGACTTTGCAGCGTTCTATCTTTCATGGTTCACATCTATAATTTTGTTTAAAGATCATGTCAGCATATGCCTGCTGTATCTCCTGTCACCAGTCCTTCTGAATCCTTGAATCCTCGTGGATGGGGTATGTGTCCCAGCTGTTCTGTGCACAGTGCTGTAACTACCATCAGTGTTTGCCATTACAAGCGCATTAGCACTGATCAGAGTGGACTCCTCTTCTTTGCAAACAGCCGGGCCCACATGACGCCATGACTCCATGGCTCCCGCGGCAATCTCGGCTCGAAACACTAACACCTGTGTCACCTGAGACTTCTGACCCTATAGTCAGCTTTCCCCTTAGACTCCCTCCTCCCTTTTCTTTCGCTCTCCTCCTTTTGCTCTCACCATTGTTTAATGGTTTGTCACTGCTGCAGTGCACTGCAACCTGAGCCATGGACAACAAAACACTTTTTGTGGGTCTTGGTGGGAGGGTGCAGAAACGAAAAGCCAGTGGGCAGAGAGAGAGAGAGAGAGAGAGAGAGAGAGAGAGAGAGAGAGAAAGTGAAGCGGACCAAGCCTGGGAAGGTTTTTACCCCAGGTGATTGGTATACCATCACGGCCATGACTTCACCCAACACAGGTGTTGTTTTTATTAAACTTCTCTCAGGCGACCTGGGATTTAGGTGTCAGAGATGACCTAGCTATTAGCATGGTCCAAGTTTTTCAAAAACCAAGGGAATACTTGTCACTGTACAATGGAAATAGTACATCTCCACTTTTCACATTACCCCTATAAATGACAAATAACAGTAGACATAAAAATTGTCATCTTAAATTGCCAGTGAAGGGATGATAAACCAAGTAGAGAACTGATTTTGGTGTCTATCGGTTTATCTGTCTGTCTGTTTGCCTGTCTGTCTATCTATCTATCTATCTATCTATCTATCTATCTATCTATCTATCTATCTCTCTGCCAGCCTTTCAAAACCACATACTCCCTCTTTCCACTGTGTCCGCAGGATACACCCTGGACAGCTCACCAGGTCATCGCAATGCCAACACTCACACAACCGTTCATACTAGTGATTTGGAGGAGTGTGTATATATATATTTATATATATATATATATATACATATATTATATATATAAATTATATATATATATTATTTAATTAATATATGTACATACGATGCATAAAACTATCTAGACAGCTGTCATGTTATGTTAAGCTGAATAACTTTAACAGTCTTTGCTATTTACAAGATTATTTTTCCCTTTGCAGGTCTATAAATTTTAAGTGACTCAGAGTGATGTAATTTCCAGTTCTGCTGAAACTGCAGGTACACACTAACATTATTATAGACTCAATATCCAGATGAATCATTCTTCTCTCCATTAAAGTCAAAGCAAGGGGCAGCTGTGGCCAAATGGTTAGCAAAGTATGTTTGGTTGCTGCTTCGATTCTCCAGCAGGAATAATGTGTAGTAGCGGGAGAACCTCAGTGTTGCCTTTACGACTAAAGTGCCCTTGAGCAAGGCACCTAACCCCCAACTGCTCGCCAGGCAGCATAATGTTTCTGCCCACTGCTCCTGTGTGTGTAGGCTTGTAATGTACAGTCATGTGCTCACCCTGGATGGGTTAAAATACAGAGCAAGCCTGTCGACAGCCTGAGTCGTAGGATGACCATTGGCGACCCGCCATGAAGGATAACGCCCTGGTTATCATCTTCATGGAAGTTTTTCTTCGCAGGATTAGTGCAGTGGTTTGCCATTGCCTTCTGCGCGATGCGAACCTATGGGAAATTTAGAACGGCCAATTAACCTACTGTGCATGTCTTTGGATTGTGGGAGGTAACCGGGGTACCCAGAGGAAACCCACGCAAGCACGGGGAGAACATACAAACTCCACACAGAAACGCCCAGGCAGGGAATCAAACCCAGGCCTTCTTGCTGTGAGGCAGTTGTGCTAATCACTACGCCACTGTGCCGCCCCCTTTCAGAATAAATATAGTATATTACAATCAAGTGAAAAAAAATGTTGAAGGCGTCCCCAGAGTGCAGTTAACTGGCTCATCAAAGGATAGCCACGTCTCACTGTTGTGACAGGCATGCCAAAGAACCACTGCTGACTTTCCGAAACAGTAGGTGCCCTCAGCGTGTTTCTGACCTGCCATTCCCCAAATTTTTATTTTTGGTTAATTTGGACTTCACAGCATGATGGTGAAGTGGTGAGCACATCTGCATCATAGCAAGATGGTATTGGACATATGGTTTCCTCCAGGTGCTCCAGTTCCATCACACAGTCCAATTATGTGCACAGTAGGCTAAATGGTTTCATGATGCTGCCCCTTGGTGTAAAAGTGAGTGGGAATGGTTGCGTGTGCATTGGCCCTGCGACAGCCTGGTGGTTCCATGCCTTCAAGAGGGTGGTTCCATGCCAGTCAGAGGGTGTTCCATGCCTTCAACCAGAATCGGCTGAGTTCGGCTCCACCCTAAGGGGAATTTGATAGGATTAAGAGGCTCAGCAAATGAGTAAGAGATAGAGAGTATTTTGGACTTATTTTTTAATAGTACCAGTGAAAACGTGTGTGTGTGTGTGTGTGTGTGTGTGTGTGTGTTATTGGAGATACACATTTTCCACAGGACTATATCCTTGGAAGCTTTATGTAAACCATTTTTGTTGTTTTTAGCTCAAAGTGCAAAATATAGATCAGGGTATTAAGTTCATTTTATAACTTCAGTGTGATGAAGCTTGAAACTGACTTCAGGAAAAATGATTGTGGGGAAAATTTATACAATGGAAGAGCAGGTCGTATATTTGAGGAAAATTCTTTGAGTTGTTTAAAGACTTATTAAGATAAACATATTATTGAATGATTTTTAAATGATGTCTTTGTTCCTGTACTCAGAGCCAGTTTTTTAAAATGTTAAGTGATATCAGAGTATTTTTAAATAGATATTTATTACTCATTGTCACCCACTCATTTACTGAACTGCTTTATCCTATTAGGCTTACTGAGACAATATAGCCTATCTCAGCCGACACTGGGAGAAGACAGGGTACATTCTGAACTGACTCACCAGACCATTGTAGAGCCAGCATAGACACAACCATTTACGCTCGCACCCAGGGGCGATTTGGAACAGCCAATTACACTCATGTCTTTGGATTGTGGGAGGAAACCTGAGTAGCGGAATGAGACCCACTCAAGCGCTCTCATGGGACTTGGACTCGAACCTTGGACCTTCATGCTTTGAGGCATACATGCTTACACCACTACACAATCCACAATCACTCTGCCTGATATACAGGGATCCCTCGCTATCTCACGCGTCAATTCATGCGGCTTCAGTGCATCGTGGTTTTTATTTTATTTTTTTTTAATAAGGAAATTAAGTAAGAATAGGGGAAAAGGTGAAGGAAAATGCCACAAAACAAGGTCAATTACGCAAAAAGAAAAAAACAAACAAAAAACCCCAAACAAACAAAAACAAACAAAAAAACAACAACCCAAAACCCTATAACAAAACTACTTACATTTTTATGTGAGTTGTGCATCTGTCTGTGTGTATTTATATTTTATTTACATCTTATGCGTTATTTTTCAATGTTTAATTTTTATTATAAGCATTTATAGTGTTGAATATGTATTTATTGATATTATATACACATATACATGCCCCAGTGCGGCTAACTGGATTATCAAAGGTGGGCCATGTCTCTCACTGTCTATGGTGAGAGGCATATAAAAGAACCATTGCTGACTTTCGTAAAGAGTAGCTGCAAAGTCATCAGCGTGTTTCTGTCCCTTGCTAAAAAGGGTTGTGACAGGAAGGGCATCCGACATAAAAACTTCTGCCAAATCAAACGTGCGAATCAGATGATTCGCGGTGGCGACTCCCGAGTAAAAGGGAAAAAGCCGAAAGGAAGACAGACAGACAGACATACATGTCCCCCATACATCAGTTGGGGGCAACTTCACGGAATTCGGCGGTCATGGGGGGGATCTCGATCCCAATTAACTGCGGAAATTGAGGGATCCTTGTATTACATTTTATATAATCTACCTCGCTTATGTTGGAATTTATAAATTTGTTTCTTTGCAAACACACTTTGTAATTGCAAGAGAAAAAAAACCGGAATTTGCACACACAACTTAGTAGATCTGATTAAATTTCAGCTTTGATGTGAGAGAGGAACAGTTCCGATGTGATCATGCAAATTAGTAGCTACAGCTCACAAGTCACTTTGTGTGAAGAGAGTAAAGGTTAAGTGACTGGGCTTTCTTCTCTTTCCATTTAGAACATTTGAGCAAAATCCAGTCAAATTTCAATAAGAACAAATTTTATTTCACTCACTCACTCACTCACTCACTCACTCACTCACTCACTCACTCACTCACTCACTCACTCACTCATCACTCACTCATCACTCACTGATCACTCATTCACTCACTCACTCACTCACTTACTCATCACTCACTCACTCACTCACTCACTCACTCACTCACTCACTCATCACTCACTCACTCACTCACTCATCACTCACTCACTCACTCACTCACTCACTCACTCACTAACTCACTCACTCACTCACCACTCACCACCACTCACCACCATCACTCACCACCACCACTCACCACCACCACCACCACTCACTCACCACTAACTCACCACCACTCACCACCACCACCACCATCACTCACTCACCACCATCACCACTCATCACTCACTCACCACCATCACCACCACCACTCATCACTCACTCACCACCACCACTCATCACTCACCACTCACCATCACTCACCACCATCACTCACCACTCACCACCATCACCCACTCACCCATAACTCACTCACTCATTCACTCATCACTCACTCACTCACTCACTCACTCACTCACTCACTCATCATTCACTCACTGACTCACGCACTCAGTGACTGGGCTTTCTTCTCTTTCCATTTAGAACATTTGAGCAAAATCCAGTCAAATTTCAATAAGAACAAATTTTATTTCACTCACTCACTCACTCACTCACTCACTCACTCACTCACTCACTCACTCACTCACTCACTCACTCATCACTCACTCATCACTCACTGATCACTCATTCACTCACTCACCACTCACTTACTCATCACTCACCACTCACTCACCACCACCACTCACCATCACTCACCACCACTCACTCATCACCACTCACCACCACTCACCACTCACCACCACTCACTCACCACCACCACCACTCACTCACCACTCACCACTCACTCACCACTCACCATCACTCACTCACCACCACTCACCACCACCACTCACCACTAACTCACTCACTCACTCACTCACTCACTCACTCACTCATCACTCACTCACTCACTCATCACTCACTCATCACTCACTCACTCACTCATCACTCACTCACTCATCACTCACTCACTCACCCACTCACTCATCACTCACTCACTCACTCACTCACTCACTCACTAATCACCCACCCACTCACTCACTCACTCACTCACTCACTCACTCACTCACTCACTCATTATCTGAACTTCAGGGTCACAGGGAGTCTGGAACCCATCCTAGCCAACTCTAGATGATGGATCATTCAATGGTCAACACAATCACATACATTCTCACTTGAGGAAAGCAGGTATATCTAATTAACCTAACGTAAATGTCTTTGGATTGCAGTATGAAATGAGAGAAACTCACACAAGCACAGTGAGAAGATCCAAACTCCACAGTGAAATTCCAGTACTGAGTCCGAGACTCAACCCTTCTTACTGTTCAACTAGTTTTATTTGCATTAAGTATATGCATCGTTAAATCTGTCACATTTAACAGTTACTAGTTTACACACAATGGTGTATTGAAACATGACACTGACCTAGAGGACCTTGATCGTGAACTTACTCACATCAGCCATGCAGTACCACTCAAAAAGCGATGTACAGCCAATGTCTTTTGCTTTGTGAGTGTCAGCACTGATGGAAATATTTCCCCCTTTCCATTCTTATCTTCTCATTCCTTTGCAATTAGGAAATGTAAATCAAGCAGGTGCTTCTGGCACCCGTTGCAATTTGTATTTGTCTTTCCTGTTGCCTCAGATCTTCCTTCTTCACCTACAAAACACTGCACACACACACACACACACACACACACACACACACACACACACACACACACACACACACACACACACACACAGCAGCTTGTTGTTGTCAGTGTAATCAGAGCACCCCTCTTATGTGGCGCCAACTTGCTTCAGCTTCAGCTCTTCTGTGGTCAAGGTTACTCCTTCCCAGTCACTGTTTAAAAAAATTCTCCCATATTTGTTTCTTTTATTAAGAAAAATAACAATATTATAATTTTTAGCATGAAGGTAATTTGTTGTTTTTAAGCAGAAAATTATGAACGTATGTGAACAGTTTCTACGGCGACGACATTACAATCCTAAACTCTACACAAAAGTAAATTTTAAACATGCTTGAAATGCTAAATAGAAGGTATAATTCTATAATAAATCACTACATAACAAATAAATAAATTACATAATAAAGTAACAGTGGCTCAATACTGTACTACTTAGCATTTCTACCTCACGGGAAAAAGGTCCTTGGTTCGAGCGCTGTGCCCGGTAAAAGCAAAACTGTGTGGAGTTTGCATGCTCTCCCAGTGCTGCAGTGGGTTTTCTCCAGGTGCTTCTGTTTCCCACCACACTCCAAAGACATGCATATTAGACTAATCAGATATTCTTAACGGCCCCTGAGCATGAATAGCTATGTGTCTGTTCTGACTGTGCATGGGTCTGGTGACCTGTTCAGCTTGTACCCTGCCTTCACCCTGAGTTGGAGCTGGTATGAGCTCCAGCCTTCCTGTTGCCATAATAAAGGATAAAGCAGTTTTGAAAATGAAATTAAACAATACACTAATATACAAATACAGTACAGGGATCCCTTACTTTCCGTGGTTAATGAGGATCGAGACAGGAAAATGAGAGAGAAAAAAAAGAGTAGAAGAGGTGACTGTTGAGGACCAGGAAGTAGCAAAGATTAGTAAGGGTGAAGTGAGGAGGGCATTGAAGAGGATGAAGAGTGGAAAGGCTGTTGGTAGAATACATGTGTGTGATTGACAAGTACTCAAGAGGAACGGTGAGGTTACAGGGAGCAGAGATAAAGAAGGTGGAGGATTGTAAGTACCTAGGTGCAACAATCCAGAGTAGTGGAGAGTGTGGAAAAGAGGTGAAGAAGCGTGTGCAGGCAGGTTGGAATGCTTGGCGAAAAAGTGTCCAAGACTGTGGTAAGGCCAGCGATGTTGTATGGGTTAGAAACAGTGGCCCTGGGGAAAAGACAGGTGGCAGAGCTGGAGGTAGCAGAGATGAAAATGTTGAGGTTCTCTTTGGGAGTAACGAGGATGGATAGGATCAGAAATGAGTACATCAGCGGTACAGCACATGTAAGATGTTTTGGAGACAAAGTCAGAGAGGCTAGATTGAGATGGTTTGGACATGTACAGTGGAGGGATAGTGAGTATATTGGTAGTAGGATGCTGAGGTTGGAACTACCAGGCAGAAGGCCTAGCGGAAGACCAAAGAGAAGATTTATGGATGTGGTGAAGGAGAACACGAAGGTAGTTTGTGTAAGAGAAGAAGGTGCAGAAGATAGGGTGCGATGGAGGCAGATGATTCGCTGTGGCGACCCCTGAAGGGAACAGGCAAAAGGAAAAGAAGAAAAAGAATAAGGACCGAGACCCTACCACAACCGTCGATTTCCACGAAGTAGGATCGATCTCCCCTGATGTATATGTGTATATAATATCAATAAATACATATTCAACGCTATAAATGCTTATAATAACAATTAAACATTCAAAACGAATGCATAAGATGTCAATAAAATATAAATACATACACATACAGACTCATGTGCGTACACACACAGATGCGTTCACCTCTGCACCAAAATGTAAGTAGTTTTGTTGAGAGGTTTTGGGTTGTTTTTTGTTTTTGTGTGTTTGTTTTTTTTTTTTTGCATAATTGGCCTTGTTTTGTGGCATTTTCCTCAACTTTTTCCCTTTTTCATTAATTTCCTTATTTTTTTTATTTTTCGATGAATACTTTTGAAAAATGCACTGAAGTCACAGGAACTGAAGCACGAAGTAGCGAGGGATCACTGTATAATAATTTAAATGTGGAAATTGTATAAAGTACAAACATATAGTCAGTAGTACTGTAGTGTTAACACAAATATTTTAGTTTTGTCTTGGTAAAAATATCTAATTTGAATGGGCAGCCTAGTGGCATAGTGATTCACTATCAGAAACATGCACATAACCAAGTGTTTCAAATATTTGTTCCAAATGGGCGGTTCCAAATTGACTGTGCACGTGACTGTGAGTGTATATGGTTGAGTGTAAGCTGTTTAGCGTGTACTGTCTTCGCCCAGTGTGAACTCCACCCACCATAATAGCAGTATTACGGTTCACTATGAGTGAGAGTCAGGGCGTATAAATTGAGTTCAATATGAATACTGGGATCCCTCACTACTTTGCGCTTCAATTCATGTGGCTTCAGTGCATCACGTTTTTTAAAAAATATTTATCGAATTAAAAAATAAGGAAATTAAGGAAGAATAGGGGAAAAAGTTAAGGAAAATGCCGCAAAACAATTCCAATTATGCAAAAAAAAAAAAACCCCCAAAAAAACAAAAACAAACACAAACAAAAAAAACAGCCCAAAACCCCACAACAAAACTACTTACATTTATATGTGAGATGTGCATCTGAGTGTTTCACGTGCACACACTCAAATTCACATCTCACATGAAAATGTATGTGTATGTGTGTATTTATGCTTTATTTACACCTTATGCATTATTTCTGAATGTTTAATTTTTATTATAAGCGTTGAATATGCATTTATTGGTATTATATAGAGGTATACATGTATGTATACATCAGTCAGGGGGGTCGATCCTACTTCGCGAAATGCCATGGTCGCGGGGGGGGATCTCGGTCCCAATTAACCGCAGAAAGTCAGGGATCCCGGCATTAATGAATCTTCATGTTTATCTTATATCATACCCATCTTTAAAAATAACACTTTATTTACTGCCTGGTACCTATTACAACACTTGTCTTAAGTGTTTTGTAATCCCGTGTTCTGTGTAAGATTATTCAGTATTGAATTCTGTATCACTAATGTCAAGTTATGCATTACACGAATCACTCAGAAGGCTACACGTCATACCTGTAAAAAAGTTTGAGATCAGATAGTCCAAGTATGGACAACACAGATTCAATGTGTAATTTGTAAAATTAAAATAAAGCAGGCTTTCAGGCAGTAGTCACAACCTGCTGGTTAGCATAAACATACATCTGAGCGGATAGAAGCTTGTGAAAGAAAAGTATCCGGTGGTGAAAGTCAGAGACTCTTACATTACCTTGGAGGATGTACGTCACTGTCCGGAGGCACGAGTTTTTAACTCAGAACATAACCAGCCTTTGCTCAGTGGGGTCTAATCGAACGGACCTGCATTCACCAAACAAAAAACAGACAATAAACGCTTGTGAACAGAAATAAATGGATTCAAAGATGAGCTTCCTTTCAGATGCTCATTCAATCCATCCAGCAAGGTGTGACTACTGCTTCAGTGAAATCTACTTGAAATGACCATTAGACACGTGTCTAACTGACATTCTTAAATCAGCTCAGATAAAAGATCTGCAGAATTACAAATTTATGATGAAACTGCAACATCATACAAGTAAAAAGAACCCCAAAACACATGGTAATTAACCAATGGCAATATGCTAACTGTTGTGCTAATTACTCATTACTTACTAATTAACTCCATTCTTTATTGATAACAAATCTTTAAATACATCTGTCTGGACCAGCCTGCAGTTGCACCAGTTGATTACATCTGATTTTTTTCTGGCTTTGTTCATTTACCTTCTCTCTGAGTCTCATCACTGCTACTCAACATGTAAAATGTGTGATTTCATGAATCACAGCCTCCTAAGTGTTTTGTTATTACTTGCACATAAAGACAGAGCTGCATCCTGACCGTTCCATAAACTTCAAGTGATGGTTTTCTTCACAAAAAGCTCCCACCCATTGTCATTCCCTAATTATATTGGTTTTCTTCTAATTAGCATCCCTTAAGGGTTCCTTTCTACCCCAAACACACTGAGCCAAGCAGAGGGGAGATGGGAGAGGGGTGGCGTGTGAACATGCACAGGCAATGAACGGGAAATGCTCTAGTTGTGCGCTTATATTCAAACTCTAATGGCAGTCTATTTATTACTGTTATAGAATTACATAGCCATAGTTATGTTGTAGTTTATATATACAGTGATACCTCAGCTCACGAACATAATTGGTTCCCAGAAAGTGTGTGTAAGGCGAAAAGTTCGTCTTCCGAACATTTATTTCCCATAAGAAACCATTAAAATGAGAATAATCCGTTCCCAGGTCCCCATAAAACATCATTTTCTACTAAATAAGCCTTAAAACTACACAAAAATATACCTTATTTTATGTATAATAAATGTGCTATTGTATTGTAATTAAAGAAATAAACTGTACTGTATAATAAAGTCGTTTTATTTACCTTTGTGATGGTAGTTGATGGCTTGATGGAATGGAGTGGGAGGAGGAGGGAGGGAGGGACTTACTGTTTGGAAGGAGAGTTTGGAAACGCCTACTGTTTGGAAACACGCATAGCCACACACGCACCCTTAATAGCTTCCTTGTTCTTAAGGATGGGAGCAATGTTAGACTTAGCGTACTGGTACTGGGACGCTGAATCACACAAACGCACACCTCGTTCATGTTTTTCAATGATCTCCGCCTGTGGTGGGTCTTTTTCGGTCCCATAATAGCAAAAGTACACTCAATATGGTCCAAAATGTCTAGCAAACACAAACCACGTCCGCACTCAAAGAAAGGGGGTGACGAACTGTGATGCCGTGAGCGTGCGTCAGCTTCTCGTGGCCGCCACCGTGGCACTGTTCGACCGCGTGGTTTGATTCGTCCGCCGAAAACTAGTTCGTCAGCAGAGACTATATGATCGCAAATTTAATGTTCTTGAGGCGAAAAGTTCGTGAGCTTAAGCGTTCGTCAGCGGAGGTTTTACTGTATATATATATATATATATATATATATATATATATATATATATATATATATATTTCTTCTTCTTCTTCTTCTTCTTCTTCTTTTATAGTAGTATTATATATATATATATATATATATATATATATAGTTATGTTCTAGTTATAGATATAGTATTACATATTCATAGTGTTATTATAATTAGTATTGCATATTCATAGTAGTGTTATAGTTATGGTTATTGTATTATACAGTCATAGTATTATACTTTAGATATATTATTAATCTTAATAGAATAATTTAAGTTATAGTATTACTTAATTGTAGTATTTTTTTATAGTTATATTGTCCTCACATTATAGTTATAATATTATATAGTCATAGTATTATCACCAAAGAGACGATTCATGGGCGTGGTGAAGGAGGACATGAAGGCAGTTGGTGTAAAAGAAGAAGATGCAGAGGATAGGGTGAGATGGAGGCAGATGATTTGCTGAAAGGAACAGCCGAAAGGAAAAGAAGAAAAGAAGATAGTCATAGTATTATCATACTCCATGGCTTCTTCTTTCTTCTTTTCCTTTTGGCTTTCCCCCTTTTTTTTTTCAAGGGTCGCCACAGTGATTCATCTGATTCGCACATTTGACTTGCATAGGGTTTTACGTCGGATGCCAAGTGACAGAAACACTGACTCTTTACGAAGGTCAGCAATGATTCTTTTAGATGAACCTCTCACCATAGACGGTGAGAGACATGGCCGGCCTTTGATAACCCAGTTAGCTACACTGGGGGGACAGTGACAACTTTATGGAGAGAGGGACTCGAACCACCACTGCTGGTATTATCATACTCCATATACCCCACCATTAATCACCACCTTTCCTTGCGGTGGAGAGGTTTGCATGTCCGAATGATCCTAGAAGCTAAATTGTCTGGGCCATTTTGCCCCTCGTAGGGCCACCCAAGGAAAACAGGTCCTAGGTGAAGGTTCAGACTAAGCATGGTTCAGAAGACCCCTATGGATAAAAAATAAAGGACACAGTTTCTCTTGCCTGGACACAGGTTACGCCCCCCAATCCAGGCCTGTGACTGTGGTCTGGGAGAATGGTGTACTGGACCTGTTACTATGCGCAATTATGTCTCTACAGCACTGGAGCCAGCACTTGTTCTACATTGGTAACAACAGGTTGCATTTGTTTCCGGTGAGGGTTGGAGTGCACCGAAGCTGTCTTTGTCATCGATTCTGTGCAGAATTTTCATGCACAGAATTTCTATGCTCAGCTGCGGCATTGAGGGGTTCTGGTTTGGTGGAAATAGGATCTCATCTCTGCTTTTTGTAGATGATGTCTTTTTGGCTTAATTAATTCAGTGCCTTCAGCTCTTATTGGAGCAAATCGCTCCAATGAACGCGAAGCAGCCGGGATGAGAATTTGCACCTCCAAGTGCAAGTTCATGGTTTTCAGTTGGAAAAAGGTGGAATGAACCCTCTGGGTCTGGAATGAGGTTCTGCCCCAACTCGAAGAGTTGAAGTATCTTGGGGTCTTGTTCACAAGTCAGGGAAGGATGGAGAGGGAGATCAACAGATGGAGAGCAGAGGGGAGCCTGTTGTAAAGTGGAGCTTGTACCAGTCCATTGTAATGAAGAGGGAGCTCTCAATTTGCCAGTTGATCTACATTGCAACCCTCATCTATACTCATACTATATACGAGCTTTGGGTTGTGACCAAAATAACAAGATTGCAGATAAAAGCAACTGAAATGAGCGCTCTCCTCAGGGCTCTCCCTTCAGGATAAGATGAGAAGTTTGGCCATCCATGAGGAGCTTGGAGTAGAAACACTGCTACTCTGAGTTGAGGCAAGCCAGTTGTGGTGGCATCTGGTTAGAATAACTAAAATAACTCTAGAATGCCTACCTGGCGTGATGTTTCAGGCATGTCTAACTGGGAAGAGACCCTAGGGTCAATTCAGAACATGCTGGAGACAATATGCTGCTCTGCTGGTCTGGGACCTCCTTAGTGTCCCCTGAGATGAGCTGGAGGAAATTACTCGGGGAAGGGACGTCTGGACCTCCCTGCTTAGGCTGCTGCCCCCATAACCTGACCCTGGATTAAACAGAAGACAATGATGATGATGATGATGATGATGATGATGATGATGATGATGATAAGTAGGATTACGATGTGGTGAAGGCGGACATGAAGGTCGTTGAAGTAAGAGTAGAAGATGCAGAGGATAGGGAGAGATGGAGGCAGATCATTTGCTGTGGTGACCCCTGAAGGGAAAAGCCGAAAGAAAAAGAAGACATAGGCATATTTTTTTTATTACAGTTATAAGTTCTATATAACAATAGTACTTTTTATACTGTAGTTGTATTATACTGTCATAGTGTTACAATAGTTGTAGTATTATTTAGTCTTAGTCTTAGAATTACTATAGTCACTCTCATAGTATCACAGAGTATTGTTACAGTTACATTATTACATTCTCAGTCTTATTATAGTTCGAGTACAACATAGTCAAAGCATTATTATATATAGTTCTAGTTATAGTATTAAATATTCACAGCATTATTATAGAGTAGTATTAAAAGTATTAAAAAAATCTAGTATTAAAAAGTCTTATTAGTATTGTAGATAGGGTTGTTGTATTACATAATCAAAGTATTATTATAGTCATAGTATTTCTCTCAGTATTATTATAGTTACAATAGTACATATTCATATTAATATTGTAATTACAGTATAACAGTCAATGTGTGTGAGTACTAGATACTTATACTATTATTATAGTTATAATATTACATGTTCATAGGATTATCATAGGCCGTGGTGGCCTGCTGGTAAAGGTGCTGGATCACTGATACTAAGGTTGGGGTCACTCTCTCAATGGGTTGTCACTCCCCCCCCCACTGCAGTTAACTGGGTTATCAAAGGGTAGCCATGTCTCTCACCGTCTGTGGTGGGAGGTTCATATAAAAGAACCATTGCCAACTTTGGACAAGAGTAGGTTGCATTGCTGTCAGTGTGTTTCTACCCTGTGATGGAAAGATGAGCTATCCAGGGTGTACTCTGCCCTCGCCTGGAGTTGGTTGGGATGGGCTTTGCCTCCCTGCGACTCTAATTAGGATTAAGAGGTTACTGAAAATGAATGAATGAGAATGATCATAGTTATAACATTACATAGCCATAGTATAATTACAGTTATAGTACTCTACTACATATTCATAGAATTATTATAGTTATAGTGTTACGTAGCCACAATATTATTGTAGTTCAGGTATTACTGTATATAGTCATAGTATAATTATATTCTGACATTCTGACATCAATAACCAAAATAATTTTGATATAAAATTGATATGAAAAAAATGAAAAGGTGAAAATAATTTGATATTAAAGTGGTATTTCATTAAATTAAAAAATATATATATATTTTTAATGACATTTTCATATTTAAATAAGATTAATCTGTATTGATCTCACACTAGAGGAATTTGCATAAAAAAGGGTTCAACCCCTTAACATTTGTATTAAGAGACACGAGCCACTATAGCCAAGAATGACTGACTCTTTCTTCTGATTTGAAACGAGGTTCACATTTATAGTCTAGCACGGAGACTGAAGCCTATCTCAACTGACACTGAACATAGGCAGGATGCAACTTGGTCAGTTTGTCAGACTGTTACAGGGCTAACACAGCAGGGTGCTACTATAGTTACCACATCCATCTCACAGCAAGGAAATTCTGGTGGAAGGCTCGCTGAGCGTGCTTCTGACTGGAGTTTGCATGTTTTCGCTGTGCTTGTATGGGGGTCCTCCTGATACTCTGGTTTCATCCCACAGTTCCAACACGTCCGCATCAGGCTGACTGACTGCTCCAGATTGCTCCTAGGTGTGAATGTGAAAGGTTGTATCTATGCTGGCTCTGCAATGGTCTGTTGAGCCATTCAGAATGAACCCTGTGTTCTCCCAGTTTCGGCTGAGCTATAGCTTCCTGATGAGCCTAATAGGATGAAGCAGTTTAGTAAACAAGTGGGTGACAATAAGTCATAAACATCTATATAAAAATACTTTGATATGACTTAACATTAAAAAAACTGGCTCTGTGTACATGTACAAAGGCGTCATTTTAAAAAGTGCTTTAGCCCAGTGTCGGTTGAGATAGGCTCCAGCCTCCCTGGGACCTTAATGAGAGGAAGTGTTTCGGTCAATGTATAAGAGATGAGAGTCAACAGGAGAATGTGAGCTCCTGAGGGTTATTGGCCTTGCTCAAGCAGTGGAAGGTGGTTGGTGCTTGGATTTGAACGACCTTCTCTTCAGTATTCCACCATCTTCAAATTCAAATACGAGAGGTTTACTCCAGGGAAGTCATGGCTTGAGTCCTGGTGGGCATGAGAGGAGTTCACATTTGGAGTTCTTCCTTGTGCATGCCTTTATATTTTACTGGCAAGTGTGGTATACCCACCTGCGTTTGCAAAAAGCGCAGCTTTAATTCTGCAATTTCAGCCACCACTTATACACGTGTTTAAAAGTGCTTAAAAACTAGCAGCTGGTGTCAACAAGGTAATAAAAGGAGGAGCAGGGAGCGTTCACAACCATTAGCACACACAGGCTTTTTAAGCTGGAGCGGAAACACGAAGACGTGCTGCCTGGCAAGTGTTCATGCCAGCCATGCAAGTGTGGCAACCATCAATCCCTGTCGCCTGGAGAAACCTCACTCATACTTCCTTTTTTTTTTTTCTGGGCATATGTCTTCGATTCCCTTCTATTTCCTCTGCTTTTTCTTTGCACCCGAATAGGAGACATACCATGCAGTCCTAATCGGGCCATGGAGCGGCTCTGAAATATGAAGCACCCACTCTGAGGATACGTATAACTACCTTAAAATGGATTACAACCTCACATCGGTCACAGCTTGATGTCTCTGACTCCACCCTTATCACAGATCTAAGGCAGGGGTGTCAAACCAGTGCCACAAATGGCCGTGTGGATGCAGGTCTTTGTTTCAACCAATCAGCAGCACACCTGACTTTGCTCATTTAAACAACTGATCTCAGTCTTCTGTCAGTTGATTGGTCAGTCTCTGTACAGAGCGCACAGCTTGACCAATCAACTGCCTGAAGACTCACATCAGTTGATTAAATCAGCCAAATCGGGTGTGCTGCTGGTTAGTTGAAACAAAAACCTGCAGCCACACGGCCCTTTGTGGCACGGGTTTGTCACCCCTGTTCGAAGGTGCATCTTCAGCCATCTTCATCGACTCATCCACCGCCAGTCGTTCTGTCTTGTAAACACCATCATGGCCATATTTAGTGCATGCATTTTTGTCTTGACAATTTGCAGCAGTTAGTGCACCTCCCAAGCCATCTGCTCCCTGATGCATCACTGCTCCTCTAAAATACCCAGTCCATAATTCATTTAAAAGATTATATTCGGGAAAAGAAAAAGACGAATGCAACTGTGGTGGCATATAAAAGGTCACTTCAATTACACTAACTAGATGATGTAATTATCATTGTTATTTGATAAAACTTCAGGTTATCCACTTTCAATCAGAAAGTGCTGTTCTTGACTTCTCTTCAAATGATTGATGGGGAAGAAATTTTTAATGTAATTAGTGAGCACTGTGTCGAAACATGTCATGTGATCAAAGCATTAAAGGCGATTATTTCACCCAGAAACAGCAGTGTTGTTTATAATTAATGAATTCTGACTGCCACCTTTACATATTATTTATTCAAACTGGTGCCACACCATGATTTTATTTCATTTATCTTTTAAATAGTGGAGTTTTGTGAATTAGAGACATGAATAAAGGGCGGCACGGTGACATAGTGGATAGCATGTCCACCTCACAGCTAGCAGGTCCTGTGATCGAGTCCCAGGCGCAGTGAACGTGTGTTGTTGTGGAGTTTAAGTATCCGTAGTCGTGCCTGCGTGTGTTTGATTCGGGTCCTTCAGTGTCCTCCGAGGGTCCCAATAAATGCACATTAGGTTATTTCAGCCAGTCCATATTGACCCTAGGTATAACTGTAAGCGTGATGGCCCTGTGATTGTCTGGTGAGCATCATTCAGTGTAGGCTGAGAGAGGCTCCAGCTTCCCTGCGTCCCTGGTAGGAGTAAGTTTGGCTAATGGGTGACTGAGTGAGTGAAAGAGGAATAGAAAAGTGGAATCTAGAGAAAAATGTGCCAAATACCAAACTTAAAACTGTTCTCTGAGGATAATTTGTCTTCCAATTGAAGAGACACTGTGATCTGCAAGGGCACGTCTAGTTGTATGTTTACAGCACTGAAGAATAAAAGTAAAACTAATAAATAAATAAATAAATAAATAAATAAAAGTAATGTAGCATTTCTTTTAATTGTTAGATTTCTGGCACACGAGAAATCAAATACAATCTGTTTTAACAACAGTTCTTCAATTATCCAATTAAATTTTCAGCAATTGCACTACTTGAGAAGCTGTAGAGATATTTTCTTTTTCCGCCACATGGTGCTGATTTGCCCTCTTCGAACATGCAGGGTGTATTTAGTACCAATTCACATTCACTGCATGGTGTTTGTGTTCAGCACTCGAAATGTGCCGAAATGTAGCCGTTACAAAATAGTGGAAGGCTTCAAACTTTTTTAACTTGAGAAATCTGTGATATGAACATAATGCACTCAGTGGATCCCAGCCTAGCAACTGAGATTGAGTCAGATGATGGAGGTCAGGAAAGGTCAATGAGAAAGTCATCCCTTTATTGGACCCATGGGGGCAGTTTGTATTAAAACTAGAACATGGGGATCATATTCTGATTAATTGAACTGCTGTTCATCAGCATCAACACATGTTCCATCCTGTTCCTCCGAGACATTTTGCAGTGTGATCTCGCTAACAGAAACCGTAGCAACTGATTTAGATTTCCCACCTAGACACAGGATACACACGAGGAACTTGGGGCCAGGTCAGAGGCAGTTGTAATTTCCTTAGCTGCGACGACACTGGCTCATTCAGATGGGAACGTACTCAGGAGCTGATCCACAGCCCCAGCACCAGGGCTCAGGGCTTTTTGTTTCTTTTCTTTCTTTTTTTTTGTGTGAGGCAGAATATGATAATGAAACGAGCTTGATAGAGTAATTAACTTGGCTAAATGAAAATCCCATGAGGTTGAGGAATGGAAAGCAGATGTTCTTTGAAATCCATTAAGGAGAGGAAAATGTCTTGTGAAACAGTGTGTGCGGAGATAAAGAAAGTGAACGGTGGTATGGTGCTTGGGAAATGGTGTGGCATCCATATGGGAGGTGGATGTCATTTCATAATAGAAGAAAGGACCTTTATTTGGGTATGACCTAACTCTGCAGCAGCAGCAAACTGACTTTACAGTGTCTCTAGCAAAAGTACATAAGAGGAAGAACATAAAAATATAATATGAAACATAATCGCATATTGTAATAACATAGAATGTATGTAATATTAGGATAAAGATGCTATGTACAGCATACTGTTTATTAGAAGGAAATTTACACAATATTGATTTACTAAACACTCACCTACACACTTATTCTCCAAAGTGCTTACCACCATTTATGTCAAAGTGAAAGTTGGCGCCTATGTCCTGAACAGATCATCAGACAATTGCAAGGCTGAAACACACAGCCATTCAGGGCCCACGGAGCGATTTGAAAAGTGTATGTGTTTGTGTTGGGGGGTAAATGAAAATGTTGAGATTTTAGATTATTTGAAACACTAATTCTATTGGGTTTGGAAAATAAGGCGTGTGCGATATTCTGATCTTAGCCTTTCATAGTTGTACACTCACCCAAGGACCAAGGCTCGACACAGTCTTATATTCTTGTGTTGATGTTTCAAAGTCATGTTTTGGTTCATTCCCTGGAAAGCAGCCACTATATCACTATATGCTTGGTGCATAAGTATTTATGGTACATTTTATATATATATATATATATATATATATATATATATATATATATATATATATATATATATATATATATATATATATATATATATATATATACAGCGTGTTACCCTTGTGTTAAGACGTCATCTCTGTGATCTTCGTGTTTACACTGTTTTGTGGACTTTTGTAACCCTAAGCAAATATGGCTGGTCAGAAGTGTAAGCTTACTAGCATGGGTGCAAGTCTCATACACAGAGATGAATTAACTATCTGCTCGGATCGGCGCAATATACCATGCATGCTCAGTTAAGTATAGAGAGTTGTAAAATAAAGGAAAACCCGAATCCAGCAAAGAAAGAACTCCCTGTTCTGCTGGTGATTCACATCAGTGCAGGCTGTGTCCTAAACGAGTTCAACGGCACCCTTGTGCACTTGAAAGACCGGAAGTCCGTATAACCCACAGCAAGTACACTACTTTCGCAAGTACACTACTTCAGTTTTGAGCGCCTCACATATTGTAAGTGTTGATTTGCTGTTTTAAGCTTCATGTAAAGTGACTCGGTATAAATAAGTGACTTATTTGAAATTAATGTTGATATTATTTGATATATTTGATATTATTTTATGTTATGTCTATAATAATTGATTTAGGGGTGTTACGGTAATGGCATTTATGGATGTATAGTACAGTATGAGCGTCATATGTCACACGTCATACGTCACTGTAACAACTTACGTTCACTTTCAACTTACGTTCGGCCATCCGAAACCAATTAAAAACATAAGGCGGGGAGCATCTGTACTATGATTGTACAAAATACGCACTTTAAACATTTTTAAGATGTCAGTAGACAAACTTAAATGTATTTATTTTTTGGTTGAGAAAAAGTGTGTGTGTGGGGGGGGGTCAGCCCCTTAGCAGCCCGGCTCTGTGGCCCCTGCCATTCACACTGAGGGGTAATTTGGAACAGCCAGTTAGGATCGTGGAAAGAAACATGCAAATTCGAGTCAGAAACACAAGCCAAGCCCAGGACTTGAACCCAGGACTTCCTTGTGCTAGGTCAATGACGCAATGATCTGTTATAAAGAAATAACACGTGTTGAATATCATATGACCAAGCAGTATAGAGTATTTAAAGAACCTAGCTAATAAAAATACAATAACAGCAATAATAATAATAATAATAATAATAATAATAATAATAATAATAATACGAGTGTAGGCCCTGCAGTCGACTGCTGATGAACTGTTCAGGGCATAACCTGCATTTACCCAAAGTCAGTTTCCCTTGATCCTACTAGGATTATGTGGTTTAGCAAAAGAAAATATATACTATCAATAATAATAATAATAATAATAATAATAATAATAATAATAATAATAATAATAATAAGTACAATGTCTCCGTAGTTAGCAAATTTACTGTACAGCAAGTAGGTCCTGGGCCCGATTCCTGGGCTTTGAGTGTTTCTATGTTCGGTGTTCTGTTGTCCTCATGCTTGTATGGGTTTCCACCAAGTACAGTCTTACCTCACCTTACAGAATTAATCCGTTCAAGTGTCTTTTTCTTAACCTGGATTTTTCGTAAATTGAACAGCATTTACATATAAAACGTGTGTTCCAAGGCCCCAATAAAGCATGAAACAACAGTAACTGTGTCCTTTACACGAAAAAAAAATTATGGTAGATGTAGCTCCATAATAGCCAATGGGAGGGAGCTGCGTCATCCCTCCTAACCAATGGGAGGCCAGCAGGGCAGGATGTTGGGAGATAGCCAATGGGAGGGAGCTGCGTCATCCCTCCTAGCCAATGTAAGGCCAGCGGGGCAGGATGTTTGAACGTCATTGATGGGAGAGCAGGTGGTGCATTGTTTGAATGTTTGAATGGTGCATTTTAATGTTTAAATGGTGCGTTTGGCGCGTTTTGTAAAGAGAACTTGTTTTGTATACAGAGACAAAAAATTTGGAAAAGTTTTTCGTAACCTGGATTTTTCATTTGCTGAGACTATCGTAAGGTGAGGCACCACTGTACTCCAGTTCGCTTCCACAATCCAAAAACATACACAGTAGGCTAATTGTCTCTTCCGAATTGTCCCAGATTTAAGAGTGTGTGAATGGCTGTATGTGTGTTGGCCCTGCAATGTTCAGGGTGTCTCGCCTTTACCAAGAGTCAGCTGAAATAGGCTGAAATAGTTTTCATGACAATCATGCTTGGCTTTCAGTTAGTGTACTAGTAAAAATAACCACACTCAGGGAAATAAAAAGAGAAAATTTATTGAGTAATTGGAGACTATAAATCAGTCAGCCTATCTAATAGAATGTCAGGAATCGTATCAGTGGAGGAAGAAGAAAGTTCCTGTTCCATGGGAGAAGTGGGAGAATACTCAGTGGGTGAAACTAGCCTGTAGATAAAGAGAGGCTCTGGAGAAGGTTCACACAACTTAAGCTTAGAACACTAATCATGAGAAGAGGGGCAGTGGTGCCATGGTGGGTGCTGGATTACTGATCCCAAGGTCAGGGGTTCAAGCCTCACTATCGTCAGGCTATCACTGCTGTCTCCCAGTGCAGCTAACTGGGTTATGAAAGATGGCTGTCTCCCACTGTCTGTAGTGAGTTGCTGGTACATGTATGATGGGATGCTGACTTTCTGCAAAAGGAGGCTGCATTGCTGTTAGTGTGTTTCTGCCCTGTGATGGCCAGGGTGTACTCTGCCCTCACCCAGTTGGCCGAGATGGGCAGCTAGAGTCATCATTTTAATTAGGATTAAGTGGTTCAGAAAACGAATGAGCGCATAAGAAGAAGAGGAAGACAAATACACTAGATGTGTTTTTAATTGTCAGTATCTATGAGATAAAATCAATAAAGTACATAAATAACTATCTCCTTAGAATACATTCTATTTACCTAAAGCATTACTCACAGATATTTATGTGGAGTATAAAGACGCAATTGTTAATCTAATAAAAATTGCGTGTGTATGTGTGTGTGTGTGTGTGTGTGTGTGTGTGTGTGTGTGTGTGTGTGTGTGTGTGTGTGTAAAGTTTCTTTACTAGATGGCTATTGACTTTATAAAACATCAGTTGAACAACCAGAGGCAAAGTCACACTCCACTGCGAACACACACAGAGAGAAGCCATATGCTGCACTCTCGCAGCTCTGGAAAACACACACACACACACACACACACACACACACACACACACACACACACACACACACACACACACCCACACACACACACACACACACAAAGTTCCCCAAATGAAGAAACACAGTCTAAGATTAGATTATATTCAATTTTACTGTCATTACACATGTATAAATACAGGGTAACAAAATACAATTTAGCATCCAATCAGAAGTGCAGAGAGCAGCAAGTGCAATACATAGTATGTGCACAGATTAGGGCAGCGCGAAAGATGCTGCTCATGTGTGAGTTCACACAAACATGTAAAAACATACTCACCAGTTGGGTCTCATTCAGAGCAAACGTTTTATTCACTCCAATCAGCCATAATTGCAAACTTGACAGAAAACTCTCACCTTCAAAGAACATTTAATATAAAAAAAAAATCCCGCTTATGGATTATAGAAAAATCTCAAAAACACAATTTCCTACTGGTGATCTACCGATCCTCTTAATCCTATTAGGGTCACAGGGAGACTGGTGCCTGTCTCAGCAGACAATGCAAGAAGTTGTGTACACCCTGAATAGCTGACCAGACCATTGCAGGGCCAACACACTCTCACACCTCGGAAGCAAGCAAGCCTTATGTGCATGTCTGTGGACTGTCGAAGGAACTGGAGTACTGTACTTGGAGGAAACCCATGCAAGCACGGGGAGAACATGCAAGCTCCACAGGACTCAAATCCAGGAATGTCTTGCTATGACTTGCTAACCACAACACCACTACACCACCGATGTGAGAACCAGTCAGTCTGAACCTAATTCTGGTGCACCAGGCTAGTTAGTAGATTATACTGTTTTGTGAAAATGAGAAGTGGTAGTGGATCAACAGACTATCTTGGGAACACATAGCATGAGGTTGGAATACACCTTGGATGAGATATCAGTCATCACATGCACCCTGCATGCTCATTGGCCAGGACATTTGAGTCTTCAGGCAGTTGATTGGTCAGTCTTTGAATATAGCACACAGAATGACCAATCAACTGTTTGAAGACTCAAATGAATTGATTAAATGAACAAAGTCAGGTGTGCTGCTGCTTGGTTTAAGCAAAAACCTGCAGCCAATGCGGCACTTTGTGGAATGATTTTGAGACCCCTGCTGTGCACGCTTTAGGAGTGTGGGAGGAAACCCATGCAAACACATGGGAGAACATGCAAACTCCACACAGAAATGCCCAAGCCGGGAATCGGACACAGGCCTTCTTATTGTGAGGCGGACCTGCTAACTACTACCCCACCGTGCCTCCTCACACACTATAAAATGGGTTAAATCATTAGAAATGGTCTGAGAAGTTATTCATTATAGCGCTCTTCTAGCTGTATGTGACCACTGAATGAACCCCTTTCCTTTTCCTCAAAGTATAAAGCTGGCTGCTAGATATGACAAAACACTCACTGTTGAATTTCTCCATGAATGAGGGGAACTTTTGAAGACTTTCACAAGGTCAGGCATGTTGTAATGATATTTTCTAAACCATTTGCAACAAGATGCAAAATGCAGAGGTATGATAACATAGTTATCAGTGTTACCAGACATCCAGAGCAGTGTAATTGCCACTGAACTTCCTCATCAATGGCATACAGCCATTCAAACAGAAGTGCTAAGCCATGCAGCTTTCCGTTAGGCTGATAGCACAAATGATATATACATTTAAATACATTTTATATATATGTATATATATATATATATATATATATATATACATACATACACACACACATATATATATATATATACATACATACATACATACATATATATATATATATATACATACATACACACACACACACATATATATATATATATATATATATATATATATATATATACATTTAATATATTTATTATATATATATATATATATATACACACATACTGTACGTAGCCATTAGCCATTGCATGCTTTTAGAGCAGGGCTGTTTTTACTGATCTGAGAACTGACCTATAGTCAGTTTCCTCAGCATTCACTCTTTCAGGAAAAGAGGTTTTGGGAACTAACAGACACATGCCTGAAGCTCCAAATCAACAATGATGTCATAACATTGTTGTATATACCGGAATGTAAGGAAATATAATAAGAACTGTACCGGAATACTGTCTTGCATAAGTATTCGCCCCCTTCAACTTTTCCACATTTTGAATGGAACTGAATAAGAATCAGCTGATGGTAATTTTGAATGGTATGGTGTTGTCCTGGTTAGCATTTTGCGTTACAGCATGACGGTCCTGAGTTCGAGTCCCTGGCGTTTCTGTGTGGAGTTTGCATGTTCTCCTCAATGTTTGTGTGGGTTTCCTCCAGTTACTCAGGATTCTTTACACACTCTTAAGACATACAGTCAGCCCTTGACCATTCGCAGTTCAGCGCTCGTGCCCCCGCATACTCGCGGATTGGCTACAAACCCGGAAGTAGCTGGCACGTGATTCAAAGTTAACCAGTGGTTGAGAGCTTTTGCTTCTCCCTCCTGCCAATTGGTTGCAGATGATGTATACGCCTCTTTTTTCTCCTTTGAGCACAAGTTATCAATGTAATTGCCTGAATTGCGAAGTAAATTTTTTTCGTGTGATTATTTAAGCCCTGTGATGTTACTCAAACGCCCTGCATCTTCTCTAGCTTCTGGTAAGGAGCCTAAGAGCTTTATTTTATTCATAAATATTATAAGAGTGCATAATTAAAAAGCTTTTACTTAATCATTACTACATTTTACTGCACTATTACTGTATTAATGAGTAAGACTGTCTATAGAATGCATTTAACAAGCATATTTTAGTGCATGTAATATCAAACATAGGGTTTTAAAACCGCGTTAATAACTCACGGATTTTCATGATCCACTGGAAGGGCCGGAACCGAACCATTGTGAAAAACGAGGGCCTACTATACACACTAGTCTAACTGGATAGGTGTGAATATGAATGGTTTGTGTGTGCATGTGTGTCTGTATTGGCCCTCCAATGGACTAGGGAGCTGTTCAAGGTGTACCCTGTCTTGCCCCATGTCAGCTGAGATAAGCTCCAATCATCTGAAGACACTTGTAAGACAGAGAGGTCTGGCCACTGTCTGAATAAATTATATTAATTATCATGAATCTAAACTAAATAATTCCTTACATTGAATAAGAAATGAGTAACTGATATATGGTGCACAATTATTTCCAAAAGAAGAGAGAGAAATTGAGAAAGAGAGAGAGAGAGAGAGAGAGAGAGAGAGAGAGAGAGAGAGAGACGAAGAGAGAGACAGAGAGAGACAGAGAGAGAGAGAAAGAGAGAGAGAGAGAGAGAGAAATAGTACAAGTATTCACTCTTGCTGATTACCTCTAAATTAGTTCTTCAGCAACTAATTAAACATTAAATAATTATTTAAAATTGGCGGAATGCAATGAAAGTGTCTCTTTATCTCAATATAAACACATCTATTAATGGACAGCCCCAGAACACTTCGAAGTAAACAGCACAGGCACAGTGTCGGCCTGGTGGTAAAGGTTGCTGGATCGCTGATCCTAAGGTTGGGGGTTCGTGTCCCACTCTCCACAGGTTGTCACTGTCCCACCAGTGCAGCTAACTGGGTTATCAAAGGCCGGCCATGTCTCTCACTGTCTATGGTGAGAGGTTCATGTAAAAGAACTATTGCTGACTTTCGTAAAGAGTAGCTGCAAAGCCGTCAGTGTGTTTCTACCCTGTGATGGTCTGGCGAGCTGTCCAGGGTGTGCTCTGCCCTCGCCCAGAGTTGGATGAAATGGGCGCCAGCCTCCCTATGACCTTAATGAGGATTAAGGTAAGGTAATGTGGGCTTTTTACACCCAAGCCTAGTGGTTCATCAGGCCGGCACTTATCCCAGGTTTCCATAGGTGAAGCTACCAGGAGTTCAACTCTTCCTGGATGTGACGCCAATCCATTGCAGGTTACCTTCCCAGTATATTTTTACTGGAACCCATTTATAGTGCTGGGTGAACAGAGGCACACTTGTGGTTAAGACCTTGCCCAGGGGTTTTAGCACAGTGGGGGTTTAACTGGAATTCGAACACACAACCTCCTGATCATGAGCGTAGCACCCTAACCACTACACCACTGGCCCCACTAATTAGGATTAAGTGGTTCAGAAATCGAATGAAGATCTTTCTAGAGGAGGTTATCCACCCAAGATGGTACCAGGATAAAGAAGACAAAATACTGTAATTGAGATTATCTTTCAAAAATATCAGGTGATGGAGGGCATACTGGCGCAGTTGTTAGCATGCCCGGCCCACACAAAGAAGGACAGGGTTTGATTCCAGGGTGTTCTCTGTGTGGGATTTGGATGTTCTCCCCATGCTTTCCTCAAGGTCACTTTGGTTTTCTCCTACAGTCCAAAAAACCCCCCCCGCACTCAGTAGGAAAATTGACTGTTTCAAATTGCCCCTAGGTGTTAGTGTGATTGGTTGTGTGAGTGTTAACCATGCGATGGCATGGTGAGCTGTTAAGGGTGTACCCCGCCCGACATGGGCGCCAACCTCCCCGCGACCCAGATGGAAATTAAAAAGCGAACAGCCGAAAGGAAAAGAAGAAGAAGAAATGAATGAATGATGAACTTGATATGGTTTTGGATGCGTTATTCTGGTGTGAAACAATATTTTTCTGTATTATGCTGAGCCACTAATGTGATCCACTTTGGACACTCCTTTTGGGTCAGAAGTGAATTTTTTTTTGTTGAGTACATGCTGCTGCCAAGGAAACACTTGGAACCCTTCATTTAGAATCTCCGTGGGACTCGGCTCTACCTGCGGCTCAGGCTAAAAGCACCAATAACCTTCATAATGCAGCTGTTCTCTCTCTCTCTCTCTCTCTCTCTCTCTCTCTCTCTCTCTCGCTCTCTCTCTCTCTCTCTCTCTCTTCACTCTTAGTTTCTATTATTTTCTTCTAGGTGTGGGATTTCAATCACAGATTCCAATCTGCTGTGTTGCAGCAGCGGTTTTACACAACCCTATCTAGGCAGATTAACCCTGGTTAAGTATTTCTGCACAAAAGTCAATGATTCTCAGGAGTGAAATGTTAAGTGGATGAAGTTTCTCACACTCCTCCTCTCTTTCTCTCCCTCTCTCATGCGACTGCTTTTACTTCATGTGGCCCTAATTGACATCTAGAGTCCTGTGACAAAGCTTCCCTTTCACGTGGTCCTGAGGCAGAAACTCTTTGGAAAGCACAGTGTGTGTGTGTGTATGTGTGCTTTTGCAAGTTCACCATCTGCCACCAGGCTCTAAGCGGATGATAAAGTTAGCATCATCTGTGCTGGCGTCTTTGTCCCACCTCATCCTCTTCTCACTGCTGGCCTTGTGCAGGAAGTGCGTCTGAGTCAGACGCCCAGCTGAGAGCTGCTGCCTGGTGTCTCCCCTACACAAAGCCCCGTGGGAGAGAAGAGGAGAAGAAAAGCAGAAAGAGCTGGGAGGGATGTTGTGGTTGCAAGTGTTTGGCTTGCTTCAGGTCCACAGCGTAGGGAGCTGTGTTGTGTCCATGTGCGATGTGATGGGTGTGACGTATTGCTGTGAGTAGAAGCGCAATACTGCTGATCTCAATCTTATTGTATAGACATAAGAAATTAACTGTAGATTAAAATTAGGTTCACAGTATACCAGTGGGGCAGTGGTGGCCTGGTGGTAAAGGTGCTGGATCACCGATTCTAAGGCTGGGGGTTCAAGTCCCACTCTCCACGGGTTGTCACTGTCCCCCCAGTGCACTAACTGGGTTATCAAAGGCCGGCCATGTCTCTCACTGTCTATGGGGGAGGTTCATGTGAAAGAACCATTTAGCATTGAGACTAAGAGTAGCTGCAAAGCTGTCAGAGTGTTTCTGCCTTGTGATAGTCTGGCAAGCTGTCCAGGGTGCACTCTGCCCTCACCCAGAGTCAGGTGGGCTGGGCACCAGCCTTCCCGCGACCCTAATTAGGATTAAGCGGTTACAGAAAATGAACTGTACCGGTGTTACACTAATGTACCCCAGTAGTAGGTCTCACCATTCTACTGATGTATACCAATCTTTACTGATGCTGCACCAATCTTTACCAATCTTTTACCTATTTGTCTACTTTTACCGATATTGCACCAGGTTTTACTGATTTTTCCTGAAGTTTCCCAATGATGTACTGATCGTTAACAATGTGCCTGTCTATACTGATTTTGTATAGATGTTTACCATTGTTGTACCAACCGTTGCTGACATTTACAACATCAGGCCAGATGCTGGATTATTGATCTCAAGGTTGGGGGTTCAAGCCCCACCATCAATGGGTTGTCACTGTCCCCCATAGTGCAGTTAACTGGGCCATTAAAGGCTGGCCAGGTCTCTCACTGGCTATGGTGTGAGGTTCATGTAAAAGAACCATTGCTGACTTTCATCAAGAAGAGCTACATAGCCGTCAGTGTGTTTCTGCCCTGCGATGGCCTGGCGAGCTAGACCCAGAGTCGGCTGAGATGGGCACCAGCCTCCCCGCAACCCTAATTAGGACTAATAAATGAAGTGGTAATGATCTTTAGCAATGTTGCCGTGAACTTTACCAATTTTTACCGATGCTGTAGTGATCTTTGTTGATACCGTATCAACCTTCATCAATGCTGTTCTGATCTTAACCAATGTTTATCGATGTGTCTTTCCTTTCCAATGCCGTACCGATATTTATCAATGTTTTGAATATTTCAAACATCAACAGGATTGTGTGAAAGAAATCTTTTAAACCAAAATTCATTACCCATCTCAACTTACCTTCCTTCCTGTCAGACACATTCCTGTTGGTTTTGTTTGGTTACTGAATAATCCACAGCAGTTACTGAATAATATGCCTTGAAATGGCTAAGTGCATATGAATCTAGGAGTTTAAACCTCACAGCCTGATAATATTTTATAGAGGGATCAGTTTCAGCTCGTTTAAAAATGACATCATTTTTCCATGAGCAAGTTTAGCTCATTAGTTTTTTTGATTTGAAGCTGAGGCGGATAATAGACTAATCTTTAACTGCAGTCTCCATTGGCAAACTAATAATAAAGCCTGGTGAGATTAGCTGACCAGAGCAGTTTGGCTTTTTCTTCATGTGTGGCATGTGTAGTGACGGCCACTCTTCTCCAATAGAAAGGCACTGGGAGCGAGGAAGCATCGGGAGATATTTAATTAAGACAACAGTTCAATTAACAGCTCAATTAGCCGAGGTAATTAGAAGCTCTCTTGGAACAAAAGCCAGCGCATTCACTGAGTCCCTGTGTGAGAGCAGGGTGTCTGTGTTCTGCCACGGGCCTCGTAATCCTACTTAAGTTACAACAAAAATTTTGACGTACAGCCCCGTACAAAAAAACAAACAAATAAGAAAACCAAAAAAAAAACAACCAAAAAACACCCCAAAAACAAAAAACAGCTTTATAAAGGCAAAAACTTTAATATCTGAGCTCCCAATCGTGGTATTTAAAGGAAAATGTGGATTAGAACTTAGAAGCAACGAAACCTCCCATGCTGGTACCACTGACTTTGTTTGATCATTTCTAGATCTTTACACATTCACAATTATATTCTATTTCATTTTCCTTGAATATGTACGCAGATCATCTTGGCACTTCTGCTCAGTGGATCTCCTGGAAAGGGCAAAGGTCTCTGGAGGGCGCAGCTGCGTGGTATTGCTTGCTCAGAACGAGCACGCCCCCGGGCACAGCCTCTCTCCTAGTTCCACACACCCAATCAACGCTATTGCTCGGCACCAGGTGAGCCTCCTCGTTTGTTTTGCACGTAGGCTCGGCTCTCCTGCGTCGGACCCATTAATGGGTGCAGATGCACACCTGATGATGTGGCTGTCAAAGCTCGAGCCTGTCTTAGGTCATGACCCCAGGGGCCATGAAGTGGGGTGCTTGCTTATGTACAGGCTGTCCCTGGGGAACGAGGGCAGGATTGGTCCTATGCCTGTAATGAGATCAGCTAGAGCGGAACCCAGCTGGGCAAATCAGGGCAGGAGACATAGGCAGAGTGGTGACAGATTCTCAGATGAGATTAGAGCATATGTGAACCCTATTACCAAGAGGCTGAGAGCACAGCCATTTGTAATGGTACAAGAGTCATTTCAGTGGTAGCTTAGGAGAATTATTGGTGCACGGAAAGTCGATGTTATGCAGTTTGTAGAAGCTTTCATATATCATGAAAAGACAGAAGATGCTTATCTAATATACCAGGACGAGTGAAACTAGTATAATCTACTGTCTTTGCGTTGCGTGAGTTTCATTAATATATAAATATTTGTATAACATACGTCATGGATCAGTGAAAATATTAAAAACAGTATGAACACTGACAGGTGAAGTGAATAACATCAGTGGTTTCATTGCAGTGGTACCTGCTGCCAGGTAATACAGATACAGTCCGTTAGGCTTTTTACACCCGAATCTAGTGGCTTATCAGAGCCGGAGCTTATACCAATCTCTGTCGCATAAAACAACTGTTCAACTCTCACATTTCAAGTTAACTTCCCAATATTTTTACTGGTACTCAATAATACCGTTGAGTGGACAGAGGCACTCTTGTGGTTAACACCTTGCCCATGGGTCTTGGCATGGTAGGGGTCTAATCAGGACTCTCAGCCATGACCCTCAGCACCCTAACTACGACACACTTGGCCTCATCCTTCAGTGATTTGGGTGTATTAAAAGTGAACAATCCGATCTTGAAATTAATGTATTATAATCTGGAAAAATGAGCAAGTGTAAGGTTATGAGTGACATTTAATTGTGTTGGCTAAACATCTGAGTCGATTCATCTCCAAAATGGCAGGTCTTGTAGGGTGTTATTGATATGTATTGGTAGGAATCTACCAAAGGCGGCTCAAGGAAGGACATATAATATTGCATATAAGAAAACACATAAGGCACAAAACAAAACCCTATACAAATAAAGAAATAAAAAGGAGGTGGACCAATTACTTGAAATTGCCACTAGGAGTCAATGACTTAGTTAATGAATATGTGTGATGGTGTCCCAGCTATGACTGGCATCTCCTCTAGGGTGTGTCTCCACCTCGTGCCCAGATAAGCTCTGGATCAACCAGGAACTTGGCAGCATTAAAATGATTTCTCAATACGAATGAATAAAAATAATGTTTGTTCAGCTCTGATGCTTACGCAGTTCCAATGAGAAGTTTGGACACATATTAAATTCCATTAGAAATAGAACATCTATGTTTGCGTCACAGCAAAACGTTCTTGGGGTTGAGTCCTGGCCTTAGATGTTTGCATTGTGAGTGCCTTTCTTGTGCTTGCTACCTCCATCAGTTCCAAAGATACTACTCTATTCATTATACTTTTCCAAATTGCCCCTAGGTTTGAGTGTGAATAGTTGTATGTTGGCCCTGGAATGGTCTGCTGAGCTGTTCAGGGTTAACCAGTACCTAAGAGTGAGTGAGTGAGTGAGTGAGTGAGTATATTGCTTTTAAATATATTTTTTCTTCATGCTTGTGGTTGAGGATCTCAAACATTTAGTTGACGAACACAATTTTCATTGCTCTTGAAAACCATTGCAGTCTCCCCAAGGAAGGCCTGAACTCAAGCTCTTAACACAAATCCTACACCCACTGCATTCAGATCTGAATCAGATCCCTCACCAGGCCTCCGAGTCATGGCAGGCAGCGGAAATGCCACAGTTGTGGTAAATCTTGTGACAGGATGACTTGCTGTTGTCAGTAACAGTTGAAGACAGAGAGCTGTTGCCACATTCGGGCCCGCACTTCCTCTAAAGCTACTTCATCACCCCTCACCAGCTGGGCCTCTTGGCTGCTATCGTCCCAGCGTGGGTCATGTGACTGCTCAGCCAGCGGCCCAGCTCCGACCCGAACCCCACAGTTCCTGTTTCTGGCCTACATTGTTTCCTGCTGTTTAGCATCTTATAGAAAAGCACAAAGTGACTGGAGCCCACAGGCATGCTGAAGAGCTCTGAGAGGAAATAACACAAGGCTCACTGTGTGCCTTTTATTACTGAAAAAATAAAGGGGTGTTTTTTTATAGGCTCTGATGTAAGATGGGTAGCACTGCATTAATTAGTTTGTCTTTGTTTTCATCGCAATCTGAATATCAAGCAAATTACAAATTTATTTGTATGAAACGAAGGGGATATATATATATATATATATATATATATATATATATATATATATATATATATATATATATATATATATGTGTGTGTGTGTGTGTGTGTGTGTGTGTGTGTGTGTGTGTGTGTGTGTGTGTGTATGCTCTAACTCACTTATTTCCTGAACCGCTAAATCCTATTGGATTAATGGGGAGGCTGGTACCTATCTCTGGTGCCTCCGGATTTGCCAGGCAATTGCAGAGTAACATTCAACCAACTGTCTTTGGACACTGGGAGAACCTGGAATGCCTGGATGTCTGAACCTGGGAAACAAACTCGAGAACTTCTCATTATGAGGCAGACATGATAGCCACTCCACCATCGAGCCGCCGTATTCACAAGCCCACTACACACCCACCCACACACACCCATACACACACACACACACACACACACACACACACACACACACACACACACACACACACACACACACACATGCAGACAGACCCAGAAATACAGCACTGCACAAAATTAGACATTGCACAAGCAATTTTCCGGCACAAAATTAAACATTAGGAAAAAATATTCATATGTCAATAATTCTGTTTTGTATTCATTGTAAAATATTTGTATGCCGATTATGCAAGAGACCACTTTTCCAACAAAAACAAATAAATAAGTAAATATGCAAATAAATCAGAAAGTGTGAGCATCAAAATGTATAGGATAACTGTGGCTGGACTGAACAATTCGTCCCTGAGACTGTTATATTTTTCATCACACCAAATATTGACTTTGCTTCATTTATCATTTTTTAAATTCATAAATCACGTGAATGGAAAAACATTTAATTCGGTAATTATCATTAAATATTTATAAAAATGAAACAAAAGTAACTGCATGTGTACTCACTGGGTAAACCATAGCATAATATGCGCTATCAAATGGAGGACATTGTCAACAAAAGAAGCGCATTTAATTCTCTGTAAAGCTTTTAATAATCGTGGGCTTTTCCTCCAAATATTGTATTATTTTTTTTCAGACATTGCTGAATGTAGAGCATATTTGCAGGATTATAATGGCACATTCTGGAGGCTACGTGAACAATGATTTCAGCTTCTCATATAAACCCATAGAACAAAGAGAAGAGATGAATGGAGGAAGGGAGAAAGAGCAAGAGGGAGAGCGAAAGAGAGAAAGAGTGAAAGAGCAAGAGAGAGAGAGAGAGAGAGAGAGAGAGAGAGAGATGGTTAAGGAGATACACTTGATGTTGAAGGACAGTCACTTCTAATGGATTCAGACAGGGTGAGCCTCACTCAGCTGAGCAATCAGAATGGAGGACAGCGGTTGTTTGGACATAGTAAACTCACATACAGCAAGTGTGCGCATGCACACACACACACACACACACACACACACACACACACACACACACACACACACAAACACGACTCTCATCTTAAACTGATGCTCAAATATTATAATATTTTGCAGCAGTATTAAATCATCCATGTCAATGAGCGCAGTAAATATCACATATGATATTAATGTGTTCATTAGTGGGAGAGTATTATATTTCTCTTCGTGTCTTTTAAGACCACAGTCGAAGAGCAGCGGAAAGCTGAACTATGGCATGAATAGCAGAATTAGTGCAGAAATAGGTCAAGCATTTTGCCCTGGGGATACCAGCACAGTTAGCATTTTAATGCGTTATACGGTCTCTCTCTCTCTCTCTCTCTCTCTCTCTCACACACACACACACACACACACACACACACACACACACACACACACACACACACACACAAACACACACACATGTACACCCCCCATTTATTCTGGACCGTTTCTTACTAGCCACTTTCTTTGTTGCTTTTTTTCCTTCCTAATTTTGGTCCTTTACTTTCTGCACACGATATTGCGCATTATTAACACCAAAAATCTGAGTGTGTTTAAAAATGAATGGTATGCCTGGGTTCGTGTATGCTTATTTTTCGACTGAAAAATGCAGACTGTGGAAAATTCCAGTGTAGTATTCTTTAATTGGCCTGAAATCTTTCCTCCAGTCGTGTGCTATCTGAATAATGCATGGCCTATCTTAATGAAGCGTGATCCTCTTGTTTCACGAGTATACGATATAGGGTAAAATTAGCATAGTCTTGTGTCTGCATCCTAATAGAGCTTGATCATCAAGGTTAGTTTTGTTTACTGCTTCCCACCGGTCCACTGTTCTTATAGCCAAAAACTCAAAATAGTACTCATAGTCCTTGCACTGAAATGCCCTCCCGCATACTAATGATCCATGGCATCACTGGATAGATTGATTGATCATAAGCTAAGGTTACAGGATTTCCAGTTTAGTCTCAGGATTACTCATCACGTTCTTTAGTGATAACACTGTATTTGTCTTTTCTACTGAAAAATCCTTGACTATTCGCGGTGTTGCACCCACACCCCCGCATATTCACAGATTGCCAAGTAACTGTAATGTTATTCAAATTCAGCCAATGGCTTTTCTCCCTCTTGCTGATTCGTTGAGCTTACTTATACGCCCCTTTTTCCTCATTCGCGCACAAGTTGTCAATGAGCATTTTTTAGTGTGTTTTAATTACCAGTTAAGCTCTATGATGCTACTCAAACGCTCTGCGTCTTTTCTGGCTAAGTGCCAGAAAAAGATAATGATGCTGGGTGTCTCTTCTGAAGAAATAAGACTTTCTCCTTAAGAAACGACAGTTTCCTCTGAAGTGCCTGAAGAGGAACAATCATCTGGACTGTTGTAAAACACTGTAGTGTTAAAGTCTTTTTCAATTACTATTCCAGTACAGTACCCAAGTTAATGTGTAGAATGTTTGTGTGTGAGATTTTATGTACTGTGGTGTAGCCTGTTTATACTTTTGTTTTTTTAGCCAATTTACTACACTTCATGTTCTTTAATGTTCTTTTGTTATGGTCTCTGTTTTTGGGGAACATTGATTTTGGCTGAGGGGGCAGGACTGAGCTGCTCGGGCTAATTGCAGTAGCTCACACCTGAATTCACTCCTCTCATCTACTCCCAATAAACACAAACCGCACGCTCACCTCTGCGCCAGAAGATTGTCTCACATCACGTCCCTGCTTCCTTGTGTTCTCTCTGGCTCCTGGTTCCAGTGTTTAATGTTTGTGTTTCTCTTCATCATTAGTACTGTATTTAAAGTGGGGCGCTCTGCTAAAGTACTTCCACTTTGAATAATAAATCCATTCTGCCATCTCACGTTGCCTCTTGCATTCAGGGTTTGGCTGGAACTTCATTACGTCATTACGTCACACTTTTATGTTCTTTATATATATATCTTCTTCTTCTTTTCCTTTCGGCTGTTCCCTTCAGGGGTCGCCACAGCAAATGATCTGCCTCCATCTCTCCCTATCCTCTGCATCTTCTACTCTTACTCCAACGACCTTCATGTCCGCCTTCACCGCATCCATAAATCTTCTCTTTGGTCTTCCTCTGGGCCTTTTGCCTGGTAGTTCCAACCTCAGCATCCTACGACCAATATACTCACTATCCCTCCTCTGTACATGTCCAAACCATCTCAATCTAGCCTCTCTGACTTTGTCTCCAAAACATCTTACATGTGCTGTCCCTCTGATGTACTCATTTCTGATCCTATCCATACTCGTTACTTTCCTTCCAGAGGACACACCAAGTACTCTCCTACCGGTCTCGCTGATCACATTGGCTGTGGTTGTCCAGTCCTCTGGAAGCACTTCCTCACTACCCAAAGCCTGTTTCAACTCATCCTTGAAGACAACACGACACTCTTCCTTTTTCAGCTTCCACCACTTTGTCTTCTGCTCTGCCTTTGCCTTTTTCACCTTTCTCACCATCAGTGTCATCCTGCACACCACCATCCTATGCTGTTTGGCAACACTCTCACCCACTACTACTTTGCAGTCACTGACTTCCTTCAAATTACATCGCCTACACAAGATGGAGTCTACCTGTGTGCTCCTACCTCCGCTTTCATAAGTCACCCTATGCTTCTGTTTCTTCTTGACGAAAGTATTCACCACAGCCATTTCCATCCTTTTTTGCAAAATCGATCAACATCTGTCCTTCTGTGTTCCTGTTCTGGATACCAAACCTGCCCATCACTTCCTCGTCCCCTCTGTTGCCTGCACCAACATGTCCATTGAAGTCTGCTCCAATGACCACTCTTTCACCTCTGGCGGTACTCTGCATCACTTCATCTACCTCACTCCAGAATCTCTCCTTCTCTTCTAGCTTACATCCTGCCTGTGGGGCATAAGCACTAACAACATTGACCATCACGCCTTCAATTTCTAACTTGAGACTCATCACTCTGTCTGACACTCTTTTCACTTCTAGAACATTCCTGACAAACTCCTCCTTCAAGATGACTCCTCCATTTCTCTTCCCAGCCACACCATTATAAAACAGCTTAAACCCTGATCTTAAGCTTCTAGCCTTGCTACCTTTCCACCTTGTCTCCTGAACACACAGTATGTCCACCTTCCTCCTCTGCATCATGTCAGCCAGCTCCCTATCTTTTCCTTGCATAGTTCCAACATTCAAAGTCCCTACTCTCAGTCCTAGGCTCACGCATTTCCTCTTCTCTCTCTGCCTACGGACACGCCTCCCGCCTCTCCTTCTTCGACGTCTTCGACCAACAGTAGTCCAATTTCCATCAGCACCCTGTTGGTTGACAGCACTGATGGCGGTCGTTGTTAACCCGGGCCTCGACCGATCCGGTATAAATTCTGTATTGATCATTTGCATTTTTAAAATGTGGCAGAAGTTTTACGCCGGATGCCCTTCCTGTCGCAACCCTCTGCATTTATCCGGGCTTGGGACCGGCATAAGGGGGAGAGACACTGGTTAGTGCCCCCCTGCCTCATGGCTGCATTATATATATATATATATATATATATATATATATATATATGTGTATATATGTATATATATATATATATATATATATATATAAAATGTAGTAATTTATTGATTTTGTACACACACACATATATATATATATATTTATATAAAAATATCAAATAAATAAATATCACAGTACAAAATTAAAGTTTTTACTTAATTACTACATTTTACTACATTAATACTGTATTAATTAGTAAGACTGTCTATAGAATGTGTTTGAGAAGCATATTTTAAGCATGTAAAATTATACATAAGGTTTTACTTCTGGGTACAGAACTCACGGATTATCTTGATTTGCAAGAAGGGCCGGAGCCGAACCTCCCGCAAATAATGGGGCCTACTGTAAATCAAATTTAGAGAAATGTATACTAAAATATTTGTATTTTATTAGTTCACAGAGACTAAAATAAAATTTACCCGGGAAGGGGAGGGGTGCATGGTGTCGTAAATGTTACCACTTCCAACTTACAGTAAGAAGGTCGTGGGTTCGAGCCCTGTGAACAGTGGTTAGCATGTCCTCCCAGTGCTTCTGTGGGTTTCCTTTGTGTATGCTAGCTTTCTATTAAAGGAAACAGTGATTCAGAAAATGAGATAGCACTGGATGAGGTAAGGAAGACTTTGATTCAAATTTAAAGGGAATGATTATTATCCTTTTTAACACATGAGTTCCAGCTAGATAACCAAGCAAATGTTCATCAATGAGCCTGTTCAACAGGCCAAGTACTTTTATTCTCGAGTCAATCTTTTTAACCACACCAGAACATTTTATGCTTTATCTGAAATATAAATAATATTGTCCTTGTGACAATATGGCCTGGTGAGCTGTCCAGAGTGTGCCCTGCCCTCACCCAGAGTCGTCTGAGATGGGCGCCCTAATTAGGCTTAAGCGGTTCAGGGAATGAATAAATGAAGATATAATAATAATAATTTCCTCCTTTCCTTTGAAATCTTGAACTGTGTCTGAGACCACGCCAAATCACACATAACAAAAAACTACCATTTAGGGCAAGACTCAGATAATCAAACAAGCAATTATTTATTTCAAGATGTATGATATAAAGTCAATAAATGAATGATGTTTATTTTTGAATTTGGAGGAAAAACAATAAACATGAAACTACTTATTGAAAGGAACAATATAAACAAAATGTAACAAAATAAATCAACAACTAAACAAATAATAAAAACAATATCAACCTATGAAAAATCAACACCACCACCACCAATAATAATAATAATAATAATAATAATAATAATAATAATAATAATAATGTACGATGGCCTTTCATGCTGCACATAGTGTACTCTGACTTTGTCCAGAGTCTGCTGAGATGGGCACAGTCTCCCTGTGACCCTAATTAGGATTAAGCAATTCATAAAATGAATGAAAGAATAGTAGTAGTAGTAGTAGTAGTAGTAATAATAATAATAACAATAATAATAATAATAATAATAATAATAATAATAATAATAATAATAATAATAATAATAAAACATTAGTGATTTTTGTCAAGAGTAGGCTGCATAGGTGTCAGCACGTTTCTGCCCTGCAATGGCCTGATGAGCTGTCCAGGATGTACTCTGCTCTTGGCCTGAGTCACCTGAGATGGGTGTCAGCCTCCATGCAACCCTAATGAGGATTAACTGGTTCAGAAAATGAATGAATGAATGATGATGATGATGATGATGATGATGATGATGATGATGATGATGATGATGATTATTACAGTGGTACCTCACCTTACGAAAGACCCAGCAAACGAAAAATCCAAGTTATGAAATGCATTTACCTAAAATTTCCGTCTCTGGATATGAAAAAAATTCATGTTATCAATTGCGCCATCTGAAAGATTCAAACAATACGCAAGTTGCTCTCCCATTGGCTATCTCCTGACACTTCTCGAACGGATTAATTTCGTAAGGTGAGGTATGACTGTATTATTATTATTATTATTATTATTATTATTATTATTATTATTATTATTATTATTATTATTATTATAACATGCATATGTAACATATATAAAGCAGTGGGAAGAAGAATAATCTTATTTAATTTCACCCTGTACTATCAATTCTTGACAATAATGTACCTTCCCTGTGTGCAGCCTCAAACCCCCCAAAAATGTAGAATTCTACCAAATTATTTACAAGAAAGAAAAATCTAAATCAGAAAAAAGTCCATTTTCCTTGTTATTATTATTTTTTTGATTATTACTATTTATTATTAGAATTGGGGCAGTGGTGGTCTAGTGGTATAGGGCGCTGGATCGCTGATCCAAAGGTTGGGGGTTCGAGTCCCACTCTCCACAAGGTTGTCACTGTCCCCCCCCAGAGCAACTAACTGGGTTATCAAAGGCGGGCCATGTCTCTCACTGTCTATGGTGTGAGGCATGTAAAAGAACCATTGCTGACTTTCGTATAGAGTAGCTGCAAAGTCGTCAGCGTGTTTCTGTCCCTTGCTAAAAAGGGTTGTGACAGGAAGGGTATCCGACGTAAAAACCTCTGCCAAATCAAACGTGCAAATCAGATGATTTGCTGTGGCGACTCCCGAGTAAAAGGGAAAAATCCGAAAGGAAGACAGAAATTTATTATTAGAATTATTTTTTAAATAGTTAATATTGTATCTGTGAAGTTTGCTAATGCTACCCTTCCCAAGAAGGGGCCGATAAGGCCATGCACTGGCTCTGAACCTTAATATTGTGGCCACAACAATTACTTTAGTTGATGGAACACCCATTTTTAAAACTTACAGATGAAACGCCGGTCACATTTCAGTTCTCATGCCCTCTTCCCATGGGACATAATGAGAGCGAAGTTATCACACATTCTCCTTTCTCGCCCCAGTGTTGCCCTGGAGGTGGAAAAAAGGCGTGTTTAATGGGAAGCGTCTAATAAAATGGAGAAATACATCATATATTCGGCATTTAATACTGGTTTGTAATGCGATGATGGGGGGCAGTGGTGGTCTATTGGATAGGGCGCAGGGTCGCTGATCCTAAGGTTGGGGGTTTGAGTCTCCACAGGGTTGTCACTGTCCTCCCAGTGCAGCTAACTGGGTTATCAAAGGTGGGCCATGTCTCTCACTGTCTATGGTGAGAGGCATGTAAAAGAACCATTGCTGACTTTCATAAAGAGTAGCTGCAACGCCGTTAGCGTGTTTCTGTCCCTTGCTAAAGGGTTGTGACAGGAAGGGCATCTGACGTAAAAACCTCTGCCAAATCAAATGAATCGCTTTGGCGACTCTCGAGAACGGAAAAAACCCAAAAAGAAAAGAAGAAGAGAAGGCGATGATGGATGTCAAGACAAGCTTAAAATACCCAGCCTTGGTGAGGGCGTTTCCATGTGGAGTTTGATACACTGTCAACTGGTTGACAACCATCACACGGAACCACGCAAAACAATCTCGCAGCCATATTTACATCTAGCTGCAATTTTGAGTAGCTGATACCCCCACTGACAATTTTTTAGTGAGAGGAGAACCCAAAGAACCTGTTGGAAACACACACACACACACACACACACACACACACACACACACACACACACACACACACGCGCGCGCGCACGCACGCACGCACGCACGCACGCACGCACACACACACACACACACACACACACGCTATCCGAAAAAAAACCATGTGAAACTCTTGGCTGGCGGTAATCCGAGCTCCTGGACCCTGAAGCTGTGAGGTACCAACACTACCTGCTGCGTCGAGTGTTAATAGGTTATTTGTTATAAAATCCCCTCCTTCTTTTCTTGGTAAGATTTCGTTCCTTATACCGTTTGATGGATGCCTTTAAAATTAGTTACGTTAACACCGATATTTTGGAACAGCGTTCGTTCCTTTTAAGTTTGTGTTAAAGAACATTTTATCAGAGTGCCTGACTTTACTCCAAACGTGTCAGAAAAAGTGTCAGCGAATATCCAACCGAATTATTTAAGGAAGATCTCGTGATGACAGAAGATTCAGACAGCTGATTTCGGCAGGATTTGGAATACCTGTCAATTCGCACCTTTGCTGCCGTCTCCTGGGTTTAGACAACTTTTCTCTTTCGTTTTCTTGGATAGAAACACGGGCTGGCGAGGGACCAAAATAAGAAAGAAAGAAAGAATGAAAGAAAAAAATAAAGGAACAAAACTTCAATCACAAGATGTTCCCTCTCCAGGTTTACTTTACCAATCTCAAGTTTCTAAAGTGCGACTCTAACAGCGGCAGACTTCAGCGCACCAGGCAATATTTCTTTATCTTCTTTCAAAATCTCTGCCCTCGCTGTTCGCTATTTCACATTCACTTTTTTTTTTCCGCCCCAACTTCAATCTCCTCTGAACGGAATGATTTATGGGCTTGTCGCGGCTTGGACTGGGGAATAACCAGAATGATGAAAATGAAAGGAACGAACAGGTGTAGAAAACTTTGGCCAGTTCTGGGGTTGTCACTGCGATGCTTGATTGAAAATCCAGTCGAGATTGGAGCAATTTCGCTCTCTTTGTTAGACTGAACCAAATCATCCGTCTTGCTAACAGGCCACATGATTGGTAGTAGTGTGTATCGCGGAGGTCAATCACAGGACAACGAACAGACTGCTAGTCACAAGCCAGCGAGAACATTTGACAGACCGATGTATTACAGGATCAGTTAAAGTCTACAGGCACATGTCCAAAGTAAACATTTTAATGTGCTGCTTATGTCAATATTTTTTGTTTACTTTGCCACTCCTGATGCACAACGGTCCATCTAAACATTTATACAGCATTTTCTATCCACCTACAGCAAATAAGACCATGGAGAATACTCCCTAAATCAACAATAATCGAAAAAAAGATGGAAAGCTTGAGTGTATGTTAACAACTTGATTATATTACATTAAAAAAGTCCAAAAAACACTTCAAGAGAGGTACAAAGTTCTAAAGCGCAAAACACTCGGAGCAAATGTTATACAAAGAACAATTATTTAAGAGTAAAATAGGCTTTCGGAACAGAGGTTGAAATAAATAACTGTGAGATTTCAGTAAATAAACATATCTATTGTGTGGTGTGTAGTGGTTAACGTGTCTGGCTCACAGCAAGAAGGTCCTGGGTTTGGGTACCAGGCTCGGTGAGAACATTTCTGTGTGGAGTTGCATGTTCTTCTCATGCTTGTGTGGTTTCCTCAGGGTACTCCGGTTTCATGAACACTAAGCTAACTGGCCCTAGGAGTGTGAGTGAGTGAGTGAGTGAGTGAGTGAGTGAGTGAGTGAGTGAGAGAGTTAGAGAGTGAGTGAGTGAGTGAGTGAGAGAGTGAGAGAGTGAGTGAGTGAGTGAGTGAGAGAGGGAGAGAGTGAGTGAGTGTGTGGTGGTGAGTGAGTGAGTGAGTGGTGAGAGAGTGGTGGTGAGTGAGTGAGAGTGGTGAGTGAGTGAGAGTGAGTGAGTGAGAGAGTGGAGTGAGTGAGTGAGTGAGTGAGTGAGTGAGTGAGTGAGAGAGTGAGTGGTGGGTGAGTGAGTGGTGAGTGGTGAGTGAGTGAGTGAGAGAGTGAGTGAGTGAATGGGTGGGTGAGTGGTGTGGTGAGTGAGTGAGAGAGTGAGGTGAGAGAGTGAGAGAGTGAGTGGTGAGAGGTGAGTGGTGAGTGGTGGTGAGTGGTGAGTGAGTGGTGAGTGGTGAGTGAGTGAGTGGTGAGTGAGAGAGTGAGTGAGTGAGTGAGTGAGTGGGTGGGTGAGTGGTGGTGAGTGGTGAGAGTGAGTGAGTGAGAGAGTGAGTGAGTGAGTGAGTGAGTGAGTGAGAGAGTGAGTGAGTGAGTGAGTGAGTGAGTGAGAGAGTGAGTGAGTGAGTGAGTGAGTGAGAGAGTAAGTGAAGGATTTAACGTTGCTTTTGGTAATACTAGTATTTCAGCCTTATCGCGACTGATGAGTGAACAAGACATCAAAATTGACTGAACCTTAAACCCGAGATGAAAAATTAGTCCCCCAGTGCAGCTAACTGGGTTATCGAAGGCCGGCCATGTCTCTCACTGTCTGTGGTGTGAGGTTCACGTAGAAGAACCATTGCTGACTTTTGACAACAGGAGCTGCATAGCCGTCAGCTTGTTTCTGCCCTGCTATGGCCTGCCGATCTGTCCAGGGTGTACTCTGCCCTTGCTCAGAGTCAGCTGAGATGGGCATCACCATCCCCATGACCCTAATTAGGATGACATGGTTCAGAAAATAAATGAATGCATGAATAATAATAATAGATAGACATATAGATAGGACAGTGGTGGCCCGGTGGATGGGTGCTGGATTACCGATCCCAGGGATGGGGTTCACGCAAAATAAAATAGGCTACCCATCCCTCCTCGCCTCACACACACACACACACACACACACACACACACACACACACACACACACACACACACACACACACACACACACACACACACTACTGTATTTATATATAGAGAACTCACTTTTTTGTGCATTGTTTCTTCTTCTTCTTTTCCTTTTGGCTGCTCCCTTCAGGGGTCGCCACAGCAAATCGTCCGCCTCCATCTCACCCTGTCCTCTGCATCTTATTCTCTTACTCCAACGACCTTCATGTCTTCCTTCACCACATCCATAAATCTCTTCTTTGGTCTTTTGTGCATTGCATTTTCAGAAAATAATGAACAGACCACAATATCACAACAAATAATAAAAATAAAGTATTTGTTTTCTAGTTCTAAAGAAACCCACCTATGTTATCCTCTGTTCCAAATGTTGCATACCGTAGGATGAATCAAATCCAAATCATCAATGGATTTGGATCCCGATGAACGTTAAATTAACTGTGAAAGCAGATGCCCTTTGAGCTGGCACACTTTTGTTGCTTTTGGTGAAAAATAATGAATAATTCTCTTTATGCTACACATGTGGGCGTGATGGCAAGGTGGCAAGAGTACTATCTGTTCTGCAGATCAAACAGCCCGCCAGCTTTTTAATAATTACAGGGACTAACAAGGTAGTGGGCACACAATCTCTGGAATGTTTGTTTGTTTGCCTTGTTAGATACTCCTCAACCACAAAGGTGTGTGTGTGTGTGTGTGTGTGTGTGTGTGTGTGTGTGTGTGTGTGTGTGTGTATGTGCATGATTGTATGTGTGCGTGCATGTGTGTGCATGTGTGTGTGTGTGTGTGTGTGTGTGTGTGTGTGTGTGTGTGTGTGTGTGTGTGTGTGTGAGAGAGAGAGAGAGAGAGAGAGAGAGAGAGAGAGAGAGAGAGGCAGCCGCACTACATGAGACGACTGACTTTCTGTATTGTGTGAACAGTGCCTGTACCTGTCTTGGGGGTGTTTGGTAATGTCCCTGCTTTAATTGAACGGTAAATACCACGGTTATTTGTAACAAGCATGTGATGTCTATGCATCACGGGCTAAGCGTTTCCTTGAGTACACACCTGAGGAGGGAAATTTTATGATTCTCAATTAGAATTTGATGGAGCTTTGCTTAAACACCAGACTATCATAATCTTCCCTAAAATCTGTTTTCCTACTTGTTATAATTACACCCACAGTGCGCCTCTCCATTACTGATGGATGCATACGTGTCGAATAGCACGTTTTCCACCACTCCACGGCCCTTCCTCGTCGAAATTGTCTCAGCCACAATTAAATAAAGTCAAAGTCAAGTCGCTTTTCGAGAGCGAGAAATAGAAATTCACCAGAAATAGGAGATGAGAGTGTGGGCGCCCAACCTCACGAGGCTGCAACTGAACCTCAGCCTCCCGCAAACCGTCTGCACTCATGCGATGCTAAAGTAACATAGAGACACATCAAGCCATGAAGGGTTATTATTACCAAACGTGCCAGGAGGCACAGTCACTCAATAAGAAAGTGATGCAGTGCATATGTTTATGGTGATTTGGTTTGGAAGAAGAATTCAATAAAGGAGATGAAGAAAGCCGGCTGAGAAGCATCAAGACGGACTGCTTGGCAGTGCATTCATATTAGGGAGTGTGGCGCTGGGAGGAGAAGTGATTACTGTCAGTAATTTCACAGGAAATGTTGCATCTTACTGACATTTTAGTAATAATTTCAGCAGCTGGGAACAATAAACAAAAGTACGATTGCACAATAATTGGCTCTCCATGCAGGCTTCTGGATAAAAAAAAAGCCAAAAAAAAAAAAAAAGCCAATGCAATAACACACATTTCGGCTCGCAGCGCCCATTTTTTAAAGCTTCATCATTTACAAGAAACAAAGATTCAGCATTTAACAAGCTCAGCTTGTGTGGGTAAATATGCTTTTGGCAGACATTACTGACTGGAGTCTACAGGGACAAGAACAGGATCCCTGCGTACTTAGGGGTAATTCAGATAAATAAATAGTTTATCGAGGATGTTCTGTCAAAAAAAAAAAAGAAAAAAAAAAAAAAGGTTTTCCATGTATGAAGATTTGCATGTAAAGAAATGGCTCGGTGAGGATGTTTCCATGTGGAGTTTGCATATTCTCCACATGCTTGCATTATTTTCCACAAGGTACTCCGGTTTCCTCCAACAGTCCAAAGAATTTATCACAGAAGACTAATTGGCCGTTTCAAATTAGTCAAAGGAATGAGTGTGTGATGAGATGCACCCCGCCTTAACCCACTGCCAGATGAGATACGCTCGAGCCTCCCTGTGACCCTAATAGAAGCAAGCGGTTTGGCAAAGGAGTGAGTGAGGGAGTGTCTGCTGGATAGTGTTGATTGGACGACATCCGTAATTTGTATGGAATAAGCGATTTCTGTATCCAGGGATCCCTCGCTACTTTGCGCTTCAAATCATTCAGGCTTCATTTAAAAAAATATATATATTCACTGAATTAAAATATAAGGAAATTAAGGAAGAATAGGGGGAAAATTTAAGAAAAATGCCACAAAACAAGGCCAATTATGTAAAAAAAAAAACCCCCAAAAACCGAAACAAACAAAAAGAAAAAACAACCCAAAACCCCTCAACAAAACGACTTACATTTTATGTGAGGTGTGGGTCTGTATGTGTGTGTATTTATATTTTATTTAGATCTTATGCATTATTTTTGAATGTTTAATTGTTATTATAAGCATTTATAGCATTGACTATGTATTTATTGATATTATATACACATCAGCCAGGGGGGGTCGATCCTACTTCGTGGAATTTGGCGGTCGCGGGGGTGTCTCGGTCCCAATTAACTGCAGAAAGTGAGGGATCCCTGTAAATTACTCAGATACTATAGGAGCATCTGTACACTTTGATGTGATGACAATGTTATCGTCCCAAACAAAGCTCTTTGTGTAGTTCTTGGATTCATACAATGTCATCTGCCAAAAAATATCACAGGCGCACCAAACTAATTGGCTACATCATTAATTTCCATATTGCCTGTGAGCTCGTACAGTGAGATGACGATACATTTCTTTAAAACTACAGGAACTGTGGGGACTGCGATGAGAGTGAAGTGCACATCACAAAGCTGATTAACTGCTATTAAAAAATATATATAAACCAGGCATCATTAAAAAAAGGAAAGATGGAGCCTTAAAAATGTTTTATCTTGATTAACTCACTCACTCATTTATTTGCTGAACTGATTGATTCTATTAGGGTCACAGAGAGGCTAGTGCCTATCTTATCTTTGAGGCCAGTCATAGTCTAATGGTTAGAGAAGTGGCTTTGGGACTGGAAGGTCACTGGGTGGATTCCTGAACCGGCAGGATAAATATGTGGTGGAGGAGTGAGCTGTGCCTTTCCTTCCTCCACCTTCATGGCTGAAGTGTCCTTGAGCAAGATACCTAACCTCCAACTACTCTCTGGTAACCCCCACTATGTGTGGCAGCCCACTCAGTGTGTGTGTGTGTGTGTGTGTGTGTGTGTGTGTGTGTGTGTCCTCACACTTCGGATGGGTTAAATGCAGAGACAATAATTTCCCTTGCAGGAGTACAACAAAACAAAATTTATTAAAGTAAAAGAAAAACCTTAGCCGACACTGGGCAAAGGCAGGATACACCCTGAACAGCTGAACATTGCAGGGTAACATACAACTCTTCAATCACGGGAAAATCAATTAGCACAATGTGCATGTCTTTGGACTGTGGGTGGAAACCAGTGTAGTATCTGGGAGAAAACCCATGTTTACAATGGAAGTACATGCCCGTGCTGAGCCCCCGACTTAAACCAAAGACCTTGGGAGGTGGATGTCCCGCCCATATTGAAGAATTACAAGCTGTAAATATAAAACTGATCACATGTTTTAATTAACTAATCAAAGTTAGCTGGATATATATAATACACCATCCAGAGTACAGGGATCCCTCGCTACTTTGTGCTTCAGTTCCTGCATCGCGGGTCTTTCAAAAATATTCATGAAAAAATAAAAAAAATAAGGAAATTAAGGAAAAATAGGGAAAAAGTTAAGGAAAATGCAGCAAGACAAGGCCAATTATGCAAAAAAACCCCAAAACAACCCAACACCCTCCAACAAAACTACTTACATTTTTATGTGCGGTGCGCATCCGAGTGAGGCGCATGCGCCTGTATATGTATGTATTTATAATTTATTTACATCTTCTGCATTATTTTTAAAAGTTAATTGTTATTATAGGCATTTGTAGTGTTGAATATGTATTTATTGATATTATATACACATATACATGAATGTATCTGTCAGTGGTGAGGGTGGGGTTCCTACTTTGCGGAAATTCAGCATTCGTGGAGGGTCTCGGTCCCCATTAACTGCGAAAATTGTGGGTTCACTGTACAATATTATAAACCAGAAGAAAGTACGTGCATTTTTCTATACACCAAATTCACAAGCCACAATGTAATCTTACACAAATACCTATAATGCCAGCTCTTTCTCTCCTCTTTATTATATGCTACATGTAGGAAGGGTGTCAATGCAAGCTCAGCCTGACCAGTAGTTAGCTGTAAATTTATGTTTACTAATACTGATTATCTTGCCGTAGGCCATCCCAGTACACGGCTTTGGTTTGGTTTCAGCAGGGAACAACAGGGGTGGCACGGTGGTGTAGTGGTTAGCACATCCATCTCACAGCAAGACAGGCCTGGGTTCATTCCAGCTCAACAAGACAGTTTGTGGATTTTGGAGTTTGTATGTTCTCCTTGTGCTGGTGTGGGATTCCTCCAGGTACTCCAGTTTAATCCCACAATCCAAAAAGATGCAAATTAGGCTAATTAGCTGTTTTAAGCCTAGGGAGAATGTGAGTGTGTATGGTTGTGTGTATGTGCTTGTTGACCCTGAGATAGTTTGGTAAGCTCTTCAAGGTGCACCCTGCCTTCACCCAGTGTTGGCTGTGATAGGCTCCAGTGTTTTTACAACCCTGGTAGGATTAAACAATTTGGTTAATGAGTGAGAAAGCTACCAAAAAGAGCACTCACTGGATTGCATCCATACATAATGAAAGCGTGGTAACTATTCCCAACACACGATATGATGGATTATTTTCATCAGTATGATAATTCAGATGGGCTATTCAGTACAATGAGCCGGTGCTCACCACAAAATAAACCCTGACAGAGTGATTTTGCATCACCAGATATCATTGTGTATCACTCATTCATTTTCTGACCTGCTTAATCCTAATTGGGGTGGCGCCCATCTCAGCTGACTTGGCGAGGGCAGAGTACACCCTGGACAGCTCGCCAGGACATCGCAGGGATGAAACACGCTGATGGTTATGCAGCTCCTCTTGACAAATGTCAGCAGTGGTTCTTTTACATGAATCTCTCAGCACAGACAGTGAAAGACATGACTGGCCTTTGATAACCCACTTAGCTGCACTGGGGGGGACAGTGACAACCCATTGAGAGTCGGGCTTGAACCCCAACCTTAGGATCAGTGGTCCAGCATCTTACCAGCAGGCCACCACTGCCTAATTTATTGTATATTATAAGTAGTTATCGAATGAGGCAACGTATGACATGGAGCATTATTCATTTTGATGAGATTTGATCTGATAAGGCCCAAGGCCGTGATAACATGCAAACGCTAAATTCTAAATTTAAATTTTTTTTCCTCAAAATATTTTCATTGTCATTCAACTTATCTGATGTTCGGATGGGAAAGTTGACCTGTACACTAATAATGATGAATAATAATTTAATTACAAGACTACTTACAAATATATCTTATTCGACATAATAATCATCCCGCTTCAATACGGCCCCCCCCCCATCCCCATGTTTTTGATCTTACCTCTAATAACCGCCGATGTGCACTGGGAGCAAAATGTTAGATCAATTTACCAATTTTATTCGATTAGTCTCTGTAACGGTAAAATGAGGCGTTCACTGCCTGTAAAGTGAGTTTACACGGTATTTCAAGACCCCTGCCACTGGGGAATGTCTATAATGTTCATCAGTAACAACACATTTGATTGTTCCGCCGTGCTTTAAAAAACAGGAAAATATATTGCTGTGTTGTCTTGGTAAATGTCCAACAACTGATGAACCATTAGAAACTGCTACAGCAAAACTATGGGATGCTCTGAATGGAGTGATGAGCCCGATATGGACCTATCAGAAAGTGATGACGAGTATTTTCACCTGATTCTCCTGCTCACTAACTTCATAAATTTAAAGACATTCCTGGTCATGTGCTTTTGTTTATGTTTGTGTTGATTGGTTCAATGTACTATGTGCTAAAGATGACAGTGTTGATTGGCCCGAGTTTACTTCCTGGAAAATGTTTAAAGGAAATGTTTAAAGGGAGGGAAAAGTAAGGGGTCATACCACAAGATGAATAACACAAATACTATTAAAACTCTTTTATTGTTCTGTTATTATTCATGTTTTCACCTCGATGGGAATAAGCACTTTACGAAATTAATCCGTTCCAGAAGTGGTTTCGTAACCTGATTTTTTTTGTAAGTTGAGCACACTCGAAAAACTCACGAAACAACAGTAACTCTGTCCTTTGTGTGTGTTAGAACTCCGTGACGAACAATGGGTTGAAGGCACACGAAAAGCATCATGGGTATTTTGGAGATGCAGCTTCATAATAGCCAATGGGAGGGAGCTGCATCATGGGTATTATGGAGATGCAGCTCCCTCTAAGCCAATGGGAGGCCAGCATGGCGGGATGTTGGGAGATAGCCAATGCTAAGCCAGTGGGGCAAGATGTTGGGAGAAAGCCAATGGGAGAGCAACTCGCACATTGTTTAAATTTTTGAGATGGTGCGTTTTGTAACCTGAATTTGCTTCGTATCCAGAGACGTATTTTTAGGTAAATGCGCTTTGTAGCCTGGATTTTTCATTTGTTGGGTCTTTTGTAAGATGAGGTACCACTGTATCTATATATATATATATATATATATATATATAGATATATATATATATATATATATATATATTTATATTTTCCCAGTGTCTGTTGAGATAGGCTCCAGCCACCCCCTGACCCGGTGTTTTAAAGTTGATGATATGATGTGTCTGGTATTCTTAGATCAGGCAAGAGATGCTCTGATCCAAATGATATCATCCTACTTCACCATGTAAAACTAGCTGAATCTGAATTCTGCTTAATACTAAATTTGGAATGAAATGAGATTTATAAAGAGAATTTCTTCTTCCATGGAATGTAAAATGTTTTTTTGGAATGCACAACTGAACACTAATGCCACTTTATCTGTGCGAACACCCCATAAATATGTCTCCCATAGATGCACAGATGAATGTCAGTAAGAGCACGGGAGCATTATTAGTGTGTGTGTGTGTGTGACTTGAATATTTTGTGTGTTTGGTAAGGTGTCTCTGTGTGAGATATGGCTGTGTGATTTTTAATGAGTGAATATGAGTAAAGCCGTGCTGGTGCATAAATATCATTAGTCACAAGATCTGATATTGTCTTGCCTGCCACCGATAGCAGACAACAACAGTATCTCTGCTCTAATATGCCGAAATATATACCTGTATACCTGTATACCTGTCTATCTATCTATCTATCTATCTATCTATCTATCTATCTATCTATCTATCTATCTATCTATCTATCTATCTATATATATATATATATATATATATATATATATATATATATATATATATATATATATATAAATAAAAGGACAGGACAAAGACTTTCTATTGAAACTCCATTTATCACTACAGATCTGTTTCGAGGGGTGGTGAAACCATCCTCTCTCTTCAGGTGATTATAGAAGAATAATTCTTATAATATAATTAAGAATAATTAAGATTCCACTATAATCACCTGAAGAGAGAGGATGGTTTCACCACCCCTCGAAACAGATCTGTAGTGATAAATGGAGTTTCAATAGAAAGTCTTTGTCCTGTCCTTTTATTTTTGTTATTTGCTCTACCAAAAAGTATTGAGCACTCTCCTACGGAAGGATCTACTCAGAAAATCATATATATATATATATATATATATATATACATACATACAGTGATCCCTCGCTACTTCGTGCTTCAGTTTCTGCGGATTCAGTGTTCATCAGTTCATTTTCTGTAACCGCTTCATCCTAATTAGGGAATTAGGGTCACGGGGAGGCTGGTGCCCATCCCAGCCAACTCCTGGCGAGGATAGAGTACACCCAGGACAGCTCGCCAGGCCATCGCAGGGCGGAAACACGCCAAAGGCTTTGCAGCCTACTCTTATCGAAAGTCAACAATGGTTCTTTTACTGCCTCACACCATAGAGAGTGAGAGACATGGCTGGCCTTTGATAATCCGGATTCAGTGTATCATGGGTTTTTCAAAAATATTCATCAAAAAAAAAAAAAAAAAGGAAATGAACTAAAAATAGGGAAAAAGTTAAGGAAAATGCCACTGTAGAAAGCCAATTATACAAAAAACCTAAACAAACAAAAACAAAAAAACAACCCAAAACCCGCCAACAAAACTACAGTACTTACATTTTTATGTGAGGTGCGCATCTGTGTGTATAGGTGCACATGTCTGTATGTGTGTGTACTTATATTTTATTTTCATCTTATGCATTATTTTGTAATGTTTAATTGTTATTATAAGCATTTATAGCTTTGAATATCTATTTAGCCATATTATATACACATACATGCACGTTTACGCCAACCGGGGGGGGGCTCGATCCTACTTTGCGGAAATCGGCGGTTGCGGTGGGCTTGGTGGAAAGTGGAAAGTGAGGTATCCCTATATATATATATATATATATATATATATATATATATATATATATATATATATATATATATATATATATATATATATATATATATATATATATATATATATATATATATATATATATATAAACACATTGTTAAAATTCTGTTATATGACTGAATTCTCTCATGTTAAAATCCCACTCAGCTTTTGCTCATCCAATGCATGCAATGCATCTTTTACTTCACTGTTTACCTGTAGATCTAAATCGTGGGGCACCTTTTATTTTGAAGAAGAAACAGGTGATTTCCCTGACTGCAGAGGAATGCAAGTAAGTAAAAAGTGAAGGAAGTGGAAGAACTGAAGAAGCAGAAACTTGTGCAGTGCACTCCGGAAGTCTGCTGTGCCAGATATAGCGGCTGAGAACAGTCTTCCGGGAAACATTCTCTTTAGTTAAGGTTTTGAAGAGGGTTATCAAAAAACTGATCCAGCTCCCTTTCATCTGCTCTGGCCCGTGTCTCTGCTGCCCAGGTGTTTTCCCCCTGAGGTCTCTCGTCTTCCTCTGTTTGAACTTCTTCATCTCATCAACTTTGTTAATTGTGACATCCAAACTACTACCCTAAACTGTTGAAAATTCTGAAGGGATGTGTGTGTGTGTGTGTGTGTGTGTGTGTGTGTGTGTGTGTGTGTGTGTGTGTGTGTGTGTGTGTGTGTGTGTGTTTTCAAAGCCACAGTAAGAGGAGCTCTCTTGCTGATGGAAAGTTCATTTTCTTTTGTTGTTGCTTGAGTCATGCTGTGCTGCTGGTCCCTTCTTTGTCACAGAAAGTGAATTAAAGAGAATCCAGCTCATCTCTTCACCTACTGGCATTTAAAACCAGCAACTAGTGTTATTATGTCTTGTGTTGACGCCCGTAAGAAATGATGGCTGTAACAAATACAAATGCCTTACATAACACAAGAGATGGATAAATAAACTGTACCATGAATGACTATCTGCAGACATCAGAGCTGACATTTGAAGCAGGATGGAAGTGTTATCACTGCCATATGTTTTGTATTGCAGCATGGAAAGTTCCTGTTTCAAGGTCACAGTATGGGTGAAGATCTGATATAAGTACAATGTTGCTATAATCACCTTGCACTCACCCTATTTCTTTTTGCAAATCGATTTGGCACCTTAACAATGCTTAGTCTGTAGGAATGTTCAAACATGAGTGACGAATGAAACAATGCATTTACTTACACCTGCAGATCCTGTCACTGAGTACACAGAGGTGATGAGTACTTGGGAAACAACAACAATCACTAACAACATACCGTGCATCTATTTTGATGTTCAGACATATTATTGTACACAACTCAAGTAAGTGTGGCATTTCCTACTCTCCAGAGGTAAATTCAGTAACCATGGGACCTCATAAAATGTTACACAAAACAAATCATCTTGCATTTTAATGCAGCCATGAGGCGGCGGGGGGCACTAGTGTCTCCCCCCCTTATGCCGGTCCCAAGCCCGGAGAAATGCAGAGGGTTGTGTCAGGAAGGGCATCCGACGTAAAACCAATGCCAAACTTTTATGATGCAAATCAGAAGTATTACCCCCACACCGGATCGGTCGAGGCCCGGGTTAACAACGACCGCCATCAGTGCTGTCAATCAACAGGGTGCTGATGGAAATTGGACTACTGTTGGTCGAAGACGTCGAAGAAGGAGAGGTGGGAGGCGTGTCCGTAGGCAGAGAGAGAAGAGGAAAAGCATGAGTCTAGAACTGAGAGTAGGGACTTTGAATGTTGGAACTATGCAAAGAAAAGGTAGAGAGCTGGCTGACATGATGCAGAGGAGGAAGGTGGACATACTGTGTGTTCAGGAGACCAGGTGGAAGGGTAGCAAGGCTAGAAGCATAGGAGCAGGGTTTAAGCTGTTTTATCATGGTGTGGATGGGAAGAGAAATGGAGTAGGAGTCATCTTGAAGGAGGGGTTTGTCAGGAATGTTCTAGAAGTGAAAAGAGTGTGAGACAGAGTGATGAGTCTCAAGTTAGAAATTGAAGGTTTAATGCTCAATGTTGTTAGTGCTTATGCCCCACAGGCAGGATGTGAGCTAGAAGAGAAGGAGAGATTCTGGAGTGACTTGGATGAAGTGATGCAGAGTACCCCCAGAAGTGAAAGAGTGGTCATTGGTGCAGACTTCAATGGACATGTTGGTGCAGGCAACAGAGGGGACGAGGAAGTGATGGGCAGGTTTGGTATCCAGGACAGGAACACAGAAGGACAGATGTTGATAGATTTTGCAAAAAGGATGGAAATGGCTGTGGTGAATACTTTCTTCCAGAAGAAACAGGAGCATAGGGTGACTTATAAAAGCGGAGGTAGGAGCACACAGGTAGACTACATCTTGTGTAGGCAATGTAATTTGAAGGAAGTCAGTGACTGCAAAGTAGTAGTGGGTGAGAGTGTTGCCAAACAGCATAGGATGGTGGTATGCAGGATGATGCTGATGGTGAGGAAGGTGAAGAAGGCAAAGGCAGAGCAGAAGACAAAGTAGTGGAAGTTGAAAAAGGAAGAGTGTCGTGTTGTCTTCAAAGAGGAGTTGAAACAGACTTTGGGTGGCCAGGACGTGCTTCCAAATGACTGGACAACTACAGCAAATGTGATCAGGGACACAGGTAGGAGAGTACTTGGTGTGTCCTCTGGAAGGAAAGTAGATAAGGAGACTTGGTGGTGGAATGAGGAAGTGCAGGAGTGTGTACAAAGGAAGAGGTTAGCTAAGAAAAAGTGGGACATAGAGAGGACCGAAGAGAGTAAACAGGAGTGCAGGGAGACACAGCGTAAGGCGAAAGTAGCAGTGGCTAAGGCCAAACAGAGGGCGTATGATGACTTGTATGATAGGTTGGACAGTAAGGAGGGAGAAAATGATCTATACAGGTTGGCACAGCAGAGAAATAGAGATGGGAAGGACGTGCAGCAAGTTAGAATGATAAAGGACAGAGAGGGAAATGTATTGACTGATGACAGAAGTGTGCTGGGAAGATGGAAAGAGTACTTTGAAGAGCTGATGAATGAGGAAAATGAGAGAGAAAATAGAGTAGAAGAGGTGACCATTGAGGAGCAGGATGTAGCAAAGATCAGTAAGGGTGAAGTGAGAAGGGCATTGAAGAGGATGAAGAATGGAAAGGCAGTTGTTCCTGATGATATACCTGTGGAGGTATGGAAGTGTCTAGGAGAGGTAGCAGTAGATTTTCTGACAAGAACATTCAAAAAGGTACTAGAGAGTGAGCAGATGCCGGAGGAGTGGAGGAGAAGTGTGCTGGTGCCCATTTTTAAGAACAAGGGAGACGTGCAGAGTTGCGGCAACTACAGAGGGATAAAGTTGATGATCCATATGATGAAGTTATGCGAAAGAATAGTGGAAGCTAGACTAAGGGCAGAGGTCAGCATTTGTGAACAACAGTTTGGTTTCATGCCAAGAAAGAGCACCACAGATGCAATGTTTGCTTTGAGGATGTTAATAGAGAAGTACAGAGAAGGTCAGAGGGAACTGCATTGTGCCTTTGTGGATCTGGAAAAAGCATATGACAGGGTGCCAAGAGAAGAACTGTGGTATTGCATGAGGACGTCTGGAGTGGCAGAGAAGTATGTTAGAGTGGTGCAGGACATGTATGAGAGATGTAAGACAGTGGTGAGGTGTGCTGTCGGTGTGACCGACGAATTCAAGGTGGAGGTGGGACTGCATCAATGGTCAGCTCTGAGCCCCTTCTTGTTTGCTATGGTGATGGACAGGCTGACGGACGAGGTGAGACAAGAATCTCCATGGACTATAATGCTTGCAGATGACATTGTGCTCTGTAGTGAGAGCAGAGAACAAGTGCAGGAAAATCTAGAGAGGTGGAGGTATGCCCTGGAAAGGAGAGGAATGAAGGTTAGCCTCAGAAAATCAGAATACATGTGTGTGAATGAGAAGGACCCAGGAGGAACGGTGATGTTACAGGGAGCAGAGATAACGAAGGTGGAGGATTTTAAGTACTTAGGCTCAACAATCCAGAGTAATGGAGAGTGTGGAAAAGAGGTGAAGAAGCGTGTGCAGGCAGGCTGGAATGGTTGGAGAAAAGTGTCTGGTGTGATGTGCGATAGGAGAGTGTCAGCAAGAATGAAGGGAAAAGTGTACAAGACGGTGGTGAGGCCAGCGATGTTGTATGGCTTAGAAACAGTGGCGCTGAGGAAAAGGCAGGAGGCAGAGCTGGAGGTAGCGGAGATGAAAATGTTGAGGTTCTCTCTGGGAGTAATGAGGATGGATAAGATCAGAAATGAGTACATCAGAGGGACAGCCCATGTAAGATGTTTTGGAGACAAAGTCAGAGAGGCTAGATTGAGATGGTTTGGACATGTACAGAGGAGGGATAGTGAGTATATTGGCAGTAGGATGCTGAGGTTGGAACTACCAGGCAGAAGGCCTCGAGGAAGACCAAAGAAGAGATTATGGATGTGGTGAAGGAAGACATGAAGGTCTTTGGAGTCAGAAAAGAAGATGCAGAGGACAGGGTGAGATGGAGGCAGATGATTTGCTGTGGCGACCCCTGAAGGGAGCAGCCAAAAGTAAAAGAAGAAGAAGAAGAAAGAAGAAATCATCTTGCATTTTTACCTACATTCACCAGTTGATTTAGAAGCAACACCTGTATCTTGAGCGATTCATGCAGCTATCTAATCAGCCAATCATTTTGCACCAGCATTCATTCATTCATTAATGAACTGCTTCATCCTAATTGGATGTTGCAGGTAAGCTGGTGCCCATCTCAGTCAACTATGGGTGGGGGCAGAGTACACCCTGAACAGTTTGCCAGGCCATCGCAAAGCCAGCACTCACCCAAACATTCACACTGACATATGCTACAGCAAATTAGCCTACTGTGAATGTTTCTTGACTGTGGGAATGTGGGAAACTGGAGTACCTGGAGGAAACCCACGCAAGCACGGGGAGGACATACAAAGTCCACACAGAAACCCCAGGCTGGGAATCGAACCCAGGCCTTCTTGCTGTACACCACTGTGGCAGCAGCACAATGCAGAAAATTATATAGGACAAAAGCATCAGTTAATGGTCACAGGAAGAGAATTGTGACCCAGTGACCCTGACATATATGTTGTTACCAGACAGGCTAGTTTGGGTATCAAAAATCTGCTGATCTCGGGTAATCCCGTGCTTAACAGTCTTAAGTGTTTATAAAGAATGGTACAACAATATAAGAAACTCAAACAAACAAACAAACAAACAAATAAACAAAAGGTAGTGAATAAGAGTTCTCTGGGTGAATTGTGTCTTTCTGTGGAATGGAGCCTTTACGATGAAAGTGAGCAGAAAAGTACTTCAGAATGTGTATCTTTTCAAATGTTGCTGTAAATGAACATCAACAACAGAAGACTGAAATAATTTCTATTTCCCATTTCAACCTTTTCATTCCGTTACATTCCTGGTTCATATATGTCTTGGTTACAAGGCTGATGGGAGTGGTCTTCTGCTCATGTCGTCAATTTGCCCCATTAATAACTATTCTCAAATAGCCAACCTTACCATAACCTTCCTTACCATAACCTTCCATAGCCTCCCATAACCTTCCTTACTATAACCTTTCATAGACTCCATAACCTTTCATAGCCTCCCATAACCTTTCATAGACTCCATAACCTTTCATAGACTCCATAACCTTCCTTACCATAACCTTCCATAGCCTCCCATAACCTTCCTTACTATAACCTTTCATAGACTCCATAACCTTCCTTACTATAACCTTTCATAGACTCCATAACCTTTCATAGACTCCATAACCTTCCTTACTATAACCTTTCATAGACTCCATAACCTTTCATAGACTCCATAACCTTCCTTACTATAACCTTTCATAGACTCCATAACCTTTCATAGACTCCATAACCTTCCATAGCCTCCCATAACCTTCCTTACTATAACCTTTCATAGACTCCATAACCTTTCATAGACTCCATAACCTTCCTTACCATAACCTTCTTTACCATAGAACTGCATAACCTTCCTTACCATAACCTTCAATAGCCTTCGATAGCCTTCATTACCATAACCTTCCTTACCATAACCTTCCATAGGCTCCCATAACCATCCTTCACATAACCTTCCGTCCCATAATCTTTCATAGCCTCCCATAACCTTCCTTACCATAACCTTTGTGATACTTAATTATTCTTATCACTTGTCTTCCAACTTCTCACCATGTAGCTTCTTTATACAATTGTGTTTCACTTCTTCACCTAAGCTTATTAATCATATCTCACTGTAATCTTTTAGTGCTCTTTGGACAATATTTATTTGGACATTATTTATTTGTACAACAATTACTTATTTGTGCATGTTTTTAGCACTTTTCGAAATGTACGTTGTGTTTCGGTGTTCTGTTGTGTACTATGTGTTTTACGACATAACCAAAATTTCCCCAGGGATAATAAAGTGCTATCCTATCCTATCCAATCCTAACCTTCCATAGCCTCCGATAACCATTCTTGCCATAAACTTCCTTACCATAACCTTCCATAACCTTCCATAACCTTCCTTACCATAACCTTCCATAGCCTCCCATAACCTTCTTTACCATAACCTTCCATAACCTTCCATAACCTTCTTTACCATAACCTTCCATAACCTTCCTTATCATAACATCTCTTACCATAGAACTGCATAACTTTCCTTACCATAACCTTCATAACCTTCTTTATCATAACCTCCCTTACCATAACCTTCCATAGCCTTCCTTACCATAACCTTCCACAGACTTCATAACCTTCCTTACCATAACCTTCCTGACCATAGCCTCCCATAACCTTCATTACCAAAGCCATCCATAGCCATCTAAAGTCTTCCATATCCTTCATAGCCTTCTTTACCACTGTGTCTAAACCTTCTTTCTTTCCTTCCTTATTTCTTTCTTTCTTTTTTTTCTGTCTGTCTGGAGTTTGCATGAGCTCCCTGTGTTTGCACGGGTTTCCCCCAGATACAGTGGGTTCCTCTCACAGTCCAAAGAAATGCACATCAGGCTAATTGGCTGTTCCAAAATGCCCCTAAATGTGAGTGTGAATGGTTCTGTGGGTACTGGCTCTGAGATGGTCTAGTAAGCTGTTCAGGCTGTACCATGCCTTAGCCCAAAGTCCACTGAGATAGGCTCTGGCCTCCGCACGACCCTTGTATGATTAAGTGTTACTCACGCCCATCCCCTCCCATTCTGATGTCTGATGTGAACCTTACCTGATGCACTTGAGCCTGATCTGCATGATTGTATGTGGTGCTGCTATATGGTGGTGGATAATTATTTATGTGCCTGAATAGGCAGATGTACAGATGTGCATTCTGAAATGTCTGGTTAATATATAATCATACAAATATATTGTATATCATTAATTTTCTTTCATGCTTAAGATATTAAAGGCTGCATAAAAATCGTGTTTCTTTAGTAGTATGGTGTAAGAGTACAGACACGACTCGATAAAATGTAGATATGTATTTTTATAACCACTTTAACTATTGTGTGTTAGAACGAATGCAATCTGTACTTTATTGATGAATATTGTCAAGAATTCACCTGTCACAATCCATCTGTGCAATCATCGATGACGTCACGCCTGTGGGACCTAAAATGCTGTCCGGCAGCTGAAGTACAGCCAAATTAAGCTGTTATTCCAGACCCCTGCAGGGAGGAAAGAAGTGGATGGGGGGAGGATAGGAGAGGGAAAAACGAGAAGCGTTTGTGTAAAAAATGGAAGAGGCGGGTGGTAGTGTGTGATTTTGAGCGTGTGGGCGTGTGTGTGTCTGTCAGCTGTGCTTGGCTCTGTCCTCTTCCCGAGCGGCGCTCTGGCCTGGGCCGCCCGTTTCCAAACAAACTCGTCGGAACATGTTGTGGGCTCGGCCGTCCCCGCAGGGCCCCCCGCCGTGCTCTAAAGCTGCCGGCCACAATGCAAGCAGGTGGCCGAGCCTGCCTCACTCAGAAAGCACGGCCACACCGAGTGGGCGGCAGACAGCAGTACTCAGTACTGGGGAAAAAAATAAATAAATTAAAAAAACCAAAAAAAAAAAAAAAAAAAAACCAAGGAAAAAATTCTCAAAAAATCCCTACTGACCTCCATCCTCGGTTGAGCTTGCCAAAATGAAAAAAGAAAAAGTTTTGGATTGAGTGTGTTTTTTTTTTTTTTTTCACTTTTTGTGGTGCAGTGAGCGTATTGTATGACACGAGCACGAGTTGTCATTTGCTCAGCTTGTTGTGGGAAAGCAAAGGCGGTGGTTGTTCCTTCAGTTGTCAGTGACAACAAAGCGAAAGCGGCAGGTTAAACCAGTGCCTTGCCTCAGAGGGTAATATGTAATACGTGAAGGAGAGGAAGCGGCGTGCTAACTCGAAGCTAACTGACTTTTCCTCCTCCATTGTGTTGGCAGGTGCTGTTCTAAGGACGCGGAGTGGGTGATTTCCATTGACTGACTCAACATTCGCTCACGCTGCTTTGCTCTGCTCTGATGGGCCTTCAGCTGCTCTTGAGACAGTTGAGGTTTTATTTCCACTGCTCAGACAGTTACCGTTGCCACAGTTCTTTTGACGTTTGATTGATGAATCACTATAATGGAAATGATAAGGAAAAACTAGTGATGCTAGATTTCAAACAGGTTTTCAAACCTTGCATCTTCTCACTACTGATTCCAAGCAAACAATTAATCTTTTAACGGCGTTGCTACAATCTTACATAAAGACGTGTTTACATTATTTTTAGATCGTCAAAAACATTGTTAAAATGTTACAGGAATCATTTCCAATACAAATCATTATCAAAAAATATTATCGTAACATTAATTTATAAGGACTGTGTGCATGTGTACCATGGGTTCACTGAAAACAAGCCCCAGTACAGGTGTGCACAGTGCTTGTCCCACTCTAGATGGCGCTGCACTAGGGACCTGGATGCATGTGACATTTTTTTTGGCTACATCAAAACAATGTTGTGAATAAAAGTCATGCACATGCACTCAACAAACAATAGCTTAACATTGTCACAATGTTCAGATAATGTGTTGTGCAATAAACCAAATGATAACGTTTATATAACGTCGCATTGATTTAGCACAACGCTGTGTGTAACATGCTGGGTAGGCATGTTTTAGGATGAAGCCAACGTTTTGTAATATTAAAGCTTTTGATTTAAATAAAATAGAATTTCCAAAATAACATGAGTTTCGGGGTCGTAGTCCTCTCTCCGTTGTCCCTACAACTGATGTACTGCATAAAAATTTGCAAAAAGAAAAGAACAAACCAGATGGAGAGATGAAGACCCTGATTTTTATCCCTCCCTGCTTGCCCACCCATGAGCCTGTCCAAAAATAACAAAGAACAAAGAGGGATAAATGAGCGCAGTTCGAACACTGGCCGTTTCTTTGGCAGTGCACACAGAAGGGGTTGAGGAGCACGCGCTTGCGCACATCTGTCCGCACAGCACAGTGTTCCAGAGAGACGCCCACCCAAACCGGGCCCAAGCTCACCTCTCCCCCAGCACCTGGTCATTAGCATGAGCTGTTCCATGCAGGGCCATAGACATGTTCTAACTCTTTCTACTTGCTTTCTCTGAGCAAGGCATTCGAGAAAGCGAGAAAGCGAGCAGCGTTTTTAGTGGAACATTAATCTACCAACTGATTCAGAGTATGATGGCTGGGACACCACAAGGAACCATGGCCAGCTTTATTGGGCAGAGATAAAAAAGGAATTGATGAATTCTGTGTAAAAGCATGCAGCCCAGTCCACCCCCACCCCCACACACACACACACACACACACATCACCGCCTGCTGATTCAAACACACACACACACACACACACACACACACACACACACACACAACTGTTTTGGATTTATTTAGCGTTTCTTCTTTAAATTTTCATGTTTTTAAAAATTCTATATCACTCATTTGCCGAACCGCGTTGTCCTACTATTAGAGTTGCGGGGAGGTTGGAGCCTATCTCAGCTAACACTGGGCCAGGGCAGGGTACAGTCTGAACAGCTTGCAAGGAACCATTACAGGGAAACACACACACACACACACACACACACACACACATTTAGGGACAATTTAGAACAGCCAGTTAGCCGAATGTACATGTTTTGGGAGAAAACTGGAGTGCCTGAAGGAAACCTGTCCGGTGGGAGAGAACACGCAAATTACACACAGAACCCTGTTTGCCGAGCCTGGGAATCGAACCCCCGACCCTGCCAATTGTGAGACGGATGCGCTAACCTCCTCCATGCCGCCCAATTCTTTATCATGCACTGTCATTAATCTGTGTTAGCGCACTTGAATTCCTGCCACCATTAGACAGAGGAAAAGATTCATGCTTATTTAATTTGTTCATGCCAGAGAACTCACTCACTCACTCACTCACTCACTCACTCACTCGCCCGCTCACTCACTCACTCACTCACTCATCAGGCAAACTTCTTAATTCTATAAGGGCAGCAGGAAAACTCTAAAATATCCATGACGTTGTGTCGGCCAGGACCTCTGAACTTCGTGATCACAGACATTTCATATTGGGTGTTTAATTCTTCTATTTTACCTCCATCAGTAGTGCACAGATTCTCTCTCTCTCTCTCTTTCTCTCTCTCACACACACACACACACACACACACACACACACACACACACACACACAGAAAACCATTCACACTTACACCTAGGAGGAAGTTGGAACAGCCAAAGAGCCTACTGTGCATGTCTTTGGGCTGTAAAAGGAAACCGGAGTACCCGGAAAAAACCCACGCAAGCAGAGGGAGAGTACACAAACAAACAAATCCACACAGAAACACTCCTGCCAAGCCCAGAAACTTGAAGTGGGAACTTTCTTGCTGTGAGGTGGACGGAGTAACCACGACATCACCATGCCAGAGAATTGCCTTCTTTTATCAATATTTTAGTAAAATATTTTTACAAGCCTCACTAAAATAAAGATTATCTTCAGACTTAAAAGCTTCAGGAACACTGATGGTCTTCATTCTCACATGTGTATCTTTATACAGGATATGCCAGTTATTCTTAAAGTACAAAGTGTGTTAACGGCAGAGCTCATTTGCATTTAGTGACAACCACAAAACTCTGAAAAAGGCAAAGCTCCAAAAGCCGAAAGCATGAGATCAATACAAAACAATGAAATGGAATTTCTCAGAGGCATGAATGAACTTTTTTTGACTCATCAAAGTTACACACGTTTCTGATCTGCTTAATGCTATCAGGGTCATGGCGAGGCTGAGCTCATTTCACCTGACACTGGGCAAAGGTTGGGTATACCCTGAATAGCTCATCAGACCATCATAGAGCCAACACACAATCATTTACAATCCGGTCTAGGGGAAATTTGGACTGTGGGATGAACCCAGAGTAACCAGAGAAAACCCTCACAAGCACGGAAAGAACATGCAAACACCACACAGGGACACCCATGCCTGGGACTCGAACCCAGGACCTTCTTGCTGTGAGGCAAACATGCTCACCACTACACCAACGTCCCACCCTTGGCTCATATATATATATTTAATATATAAGTATATATATATCTACAATATACAGGGATCCCTCGCTACTTCGAGCTTCAATTCAAATGCGGCTACAGTGCATCGCGTTTTTTTTTTTTTTTTTTTTTTTTTTTTTAAATATTCATCAAATTAAAGGGGGAAAAGTTAAGGAAAATGCTGCAAAACAAGGCCAATTATGCAAAAAAATAAACAACAACAACAACAACAAAAATACAACCCAAACATACACAAACAAAAAAACAACCCCAAACCTCCCATCAAAACGACTTACATTTTATGTGAGGTGCGCATCCAAGTGTGTGCACGTGTGTGTATTTATATTTTATTTACATCTTATGCATTATTTTTGAATGTTTAATTGTTATTATAAGCATTTATAGCGTTGAATATGTATTTATTGATATTATATACACATGTACGTATACATCAGTCAGTGGGGGTCAATCCTACTTCGCAGAATTCGGCAGTCACAGGGGGATCTTGGTCCCAATTAACCATGGGAAGTGAGGGATCCCTGCATATATATATATATATATATATATATATATATATATATATATATATATATATATATATATATATATATATATATAGATGGATTCAAATCTCATATCAAACTGAATCATTCTGTCTAGAGTTTGCACATCATGGAAGACTGGGTTTCCTATATGTGTGCTTGTTTCCTCCCACAGTTCAAAGACATGCACAGGCCAACTGGCTACTCTAAATTGCCCATAGTGGTGAATTTGAGTGGAAATGTTTGTGTGTCTTTGTGTCAGCAACACCTCATCTCTCACCTGAAGTCAGCTGGGACTGGGTTCAACTCTCTCATGATCCTGATGGATTAGCAGTACATAATTGAAGGATGGTGTTCAACACACCTGAGTCAACCAACAGGTTGATTACAGACCATCATGAATTGAAGTTGATGCATTCAAGGAGTGAAAATGCTCAAATGTTCATGATAGGGTGTTCGGCAGGACCTCGGAGCTGAATGATCACAGACATTTCACATTGAGTCTTTAATTCTTTTATATGCCTATCATCTTTCTTTAGCATTTTATGCACACACACACACACACACACACACACACACTTGGAACAAACGGGTGTGTATGTATCATTAGGAAATTGTAATCCCTGTATTCAGGGATATGTCTGCACACTAGGGAGTATACTGCTCCTTGCAGGTTTGGACCTACTATATCATGTTGGTCACCCAGTCTCTCTTTGAAACCCGTCAGTGACAAAAAATCGAAATACTGACAAAACCTGGGTATGTACAGGGATGGCACAAGATTGTCAGTTGAATTAGTGCTGGCTTTAAAATGTTGTAGCGCATTAATGAAAGAGACTGTGGCAGAGACAGCCAAATTATAAGCCATCTTTTGTCATCTGAAGAAAATAATACCGGTCTTGGAATATCTGATCCCTCCTACATGCAGCATGCTCTCAGTCTTCCAATAGCCTAATGCTAGCTGAGCCATCACACAGACCAGACCACCTCCCTTTTCCTGTGCTGCTACTTCTTGAATGATTAGCATTATTGTATTTCTTCATGTATATATGTTGGCTTTGAAATCTTAATTATTTCTATTTTGAACATTTATTCATAATTTATTGGACGAAGCCCACATGAAAAGATTACACAACACAACATGTGTTTAATATATATAAAACATTAGAGAAGGGCAGTGATGGAAAGGTGCTGGATGATGGATCCGAAGGTGGAGTTCAATCCACACTATCAACATGATGTCACTGCTGCCCCCCCCCCCCCCCCCCCCCCCCACACACACACACACACGACAGTTAGCAACCGTGGGCAGTGGTGGTCTAGTGGTATAGGGTGCTGGATCACTGATCCAAAGGTTGGGGGTTCGAGTCCCACTCTCCACAAGCTTGGCACTGTCCCCCCTGTGCAGCTTACTCGGTTATCAAAGGCCGGCCATGTCTCTCACTGTCTATGGTGAGAGATTGATGTAAAAGACTTTTGTCAAGAGGAGCTGCATAGCCATCCCGAGTCGGCTGAGATGGGCACCAGCCTACCTGCTACCTTAATAAGGATTAAGCAGTGCAGAAAAAAATGGATTAATATTGTATTTTCGTTGATTTCATTTTATGTAAGCATTTTTGTTCTGCTAGTCTACAGGACCAAGTCAATTGTTGTCAATTATCAAAAGAAGCCAAAGTTGCTCGGTTTTCATGCTTATTTGTTATTGTTATTTAATCTAATTGTTTTGTAATTATTAATATTGTCAATTAATATTCTAGGGCTGCAATGGCCTAGCGAGCTGTCGAGGATGTAATCTGCTCTCGCCCAGAGTCGGCTGAGATGGGTGCTGCCCCCACAACCCTAGTAAAGATTACTTCTTCTTTTTCTTTTCCTTTCGGCTGTTCCCTTCAGGGGTCGCCACAGTGAATCATCTGCCTCCATCTCACCCTATCCTCTGCATCTTCTGCTCTTACTCCAACTACCTTCATGTTCTTCTTCACCACATTCATAAATCGTCTCTTTGGTCTTCTTCTAGGCCTTCTGCCTGGTAGTTCCAACCTCAGCATCCTACTACCAATATACTCACTATCCCTCCTCTGTACATGTCCAAACCATCTCAATCTAGCCTCTCTGACTTTGTCTCCAAAACGTCTTACATGTGCTGTCCCTCTGATTCTCACTCATTCCTGATTCTATCCATCCTCGTTACTCCCAAAGAGAATCTCAACATTTTCATCTCTCCTACCTCCAGTTCTGCCTCCTGTCTTTTTCTCAGCGCCACTGTTTCTGAACCATATCGCTGTCCTCATCACCGTCTTGTCCACACCCCTACTAAGGATTATGCGGTTCAGAAATTGAATGAATGAATGAATATTTTTGGTGCATTGCAATATTTACAGTGTTGACATGTCATGTCTTTAAAGAAATGCGGCTCCATGTCCCTGTAAACAGGCTGAATGTTTCCTACAGCCCTACAGTAATGCACATATGAGAAACAACCTTTCACAATAAATATAACATGTATTTACCTTTACATGTAATTAATTCCCTTGAGAAAACCCAAGATCTCTAAAGGCTGGTGGTGATGGACATGTATATTAAAGCTAAAGGTTATCCTCTTCATTCCAACTAAACCAAATAACACTGACTGGCTGAGAAATTGAAAAGGCGGGTCTTCTCATTAAGCTCACAACCGAATTTAAGCAATGTGTTAATGATTTCAGTCTGTCACTCCATTTACTCTGCACCCCCACTAATAGCCATGGCCCCCTGGTTGGAAGTCCTTCTGCCTCACTCAGATTGCAACGAAATATCCCCACCGACATCCTGTCTCTTTAATTGCTTTTACTCCATGCCCGGGTGATGACAGGGACAACTCAATGACAACATCTTAATTTCCTTTTCCCTCCCAGAACTTCCCATTTCAATTATCCTGTATACTTTTTCTTTTACTGTTTTTTTTTTAACTTTCTCTCACACCATATGAAATGTCATTTTCTGAATGCCTGCCAAATTCATGGATCTGTTTCATTTGGTTTCGCCAAGCAAGCTGAAGCACAAAAAAATGTCATTTTTAATTAGAGGAGAAAATGAATGAATGAGAGAAAGGAAAAAAGGGGGGGGGGTGCATACACTATAATACTTTAAAACATTGCTCAATTACTTGTATTACACATTGGTTCTTTCTTGTACAGGTATACCTCACCTAATGTCTTTAATTGGTTCCAGGAGAGACAACTTAAGTCGAAAAACAACTTAAATCGGATTAGCTTGTCTCTAGGCTAGCCTAGGCTAGGCTATGCAAAATTTACCTGTATAATGTTACAGGAATCCCTTACTTTCTTCAGTTAATGGGGACCGAGACGCCCCACAACCGCCAAATTCCGCGAAGCAGGATTGACCCCCCCCCCTGACTGACATATACATACATGTATATGTGTATATAGTATCAATTTATACATATTCATAAATGCTTATAATAACAATTAAACATTCAAAAATAATGCATAACATAAATATAAAATAAAATAAATAAATAAAATAAAATAAATAAAATATAAATACACACACACTCAGATGCGCACCTCACATAAAAATGTAAGTACAGGTAGTTTTGTTTGGGGGGTTTTGGGTTATTTTTTTTTTGTTGTTTTTGTTTGTTTGGGTTTTTTTGCATAATTGGCCTTGTTTTGTGCCATTTTCCATAACTTTCCCCCTATTTAACCATAATTTCCTTATTTTTTTAATTTTTCAATGAATATTTTTGAAAAACCAGCGATGCACTGAAACTGCAAAAACAAGCTCGAAGTAACGAGGGATCACTGTATATAACTATATATATATATATATATATATATATATATATATATATATATATATATATATATATACTAAATAATATATGATTATAATGATGTAAACTTTATTTTTATTTTTTCCATATATTTTTTGAAAACCAGCATATAATTGAGAACGACTCGAAATGACTTAAGTTGAGGTATACCTGTACTCTGTTTTCTTTTTGGCTACACAATACATTCAAGCACAGATGAACCATTCATGCATTTTCTGAACCGCAAAGTTGCAGGAATTCCAGCGCCCATCTCAGCCAACTCCGTGCGCGGGCAGAGTATACCCTGAACAGCTCACCGCAGATGGCTACGCAGCCTACTGCTGACTTTCGTCAAGAGTATCTCACCATATACAGTGAGAGACATGGCTGGCCTTTGATAACTCAGTTCGCTGCACTTCTGGGGACAGTGACAACCCGTTGAGAGTCGGGCTTGGACCCCCAACCTTGGGATCAGTGATCCAGCACCTTAACCGCCAGGCCACTACTGGCACATAAATCACAAGTTCTTTTATCTTTAATCCTCAACAAGGCGTGGCTGATCCACAAACCAGGCTCTCGTATGATAAGTGCTCCTCTCATTTACTCGGGGATGGAAAGTAAAAATGAAACACTTTCCCATTTAACTCGTTTGTCTAGTTTATGGATGTTTGGTGGATGAAGGAGCGCTGAAGGAGGACAGAATGGTTAATGAGACGTGAGCAGCAGTGACTGTGTAGTTTGTAGTGAGAGTTGAAGGGGTCGTCTTGAATGTCCTGATTGCTGTTTTTTTTTTTCTGCCACTCATTGCATACATTACACAGCATGCATACATTTGGGTCAATATAAAGGTTATGATGATCTGGGGATTGAAAACCATCCAGTGTACCTGTGTGGACAGGTTGTACTACATGCTCATTGGACAGGACTGCCCTACAAGAGACCACTTTGTTGTAATGAATACAGAATTTCAAAGGCGTATTCCCACAGGATTATTTTGCTCTGGTCATTATTATTAGGTGAAATTTTTATCATGATTAAGATTTATTTCTGCCATATGGTATTGCTTTGCCAATTACCCATTCATTCATGCATTTTCACTCCACTGAGAGACCTGGGTCGCCTAAGAAGGTCATTCGGACATCTCTATCCTCACTCCAGCTTTTTCTGAAGAGATCTCAAGCCTGTGAGCTGTAATCCTTTAAATGGGCCTTGGATCTGTCCTCGCATCTCTTATCCAGTGTTGTGTGCCTGAAACAGCTCTCGCAGTCTAGGGGGTTACATGTTACATTACGTTTTCAGGTTACCCACCAAACCAATTTCCATCCATTAGCTAGCACCCCACCCCTTCACACAAGAAGTGAGATTAGTGAAGGTTATCTGTGCTTCCTCTTCCATATGGGAGTCTGACTCATGCTATGTCATAGTGTAGCTGAACACACTTGGTTGGAACAAATCACTGGATTTCATTAAAATTGTAATTTGACTCCATTTGATGACCCGGGTCAGGAAAGAGGTTCTACCCCAAGTAGAGGAGTTTAAGTATCTTTGGATCTTGTTCATGAATGAGGGAAGGATGGGGCGGGAGATTGACAGGCGAATCGCTGCAGCCTCTGCTGTAAAGCTGAGGTTGTACCGGTCCGTCGTGGTGAAGATGGAGCTGAGCTGCAAGGCAAAGCTCTCAATTTAACAGTCGATTTATGTTCCAACTCTTACCTATAGTCACGAGCTTTGGGTAGTGACCGAAAGAACAAGATCGCGAATACAAGCGGTTGAAATCAGCTTCCTTCGCCAGGTGGCAGGGCTCTCCTTTATAGATTGGGTGAGTAACTCAGCCATCTGGGGAGATCTCAGAGTAGAAACGCTGCTCCTTTGCATTGAGAGGAGCCAGTTGAGGTGGCTCGGGCATCTGGTTAGAATGCCTCCAGAATGCCCCCCTGGTGTGGTGTTTTGGGAATGTCCAAAGGGAAAGAGGGCACCCAGGGTCAGCCTAGAACACACTGGAGGGATTATAACTTTTGACTGGTCTGTGAACGCCTTGGTGTCCTATTGGAAGAGGTGGAGAAAGTGGCTGAGGAGAGGGATGTCTGGGCCTCATTGCTTAGGCTGCTGCCTCCGTGATCCGACTCCGGATTAAACAGAGGAAGTTGAATGAATGAATGAATGAATTTGAGTAGGCAGATTGGTACTGTAATGGTTTGCACACCCACCTCAGAACAAGAAGGTCCTGGGTTCAAATTCACGGCATATCAGTGGGGTTCTCACAGTCCATACACAAGAATTATGCTAATTAGCCAATTGGAAGTAAGGTGAATACATTGGGTCTCCAGAGATGTGTGTGGCATTAAATCCAGAATGACTTATGCAGCTAATGCATAAGCATATGCTGGTAATGTGTTATGCTACACGGGTCAGTGGCCCAGCCAATCCAACAAGTTCATGTCACTAACAGGTTGGAACATTTAGACAAGAAAGGCAACCTGTTCATGAGCAGGCCTAGAGTTGCAGCACTTACATGCACTTTAAAATCTGGAAACGGCTGATGTTTCATAGAAGGAACATTGATATTGCCAATGTATTAAATATGTAGTAACACTCATTCACCACAGGTACAATTTAATAAGCTTCCGCCAACAAAGTAGCTTGGGAGCTATAGGAATGCGTTCTGTCCATCCATCCCTCCATCCATTCATCCATCCCTCCATCCATCCATCCATCCATCCATCCATCCATCCATCCATCCATCCATCCATCCATCCATCAGTCGTTCACAGTTTAGTTTCCAGAGGTTTACTTGCCATGCACTTAAGCTGGGGCTTTCAACTTGGTATGCTTGTTGTATATAGGCATGTTATCAAATGGTCCTTTCTGCAAGACCATCTTGACCCCTGTGGTCTATTTTTCTAGTAGCGTCATGGGGACCTCAGCAGACCTCAGTGGGCAAAGATGGGGTAGAGCTTGAACATCTCATTCGACTATCATAGGCCCAATACACTCACTCACACACACACACACACACACACACACACACACACACACACACACACACACACACACACACACACACACACACACACATACAAGCACAGGGAGAGCATGCAACTTCCTCACAAAAACAATTGAGCTCTGGGCTTCAATAGAGGAACTTCTTGCGATGTGGTGGAAGCGCTAACCAGCATGCTACCATGCTGCCCCCTGTAATTTCACCAACACACACGATCATTTTAAACCACACTTAACCGTCATCAGAAATATGACCCTTGCTTAGCAGTATACAAAACAATATTTCATTATTAGTATGAAAGGAGAGAACTATTTATAATAATATCACCATAATAGTTTAGTTGAAGATGGCATGTATGGAGAGTCTCCCTCCACCAATCAGATGACACCCTGTTTAAACAATAAACCCTGGACGCTGCAAAACACCCGAAACCAGAATGATACCAACATAAATCTTTAACAAATAAATACACAATGCATAAGAAATGTATATTACTTTATACCTGATAAGCTGCAAGGAAAGCAGATAAGAAACAGACACCGTGTATTATAACATTATGTGTGTGATAGGGAGACAAATCCTTTAATCCTTTAAATATAACCCACAACAAATTTAAAAAGTCGACGTACGATTACTGCCAGTATTTCTTCCCAGCAGTGCTCACATAATCCTAAAGGAAAAGTATCAGCAGGGTGTTGTAACGGCAATTATCCCACCATAAACACATGGCCTTAAGAATTTACCGCACTGTGTACACACAATAATAAACGTGTGGACCTTTGAAATGCATTGCTCAGTAGATAAGATAAGCCCGTTTCACAGGATTTTATTTCCTGTGCTCTTCAGCTTTTTATATTCAAAGGTTAACCCTTATATATATATATATATATATATATATATATATATATATATATATATATATATATATATATATATATATATATATATATATATGTATGTATGTATATATATATATATATATATATATATATATATATATATATATATATATATATATATATATATATATATATATGTGTATGTATATGTATATAAATCTTCATAAACAAATAAAGGGTGAGGAGGGTGTCACTGGCTGTATGGCTATTTCTTTTGATGTGTTTTATTATATATCCATCAATCACTTTAATATGAGCTTTACTTTGCTCAGTGTTACTGTTTAACCCAGGTTCCCACGGTCGGCATCATCAGACTCAATGAAAAACAGTGTGGAGACAATGTGCTGGCACAATATTTACGAATAATTAAAGTTAAGCACTTCGCTCTGATCTGGTCTTCAGGAACTTGATGCTAACCGTGATAATGAGCAAAGGTGTTGTAGTTAACCTAGTGTGAACTGGAGCTATGCTTGAAACCCCTCATTATCTTAAAATATGCTAATGAGTTCAAGCCTTACACCAAGAATGGTCTCTATACTGAAGGCATGGCCGTAATGATGCCTCATAATTACAGAACGATTCTCGGATAGCCAAGATAATGCTGCAGAGACCGCCAAAACTTTTCTTGCCAGCCCACTGTTTTCAGGAAATATTGTGTGGTGTCAGTCCATTCGCTTGAACCTGAACTGAGGAAGTGCGGCACGGAGGTGTTGTGGTTAGAACATCCGTCTCACAGTAAGAAGGCCCTGAGTTTAAATCCCGGGCTTGGTGAGGACGTTTCTGTGTGAAGTTTGCACGTTCTCCTTCATGCTTGCATGGGTTTCCTCTTGGTACTCTGGTTTCCTCTCACAGTCCAAAGAAATGCACAGCAAGCTAATTGGCTGTTCTAAATTACCCATAAAAGTGAGTGTAACTGTATGTGTGTGTGTGTGTGTGTGTGTGTGTGTGTGTGTGTGTGTGTGTGTGTGTGTGTGTGTGTGTGTGTGTTGCCCTGTAATGGTCTATCAAGCTGTTCAGGGTGTCCCCTGCTCCAGCCTACCTACGACACCAGTTGGTCTGAATGGTTTTGCAAATTATTGAGCCGAGTAAACGTGAACTGGGTAATGATGTGTTTGAATGCACTGGACATCTTGTTCCATCGGGCACCTGAAGTCTAGGGAATTTGAAAACTGTTTAGAGCTCTACTTTCCACACTCTGCCGTTTGGTTTTGGGGAACCATTGTATTTGCATAGTTTGAGTCTTTTTTTTTCCCCCAGGCCATCCCATACTTGAATGAGAAGCTCAGCTGGCTCCCATTCATGGGTTGAATCAGATGAGTTATGAATAAGGAAAACCTTATTTTGTGTAAAGCCAACACTGGTAGTTATACTAACAGCCTGTAACAGGTAGCAGTCAGATTCCTATTACAGCCCCTGGGTTTACATTCCCTGTCAGTCATCCAGAATACATAGATTGCTTATAAACAGCACTGTGTGTGCAGTGATCCCTCCCTACTTCGTGCTTCAGTTTCTTCGGCTTCAGTGCATCGTGAGTTTTTCAAAAATAGCCATCGAAAAATTTAAAAACATTAAAGAAATTAAGAAAAAATAGGGGAAACGTTAAGGAAAATACCACAAAACAAGGTCAGTTATGCAAACCCCCTCCAAACAAACAAAAACAAAAAAAAAAGCAAAACCCCCCAACAAAACTACTTACATTTTTATGTGAAGTTTGCACCTGAGTGTGCGCCTGCGTGTCTGTATATGTGTGTGTATTTATATTTTATTTACACCTTATGCATTATTTTTGAAGGTTTAATTGTTATTATAAGCATTTATAGGGTTAAATATGTTTTATTGATATTATATACACATATACATGTATGTATACGTCAGTCAGAGGGGTCGATCCTACTTTGCGGAAATCCGCGGTCGTGTGTGTGTGTGTGTGTGTGTGTGTGTGTGTGTGTGTGTGGGGGGGGGGGCCCCATTAACCGCGGAAAGTGAGGGTACCCTGTAAAGCTTTATTTTAAGCTGGTACTCATTCATTCATTCATTCATTTATTTTCTGTAACTGCTTAATCTTAATTAGGGTCACAAGGAGGCTGGTGCCCATCCCAGCCAACATCAGGCGAAGGAAGCTGGATCAGCTCTCCAGCCCATCACAGTGTGGAAACATGCTGACAGCTACGTAGCCTTCTCTTGATGAAAGTCAGCTTTCAGTTCTTTTACATGAAGCTCTCACCATAGATAGTGAGAAACATGGCCGGCCTTTGATAACCCAGTTAGCTGCACCAAGGAGAGTGGGACTTGAACCCCAAACCTTAGCATCAGTGATCCAGCACCTTTACCACTACCGCTGGTACTCATTCCTCGAAGCTAATTCTGATGCCATTGCTGTAAGTTACAGATCAGTATCACTTTCCAAACCTTTCTGTAGTTCTCTACTTAGCTCAGAATAAGAAGCTTTCATCATGCCTGTCTAACCAGAGTCACCATTGCAGTGCCACAATTGATTAATTACAGCCTAATTACAATGTATCTCATTAGCATCCTCAACAGCCACCGAAGTCATCTCGCGTTCCTGTTTTCCCCTCGCGCAGTAATGCTCCGAAGGCCTCCAGACTCTGTATAGACCTTTACACTCCACCCGAGTCTTCTGACACCAATAAACTTGTTATCAGCTCATGAAATTATGGCAAACAGGTGAGCGCAGGTTTCTCCATAAGTCAGCAGCAGAGATTAACGGTGTTCCCTCTATGGTAAGAGGGCTCCCACCACTGTTCCAGTTCCCAGTCTGCAATTTTTTTTTTTTTAACTGCACTCCAAAATCATTACTGGCAATTAGCGTTCGTCAGGGAAGACAGCAGCTGGATGTAATTACAGGTAGCCCCTCATTACTCCTGCATGTACTGTGGAGGATGAGGGAAAAAACGTGTTGGGCAAGCTGCTGTTTATCTTTATTTATTTATTTTTCCAGCTAAATGTTGTGCTGCTTACAGTACAGCTATTGTGGAACAAGTAGTGCAGGTGCATGGAGAAAATGAGAAATGTGGTATTTTGGTTAAAATAAGTTTTGACATGCTAATATAGTGTTTACCTTTATTGTAGGGTTCTTGGGGAGAAGGACACGAGACTGCACAGGACCTTGTTGCTCTCACACAGGTCTTTTTATGTCGAGATGGAACTATGATCTCTATATATCTTTTAGTAGAACTTTTTTGGTGGTTACATTGTTTTGGGTTAAAAACCAAAAGTCCGAGATCATCATCTCAACACAAGGGTAACACCAATTAAGCTGCAGGAAAGGAAAACAGGAGCGAGGATGCTCAGGAGGCTAATTGGGCATCTTAGTGCTAATGTTTGAATGTGATAACGCAAGCAAAACTATTAGAATTCAACACTATATCTGTATCTAGAAATCGAATCTACTACAGATCTGTCTTGGCTTGCAGCCCAGCATTTAACTCCGCCCATTCCTATGAGTGTTAATGACATAACAGCCTGTTTGCTCCTGTTCTAGTCTTATCTGTGTCTCTGTCTATGGTATCTAATTCGAACAGTTAATAATCCCTCCGATGATATCTTCACGTTTTTAATATCCTCCCACTGAAATGAATGCGTATAAAGTTAAACACTGTACAGATGATTAGAAATCCTGACAGAAATCCGGGAAGAAGGAGTGTGTCTGCAGCTCGAGCAGCCATGCTCTGCATGAACTTTTATGATGATGAGCATTAACACAATCTATTTCTATTGAGAATGCTTGAAGCAGTGAGAGTGGCAGCGTAATGGTGGAGTGTTTAGCACAACTACCTCACAGCAGGAGGGTCTTTGGTGTGAATCCCAGGCTTGGTGAGGGAGTTTCTCTGTGAAGTTTGTATGTTCTATCCGTACTCATGTGGGGTTCCTCTAGGCATTCGGGTTTCTTCCCACATTCCAAAGACACACATGTTAGGTGAGTTGGCTGTTCCAAATTACCCCATGTGTAGATCTGAATGTGATTGGTTGTGTGTGTGTGTGTGTGTGTGTGTGTGTGTGTGTGTGTGTGTGTGTGTGTGTGTGTGTGTGTGTGTGTGTGTGTGTGTTTTGCCCTCATTGGGTTTTAATAGCTGTTCAGAGTGCATCCCTCTTTCTCCCAGTGTCAGCTGAGCTAGGCTCCAGCCTTCCCACGACCCTATCAGTAGGATGAAGCTTTTTGATTAATGAGTTAATGAGTGAGCTTTAATAGGAAAATCACCTTAGTATTTTTGTTATTAAGCAACATTTAGTGAGGGATGTCTCAAGTAATGGGAAGATCCCTTGGCAATGTTCTACCAGGGGCCTGACTCCACATGTTTTTCTCTCTTTGTGAAGATTTCCCACCAGTGTGTGACATGACCAACACCAGTGTTCTCCAGCCCTGTTACTTAGAGAGCTCCCATTCTGCAGCTTTAATAAAACCTTTAGCTGATCATGAATTTCTTGTAGATGCTCAGGTGTGCATTATTAAGGTTGAGGCCAAAGTCTTCAGGAAGGTAGCCGTGCAGATGCAGGGTTGAAGACCTTCAGAACTCTGCAATCTCCAGATTTACAGTCATGCATCTTTTCAATACACCACTCAGGAACCATGTATTCATTCATTCATTTTCTATGCAGCTTAATGTTAATTAGGATTATGGGGAAGCTGGCGTCCATCTCAGTTGATTCTGGATGAGAGTGTCGGTGGGGGGGTCCGGAGTCCCCGGAAGAAACCCACACAAACTCTACATAAAAATGCCTGAACTGGGAATCGAACCCAGGGCCTTCTTGCTGAGAGGCAGACGTGTTAAACTCTACGCCACCGTGCCACCTGAACTATCTACTTTATACATGTATATTTATTTCTTAATTTTTAAAGCATGATGAAGAGAACGAATAGGATGGTCTAGTGTTTTATTTGTGATTTATATATAGGTAGTGCCCACCTTATGACTGCATTTGGTTCTGACCAATAGATCGTAATTGGACGTAAGTAGGGTCTGTACATGTATTACTATTAGTATGTACAGTATAATGGACCTAGTCTCAACCTAATACATCCCATTACAAAGGACGTAGGGGAGGAGTCACTTCTCGTGAATCAGTTCATGGCTCAAAGAATCAAGAGTCACCTCAAGAGCATCGGAATCATTGTTCGGGTCAGATGATAGAAAGAGGAAGAGTACAGGATGGATATATATCTTCTTCTTTTCCTTTTGGCTGTTCCCTTCAGGGGTCGCCACAGCGAATCCTCTGCCTCCATCTCACCCTATCCTCTGCATCTTCTACTCTTACACCGACTATCTTCATGTCCTCCTTCACCACATCCATAAATCTCCTCTTTGGTCTTCCTCTCGGTCTTCTGCCTGGTAGTTCCAACCCCAGCATCCTACTACCAATATATTCACTATCCCTCCTCTGTACATGTCCAAACCATCTCAATCTAGCCTCTCTGACTTTGTCTCCAAAACGTCTTACATGTGCTGTCCCTCTGATGTACTCATTCCTGATCCTATCCATCCTCGTTACTCCCAAAGAGAACCTCAACATTTTCATCTCTGCTACCTCCAGCTCTGCTTCCTGTCTTTTCCTCAGCGCCACTGTTTCTAAACCATGGTTTCATCCATTCGATTCTCACAAATAGACTAGAATCAGCTCAGCTCGGTTTGGCTGATGATATTCACAGACATGACACTCAAGTAATGTAACAAGCTATTTACTGTTTTTTTTTAGTCATGGGTGGTCATAAAGCCGAACAGTCGTAATTTGCGAAGGTTGTACATCAGACACCACCTGCACATATATACACAACACATTGAAATGCATGTCTTTGCATAACCAGTTTGTTAGGGGGGTTTGGGACAGAATCTAAAGTCTCAACAGTGATTAGTAATCCAGACCTGTCCATTGAGCCATCACTACCTGACCCGATCCATGTACTATTTCATTACAATACCAGGCCTTGACCTTACTGAACAATGAACTCAAATAATTTGAAGCTCAGGATTCAAGTGCATTTATAATCAGCTCTCCATTCGGCATACTAAAAGCACATGGTTTACCATGATATAATGCAATTTTAAGCAATGAGATAGGCTACATAGTCTAACAGACCACAAGAAACTTTCTTCAAAACACCTGTCAGCAAAAGGCATTCCATTCTAATCACCGCACCGAAATATCTGTGATGGTAGAGAACTGTACTGAGATCTCAAGGTGAGCGAACTCATTAAAACATGCCTTTCTTCAGCATTACTCACTCCTCCAAATACCTCCATCAAACACAACCCATAGCTGACTCACTCTAAATATATTTCAATGAATTCACTGGTTTCTGTTGCTTGGAAATATGTTTTTGGACGTGTCCTTCTTGAAATGTAAGATTTAGAATTGGCACTGGTCGAATTTCAGCGGTGAATTTATTTAAAAGGTTTTATGAGATCGTTTGGTGGTTCAACGAGCCAAAGTCCTTTTGATTTGAGTTTATTTTCATGAGGTCTGTGAACCATCTTGTTCTGGGTTGTTGAACACCCAGATCTTTAGCCAAATACTTACATTATGTGAGCTGGATTTGTGAACGAACTTGCAATTATAATGGTCTGGCTTAACTTCAATCTGTAACAAATAACTGGAAGGTAATAGCTAATCAATAGCATATGAATGCAGTGTTTGCTTTGACATTTGGCTCTGAAGTACGAAGCAAATCATTCTCAAGCGTCATATAGTGCAGTGCTCTGGTGTTTACCTTAGCGCAAGACATGACATTGATTACAAGATACAGGTGTAGCGCTGGGCTAACAGAGGATCAGCATGGCAGTCTTTACCTTGCAGGTCATACCATCATCTTCATCATGTTCTCTCTCGCTCTCTGTCTGTCTCTCAGAAAGGTTTATACTGTTTAACTCTTCATTTACATTTATAACTCAGGCATTTATTGTTTTATATTTCTGAATAAACTCAATCTGTTCAGTCTCCTAAATGGTATAAAAAGGTAAATATTAATTAAACTTGCAATTATATTAGTGCTCTGTCCTCCTGGCACAAATACATAATGCCATAAAGCCTTTTGAGTGCAAAGCAGTGCCTGTAAGTTTCTCAAGGTAAGGAAAAGTCTTTTACACCTGAGCCTACTGTCCCATCTGGCCTGAGCTTATCCCAGTTTCAGTAGTTTAGTCATATCAAATTGTGGATCTATGACACATGCTAGCATCTGAACTACTACTCCACCTACCCAAAACTTTCATTCTTTTATTCATCTTCTGAACCAATTAATCTTAATTCAGGTCACGGAGATGCTGGTTCCCATCTCAGCTGACTCTTGTAGAGTACACCCTGGACAGCTCAACAGGCCATCGCAGGGCAGAAACATGCTGACGGCTATGCAACTCCTCTTGTCAAAAGTCAGCAATGGTTCTTTTACATGAACCTTCCACCACAGATGGAGAGACATTGCCGGCCTTTGATTATCCTGTTCGCTGCATGGGGGGGGGGGCAGTAGTGACAGCCCATTGAGGGTGGAGCTTGAATCCCCAACCTTGAGATCAGTAATCCAGCACCTTTACCACCAGGCCACCACTGCACCCAAAGTTTAAAAATATTTATTTATATTCATTAATATTCAACAAATAAGCCTCTCTCTCTCTCTCTCTCTCTCTCTCTCTCTCTCTCTCTCTCTCTCTCTCTCTCTCTCTCTCTCTCTCGTTCACTAATGTTAATGTTCTGGAGTCCACCATCACATGGCAGATCTTCAAGGATAAAGCTAGTGCTCTCCAAAAAGAAGATTGCTGCCCTTTCACAGTTTCTGGAAGATTACTTGGACATGGCAGAAAACTGTTGCAAAAATTGTTTGGAGAAGGAATCGAACACTGCACTCAAGCATAACATTCCATCTGTGAAACATGGTGGGGGGACAATCATGGTTTAGGCATGTTTTGCTATATCTGGCCAAAATGGTTGCCATTGTTGATAGTCATCAATGACAGAACAGTGCATTTAGAATTATAACAGCAAATTCTGAAGTAAGATATCAGGACATCGGTCTGTGACGTGACTCTCAAGAGAAAGTTGATGATGCAGTAAGGCGATAACCATGAAGACAAGCCGTTCTACCAAATAATGGTCAAAAAAGTCCTGGTCAAAAAACATCCCTTTTGTTCCAAAAGAAATGCTGAGTAATCTCATGTGAGGAAACCCTCCAAATTGTATTAGCTGAAACTGTTCTGTACAAGGGAATGGACTAAAATCCCGTCGGCTTGCTGTAGAGCTCTAATCACTTATCAAATGTTTTGTTTACAGTATTATTGCATAACGGATCTGGAAGCAAAAGGTTCACATACTTTTTTGCCCCTTATAGATGTATAATATTGGATTTTCCTCAATAAATAAATAAGTGTTATTTGTTTAACTGGGTTCACTTTATCTACTTTTATACATTATTTTTTGTTTTGAAAATCCAAGGCTGTTTTAAATAATATTTATGCAGAAATTAAAACGAAAATTCTAGAGGGATCACAGAACCTTCAAGCACCAACACTGAGTCATTACGAGATGCATATCAACTCCTTAAAACTGCAAACTTATCAAGCCCTGTAACTGCCATGAAAACACGTAAAGTCATGCTGGGCATCAAGACATACAACGATTATTGTTATGTCTAAGATATAAATATTTATTCTCATAATATTATAACCTAATTATCATAATATTACAACTTTATTCTTTATTAAGCCTTTCGTGCCTGAATTATTTTTTGAAGATAAAAGAAATTTATCAAATATTTTTCTTAATCAGAAAGGCCCAAACACATTTCTTTCAACAAGATTGTAATAACACTAACAATAATAATAATAACATAATAATAACATAACACTCTCACAAATTTATGATCAACAAAATCCTGCACTCTCAAGATCATCTCACAGTTGACTGAAGTACGTGGAACCAAGCTGGGTTGCATGAGGCGATGCCACAACAAGTATAGAACATGTTCTGAATGGCAGCAGCACTGAGTGCAATGTGTTTGGTATTTATTAGCATTTTTTGAAAGAGGACCATATGGTCCTGTCAGGCGTTAAAGGGTTAAATAATAAATAGATTATTTTCCAGGGAGGTGTTCTGCCATATTCTTTCTCTTGAGAGTATATTAAAAAAAAAAAAAAATCAAATTTTATTTGTAACTTAATCCAAAAGTTAGATTGGTGGTTTTAAGTGTTATGAAAATATGTGTATATTTTATTTGATGAAAAATTATTTGCAGTAATAAATGTAGACAAAGAAGTTCCAATACTAAACATGCATTTTAGTATAGTAGTGCTCAGCTGGTAAAATGATAATATCTTGCTTTGTTGTCTGGAAAAACTAATGATGCTAACTGAAATTCATTCTTGTCAGACATCATTTGCATTTAAGATTAATTTATAATAGTATGCATACGATTTTTTTCAACAGGAAATCTTTTCAGAAATCACCACTCTTTGCAAGTATCCTTCAAATATGAAGTATCCCCTAAGTGAAAGACATGATTCTGGACCTGAGGAAACTATGTTGTAAATATTGTTTCACTCATGTTCCCTGATGAATTTCTTCCCTCTCACTGGTCATCCCAAAGGCCCTGATGTTGTCTCGTTGAAGAGAAGAGTGCTCTCTCTCTCTCTCTCTCTCTCTCTCTCTCTCTCTCTCTCTCTCGCTCTCTCTCTCTCTCTCTCTCTCTCTCTCTCTCTCCCATTTGAAACACTTTTTTTATATCTACCCAGCAGTCTGGCGGCGAAACAGTTCTTAATTTCTATCACATTTCGCAGTTCCACTGTAGCTCGGCCAACGCAAACACAAAGGACAACTGTCACATTAAAAAAATGTAGGAAAAGAAGACTGCTGGATTTTTTTTCAGTTTATCTAGTTTGTCCGGTTTTCCTTTTTATATCTCGCCACGAAAAAAGTTGGAACTGAATAAGAAATGACGCTTTAGAGGAAAGATCAAGTGTGTAACAATTTAACAGATGGATTGCTGACTAAATGAGCAGCTGATACATGGATAGTATTTATACATCATTGGCAGTTAGCTGCAGTGTGTTAGATTATTTGATATATGGTTGATAGAAAAAAAATATTTTTCAGGAGTTTAAGTGCATTAAATAGACTGCCAGGATGTTATGGTCAGTAAACTCTTACGGCTCTGTCCGGGTAATCCTGGTCCTGAAACTGACCCATTATTGAGTCTGTAAACAGTAACTGCACATTGGTATAAGATCACTCCCACTCATTTGCCAAACAGATTAATCATATTAAATTTGCGGTGAGGCAAATGCCCATATCAGTCGAGACTTTGCGAAGGCGTGGTACATCTTGAATAGCTTGCCAGAAGATCACACGACCAATACAGACATAACCATTCACAGTCACATTCTCACCTGGGGCAATGTGGACTAGCCAGCTAGCCTAATCTGCATGTCTTTGGAAATTATTTGTACATTTCTATTGATATAAATATTTATTGTTAATTAATTTCATGAACCTAATAATCCTAATTAGGGTCACGGGAAGGCTGGTGCCCATTTCAACTAATTCTGGGCGAGGCAGAGTACACCCTGGACAGCTCGCCAGGCCATCGCAGGACAGAAATGTGCTGACGGCTATGCAGGTACTCTTGATGAAAGTCAGCAATGGTTCTTTTACATGAACCTCCCAACATTAGACAATGAGAGACATGACCTTTGATGCCCCAGTTAGTGGCACTGGGAGGGTGGGGTGGGGGATGGGGTGGGGGGAATGACAACCTATTGAGAGTGGGGATTGAACCCCCAACCTTAGGATCAATGATCCAGCACCTTTACCACTGGGCCACCACTGCCCTAATAATATAATATTTATACAATATTTATATTATTTTTCAAAAGTGTTTAAAATCTCTTGTATATACATTAAGCCAAGAGTGTGGTGCTGAGGAAAATAATCAACAGAGAGGTGTGAAGTAACCTGAATAAAAAAAGGTATATGCGCCACTTTTTATTATAATATATTTTTTTCTCATTTCTTTTTAATCCCTAATTTTAGTCATACCCCCCCCGGTATACCCACGCTGCTAAAGTGTTGCCTCCATATCACATACAACTACCATCGAGGGAGAGGCATAAGCATGCACATGCCCCTTCCATGACATGCGATGTTGCAACCCACATATTTACAAACTGCGGCGCATTCGGAGGAGGATAAAAACACTTGGAAAGTGCTATCTACACCCTTTGTACAAATGAAGTTAAATACACCCCTGGATTGGCTGGGGAACACTGTGAGTGACAGGGGAGCATATGCCATCCCTCCCTCCTCTGAGAGCTTGGCCAGTGAGCTCTCATAGACTCCGGGTTACAGATTCCTGCGGCATCAATCTGGATTCAAACTTATGGTCTACAGGTTGATGGTCACTCACCATGTAGAATGGATGCACCACCTATATACACACACACACACACATAAATATATATATATATATATATATATATATATATATATATATATATATATATATATATATATATATATATATATATATATATATATATATGTATATATATATATATATGTATATATATATATATATATATATATATATATATATATATATATATATATATATATATATATATATATATATATATATATATATATATATATATATATATATATATATATATATATATACACACACAGACACACACACACACACACACACACACACACACATATATATATATATATATATATATATATATGGGGGCAGTGGTGGTCTAGTGGTATAGGGCACTGGATCGCTGATCCAAAGGTTGGGGGTTCAGGTCCCACTCTCCACAAGGTTTTCACTGTCCCCCCAGTGCGGCTAACTGGGTTATCAAAGGCGGGCCATGTCTCTCACTGTCTATGGTGAGAGGCATGTAAAAGAACCATTGCTGACTTTCGTAAAGAGTCGCTGCAAAGCCGTCAGCGTGTTTCTGTCCCTTGCTAAAAAAGGGTTGTGACAGGAAGGGCATCCGACGTAAAAACCTCTGCCAAATCAAACGTGCGAATCAGATGATTCGCTGTGGCGACTCCCGAATAAAAGGGAAAAAGCCGAAAGGAAGACAGACTGTGTGTGTGTGTGTGTGTGTGTGTGTGTGTGTGTGTGTGTGTGTATGCCGAGGTTTCATGGCTGCAGTACTTGTGAATAGCCTGAGATAGCTTTGCGATGGCTGTACAGTTAGTTGTTGTTGCGCGAAATTCTTTTAAGCTTTATTATATTTATTATTTCTCATGCTGCTGCAATACACAGTGAACAGGTGTGCTGTGACAGACACCCACTTCTCTCTTCCTCCTTCAACTACATATTTATGCACATACAAATTAAAGTACTATACTTTAGCTATAACAAATTACATGTTAGTGTCTGAGTACAGTTATGTACACGTATACTCCTTTACAAGAGCTTACAAAACAGCCAGTGAGTGAGACGGGCTGTGATGTTAGACAGGTACAACATGAATCATACAAATTTACACTGAAGACAAAATAGCAAGAAGGAAAGAACAGTGCTACAGATAAAAAACTCTGGGATCTAAGGACACTGCAAGCTCAGAGTGGAGAGAATGAAAGTAAAAAAAATTAGTCAGAATAAAGGAAGGACGAGAGGGATAGGGTGGGGGGGGGGGGGGGTGGTGGTGAGGGAAGCCAGACTTGAATCTCAATGGGAGGTAAAGGCTGATCATTTATAAAAGGTAAATGCTGTCAGGACGTGGGGCGTTTAAGTAGCACCCAGCCTCAGGTGTGATTTATGAGCACACTGCAGGGGTTATAAATCATGACGCAGCCACCGCCTCACACTCACACTGCATCACAAAACACACTGCACAAGCGCCGGACACCACGGCAGGAGATGGATGGAGGTGCAACGAGTGAGTGAAACAGAGACAAAGAGTGAGATGGAAAGTTACTTCAGATGAAGTCTATCAATATGATTGCGTAGTCTGGACAGAATAAATAGGCCTCTCTCACTTGCTCTATTTCTCACTGTCTCTGTTCTGCTGCTTCTTTTCTTCTCACTCACTCACTCTTACTCTTCTTCTTTGTCTTTCTTGCTCTCTCAGCACTATGTGATCTCAACAGTCTGGCAAAGATACACCTTACAGCTAGAGGGGCTTCTTCAGGTTGGGTGGGAAATGAGATCTGTCGGTAGCTCTTTATATTCAATGCCCTTAATTACCTACATAATTACCTCCCAATAAGCACGGCAGCAATATACAATTATATTCAAGTTACAGTGATTTCACACTGGGCAGTGGTGGCCTGGTGGTAAAGGTGCTGGATCACTGGTTGCGGGTTCAAGCCCCACTCCCCACAGGTTGTCACTGTCCCCCCAGTGCATCTAACTGGGTTATCAAAGGTCGGCCATGTCTCTCACTGTCTATGGTGTGAGGTTCATGTAAAAGAACCATTGTTGACTTTCATGGGGAGGCTGGCACCCATTCCAGCCAACTCCGGGCGAGGGCAGAGTACACCATGGATGGCTCACCAGGCCATCGCCGGGCAGAAACATGCTGATGGCTATGCAGCTACTCTTGTCGAAAGTCAGCAAAATGTGTATCATTTACATGAACCTCACACCATAGACAGTGAGATAAATGGCTGGCCTTTGATAACCCGGTTAGCTGCACGGGGGCTTAGCAGTGACAACCCATGGAGAGTGGGGTTTGAACTCCCAAGCTTAGGATCAGTGATCCAGCACCTTTACCACCAGGCCATCACTGCCCTATTCAGATTAAAATCCAAGCCTTAATGGATCAGTGATTAGGATGTCCACCTCACAGCAAGAAGATCCTGTGTTTGAGGACCAGACTTGGTGAGGACATTTCAGTGTGAAGTTTGCAGGTTCTCCTTGTGCTTCGGTGGGTTTTTTCAGTGTACTCTGGTTTTCTCCAACAACCCAAAGACATGCATTTTCTGCTAATTGGCTGTTCTAAATTGTCCTTTAGGCATGAGGTGTGAGTGTGAATGGTTGTGCATGTGTGCTGGCCCTGTGAGGGATTGGCGAGCTTTTCAGGGTTTACCCCACATTTGCCCATTGTTGACAGAGAGATGCTCCAATCTCTTTATAACCCTGATAGGATTAATTTGTTTGGAAAATAAGTGAGTGTATTTGGCTACATTCTTAATAAAGAGAAAAATTAAAACTGTGAGAGAGAGAGAGAGAGAGAGAGAGAGAGAGAGAGAGAGAGAGAGAGAGAGAGAGAGAGAGGCAGGCTGAATGAAAACTCTCAAATGCCACTGCAATATCCACAGCATCGTTTTCTCTCATATTTCTTGCCATAATTTTTTCTCCTACCAGCACTCATGTACAAGTTATTCTCCCAGGAACCCTTACAAAACACATCTGATAAAGACACGGCCTGTGTTCCTGAGAGCTGTGTGTTTGTGAGCGTGGGAGTGTGTGCGTCACTGCCAGGTCACTCGTCCCTTGTGATGCAGATGATGGATGCATTGTTGGCATTCTACAAATCTCGCTATGAACGTCCTCTTGTCGGGTGCTTTTTCCCCATATAATAGCGCGTGCTAGAATAGAGAAATGAACTCTTCCCACCCTTCATGCCCATCATATTTGGGTGTTTGGGGTAAGTCAGTGGATGCAAAGAACAAACAGATAGCCTTTTGTTGTCCTTGTAGAAGTGATTATTCTGACGATCCACTTATATCTCCCATGGCGGAGTCATCACCAAAAATGCTCATGCAGAACAAGCACTATACTGTTTATTACAGTCATATTATGAGGGAGGTCAGAGCATGATGTATTGCAAGAACTATGGTTGAAATAATGAGTAATCACGGTTATGTGTCTTGATTAAGTACTTCAGCTCAACAGTCCAGAGCAATGGAGAGTGTGGAAAAGCGATGAAGAAGCGTGTGCAGGCAGGTTGGAATGGTTGGAGAAAAGTGTCGGGTGTGATGTGTGATAGGAAGGTATCAGCAAGAATGAAGGGAAAAGTGTACAAGACGGTGTTGAGGCCAGCGATGTTGTATGGGTTAGAGACAGTGTCCCTGGGGAAAAGACAGGAGGCAGAGCTGGAGGTAGCAGAGATGAAAAAGTTGAGGTTCTCTTTGGGAGTAACGAAGATGGATAGGATCAGGAATGAGTACATCAGAGGGACAGCGCATGTACAATGTTTTGGAGACAAAGTCAGAGAGGCTAGATTGAGATGGTTTGGACATGTTCAGAGGAGGGATAGTGAGTATATTGGTAGTAGGATGCTGAGGTTGGAACTACCAGGCAGAAGGCCCAGAGGAAGACCAAAGAGAAGATTTATGGATGTAGTGAAGGAGGACATGAAGGTCGTTGGTGTAACAGAAGAAGATGCAGAGGATAGGGTGAGATGGAGGCAGATGATTCGCTGTGGTGACCCCTGAAGGGAACAGCCGAAAGGAAAAGAAGAAGAAGAAGCAGAGGAAGAAGAAGAAGAAGAAGAAGACGGTTATGTGTCTTGATGGGCTTCTGCTGTATTTATGTTTACGATGCACATGCCTCCATGAAAAAAAAATGCATCCTGTGTTTGATCTTCACAAAGTAAGTGCCATATATTCTGTTGATTCAGACTCTCAAGGCCAATGATCTCTCATGAAAGAGACGTGCAGACCTGCAAACACTGTGTTATAGATTGTGTATGATGTGTTGAAAGGGTATATAATTATTTATAAATGAGTTTATGGTGCTGACTTGGATAGAGGTGCAAACCGTCCAACCCCCTCTTCGCCTACCCATACACACACCCATGTTTAACAAGAAGCCTTCTCTCAGAGATAACAGCTCTCAGACGCTCTAATCATTCCCCTTGCCACCACTCCAGATGAGCCGAACCTTTTAAGTGCTATAGTGAGGTCAAGCTACACATGGAGGTCATGGACTCCACTGACCTGTAGCTCCATGGCCTGAGGATACCTGGGGTCCACTCCCAAACCGTGTCACATTGATTTGTGCCCAGCTATTATCTCAGCCAATGGAAACGGGTGGTGTTCAAGTCTGAGTGAGTGACAGATACAACAATACTATTAAATACTACACATACTTGGAGTCTTTGGCCTAACATTTGTTAAATGTCGTAGATTATTAATTATCATAATCACGAGTAGATAAAAGCTCCTATACATACAATGCTCGTAATTATAGTTTTAATGTCCGTGATGAGCACAGAGAACTAGTTTGTTTAACTTGACTTTTTTTTTTTCAATATAAAATATGAACCTGTATTTATTCTTCCTGCCATTCAAAACACACATATTAGGATGCAGGGGTGGTATGAGTGTGAAAACTGTTGGTTAAGCTGCAAATAGAGATGTAACACAGGATCTGACCTGAATTGCTGCTGATATGTTGATTTCCCCCAGGAGCTCCTCTCTGCCCTGCTACACTGTTTTAGATTCCAGAGGGAGGTCGTTAATGCATGGCCCAGCCAGCGGGATCCATATGTATGACCGAGCACTCTCAGCATACTGAAAATTGGCTTTTTTATGTTTCTCTCTGGAGGAGTAAAAACAAGTGCATTGTAAAATATCATTGAGGACACAGAGCAATACAAACATTCTTTTTATGTTAATATAACAGCCAGTACATATGCAGAATGTATTATTATTATTATTATTATTATTACTATTATTATTATTATTATTATTATTATTATTTGTCCTTGTGCTTAATGGTACATTTTTACACAACTTGCTTTGCACAGTGTAGTGCTGCTGTGTAATATGTATGATCCTGTATGATGTAATATGACTGTAACACGAGGTAATATTTTTGGGGCGGTTGGTTTAGTGGTTAGAGTGCTGGGCGAGAGGTTGTGGGTTCAGACTCCACCATGTTAAGAAACCCATGAAAGCGTGGCGAGAACATACAAACTCCACACAGCAATCCTGAGCTTAGTAGATACAGGCTGTCACTGTCCACTTCATTGCTCAGTTGTATAAAAATTATAATCGTAAGACGCTCTGAATAAAAGTAAGTCTGCAAAATCTGTAAATGAATAAATGAAAATGAAATAACTCGAACCCAGGGCGAGCTGTGAGGCAGACTTGCTGAGCACTATGTCACTGCATGCACTGTGCAGCCCTGCATCTGGCCAAGCACAATTCAAATACCTGTATGTATCGTTGCTCCTCCCACATTACTGAGGATGCATCAGGTGGTGACTTTTGTGGAATAAAGACTGCCTAATATCCCAGAATGCATTTCGTGTAAACCACTTTAATTGTGCAATTTATATCCAATTTTGTTGTACATTCATTGTCTGTCTTTCATTGTTTTGTTTCCTGTCTACTATCAAACATAATTGCTGTTGTTCATAACAATCTCCTGCAACCTTTTTTTCCCCAGCACTGGTCTTTTAAATATGCCCCACAGATCTTGGATATCATTTGCGGTGCCGACGTGCAACACCTGCTAAGTCAAATTTTGTTTATTTTTGTTTAAAAATTATAATTTGTTGAAGAAGAAGTGAAAATCTGTCAGATAATTTCTGTATATTTTTCTTCCTTTTGGCCTTTTCCCTTTTTCAGGGGTCGTCAGAGCGAATCATCTGAGTCGCACGTTTGATTTGGCGAAGGTTTTTACGTCGGATGCCCTTCCTGACACAACCCTTTAGCCAGAGACAGAAACACGCCGACGGCTTTACAATCTACTCTTTACAAAAGTCAGCAATGGTTCTTTTACATGTCTCTCATCATAGACCATGAATAAAACAGTTAGCTGCAGTGGGGGTGGGGGCAGTGACAACCTTGTGGAGAGTGGAACTCAAACCCCCAATCTTAGTATCAGCAATCCAGTGCCCTTTACGTCCAGGCCACCACTGCCAATTTCCATACATATTTAAAAAATCAGATTTTTCTTAAAAAGCTAATCAAATTGACTGAGCAGGTTTTTCAAGTGGGGCAGTGGTTGCCCGGTGGTAAAATGCTTGGATCACTGATCCTAAGGTTGGGGGTTCAAGCCCCACTCTCAACAAGTTGTCACTGTCCCCACAGTGCAGCCAACTGGATCATCAAAGGTCGGCCATGTCTCTCATTGTCTATGATTGAGGTTCATGTAAAAGAAACATTGCTGACTTTCGACAAGAGTAGCTGCATAGCTGTCAGTGTGTTTCTGCCCTGCGATGGCCTGGTGAGCTGTCTAGGGTGTACTCTGCTCAACCCGGAGTCGGCTGGGATGGGCATCAGAGTCCCTGTGACACTAATTAGGATTAAGTGATTGCAGAAAATGAATGAATGAAAGGATTTTCAAGTGGGATCCTGATTTATTATTACCTAAAAATGAATCAGCAAGGTGTTTAAAGGCTGTTTAAATATTATATATTATTTAGTTATTAAAGTAAATAGAAAACTATTGGTAATGGATAAAGAGTGACGTACCGAATGTTCCAATTGCCAAATGGCCATAAAGCATCTTCCCAGCCTTGGAGTTTGCACTCTCTGTTTGAACTTGATAAGCCCGTACTCCCACCTACAGGAGTACGGATTTGGAGAACTTGGTATTTAGAAACATGTAGGGAGTTTTCACTCCTCCATCCCAGTGCTTCCAGCTCGACTCCAGGCCCAACATGATCCCTGATCAAGATAATGCAGTTCCTGAAGAATGAATATGAATGACTGGTGCAGTATTTTGAGATAACTATGCAGCATGGAAAGGTTTTTATTCAAACTGTAATGTACGCTCTAAACGTTTTTCCTCTTTCTGACCAAGTGGTCCATCTCATGCTTGATGATTGATGAAGACCTCTAATTTCTGCCTAGGTGGTGTCAATTGTGGATTGCACCTTATTAAATGCTGCAACATCTTTATAGTCTCGAGAAGAAAACTCATCATATGAGGACATAACATTTTCTCATAACTACATTTTGTGTATGTCCTTGTAAAATCCTTATATGAGAATCGTTGGGTATTACTCCTTTACCAAACATTTCCTTGTTTGAGAGCTTTGATCAGGTTCAGTAGTTATTTGGATGTGAGAAACAGAGGTGGGATGTAATGAGAGATGAGAAATGAGAAGAGTAAATTATTTGATCTATACCTTGCAATTGGAATTTAATGTCATTTGCTGAGAAAATGTCATATTGCAAGTACAGGGATCCCTCACGTTCCGCAGTTAATGGGGACCGAGATCCCCCTGCGACCACTGAATTCTGCGAAGTAGGATCAACCACCCCCCCCCTCTTCCCTGACCGATGTATACGTACATGTATCAGTTCAGTTCATTTTCTGTAACCGCTTCATCCTAATTAGGGTGGTGGGGAGGCTGGTGCCCATCCCAGCCAACTCAGGGCGAGGGCAGCGTACACCCTGGACATCTCGCCAGGCCATCGCAGGGCGGAAACACGCTGATGGCTTTGCAGCCTACTCTTGTCGATAGTCAGCAATGGTTCTTTTACATGCCTCTCACCATAGACAGTGAGAGACATGGCCGGCCTTGGATAACCCAGTTAGCTGCACTGGGGGGGGACAGTGACAACCTTGTGGAGAGTGGGACTCGAACCCCCAACCTTTGGATCAGCGATCCAGTGCCTTATACCACTAGACCACCACTGCCCCTATGTACATGTATATGTGTATATAATATCAATAAATACATATTCAATGCTATAAATGCTAATAATAACAATTAAACATTCAAAAATATATGCTTAAGATGTAAATAAAATATAAATACACACATACAGACGTGCTCGCACATTTTGATGGGCAGTGGTGGTCTAGTGGTATTGGGCGCACTGGAGAGCATCACCAGCCAGAGTGCAGCTTCACAGTCCTTTGAGACTGACGGAGGCCTACTACTAGTTTTGATGGGGGGTTTGGGGTTGTTTTTTTTTTTTTTTTTTTTTTTTTTGCATAATCGCCCTTGTTTTGTGGCATTTTCCTTAACCTTTTCCCTATTCTTCCTTAATTTCCTTATTTTTTTAATTCAATGAATAATTAAAGAAAAAACCCGCAATGCACTGAAGCCGCATGAATTGAAGCCTGAAGTAGCGAGGGATCTCTGTATACTGCAATGTTCAGTATAAAATTGATCAGATCTATTCATCTGCCTATCTCTCGGTTCTACACACCAATCAGGTTGGGTGTCACGTGTTGCATTCTGTTGTGCTAAAAGTCAAAAAAATTTGCTTGATTGTTTTCATTTTTATTGTTTTCAAAATTTTATAATGAGCTAGCAGTTACAGTCTGACGTACAAGCAAGCATTAACTCTGAGGATAGTTGACCACTATCCCACACCAAACCCAAATTAACACAGCGCTTTATCTGTGTTCGACTAACTTTGATATAATTCATATTGCTGAAGTCATAATGCCAGAATCCTTATTTGTTTCATGACTTAAGCAAGTTTTCATAACTACAGCACTACCAGTGTATTGCATTTATACTCCTAGGAAAAGCTTTTAATCCTCCTTTTAAACTTTTTTTGACAAAGACATTTCAAGTTAGTGTAACTTTACATGTCTTTCAACCCCTACCAGAGTCACTGATTACCATTACCCTACCAGAGTTACTCTGATACAATGCATGCAGGCCTGGTGGTAAAGGTGCTGGATCACTGGAAAAAAAGTGGATTATGTATATACAGTAGGCCCTTGACTATTCATGGTTTTGCACTCGCAAATGGTGGTGTGATGGTAGGATGGTGGTGTGCAGGATGACTCTGATGGTGAGAAAGGTGAAAAAGGCAAAGGCAGAGCAGAAGACAAAGTAGTGGAAGCTGAAAAAGGAAGAGTGTCGTGTTGTCTTCAAGGAGGAGTTGAAACAGGCTTTGGGTGGCCAGGAAGTTGCTTCCAAATGACTGGACAACCACAGCAAATGTGATCAGGGACACAGGTAGGAGAGTACTTGGTGTGTCCTCTGGAAGGAAAGTAGATAAGGAGACTTGGTGGTGGAATGAGGAAGTGCAGGAGTGTGTACAAAGGAAGAGGTTAGCTAAGAAAAAGTGGGACATTGAGAGGACCGAAGAGAGTAAACAGGAGTACAGGGAGACACAGCGCAAGGCGAAAGTAGCAGTGGCTAAGGCCAAACAGAGGGCGTATGATGACTTGTATGATAGGTTGGATAGTAAAGAGGGAGAAAATGATCTATACAGGTTGGCACAGCAGAGAAATAGAGATGGGAAGGACGTGCAGCAAGTTAGAATGATAAAGGACAGAGAGGGAAAGGTATTGACTGATGACAGAAGTGTGCTGGGAAGATGGAAAGAGTACTTTGAAGAACTGATGAATGAGGAAAATGAGAGAGAAAATAGAGTAGAAGAGGTGACCATTGAGGAGCAGGATGTAACAAAGATCAGTAAGGGTGAAGTGAGAAGGGCATTGAAGAGGATGAAGAATGGAAAGGCAGTTGGTCCTGATGATATACCTGTGGAGGTATGGAAGTGTCTAGGAGAGGTAGCAGTAGATTTTCTGACAAGAACATTCAACAAGGTACTAGAGAGTGAGCAGATGCCGGAGGAGTGGAGGAGAAGTGTGCTGGTGCCAATTTTTAAGAACAAGGGAGACATGCAGAGTTGCGGCAACTACAGAGGGATAAAGTTGATGAGCCATACGATGAAGTTATGGGAAAGAATAGTGGAAGAAAGACTAAGGGCAGAGGTCAGCATTTGTGAACAACAGTTTGGTTTCATGCCAAGAAAGAGCACCACAGATGCAATGTTTGCATTGAGGATGTTAATAGAGAAGTACAGAGAAGGTCAGAAGGAGCTGCATTGTGCCTTTGTGGATCTGGAAAAAGCATATGACAGGGTGCCAAGAGAAGAACTGTGGTATTGCATGAGGAAGTCTGGAGTGGCAGAGAAGTATGTTAGAGTGGTGCAGGACATGTATGAGAGATGTAAGACAGTGGTGAGGTGTGCTGTCGGTGTGATCAACGAGTTCAAGGTGGAGGTGGGACTGCATCAAGGTCAGCTCTGAGCCCCTTCTTGTTTGCTTTGGTGATGGACAGGCTGACAGACGAGGTTAGACAAGAATCTCCATGGACTATGATGTTTGCAGATGACATTGTGATCTGTAGTGAGAGCAGAGAACAAGTGCAGGAAAATCTAGAGAGGTGGAGGTATGCCCTGGAAAGGAGAGGAATGAAGGTTAGCCTCAGAAAATCAGAATACATGTGTGTGAATGAGAAGGACCCAGGAGGAACGGTGATGTTACAGGGAGCAGAGATAACGAAGGTGGAGGATTTTAAGTACTTAGGCTCAACAATCCAGAGCAATTGAGAGTGTGGAAAAGAGGTGAAGAAGCGTGTGCAGGCAGGCTGGAATGGTTGGAGAAAAGTGTCCGGTGTGATGTGCGATAGGAGAGTGTCAGCAAGAATGAAGGGAAAAGTGTACAAGACGGTGGTGAGGCCAGCGATGTTGTATGGCTTAGAAACAGTGGCGCTGAGGAAAAGGCAGGAGGCAGAGCTGGAGGTAGCAGAGATGAAAATGTTGAGGTTCTCTCTGGGAGTAACGAGGATGGATAGGATCAGAAATTAGTATATCAGAGGGACAGCCCACGTAAGATGTTTTGGAGACAAAGTCAGAGAGGCTAGATTGAGATGGTTTGGACATGTACAGAGGAGGGATAGTGAGTATATTGGCAGTAGGATGCTGAGGTTGGAACTACCAGGCAGAAGGCCTCGAGGAAGACCAAAATGGATGTGGTGAAGGAAGACATGAAGGTCGTTGGAGTCAGAAAAGAAGATGCGGAGGACAGGGTGAGGTGGAGGCGGATGATTTGCTGTGGCGACCCCTGAAGGGAGCAGCCGAAAGTAAAAGAAGAAGAAGAAGACAGTGCTGTATGTTTAGAAAGCGAATGCACTGAAAGGTGTTTTATGCGTATGCTGTATAATGTTTATATTTTAGCATCGATAAATATAACAGTAAAAATTGAAAAGTTTTTCTTAATCATTACTACATTTTACTACATTAATACTGTATTAATGAGTAAGACTGTCTATAGAATGTGTTTAAGAAGCATATTTTAGCTCATGTAATAGATAAATAGTATTTTACTTACAGCTGCTCATTAGTGCATGTGACCTCATTCATGGGGTTTTACTTTCGGGTACAGAACTCGCGGATTATCTCAATTCGCGGGAGGGCTCGGAACCGAACCCCCGCGAATGTCAAGGGCCTATTGTATATAGAAAAGTGGTGTCTATAAGTGTATATAAAAAAGTGGTGTATGTATATAACCCTTTGCTCTGAAGCACCTAAATAAGATGTACTGTACTGCTAAAAATTTACCTTAGAAATCACATGCTCTACTTTAATAAGATCGACAATAAAGTATGATGTCATTACACACACATTTGGCATAATAATACATCTGTGTGTGTGTGTGTGTGTGTGTGTGTGTGTGTGTGTGTGTGTGTGTGTGTGTGTGTATGTGTGTGTGTGTGTGTGTGTGTGTGTTTGTGTTGCTCCTATGTAAATTAATGCTAATTTATTCTCACCTTTTATACTGCCCTTATCTGTACATAACTGCTTCTGACTGTACACACTGCATTTGCTGCTCTCTGCATTTCTGATTGGATGTTAAACTGAATTTCCTTACCCTGTATTTATGCATGTGTAATAGAAATAAATTTAGTCTAATCTAATCTAATCTAATCTAATATACACCAGTTCTTAAAGGCCCCAGAGTCTGCAACATAACTAATCAAGAGGCATCATAAGCAAGTGAAGACCAAGGAGCTCCCCACCAAGTCAGGGGCAAATGTGTGGAGAAGTACAAATGAGGGTTGGTTTATGAAAAATATTCGAGCCAGATGAGGTGGCTCGGGCATCTGATTAGACCGCCTCCTGAACACAGCACTGTTGTGATGTTTCCGTCATGCCCACATGTGTAGCTGTAATTGCTGCAAATGGTTGGGTTGGAAAATATTGGCTGTGGGGAGTATGAGAAGCTTTACACTATCATTTTCTTTCTTTCTTTTTTTTTTTTTTTTGCATGATTTCTTGTTTGCTTCACAGTAACATATGTTGCATCTTCAAGGTTGTTGACGAGTTGTGTTAATTGGCAAAAAAATAATAATAATTACAAACAAAATAGGTAAAATTGCTATGTGGGTTAAATACTTTTGCAAGCCATTGTATATAACTTCATATATTAGTGTCATCAGTGATAGATTAATAAATCTGCAGACAAAACTTATTAGGTGTGGTTTATAAAAAATCTGCACATGCAGCTTGTTATTTGCATCAGTAATTGGTATTCTAGCTGGTAATAAGGGACAAGGATGTCAAGCGTAAACATTTTTATAGCTAGCTTTGCTGTGCGACTGCTACTAAATAAGCAAGGTTGTCATACTTGTCATCCATGTGTATTAACAGCTAACTTAGAGAACAGAGGGTCAATCTATTACAGATTTTTAATTTTTTTTTTATTGTTGTCAGGTTCCTGCAGGATGTGCATTCCATCATAATCCAAAAATCACATTTTATCTTCGACAGTTATAATATGCAGCACCAGCTCGAATCTGTTAGCATTAAATACCACCTTTTCACCGCTGCTAAGCCTTATCTGCTTCTGCCTCAAAGTTATCACAAATGGTTTTTTGCCAGTGTTCTGGAAATTAAAATTTGATTTGAACCTGCCATGCTTGGATCTCTCATCTGTGACATTTGGCACCTGTCTGTTAGTCAAGTAGAGCAGGTGGGTATGGGAATAGAGAGGGAAAGTATAGAAACAATGACGTAGAATGACTGACTCAGCCCACGCTCTATGTCTGCCGTGGACTGTTGTATACTGATCATATATGGGATGTATATTAGCATGTTAACTTATTTAATTAGAGGAACAGCACACAATTACATTTACGCCAAGTGGAGGCTCAGGGTCACTTTAAATATAATAGAATAAGTCTGGTAGTCCATTTCTGAAACCTCCGAATCCTCATTTAAAGCTATATTTTATTTCTCATGCCTCAGAAATACCACCACCGTCACCACCACCACCACCACCACCACCACCACCACCACCACCAGCAGTATCATCTTAATTCTCCTATCTCTCATAAAAACTTTTAGCATCCCTGATTTGCTTGCCGCTCTCTTTCCCTTCCTTACTTGCTGAGAATCTTTATTATCCACACTTATTTAAAGCGACTGATATTCAATATTCATATACAGCAGACAGAAAGTGCTGCTGTGGGCTTGAGATAGCAGCATCCCGCGGCTCCATGGTCCCCCTTCATTGTTTTGTGGTAGCACGACTGTTTTACGCTAAGTCATTTTTCCGGAACAAATTGCAGTATCTAACCGGCGTCACAATATATTCGTCACATCAGGGCACATGATGAGAGCGGGCCAGTGAGAGGAGGAGAACTCCTGGAGATCAGGTCAGCAGCTCTCATCTTCAATCCAAGCAGAAAATTTAATTAATGCCTATGCTTTAGGGTTTGGGATGCAGGGGAAAGATACTGCCTTTCATGTAACGATCAGGCCATCCTATCAGCAACAGCCTGCTGTCTTTTTGTGCTGCCGAGCATGCTGAGATTTCTACAAATAAGACGGAAAACGAAAGATTAGCAAATTAAGCAGATTAATGTCTGAGTATAAACAGTGCTGTCATTTTTTTGTCGTGTCAAAATAAACTAGGCTTTGGATTGCACTGGGGATGGTATGATCATATTACATACTATATATTTATACGTATATGCATTTTAGCACATATTTGTTCATAAAAACCTGCTGCTGCTGCTGCAAAAAAAAAAAAAAAAAAAGGCATTTGAACTCACACACACGTAGCACACACACGCAGCACACACTCGGGATGCAAATCAATAGGAATGCGTTTCCGGGGGGGAGGGGAGTGGTGGGGGGGAGGGTGGGGTATCAGCAAAACACAGAGTATGAATTAAATCGATTTTACCTTTGCAAATTTGGCTCTGAAACTCATCTGATTGTGCAATTTTGTTTTGCAGGTTGGAAGTGGTACTGACTGCCTGTGCTCATACGAGAGTCACCGAGGAGCTATGAAGGTTGATCTGAGAAAAAACCGGGAAGCGAATAAACCTTGAAATGATTTTTGTGTGTGTCTCTTCAAAACTATTTTACCTGTCTTTTCATCCAGCATAATCTTTTAAGTAAATGCATTTCACTTGATAAAAAGAAAAAGGTTATAAGTAAATGCTTTGCACGTCCTAGTTAAATTCAGTTTTTCAGTGATGGAACATCCCTCCGGATATCACCATCACTTCAAAGAATACAATCTCCACACTCTCTAATTTAGCATATAATGGTGAACTCTTGAGCAAAACGAGCTGAGGTTGAGACACTGCCTTTCCCTGGTGGATGAATATGACAGCCCAGTATTAATGTTACCTATCAGGACCAGGCTATGACTCTCTAGAAGTCAAGGAGTGCTGGGAGTCATTTCACCCAGTTAGCAGCTCCCATCCTTTCTCTGTTCCTCAGCTCCTGCCGCCACCCCTTTAGATGGCCTTTTAAATGCAGCGCCTGCTCAGTGGGAGCCATCAACTCCAGATAAAACAAAGGGGATTCATCAGACCTGTCTGTCCCTCCCCTTACCATTCCTCGAGACTAAATTATGCCCCGAGTGCCTGGCTGGAGGTGCTGAAAAATAAATGGGTCCAGATATAATGGCTAGAGCCTATGGCTAATAGTCCTGGGAGAGAAGGAAGAGGGAATAGAAAGAAATAAAGGGAGAGAGAAGGGTGTGTGTGTGTGTGTGTGTGTGTGTGTGTGTGTGTGTGGGGGGTATATTGAATACGGTTGTGCTGAAGGAAAGAATTGAAATGTGTCCTTGTTTCATATTTTGGTGTTTGGGGACACAACTGTCTCTTTGAGCTTCTTGATCCTTCTAGTGTATCTGAGATTGAACCTATGCACCTCTCAGTGGTACAGATGGTTTCATTTTCTACAAGATAAAACCACGTTAGTTGGAACTGATTAAACAGAGAACAACATCCCCATCTGCCATTTAGGACCATATAAAATTGCTTGGGCAGATGCTGACATCTTTGGAGATGATTGATTCACCTCTGAATGGAGGGTGGTTGGGAGGGGTGTTCTCACAGGATTCCAGCTGCCCATTACACACACACACACACACACACACACACACACACACACACACACACACACACACACACACACAAACGCACACCCAGATGCCTCCATCTACATATGTATGTATGTATAGAACTGTCAAAACCATGTTCATTTAAAATAATTAATCACAAAAAATCACTTATTTAACTGTACAGGGATCCCTCACTTTCCGTTGTTAATTGGGACCGAGATCCCCCCGCGACCATCGAAATCTGCCAAGTAGGACCACCCCCCCCAACTGACATATATGTACATGTACTAGTATATGGTATATAATATAAATACATTCATATTCAAGCTATAAATGCTTATAATAACAATTAAACATTCAAAATAATGCATAAAATACTCAGATGCGCACTCACGACAATGCAACTAGTTTTGATGGGAGATTTTGGGTTGTTTTTTGTTTTGTGTTTATTTAGGAGGTATTTATTTATTTTTTTTGCATAATTGGCCTTGATTTTGTGGTATTTTCCTTAACTTTTCCCCTATTCTTCGTTAATTTCCTTATTTTTTTTAATTCGATGAATATTTTTAGAAAAAAAAAAAGAAAGTGCAATGCACTCAAGCCACAAGAATTGAAGCCAGGTGCTGACCCAGTGCTGATCTGGATACAGTGCCTTTGTAAAATAATGGAGGCAGACAGGAATACACCACTTGACCCAGAGAAATGAATATTTACGCTCTGGTAGTCAAACTCCAAATTACTGTTCATCCTCCTTACAAGTCCACTGCATAAAGTACTGTTGCTGTAGAACATCTGGCCCATGACTGTAATATTGATTTAGTCACTTCTTAAAAGTGAAGCCCTCTGTAAGTCTTTGTGAGTTGTGTTTCTTAATTATTGGAATTAGTTAACATCATCATCATCATTATTATCATCATCATCATCATCATCATATTCTGCTTAATCCGGAGTCGGGTCATGGGGGCAGCAGCCTAAGCAGTGAGGTTCAGACATCCCTCTCTCCAGCTACTTCCTCCAGCTCTTCTGGGATGACACAGAACCTTTCCCAGACCAGCCGAGAAACATAATCCTTCCAGCGTGTTCTAAGTTCACCCTGGGGTCTCTTCCTGGTTGAACATGCCCAAAGCACCACATCAGGGAAGCATTCAGGAGGCATTCTAACCAGAAGACACGTCAACTGGCTCCTCTCAATTAATTTATTTATTCAGAAAATGAATGAATAAATGAAGAGTCTTACAAGGGAAATTATTGCCTCTGCATTTAACCCATTCAAAGTGGGCAGACACACATAAATAGTGAACATTCACACACACACTTGGAGCGGTGGACTGCCACACACATGGAGTGCCCAGAGAGCAGCTCAGTGTTAGGTGTCCTGTTCAAGGGACTTTCAGCCATGAAGGTGCAGGAAGGGAAGGTACAGTTCAGTCCACCACCACCACCACCACACATTGTTCCTCCTGGTTCAAGAATTGAACCAAATGACCTTTCAACCCCAAAGCCACTTCTCTAACCATTAGGCTGTGACTGCCTCATTTTCAGGCATAAAAAGGTCGCATCATTATTTTTAAAGAAGAAACAAGGGTTCAACCAACTAAATATATACACACACACACACACACACACACACACACACACACACACACACACACACACACACACACACACACACACACACACACACACACATATATATATATATATGTTGTTGTCGGATTGTTGTTGTTGGATGTTGTTTTGCTAGAAAGTACAGTATTACAGTGTGTTTTCCCCATATTCCTCATTTTCCTCCTTTTATTTACACTTTGTTTATAAATGACAAACATTTACAGGATGGCATTGCCTTGTTCTTTAATCATTACATTATTATGAGCGTGCTTAACTAACTCTCTCTCTCTCTCTCTCTCTCTCTCTCTCTCTCTCTCTCTCTCTCTGCCCTTCTCTCTTTGTCTTTTTGTTGAGGTGCACATGTTACTTCTAAGATATGAGTAATCCTAATCATTCTGCTCTCTAAACCATTGGCTGCATCACTGCTGGTTTAGAAGCACCTTACAGGAAAGATAACTTTCTATTGCTCATTCATTCATTCATTCATTTTCTGAACTGCCTAATCTTATTTAGGGTTGTGAATAGTCTGGTACCCATCTCAGGTGACTGGGAGAGGGCAGAGTACATCCTGGACAGCTCACCAGGCCATCGCAGGGCAGAAACATGATGACGACTATGCAGCCTACTCTTGACAAAAGTTAGCAATGGTTCCTTTACAGCCTCCACCACAGAAAGTGAGAGACATGGCCGACTTTGATAACCCAGTTAGCTGCACTGGGAACTTTCTATTGCTGTGGATGTAAACTCTTTTGCTAAAATGATTTAGGTCTATAATTACAATTACAGCTATAAGATAAGCAACTACACTTCATGATAAATCTCGTGAATTTTCTGCTACTCGGATTAAGCGGCTTAGAAAATAAATGAATGAATTTCCTGCTTCATGGTTCGTATTTATATCTATGGATTGGTTTCCCTTTTGAGTCTGATTCCTCTCAACGCTTCTTTTTCGTGCTGTCTGGGGGAGCTTTCCCTTGCCGCCATCACCACTAGCTTGCCGATTCAGGATGTACAGAGAAATGTTTAAAATCAAAAGTTGAAATTTGTTTTAATTTGTTTACTTTGCTGCATTGCGACAATGTCAATCACTAAAAAGCGATGCCCAAATACAATTAATTGAATTGCATTGAATAAACTGTGGTGCATTTTAAGACCCAAACTTCAAACATGGCAGCCAGATAAATGAAATGTAACCACATCCCAAATCTCATAAAACAGGAAATTTACTCTACGTAAAGACAACAAATCATTTGTTTTCACTTATATAGCATTTTATGGCTGAATAATGTCATGCCTAACATTACAAGATTTATTAAAGCCGAACAAATGTTACGGAATATGAGAGACCCCAGGTTTTATATATATATATATATATATAAATATATATACATATATATATATATATATATATATATATATATATATATATATATATATACACACATACACATATACTGTATATATATATATATATATATATATATATAACAGATGGTTTTGTTCTCAGCTCTCAGCAGTCGTTTAGTCATATTAGAAAATAGAAGCTTTTTTTAGAGTTAAAAACATGACATGCAAACACCTAAAGCCTGTGATTTTACAGAAGTTCAAGCTAGCAAATATGACTTCAGATCAAAACTACAAAGCAGATAATGGTCGAGTACAGCTTAAATGAAAAAGCTGTGCCTTAAAAGACTGATGCATCACAGATGTAGCTCATTTATTTAGTATTGAGTGTTTTGTACATTGCATAATATCAAACATTTCACATGAGACAATCAGGACGTTTTCTACACGATGGAATATTCAGAATAATTAACGATGCACTGAAGCCAAGACTGATATCCATGAATACTTAACTGGAATATTATTCATTCATTTCTTTCCTAAGTTGCTGAATCATAATTATTCTGCTGACCTCAAGGACCAGGCAGTGGTGGCCTGGTAGTAAAGGTGCTGGATCTCAGATCCTAAGGTTGGAGGTTCAAGCCCCATTCTCAACGGGTTGTCACTGTTCCCCCAGTGCAGATAACTGTGTTATCAAAGGTCGGCCATGTCTCGCACTGTCTGTGAGGTTCATGTGAAAGAATCATTGCTGACTTTTGACTAGAGTAGCTGCATAGCCATCAGTCTGTTTCTGTCATACGATGGGCTGGCAGTGGTTCAGAAAATGAATGAATGACCTTGCTGACTCTGGGCGAGAGCAGGGAACACCCTGAACAGCTTACCAGGAAGTTGCGTAGCCAACACTCACACAACCATTCACAATCATTCTCACACCTAGGGGCGATTTGAAACAGCCAATTAACATACTGTGCATGTTTTTGGAAGGTGCGAGGAAACCAGAGTACCCAGAGGTAACCCACGCAAGCATGGGGAAGAACATGCAAACCCCACACAGAAATGGCCGAGCTGGGAATTGAACCTAGGGCCTTCTTTCTGTGAGGCGGACATGCTAACCAGTACACCACCATGTGGCGTTATTTCAGCATATACTACAGTAAGCACAAGAAAAATATTTTTTTTTTTATAGTTTGCTTTTCCATTTTAAAGCATTAAATGGGTTCTCTATTTATTTCAAATGTCCACGACAAACTGTGATTGTTATTTTAACTCAAGCAGTATCCACTCAGAATAATGATTTATAATCCCAAGACGGCAAGACAATCAGCCAATCAGAATTGTGTACATACAAACTTCAGCATTGTTCGGACATTTTTTGTGAATGAAGGTCAGAGGTGGACTTGGAAAACCACCCTGCAAGTTCTTGAACACTTGAAGCCTGATTGGTTTTAAATTAAGGGATGAATAAATAAAATTCTGCTTAGTCAAGAGAATACAGTAGGCCCTTGGCCATTAGCCGTTCAGTGCTCGCGCCCTCGCATACTAATGGCTTGGCAACAAACCCAGAAGTAACTGGCATGGGATTGAAATTTAACCAATAGCTGAGAGCTTGTGTTTCTCCCTCCTGTTGATTGGCTGTAAATGATGTGTACACCTCTTTATTTCCCCTTTGCGCACATGTCATCTATGTGATTGCTTGAATTGTGAATTCACGTTTTTTTTGTGTATTATTAATGATTATTTAAGCCCTATGATGTCAATCAAATGCCCTGCATCTTCTCTAGCTTCTGGTAAGGAGCCTAAACACTTCATTTATTCATAAATATTTTCACAGTACAAAATTAAAAAGTTTTTATTTAATCATTACTACATTTTACTGCATTATTACTGTATTAATGAGTAAGACTGTCTATAGAATGTGTTTAACAAGCATATTTTAGCGCATGTAATATCATACATAGGGTTTTAGAACCGTGTCAATAACTCACGGATTTTCATGATCCGTTGGGTATGCTTTGTGCAGGACATGTTTTTAAAGATAATAAAATTATATATAAAATGTTGAGAAACACAATTCGTGGTTTTCTTTCTATTTATTTATGTCAAATAGGAAATGCAATTTATGAATGAAAATACTAGTAAATATTAGTAAACTGATGTTATACCTAATTTGCTTCAAAGCCTGAGCTTGAATTGTGACCTGTCATACTACTGCTTTTTTCACGATAATGAAATTGCAGCTCTGGGTCACTCATACACATCAAGAACATGAACGCTTGTCTGTTGTGTTGTTGTTTGCTAATGTGATTATAGGGTTAATTGAGGAAATGGATCTATTAGACATAGACTGGTTCTCATTTTCACAAAGGACTGATAGACTCTTTAATTGCTATTTTACATTCAAATACCTTACCAAGGGGGCAGTGGTGGCATGGAGGTAATTTGCGGGATCACTGATCCCAAGGTTGGGGGTTCAAGCCCCATTCTCAACGAGTTACCACTGCCGCCACCCTCCACCCCCCAGCGCAGCTCACTGCTCACTGCACAGCTCACTGGGTTATTCATGTTCAGCCATGTCGCTCACTGTCTATGGTGAGAGTTCATGTCAAGGAACCATTGCTGACTTTCGTCAAGAGTAGCTGCATAGCTGTCAGCATGTTTCTGCAAGCGATGGCCTGGCGAGCTGTCCAGGGTGTACTCTGCCCTCACCCAGAGTCGGTTGAGATGGGTGCCAGCCTCCTTGCGACCCTAATTAGGATTAAACGGTTCAGAAAATGAATGAATGAATGACCTTACCAACCATCAGGTGTGTCAGCATCCATCGCTGGTCTTGCAGCTTGCTACTGGATACATTTGATACTGCAGGCAAGTCTATTAAAGGAAACAGCGTAAAACAAGTTTATCTCTGTTCAGGGTTATTTGTTAAGGCCAGACATCGAGTTAGGTGAATTTGCATATTAATTAAATCTGGAGTTGCAGCAAGAAAGTGGCAGTCTTAAGAGTAGTTGTCTGCAGGCTGTTCACCTGAATATAAAGCTGTGTGATTATTTTAGTGGGATATTGTTCTAAGTGTGTAATCATATTTAAACCCACACATCACCTTACATAAGCCTACAAGGCTCTGGTACTGTAAAAACAAAAAGATAGAGGAGACAGTTTTCCCTCTATGGAGGTAATGTGATCCTCTGGTATTCTGCTTTTTATTCTTCATATCATTCTTCTTTTTATGTTCTAGTCCTCTGTTACTTTAATCATAGTTTATTATTATTATTATTATTATTATTATTATTATTATTATTATTATCAGTTCATTTTCTGTAATCGCTTAATCCTAATTTGGGTCATGGAGAGGCTGGTGTCCATCCCAGCCAACTCCGGGCGAGGGCAGAGTACACCCTGGCCAGCTTACCAGGCCATCGCAGGGCAGAAACACGCTGACGGCTTTGCAGCTTCTATTGTTGAAAGTCAGCAATGTTTCTTTTACATGAAACTCTCACCATAGACAGTTCGAGACATGGCCAGCCTTTGATAACCCAGTTATCTGTACTGGGGGGACAGTGACAACCTTGTGGAGAGTGGGACTCGAACCCCCAACCTTAGGATCAGCGATCCAGTGCCATTTACCACCAGGCCACTACTGGCCTTTATTATTATTATTATTATTATTATTACTACTTTTTTCAGGACAATTCTTATCCAGTTACACACGTGCAGTTACTTATATTTTATGAGAAACTTGGAATGGTTGTATGTGTCTTGTCCCAGGGACAGTCTTGCCCTCGCCCGGAGTCAGTTGAGATGGGTGCCAGCCTCCCCCGATCCTAAGTGTATCTTCTAACTTGCATCTTTTGTGAGTGGCATGACAAAAGAAATAATAAATGAGAATTATCACATTAATTATAAACTATTTCACCTTCTCACTTACTCACCAAACCCCTAATTTCTATCGGAACCCCTGAACAGCTCGCCAATCCATCAACCCATCACAGACTCTCCCCACCCCGCACCCAACACACACACACACACACACACACACACACACACACACACACACACACACACACACACACACACACACACATCTCTACAAATAAGGCCATTTGCAATGCCACCCTAAAGTCCTGCTGTTATAGAAAACGAATCGGCATCCTCCGACCAATCAGATTCACCCCTTGTATTGCAACCATGTAAAGAGGTTTTTATGGACCAAAAGAGGAAGTGTATATAAGCGTAAACATGAAAAGCTGTCACCTTGCCATTTATTATAAGCTGCCCATTTGAGACTTCCTGTTTATTTCAGCCTCCTGAATCTTTGTTTAGCAGATGGGATGATAAGGCGAAAAAGTATGTGAGTCTTTCTATCATTCTCTGTCCATCTGTCTGCTTCTGTGGGTCTGTCTTATTGTCATTATTGTGTGTTGCAGTGTATCCTCTCACTCCCACTGAGACAAACTCTCAGGCTTTTGCACTATCATAATATCCCTGCTATCTTTGGGACAGAAGATCATCCTGACATGCCCTTACATCTTCCTGGGCTACAGGCTACAAGGCAGTGTTACTAACTGACAAGAGGTATGTGTGTGTGTGTGTGTGTGTGTGTGTGTGTGTGTGTGTGTGTGTGTGTGTGTGTGTGTGTGAGAGAGAGAGAGAGAGAGAGAGAGAGAGAGAGACGGTAGGGATAAGACCAAACACAGGGAAGTAGCTTCTTCCGCAGATGCAATTAGAAAAAATCGGATTAAGCCTATCGCATTGCAGCCGGGCCTGGCCTCATGGCCACCTGGGAAAGGGGGATGGGCCTGTTCTAATGGCGATGCTGCAACCAGGGAGAAAATCAAGCCCAGAGAGCAAGCATCTAAACACAACCTTGTCTGAACTCATCTCTGAATGTTGATGCTGCATGGACATGTTCTCATCTGCACACACTTATTGATGACGGGTACCGAATGTAAAGCTTCTGTGTTTTTTGTCCACTTGCACCGAATCAGACAAGACGATATGATATGGGAGGAATATGTTTCTTTCTTAGGTGCACAGATAAATAACAAAGCAGCTCTTTTATGCTCAGGCAGTTCCACTCGGATAGCGTTTTCTTCCTCTTTGCTAAATGTCGCTATAAACAAAGGACTAGGCTAAAGAAAAGGGTGACATTTTCACACTGTGTGCCTTTCATCAGATTGTCATACATCCTTCGCTCTGCCTCTGGGCTGAGATGGAGAACAAGAAAAATGAGAGGGGAGAAAATATACGGTGTCCGATGAAACAGAACTAATGGCGTGCTGGAATGGCCTTTCTTAGATGAAGCTTTATCCAGCTGTGACGTCCCATCTACAGAATTCATTGATTTCACGTCTTTTGTTCGTAGCCTTGCACAAATTTGATATCACATCACTATGACAATAGGCTGTGTGCACTGAGCCGTATTCTTATTCATACACAACATATCACTGTGTGTGTGTGTGTGTGTGTGTGTGTGTGTGTGTGTGTGTGTGTGTGTGTGTGTGTGTGTGAGTGTGAGAGAGAGAGAGAGAGAGAGAATAACACACACACACACACACACACACACACACACACACACACACAATTATGTACTTCTATCTTTGTGAGGACTCCTATTGGTACGATGCGTTCTTAAGCCCATTCCTCTTCTCGCTTACCTTTATCATCACAACTAAATGCCTCACCCCAACCTTTACCCTCTTACTCGGCTCGAAGCTAAACTTTATTCCAACAATATGTAGCGTGTCCCAGAACACACACACACACACACACACACACACACATAAACACACACACACACACACACACACACACACACACACACACACACACACACACACACACACACACACACACACACACACACACACACACACACACACACACACACACACACACACACACACATACATACATACACACACACACACACACACACACACACACACACCCACACACACACACACACACACACACACACAAACATACACACACACACACACACACACACATACACACACACACACATACACACACACACACACACACACACACACACACACACACACACACACACACACACACACACATACTTACATACATACACACTCACACACACACACACACACACACACACACACACACACACACACACACACATACACACACACACACACACACACACACACACACACACACACACACACACACACACACACACACACACACACACACACACACACACATACACACACACACACACACACACACACACACACACACACACACGGAGTGTTCCTCCTTTTCTCTAAGCTGACCAGCGTGGTTGGTGGCAGCAGCCGTATTAGAACAGGCTTTGAGAACGAGCAACGCTCTCGACCTCTGCCATTGTTCCCTGTCACAGCGACACACAGGCCTCCTCCAGTTGTCCAAATGCTGCAGTCCTGTGTGCTTAGAGCTTGTACCAAACGATGGGAGATAGCAGACTGTGTATTTCTCCCATCCCAACTTTACATGCTCATTATCTTTTTCTTTGCTGTTCAAGTAAATACAATAAATACATAAATTAATTAATATTTAATGAGATGGGGTACCTAGTGGAAATCCAAACAAGCACAGGGAAAACATGCAAACTCCACACAGAAACGCTCGAGCCTAGAGTCGAACTCAGCTGACTCCACGTGAAGGCAGGATACACCACGGAATAGCTTAAAGCTCCGTGTTGCTATCGGCATCTGTTAGGAACATAAAGTAAAGCAACACAGTGAGAGTGAACAATATCTGACCCTGGGCGCTGACGCCAGATTTCTTCGTCTGTGAAATACAGAAAAAGCATTTCATTGTGAATGGACTGTATGCAGGTAAAGTCTCTTTCATCTTTGTTAAAATTAAAACACTTTTAGGCAAGCCGGAATTCTAGGACGACAGCACATTAATCTAACATATTTACAGGTGGGGAGCTGATAAATTACTGTAAGTTTCTTCTCGGGACTGTATAGTCAATCGTCTGCCTCAGGAACTAGAAGGAGAGCTGCTTTAACATGCTTCACGGCTGACAACAGGCAAAGCAGTGCGTATGTCTGTGTGTGTGTGTGTGTGTGTGTGTGTGTGTGTGTGTGTGTGTGTGTGTGTGTGTGTGTGTATGTGTGTGTGGAGGGAAGGTAAGTCTTTTTCAGAATATTCACATGTGAAAGAGGTTGCATTTCACAATGCCCAGTAACTAGATGTCTGCAAGAGCAAAGCAACTGTTCCTTCATGATGAGAGATTATAAAGTAACACAGTGGCAGCCGCAGAGTGCAATATGGTTCCTGTGCTGTAGCGGTGGCCTGGTGAACTGGCCTGGCGCTACGGCCCATTAATTACCCACTCCGCTGACGCGATAACAAATGGCTGTGTCCTGTAGCCCTAAAAGCATTCACCAGCAGACAGAGTACTGTGGCCCAAAGTCAGGCCAGCAAAACAAAATACAGCACAAGGGATTTATGTTGTTATGCACAGGAGTGTTATTGAGGTGTGTATTTTGTGTTTTCTCTTTTATACAGCACACTACCACAACAACAACAAATAATAATAATAATAATAATAATAATAATAATAATAATAATAATAATAATAATAATAATAATAATAATAATGTAATAGGTTGCACAGTGGTGTAGTGGTTCGCACATTCACCTCACAGCAAGAAGGTCTTGTGTTTGAATCCTAGCTCAGCTGTTTCAGGGTGGAGTTTGCATGTTCTCTCGTGTTTTTGTGGGTTTCCAGCGGGTACTTTGGTTTCTTCCCACATCACAACAGGAAACCTGTAGGTGTCAGAGTGATTATGAATGGTTTCCTCCAACAGTCCAAAAATGATTGCACAGTAGGCTAATTGTTCCAAAACGCCCCAAGGTGTGAGTGTGAGCATGAATGGTTGTGTGAGTGTTGGCCCTGCAATAGACAAGCAGGCTGTCCAGAATGTACCCTGCCCTCACCCAGAGTCAGCTGAGATGGGCACCAGCTTCCCTGTGATCCTAATTAGGATTAAGAAAATGAATGAATGAATAATAATAACAATACTACTACTACTACTACTACTAATAATAATAATAACAATAATTGTGTGTTTATATGCAGTCATTTTCTGAACCACTTAATCCTAATTAGGGTCACTGGGAGGGTAGCGCTCATCTTAGCCGACTCTTAGCAAAGGCAGGGCACAACCTAGACAGCTCACAGGTCCGACACTCACACAACCATTCATACTCACTCTGACACCTACGGGCCTCCTATTGGACTGTGGGAAGGAACCGTAGTACCCGGTGGAAACCCACACAAACACAGGGAGAGCATACAAACTCCACCCTGAAACAGCTGAGCTCAGGCGGACGTGTGAACCACTACACATGGTGACTACACAGATACATGCTTTTGGGCTGTTGGAGGAAACCAGAGTACCTGAACGAAAACGAAGCATGCACAGGAAGAACATGCAACTCCACACAGAAATGCCCGAGCCTAGGAATCGAACCCATGACATTCAGTGAGGAGGATGTCAATGTTCCAAATTGACCCGCGGTGTGACTGGATTAAGTGGTTCAGAAAATGAATGGATTTTCTCATCTTCTTATTTAACAGGAGTGGTAATTTCTTTTATATACATATCATTCATTTTCATATATATATATATATATATATATATATATATATATATAAACAAAAATAAAATAAAACCCCTCGAAACAGATCTGTAGTGATAAATGGAGTTTCAATAGAAAGTCTTTGTCCTGTCCTTTTATTTTTGTTATTTGCTCTACCAAAAAGTATTGAGCACTCTCCTACGGAAGGATCTACTCAGAAAATCCTCTCTCTCTCTCTCTCTCTC
>CM045732.1:45512497-45679997 GCA_024760905.1 Plotosus lineatus | reverse complement strand
TTGAATCTGACACATACCCAAACAAAATAGAGCAAGAAAAGAGTCAGCTGGCAGATACGGTTGATTTGTAATTATAATATTCCCTATGTAATGTTCAAAACATAAAAAAGAGAACTGCCCTTTCCTTTCCAGTGAAACAGTTAATAGTTTCATGATGTACTAGTTTAACATTTACGTCACCAAGACACACTTGTGCACCCTTTTGCTCTAATGCTAGGTAAATCAAACCATATTTAACCGCAGTGGCTTGTCAAGTATCCAAATCCCAGCATATTGTTAAAAGCCTTAAAAATATTTAAATACATTGTTCTAAATAATGCTGTGTGAAATACAATACAATTCAACAATATACATAGTTCATTTAGACAGCCTTCCAACAGTGTTCCTTACATTACAACTTTATTCTGAAATGAATTTAGTTATTTGTTTTTTTATTAATCCACATGAAGTATTCCATAATGAAAATGCCAGGAAAAATTAAATGTTCTTAAAGTTATTTTATCTGATCCACATTAACACAAAATCCTTCATTAAAACACTGATTAAAGTATATTTACCGTGGTAAATTCTGTTGATTGGACGTGGAAAAGTGGCACATGTTTGTCTAAAATAATCCACACTGATGGTGCCTGTCAGGACAAGAAACAACGTTCAACAAATTCTCTGCAGATTGCAGATGGGTTGAAATTGATGGATTTCAGAGCCTCAAACTGGTCAAAGAACTAAAGAAATGATCTGTTCTGCATTTGGATTGTATTAGTTGTATGAAGAACAACTCACTCCACGAATCAAAGTGATTTGGGGCTTAAGGGCTGCAGGATGTGAGTTGGATAAGATTTGGGGGACACTGAAGGCTAATGGTTAAAGTGGCTTTGGAAGCTAAAGGTCACTGGTTCCATTCCCAAACTAGCAGGACAGATGGGTGGCAGTGGGGGAGTGAGTTGCATCTCTGCCTTCTCCACATTCATGGCTGAAATGCCCTTGAGCAGGGCACCTAACCCCCAAATGCTCTCCGGGTACTGCAGTGTTTGCAGCAGTCAGTTGCCCAGTGTGTGTGTGTGTGTGTGTGTGTGTGTGTGTGTGTGTGTGTGTGCTGATTGTGTATATGTGTGCTCTCATTTTGTATGGGTTAAATGTAAAGGAAATAATTTCCCTTATGGAATTAATACAGTATAGCAAAATCAAAATTTAAAAGAAAACTCAGGACCTATTGAATCAAGGGGCTTACTTGGAAAAATTATAATGATCCAACTCACACAGAGACACACACACACACACACACACACACACACACACACACACACACACACACACACACACACACACACACACACACACACACACACACACACACAGAGCTAAACCAACCCAGGAAGAAAAAGTTTTGGAGATAAATATGTGTGTATCTTAGTAAATATATGTACAGGGATACCTCACTACTTTGCGCTTCAATACATGCAGCTTCAGTGAATCATGTATTTTTAAAAAATATTCATTGAATTAAAAAAATAAGGAAATTAAAGAAGAATAGGGATAAAAGTTAAGGAAAAAGCTGCACAACAAGGCTAATTATGCAAAAAAACCCAAAACAACCCTTAAAGAAACAAGTGCGTATCTGAGGCCTGTGTGTCTGTATGTGTGTGTATTTATATTTTATCTTATGCATTATTTTTGAATGTTTAATTGTTATTTTAAGCATTTATAGCATTAAATTTGTATTTATTGATATTATATACACATATACATGTACGTATACCTCAGTCGTGGGGATCTCGGTCCCAAGTAACACTGGAAAGTGAGGGATCCCTGTATTGCAACAACTGCTACAAATTTTTATATTTATGTACAGTGAACCCTCACTTTCCACAGTTAATGAGGACCGAGACTCTTCGCGAACGCTGAATTCCGCGAAGCAGAATCGACCTCCTGACTCCACACACACACACACACCCAGATTCGTACACACATACAGACTCGCACACACACACACACACACACACACACACAGACACAGACACGGGTGCACACACAGAAGCACACCTCACATTAAAATGTAAGTATGGTTGGGGGTGTAAAATGTTGGGGGGTTTTGGGTTGTTGTTTTTTTGTTGTTCTTTTTGTTTGTTCGGGGTTTTTTTTGGCATAATTCGTCTTGTTTTGTGGCATTTTCCTAAACTTTTCCCTATTTTTCCTTAATTTCCTTATTTTTTAATTTTTCGATGAATATTTTTGATAAATCCGCGATGCACTGAAGCCGCAGGAACTGAAGCATGAAGTAGTGAGGGATCACTGTAGACCTTATATGTATTTTTCTGTTTTGTAAGTGTTCACTGTACGTTTATTATATATTAATACTTTTGTTATACTGTATTATATATTAATATACTACTAGTATATATATTTCTTTAATTTTTACAAGATATGAATATCTTCTTGTATTAGCAAAAACATAAAATGCTGAAAACTGCTGGATAGGCATTCATGTGTTTTTTTAATATTTCATCATGAGCATGTCTGCTTTAAATTAATTAGACATTTAAACAAGTGCTACAATTGATCACATACCGTACATCAGTATTTTAATTAGGTGGTAATTACAAATACTTGGGTGTCTCGAAAAGATGGTTTGCAATGCCTCAGCTAACACATGAAAAAAACCCGACAGACAGTCCAGTATCAGTGAGATTGTCAGACGGCATGAACGTAGAACATTAAATATATACAGGGACCAACAACTTTTAAAAAACTGGACATGTTGAGGGTAGAGCATGCTGTGAATCACAAAAAAGCTGCCTGTCACCTAAAGATGATTTCATTTATGAACTAAAAAAGTAAAGGAAACTGAAATAAATAATTAAAATAAATAAATAATAAAATATAAACCAAGTAAAATCCTTCTCAAGTAACCAGCAGGGAAACAATTCTTTTACAGTTTGTTGTTTGGAGAGACAACTCAGGCCCTGCGGGGCTTGTTTTCTGGGAAACCATACTGAGTAGGAAAAAATAACCACATAATTGACCTGAAAGTTATGTCTGATCAGCTTGTGTATATCTATCTATCTATCTATCTATCTATCTATCTATCTATCTATCTATCTATCTATCTATCTATATATATATATATATATATATATATATATATATATATATATATATATATATATATATATATATATATATATATACAAAAATAAAAGGACAGGACAAAGACTTTCTATTGAAACTCCATTTATCACTACAGATCTGTTTCGAGGGGTGGTGAAACCATCCTCTCTCTTCAGGTGATTATAGAAGATATTCTATAATCACCTGAAGAGAGAGGATGGTTTCACCACCCCTCGAAACAGATCTGTAGTGATAAATGGAGTTTCAATAGAAAGTCTTTGCCCTGTCCTTTTATTTTTGTTTATTTGCTCTACCAAAAAGTATTGAGCACTCTCCTACGGAAGGATCTACTCAGAAAATCCTATATATATATATATATATATATATATATATATATATATATATATATATATATATATATATATATATATATATATATATATATACATATACAGACGCTCCCCAACTTATGTTCTTAATTGGTTCCGGACGGCCGAACGTAAGTTGAAAGTGAACGTAAGTTGTTACATTGACGTATGACGTATGACGTGTGATGTATGACGCTCATACTGTACTATACAGCCATAAATACAATTAACATATCTCATAAAACACCCCTAAATCAATTATTATAAACATAACAGTGTAAAACAACATCAAATATATCAAATATTATCAACATTAATTTCAAATAAGTCACTTATTTATACTGAGCCACTTTACATGAAGCTTAAAACAGGCAATCTATGCTTACAATATGTGAGGCGCTCAAAACCGAAAGTAGTGTACTTGCTGTGGATTATATGAACTTCCGGTATTTCAAGTGAGCAAGAGCGCCGTTGAACTTGTTTAGAATTCAGCCTGCACTGATGTGAATCACCAGCAGAGCGGAGAGTTCTTTCTTTTCTGGATTCAGGTTTTCATTCATTTTACAACTCTCTTTGCTTAACTGAGTATGCATGGTAGATTGCGCCGATCCGAGCATATAGTTAATTATCTCTGTGTATGAGACTTGCACCCATGTAAGTAGGCTTATGCTTCTGTCCAACCATATTTGCTTAGGGTTACAAAAGTCCACAAAACAGTGTAAACACAAAGATCACAGAGACTGTCTTAACACAAGGGTAATACGCTATATAACTGATATATATATATATATATATATATATATATATATATATATATATATATATATATATATATATATATATATTCTACTTCTTTTCCTTTCAGCTGTTCCCTTCAGGAGTCGCCACAGCAAATCATCTGCCTCCATCTCACCCTATCCTCTCCATCTTTTTCTCTTACTCCAACTACCTTCATGTCCTCCTTCACCACATCCATAAATCTTCTCTTTGGTCTTCCTCTAGGCCTTCTGCCTGGTAGTTCCAATCTCAGCATCCTACCACCAATATACTCACTATCCCACCTCTGCACATGTCCAAACCATCTCAATCTAGCCTCTCTGACTTTGTCTCCAAAACCTCTTACATGTGCTGTCCCTCCAATGTACTCATTCCTGATTCTATCCATCCTCATTACTTCCAAAGAGAACCTCAACATTTTCATCTCTGCTACCTCCAGCTCTGCCTCCTGTCTTTTCCCCAGGACCACTGTTTCTAAACCGTACAACATCGCTGGGCTCATCACCGTCTTGTACACTTTTCCTTTCATTTTTGCTGATACCTTCCTGTCACACATCACACCGGACACTTTTCTCCAACCATTCCAACCAGCCTGCACATGCTTCTTCACCTCTTTTCCACACTCTCCATTGCTCTGGACTGTTGAGCCTAAGTACTTAAAATCCTGCACCTTCTTTATCTCTGCTGCCCGTAACCTCACCGTTCCTCTTGGGTCCTTCTCGTTCACACACATGTATTCTTTCTTCCTGAGGCTAACCTTCATTCCTCTTCTTTCCATTTTCAATGTAGATTTTCCTGCACTTGTTCTCTGCTCTTACATCATAGTCCATGGGGAATCTTGTCTAACCTTGTCTGTCAGCCTGTACATCACCATAGCAAACAAGAAGGGGCTCAGAGCTGACCCTTGATGCAGTCCCACCTCCACCTTGAATGCGTCTGTCACACCTACAGCACACCTCACCACTGTCTTACAGCTCTTATACATGTCCTGCACCACTCTAATATACTTCTCTGCCATAACATACTTCCTCCTGCAATACCACAGTTCCTCTCTCGGGACCCTCTCATATGCTTTCTCCAGTTCCACAAAGGCACAATGCAGCCCTGTCTGACCTTCTTTGTACTTCTCTATTAACATCCTCAAAGTAAACACTGCCTCTGTGGTGCTCTTTCTTGCCATGAAACCAAACTGTTGTTCACAGATGCTGACCTCTGCTCTTAGTCTAGCTTCCACTATTCTTTCCCATAACTTCATCGTATGGCTCATCAACTTTATCCCTCTGTAGTTGCCACAACTCTGCATATCTCCCTTGTTCTTAAAAATGGGCACCAGCACACTTCTCCTCCATTCCTCTGGCATCATCTTACTCTCCAAGACCTTGTTGAATGTGCTTGTCAGAAAATCTACTGCTGCCTCTCCTAAACACTTCCATACCTCCACCGGTATGTCATCAGGATCAACTGCCTTTCCACTCTTCATCCTCTTCAATGCCCTCCTCACTTCACCCTTACCAATTTTTGCTACTTCCTGGTCCTCACAGGTCACCTCTTCTACTCTTTTTTCTCTCTCTCATTTTCCTCATTCATCAGCTCTTCAAAGTACTCTTTCCATCTTCCCAGTACACTTCTGTCATCAGTCAATACATTTCCCTGTCTGTCTGTCTTCCTTTCGGCTTTTCCCCTTTTACTCAGGAGTCGCCACAGCGAATCATCTGATTCGCACGTTTGATTTGGCAGAGGTTTTTTTTACGTCAGATGCCCTTCCTGTCACAACCCTTTTTAGCAAGGGACAGAAACACGCTGATGACTTTGCAGCTACTCTTTACGAAAGTTAGCAATGGTTCTTTTACATGCCTCTCACCATAGACAGTGAGAGACATGGCCCGCCTTTGATAACCCAGTTAGCTGCACTGGGGGGGACAGTGACAACCTTGTGGAAAGTGGGACTCGAACCCCCAACCTTTGGATCAGCGATCCAGTGCCCTATACCACTAGACCACCACTGCCCACTGTCAATACATTTCCCTCTCTGTCCTTAATCACTCTTACTTGCTGCACATCTTTCCCATCTCTATTTCTCTGCTGTGCCAACCTGTATAAATCATTTTCTCCCTCCTTACTGTCCAACCTAACATACAAGTCATCATACACCCTCTGTTTGGCCTTTGACACCGCTACCTTCGCCTAGACTCATGCCTTTCCTCTTCGCTCTCTGCCTACGGACACGCCTCCCGCCTAGCCTTTGACCAACAGTAGTCCAATTTCCACCAGCACCCTGTTGGTTAACAGCACTGATGGCGGTCATTGTTAACCCGGGCCTCGACTGATCCGGTATGTTATTGTTATTTTATACTACGGATGCCCTTCCTGACGCAACCCTCTGATGCTTCATTACTCTGCAGTCAATAATAATGATCCCTGGTAGATCTGGAAAAATATCAACTGCAGTATATAGTGTAGCAGTCACACATGGGGTTCGTTGAGTCAGATGAACTCAGTGCTTTTACTGAAGCAACAAAACAGTGCAGTGTTCATAAAATAATATAAAAAGTACTTGCAATGATATAACACCTCATGAAAATGACCAATCTACACAGAATAATTGGGGAACTGATGGCTTAGCAGTTGAGGCTCTACTGATTGAAATGTCAGGGGTTCAAGTCCCAGTAGCACCATTGGGTCCTTAACCCTGAGCTGCTCAATGGTGATAAAAGTGATAACTGTAAGTCAGTCTGGATATGGGTGCCTGCCAAATGCCGTGAAAGTAAATGACCTCAAGTATAAATGTAAAATCTACATATGACTATTGCAACTGTGAATCTCTGTCCTGGGGCATTCTTGTCCTGATTCACTTTGCAAATAATGATGTAAACATCAGGGGGAAAGCATGTATAACAAATTAAGAGATTAGTAGCTCCATAAAAGGAATAGTGAAACCATCCACCATGGTCCACTGAACCCAAGACTCAAAACATACAGTGGAATCCAGAGATCCCTCACTTTCCGTGATTAATTGGGACTGAGACCCCCCGTGAACGCCGAATTCCGCGAAGTAGAATCAACCCCCCTGACTGACATATACGTACATGTATGTGTATATAATATCTATAAATACATATTCAATGCTATAAATGCTTATAATAACAAACATTCAAAAATATTGCATAAGATGTAAATAAAATACAAATACACACATACAGATACGCGGGCGTAAACTCTCAGATGCACTTGCAAACACTCAGACGCGCACCTCACATAATAATGTAAGTAGTTTTGATGAGGGGGGGGGGGTTGGTTGTTTTTTGGTTTTGTTTGTTTGTTTTTTTGCATAATTGGCCTTGTTTTGCATCATTTTCCTTAACTTTTTCCCCTATTCTTCCTTAATTTTCTTATTTTTTAATTCGATGAATATTAAAAAAAAAACAAAACGATGCATCGAAGCCGCATGCATTGAAGCGCAAAGTAGCAAGGGATCCCTGTATATAAAGCATGGCGAATAAACCTCACCAACCTATCAAACTGTTCACAACTACGGTATTTGTCTGAGGAAGAGATATTACCATGACCTAAAATTCGTTTATTCATTTTCTGAACTGTTTAATCGTAATTAGGGTCTCGGGGAGGCTGGCGCACATTTCAGCTCACTCTGGGTGAGGGCAGAGTGTATCGTGGACAGCTCGGCAGGCCATCGCAGGGAAGAATTATATCAGTGGTTATATCTGTGACATGGGGGAGACTGGTGAACTGGTTCTTTGTTTCTGAATTATGTATATCAGCGAATTTTAAAAGAAAATGTTTGGAATTTTGTGAACTGAGTCTCAAGGGAAAGTATATTATGCAGAAAGACAGTGACTTCAAAGATATCCTAGTACATCATTCCAGCAATGAAATGTTAAGGAAGAATAAATGTAATGTTTTGGAATAGGCATTTAAAAATCTTGACTTTACGCCAGTAGGACACAATTCATTTTCAAGTGTTATGCACTCTGAATAATGTTCTTAATACTGGGACAGCATGCCAATCAGATCACAGGTTCCCATGTAGTATATAATGGCATTGATGATCTTCTGACAGTGACGCCTGTAAAAAAGTGGGATGCATAACAAAACAACAAAGCTGCTGATTTGCCAGAGGAAAAATGAACAAGTATAAGTTTCTCAGTTACATTTGGGCCACTTTGTGAAGTCCAAATGGCTGGGTCGCTTCAGCCGCACTGTAGTTTGCATACTCTTCCTGTGCTTGGATGTGTTTACTTGCTGTACAAATTGCTTTGTGTACAGATTATATCAAATGGCTACACCAAACTACTCATCGGTGTAAATCTGAGTGCAAATGGGTGTCTGTGTCAGTGTTTAATATCCTATGAGCCATCCTGATGTGCTACTACTGGTTGGAATTCTCGTCTTAGATGCTGCTTGCTCCTACTGCTCCTGCTGCTGATAAATATGGACCTAAATATGAACTCATAAACTGTGAGGATGACTTTCCGGTGTTGGTGATATGTGAGGCGCTCCACCGAATGTAGGCGCTTGTCGCAAGTGATATATGGTGCTTGTGAGACAAAGCGAGGCTTATTCGGACTTCTAATCTTTCAAGTGAGCAAGTGTGTGTTGAATAATCGTTCAGTACTCAACCTTCACTTCCGACATACGTCATACATCACTTCCGACAAGCGCCTACATTCGGTGGAGCGCCTCTCTTTTAATTAAACAATTTAGGACCGAAATTCCTATTGTAGTTTTAAGATAACCATCTCGACTTCATGCTAATCTATAGTGAAGTTTCTGCTACATGGTTTGTATTTTTATCCGGTTTCACCCAAATGGGGATGGATTCCTTTTTGAGTCTCGTTCCTCTTGAGGTTTCTTCCTCGTTTCGACCAAGAGAGTTTTTCCTTATCGCTCTCATCTCAATCATGCTCGTTGAGAATGTGTGAGGTTTGTAGAAGAAATGTTTATATTCTTCAGAAGTTTATTTTTACTATGGAAAACTGCTTTCAAGGGCAGAGTACACCCTGGACAGCTCGCCAGGCCATCGCAGGGCAGAAACACGCTGACAGCTTTGCAGCTCCTCTTGTTGAAAGTCAGCAGTGGTTCTTCAACATAAAGCTCCCTCCATAGTCAGTGAGAGACATGGCTGGCCTTTGATAACTCAGTTAGCTGCACTGGAGGGGTGGTGGTGGTGGTGGAGACAACCCATTCAGAATGGGGCTTGAACCCCCAACCCTAGGATCAGTGATCTAGCACCTTTAACCCCAGGCCACCACTCCCCAGCTGCTTTGCAACAATGTCAATTGTAAAAAGTTCTACACAAATAAAATTGAATGAAATTGAATTGAATTGTTAGCAATGCACTTGGTTCAGGGTGTACACCACATTCACTCTAGCTTTGCTTGTAATCTTGACAGATAAGCAAGATAGATGCCGGAGGGAAACTATGAGACACTAAATATAAAAATTTGTGCTCAGACCATGTTGATTTCAAAATATCTCCTTGTATTGATTAGTAAACAAATAATATATCCACAGACAGTGTGAGTAGTATTCGGTTATTTTAGATTATTAACTGCACAAAGCCAGACTCATACAACGTGACAGGGACATTTAAAACAGAGGATTCTTCATATTCTTCATTAAAGATTAACTCTAATAACAGACATGAAGTTGAACAGAGGGACCGTAATGCTTTTTTTCTCTTTTGTTTGGGTAAAAAAAAAAAAAAAAAAAAAAAAAGGCAGCCATGCTGAGCATCATCAGTCTGGGATGATTGCTCCATAACCATCACTGTGGAGATGGAGAAGTGAGCTTGGTCAGAAAAGCTGTGACTGCTTCACCTCAAACTAAAAAAGTGCCAGAAATTCATCTCAGCTTGGCTTGGCTTCACAGATAGAGTGTGTGTGCACACGTGCCCAGTATAGATTATGCCCCGAGCTGTCACAGCTAATTGAAAGTAATAGAGCCTGCAGTTATTGGATTAGCATGTCAGACATTGATACTTTAGGGGTGGAAACAGTTGGTCCGGAGATTGAATGATATTAGAATTGGCAGGAGCTGTATCCAGAACATGACTAAGAGATAGTTTGCACAGTATTTATTTATTTATTACTAGTTTAAGTCTTTTATAATAATGTCAGAATTTAATTCTGAACACTAAAGTGAAAGTTCCTTTGTGTCAATTTTGACTTACAAAACCCACCTCTTCTCTGAGTACATTGAATGTAAGTGTACATTCTCAACTGATAAGTTCTTAAAAAAAAAAAAAAAAAAAAAAAAAAAAAAAACTCATACATACCAGAAGCATTAACATCCATCAAAATAAATCTGATGTGTTCCATCTGTAATGCATATTACAGGCTTATGTAAATGCACTTGTTTGGATATGTTATTGTTTCTATGGTAACATCTAATTCACTGCAAATTGTACGTAAGGCTCTACATATAATTTAAATCTATTAATAAATAAGAACCAAATATGTGTCATTTATAAAGAAAAGTATCGTAACTGACATTGAAAATTTTTCTTTGAGTTCTTCATCTAAGAAAGATATCCTGAACAGTTGGTAGAGGGCTGATCATGGAATACTTAACTACGAGAGACCCTTGGGATCAGCAACACCATCCAAGAAGCAGCCGAAAATGCCCTTTGCAATGACATCACTGCGATACACATGTTTTTCTTTTAGTGAAACACAGTGCTGAAGAACCACATCCGAACCCCCCCCCCCCCTCCCCCCAAGCTAAAACAGAGCAGTCAGGGGATCAAGGTTTATTTTGTCCCCTATGCTTTTCCGATGGGGGGGGGGGGGTGTATATTTATTCTGTCTAAGTGGGTGAAACATCAGTGTCCTTGGCCACAGGAATCTCCTCCTCTGCCACAGGACAGATCTCATTAGGAGATAAAAGTGACAAAGATAACTTGGGATGCTTCAGAGAAATTTAAAACCATTAGTGGGTCATTGTCATAGCTATAATGTGTCCCTTTAAGCGGCTTAGTGAGCTGGTGGTGAAGTGCGATATGGGGATTAACCTATGAGGGAGTATTGCTGAGCGGCATCGAGCTGGCACTGATGAAATTGTGACAGAGCTCCAGAGGGCAGAGCAGAGCAGACGCTATATGCAGAGAAGCATTACAGGAACTAAAGTGAATGCTTAAAAACATGAGTGCGCCTAATAGGTGTGTGGAATGATTTCCCTCCTGTGCTTCATGTGAGAACATTGTATGTGAAAAACCATTATTCGCATTTTCCCCCCACATTTTGTGTTGTGTCGCCATTTTGTTTGAATACTAAAATATGTTTTGTTCCTGGGAATCACGCCGGCGTAATGGTTAGCATGTACTCCTCAGAGCGAGAAGGTCCTGGATTCGAGTTCTGGTGCATCTGTGTGGGGTTTGCATGTTCTCCTTGTGCTTAGGTGGGTTTCCACTGAGTACCTTCCACAGCCCAAGGACATGCACATTAGGTTAACTAGCTGTCCCACATTACCCCAAGGTGTGAGTGTAAATGTGAATGTTTATGTGTGTACGCCATAAAATGGATTGAGAAGCTGTCTAGGGTGTACTCTGCCTTCGCCCAGTGTCCTCTGAGTACCGAGTTGGAGCAGAGCTGAGAACCTGAAGACTTGTTTCAGGTTTATGAATACAGTGCAACTATGAAGCTGAAAGATGTTTCTCAAGGGTCTAGTAGAGACTTTCTGTAAGTTCTGGAAACTGTAAAATATTTATAGAGGATCGGTGACATACAGCATAAAAAATACTAACTGACATGACACAGATGAGGAAAATTTCAGCCTGTTTACTTTTTGTTGTTGTTGTTGTTGTTGTTGTTGTCGTCGTCTCTGGAAGTTTTTCTCTGTAACTAGCACCCCTGGCTTGCTCATGGGGAAGCCATCACTCAATGCTTAGAGAAACAGGTTTGAGACCTAAAAGTAACCGGTATGATTCTGATTCGGCAGGGAAAATGCAGCGGTGGGGAAATAATCAACAACTTCCAATTCCTCCAAGTGCCCTTGAGCAAGGCACCTAACCCCCATCTGCTCTCCAGGCACAGTAAAGTGGATGCATACTCCCTGAGTGTGTGTGTGTGTATGTGTGTGTGTGTGTGTGTGTTCAATTTGGATGGGTTAAAAGCAGAGCCTAATTTTTCCTGGAGGATTAATATATTATGTCTAAAAAAATTTGAATCTGGGACAAGATTCATTATTTACAACCTCATATAATTACATTGAACTAAACTGAACTATGTGAATATATTATGTAGGCATGTCATGTATGAATAGATAGGTACTTTTATATATATATATATATATATATATATATATATATATATATATATATATATATATATATATATATATACACACACACACACACACACACACACACACACACACACACATATATATATATATATAAATATAGTGATACGCGCTACTTGGCTCTTCAGTTCCTGCGGCTTTGGTGCCTAATGAGTTTTTCAAAAAATATTCATTGAAAAATAAAAAATAAGGAAATAGAGGAAAAATAGGAAAAAGTTAATGAAAATGCTGCAAAACAAGGCCAATTATACAACCCCCCCCCAAACAAACAAAAACAAACAAACAAACAAAAAAACCCCAACCCAAAATCCTCCAACAAAATTACTTACATTTTTATGCGTGTGTGTGTACACATGTTTGGGTGTGTGTATTTATATTTTATTTACATCTTATGCATTATTTGTTGAATGTTTAATTGTTATTATAAGCATTTATAGTATTGAATATGTATTTATTGATATTATATACACATATACATGTACGTATACGTCAGTCAGGGCGGGTCGATCCTACTTCATAGAAATTTAGCGTTTGCAAAGATTCTCGGTCCCCATTAACTGCGAAAAGTGAGGTTTCACTGTACGTGTGTGTGTGTGTGTGTGTGTGTGTGTGTGTGTGTGTGTGTGTGTGTGTGTGTGTGTGTGTGTAAATATGTACAGTATGTATAAGTCCATGTTTAGTTGTATGTATATACTTTAGTTGTCTTTTGTGCACTTTTTATAATTGCTGCTAATTAAAGAGATGCTAAATTGATGTTCACTGTTCCTGGAGCAGTTGACAATAAATATCTCTTATCTTATATTATCTTATCTTAACGATTGAGTCCCACCTGCCATGAACAATGTTTCTTCAAATGACAGTGTAATGAATTCTACCTGTATTAAACATTTAAATTGTTCACTGAACTCTTACACAGGATTTTTGTTGAATTTATCTTAATTCTTTACTATAAAGAGCATTATGAACAGCTATGAATTTCAGCATTTACGTAGTACAGATAGGAAATTTTAAAGGGTGTAGAAGATGTTAAAAGGGTTAATAATACGTATAGGGCGATTTAAATAAATAAATGTGCACATTGACAGTTTAGTGGCTCATTGCCTTACATCTCAAGGTGCCCTCGTGTATGTCTTCTTCCTGGTTTTCTCTTTTTTGAGATCTTGACAGCTCCAGCTTGACCTCGGCACCTGACAAAATACTGTTCTTAACCATTGCATTACAATGACCATCTCTCTCTCTCTCTCTCTCTCTCTCTCTCTCTCTCTCTCTCTCCCTCTCTGTGTTTGTTGGAGTTCACATAGTTCTACGATACCAGTGTTTCTGACCCTTCTGCTCTCCGGACCCTTGTGATCCATCCTGATGTCCTTCTTCTGGTTGCAGTTCTCATCTTGGAAGCTTCTCACTCCTGCTGATGGTGGCGCCATATGAACACCACTGTCATCACAGGCTTGCTCTTTACAGATGCATAGGTTTATAAAGAAATGCTTCAGATCATAAGTTTCAATTCTTAACCAAATTTGTTTACTTAGTATTTAATTTTTTTTTTCATGCATTTATAGTTGGATTTTATGTATTTAAGTTCGGCTGTCCTGTGAGATTTTATGTAGTAGTATCGACTGGGGTGTAGGGGGCTCTAGATAGAGATAGAACCATTGACTGCCTGCAGCTGCACCCTCTCTTGTAGGGTGGATGGACAACTTGTTCTCATCCATCTCCAAAAGCTCTCATGTGCATCCTCCAAGCATCACACGCCAGGAAACCGTCTCACCTGACAGGCCAAACCACGTGAGGGAAAAGGAATAAACCTTCAAATCCATAGTGAGGACCCGCAGACAGTTTAGTGCTACAAGTCCCACCATTCTGGCATCTCTTGCAACCAAACTGACACTAAATATCATGCTTCGCATTCCTTTGGACCCCGTCAGCAAGGCAGAGAGGGATATCCTGATGATTGGGCTAGCCAGAGGCTCCATATTCTGGTCCAGGCTTTGCGCCCTGGAGAGGCTACTCCAGCTCCACTGTAAAGTGTGGGGGCAGAGGTGGCCTGGAGGTAAAGGTGCTGGATCACTGATCCAAAGGTTTGGGGTTCAAGCCCCACTGTCATCGGGTTGTCACTGTCCCCCCAGTGCAGCTAACTACGTTATCAAAGGCCGGCCATGTCTCTCACTGTCCATGGCAAGAGGTTCATGTAAAAGAACCATTGCTGACTTTCATCAAGAGGAGCTGCATAGCCGTCAGTGTGTTTCTGCCCTGCGATGGCCTGGCGAGCCATCCAGGGTGTACTCTGCCCTTGCCCAGAGTCAGGTGAGTTGACTGCCAGCATCTCCGTTACACTAATTAGCATGAAGCGGTTCAGAAAATGAATAAATGATGACTCCTGAGTGAATAGTTCTTGAACAAGAACAACCATCACTACGTGTTTGTCATGGTCACTTTGAGCAGGAGATGCTAAGTAGACCCTATTCATGGTCAATCCCATGTTTTTTTTTTAAACATCATTATTTACCAAAACTAAGTATTCTTTTGCCAAAACAGAACATGTAAAATTGAGAAATTAGTAATTGTTGGGTGATTTTCCAAATTCACCATCGATGTTCATTCACGAAAATACACAAAAAATGCTGAAGTTTGTGTACACACTATTCAGTGCGGCTCACTTTGGAAAGGATAAAACGCAGAGGCAATAATTTCCCTCGCAGGATTAATACAGGATATCAAAAAAAAAAGCACTTCTGTGAATCGCTCTGGATAAGAGTGCCCGGTGTAAATGCCAATGTACTTACCAGTCAAGCAAAAATCCGGCTGTATCAGGCGTTTAAAGATTTCTCTCGGCACTACGGGAAGAGCGAAATCTTTAAACACATTCAGATACAGCTGGAGTTTTCGCCTGCCAATGATATGGAATATAAATCCTGATTTTCTGTCAATCCTCATCGTGTGCTCATCTTTCTCTTTTCTATTCGCACTCAGTTTTGAATATCTGCCTGTTTCACGTCGCCATTTCTGATTTTCTTGCTGCTGCAAGTTTGTCATGCATTCCACTTTCTGAAAATGACATCACAGGATTTTGAGACTACAAGCTATTAAATTCAAGTCAGTAAGCTGGTATCTCTCATATCATTCATTCATTCATTTTCTGTCCACTTAATCCTAATTAAGCCCCGGTCACACAGCATTCCACGTCTAAATCACGTACAAAATGTTCTGAAAATCTGGTGGACGTGGTCGTAAGTGATAACTTTTGGTCAATTTTGGCTTGGCCGTGCTTTGTACGTGCTTTTTACGTGGTAAGACCGTCGGTGGCTGTTCCACTGCTAAAACACTGCCTAAGCACGGCTAACCACGTCTAGCAACGTGTAAGGCAACTTAGGCAAAACACGTGGGAAAAAAACTGCAAGTTACCACGGCTAATCATGGTCTCGTCACGTCTGTATCATTGCCGATCACGTCTTGAGAGCGGACATAAAGTGGCCACTCCACTGCCATAGCACCGCCATAGCACTGCCTAATCAGTAATAACTGCGGCTTGGCGTCATCAGAAGGGTGGATTACCACTTTTGCGTCTTATCACATCTCCCCAAGTTTTTATCACTGCCAGAACATGGATTATTACGCGTGTTTCATGTATGTTGCACGTCTTTAGCACGTCTTTACCATGTGGTTGTCCGTGGTCTAAAATTTTGAGCAGTTCAAAACTTTTTTCCACGTCCAGCGCTGTTCAAATTTTCCCCCACATCCTGCCACGTCTAAAAATCGACTGTAGCACGTCTTAAACTCGACATCAACATGAACAACACCGTCTGCTTCACAGGAAACCATTTTTGGACGGGTTTTGGCTGTGATTAAGCCATAAAACACTGTGTGAACGACCCTTTAGGGTCACAGGGAGGCTGGCGCCCATCTCAGATGACTCCGTGCGAGGGTGGGGTACACCCTGAACAGCTCGCCAGGCCATCGCAGGGCCAACAATCACATAACCATTCATACTCACACTTATGGGTGACTTGGAACAGACAATTAAACTATGGCGCATGTTTTTGGACTGTGGGCGGAAACCCATGCAAACATGAGGAGAACATACAAACTCCACCCAGAAACGTCCGAGCTGGGAATCGAACCCAGGAACCTCTTGCTGTGAGGCAGACATGCTAGCCACTACGCCACCATGCCGCCCCACCCTTATGTTTGTTTGTTTGTTTACTTTGCTTAACTCTTATTCAAAGAGAAAAAAATGATGATATATTACACTTTGAAGTTAACACTTAACGGAGCCTGGTTTAACCACGTTGTCCTTTTGCGCCAAACCCCTTGGCTTGAATCAGAGTGCCAAAAGCTCAAGTTATGTTTCTCTGACATATTTAATATACAGCATATATAAATAAACAATAACAAGCTGAAAATCATTTGGACCTGAGGAGGAAACTGGAGTATAAAGAGGAAAGCTACGCAAGCACGGCGAGAACATGCAAACTCCATGCACACATGCCTGAGCCTGGGAGTTGACGCCAAAATCTTATTGGTGTGAGGAAGACTTGGCATCCTCAGTGGATATTGCTAAACTTAATAGGGTTAATAGGCTTGAACTCCTTGAATAGGCGGCAAGGAATGATGGGTAAATATAGCAGAGTAGGTTATGTGCAGTACTCCATGTTGGCGTGCGCGGCAAAGAAAATAAGCACCTGTTAATTGAGAACGCTTTCAAATAACCAAATACAGCTAATCGTTTTAAAGACCTTTTGGTTCTGCACATAGAATAATAAAACACAGGAGGGTGTTACTGCATTTCCGAGTGTCTGCGCTGCGGTAGTAAGTTATTACCCAATCCTATCAATCAACTCTGTCATTAACTCCGGGTAAGCCTTTGACATCACATTACTGAGCGTAACCCATTATGTAGATGGAAATTATTCTGGTGAATATTCAGCTATGCACCGTCTCTCCGGCCCGGTAGTACAGAACAGAGAAATGGTTATTTCTATTGCTATTTCTATTTCCATTCATTAGTACAGAACAGACAAATTGTTATTTCTATTTCTATTTCCATTCATTAGTACAGAACAGACAAATTGTTATTTCTATTTCTATTCATTAGTACAGAACAGAGAAATGGTTATTTCTATTTCCATTTCTATTTCTATTTCCATTCATTAGTACAGAACAGACAAATTGTTATTTCTATTTCTATTTCCATTCATTAGTACAGAACAGACAAATTGTTATTTCTATTTCTATTCATTAGTACAGAACAGAGAAATGGTTATTTCTATTTCCATTTCTATTTCTATTTCCATTCATTAGTACAGAACAGACAAATTGTTATTTCTATTTCTATTCATTAGTACAGAACAGAGAAATGGTTATTTCTATTTCTATTTCCATTCATTAGTACAGAACAGACAAATTGTTATTTCTATTTCTATTTCCATTCATTAGTACAGAACAGACAAATTGTTATTTCTTTTTCTATTCATTAGTACAGAACAGAGAAATGGTTATTTCTATTTCTATTTCTATTTCTATTCATTAGTACAGAACAGAGAAATGGTTATTTCTATTTCTATTCAGTACTACAGAACAGAAAAATGGTTACTTCCATTTCTATTTCTATTCATAACTACAGAACAGAGAAATGGTTCTTTCTATTTCTAGTCATTACTATACAACAGAGAAATAGATATTTCAATTTCTATTTCTATTCGTTAGTACAGAACAGACAAATGGTTATTTCTATTTCTATTCATTTACTACAGAAAAGAGAAATTGATATTTTGATTTCTAATTCCATTCATTAGTGCAACACATAGAAATGAGTATTTCTATTTCTATTCATTAGTACAGAAGAGAGAAATGGATATTTCTATTTCTATTCATTAGTGGAGAATAGATAAATGGTTCTTTCTATTTCTATTCATTACTACATCACAGAGAAATTGATATTTCTATTTCTATTTCAATTTCTATTTCTATTCATTTGTACAGAACAGACAAATGGTTATTTCTATTTCTATTCATTACTGCAGAAAAGAGAAATTGATATTTTGATTTCTATTTCGATTCATTAGTACAAAACATATAAATGGGTATTTCTATTTCTATTCATTAGTAGAGAACAGAAAAATGGTTATTTCTATTTCTATTTGTTAGTACAGAACAGAGAAATGGTTATATCTACTAGAATGAATGTTGATTAAATAATGTTAGATATTCTATCCGCAGTCACGCTCGAATCTAATTTATCATTAGTGGCAGAATCACAGGTCGGTAGTCGTACACAGCTGAGGAAAATTGTGACATTTTCACACTTTCACACGAGTAGCATCCAAAATATCAAACTTCACAGATAAGTGGGCCAAATCACACAATAGAGAAATTAGCGAACGCCCAAGCATACTGTTGAGTTGTGAAGAAAATTGTGAACTTGCTTAGGAGAAATATTCCTGGTTGAGAAGCAGAGAGAGTGAGCTCCTGCTAGCTAAATCTGTTTTGCAAGCTGCCACGAATATTAAGAATCAAGTCAAAGATTAGTTACCATGAGCAGCGTACACACACTCAGAGCTGATTCACTACACTATTGAAAAAGCCCTCAGGTCAGGGGCTGAATTAGTGAGCTCTCAGGCGTTTACAGCATTCTGCTCAAGCAGATGCATCATATCCAATCCTCTTTTGATTACATTCACACAGCTATGACCTTCGATGGTGTAATAATAATCAATAGAGTGGTCATTAACATCCAAGTAATTGCCACAGAAATAATTATCTAACAGCCTCCAAATCTTCTCTCCCATTTGTTTAGCAAGCAGATGGAGGAACCTAAAGAGCTTGTAGGGAAGATGGATTTGATAAATTAAAACCCGGGATGCAAATTCAGATTTCTGTGATTACACTAGCTGATCGTAACAATTTTTCACCGCAAACGCCTTGCCGCCTCATCTTTGCTAGCATGTTAATCCTTAATAAATTACTACAAACACATGTTCACTTGGAGTGATGTTCAGTTCGAGCGACGTTCAAGGATGACCTTCTCTGCACAGCAAAGCAACAAAGAACAAAAGTCGTGTTTTTTTTGTTTTTTTTTAATGAAAGTCATTTACATGCAGCCACTGTATGCAGCAAATTCAATGAAACCACTCTTACTGCATTTAAATATAAGGTTATAGAATTCACATCACTATTTTTGGGCAGTATGGTGTATAGTGTAGTGGTTAGGGCAGTGGTGGCCTGGATCACTGATCCTAAGGTCGGGGGTGCGAGTCCCACTCTCCTGTGTTGTCACTGCCACCCCCAGTGCAGCTAACTGGGTTATCAAAGGTCGGCCATTTCTCTCACTGTCGATAGTGAGAGGTTCATGTAAAAGAACCATTGCTGACTTTCGTAAAGAGGAGCTGCATAGCCATCAGAGTGTTTCTGCCCATTGCTAAAGGTTTGTGTCAGGAAGGGCATCCCACATAAAAACCTATACCAAATCAAACATGTGAATCAGATAATTGGCTGTGGCGACCCCTGAAAAAGAGAAAAGGCCGAAAGGAAAAGAAGATGGTGGCATAGTAGCACATCCACCTTGCAGAACAATAGCCCTGGGCTCAAGTCTTGGACTGTGCTTGCATGAGTTTCCTCTAAGTTCTCCGGTTTCCTACTACAGACCAAAGACATGGACATTAGGCTAACTGGCAGTAATTTCCTGTAGGTTTGTAAGCAGGAATGTTTGAGTGTGTGTTGACCATGGAATGGTCTGCCGAGCTGTTCAGGGTGTATCCTGGTTTCGCCCTGTGTCATCTGAGATAGGCCCAGCCTCCCTGTGACCCTAGAAGAATTAAGCGGTTCAACAAACGAATGTGTGAGCTTTACATAGTTCACTGCTTTAAATGTACCTGGATAAATGCGGTATCATAAGGTACCAAGCAAACCCGACTTAATATTCAGTTTGTCTTTCCATACAAAAGAATAATGATACAAAAAAGGAGAGTATACAGAAAGAGAAATGTTAATAGCAATAGGCCATCCTCTCACGGTAATGGAAACACGGTTTAGTGTCTCTCTCTCACTCACTCACACACACACACACACACACACACACACACACACACACACACACACACACACACACAATAAAATCCATTTGGACCTCTTACTCTAATGGAGGACAGGAAATGTGCACATTGTTTAATGGCATTGATCAGGTTTTGCAGAGTATCCAAGCCTTTTCTCATCACAGTCTACTTATTAATGTTTCTTTCTTTTTTGCGGGGGTGGGGGTGGTGGTGCTGCTGCTGATGGTGGTGGTGGTGGTGATGGTAATGATGCCCACACGCCACTTACTGCCGGCGTGATACAGTATTATACATTATTGACTGCATGAACAAAATAAGGCAGTGGTGGGCCGGTGGAAAGATGCTAGACTACCGATCCCAAGATTGGGGGTTCAAGCCAAGCCCCACTGTCGGCGGTTGACACTGCTGTCGTGGCCCCCCCCCCCCAGTGCAGATAACTGGGTTATCAAAGGCCGGCCATGTCTCTCGCTGTCTATGGTGTGAGGTTCATGCAAAAGAACCATTGCTCATTTTTGTCAAGAGTAGCTGCATAGCCGTCAGCGTGTTTCTGCCCTGCAATGACCTGGTGAGCTGTCCAGAGTGTACTCCCCCCCTCTCCCCCTTGCCCAGAGTCAGCTGATATGGGCACCACCCTCCCTGCAACAGTAATTAGGATTAAGAGGTTCCAAAAAATGAATGTATGATGAACAAAATAAAGTAGCATTGATCTGCTGAGATGATGTTTGGCTCTTCCTTGGTCTGTGTATCACACACATTTGCATTATGACAGCAGGACAGTACTTGGCATGTACAAACACACAGCAGAGTGCTTAGGGATATATTCTCTGCTACAAATCTGAAACAGCTGGAGTGGTGCTGAATGCATGTAAACTTTGTATATATAATTTGGTGACAAGTCAGGCTTAATAACGCTTCAGTGTGCCTGAGTAGAGAAGACCATGGGGGAGAGGCATATGGGCTGTAACTGTCAAATGATGAGCATTAGCATTAACATGCAGGCTATGGGCGGCATGACGAGCTGCCGCACTTTCCTTCCTACAGCTGCTGGAACTGTCACAAATACAAAATTTCTTCCTGCAGCGCTAGGTTAAAACATATGACGATTTCAGCATGAGCCTTTGAAGCATGTTCTTAACAGACAAGCTCAGATTTACCTCAAATGAGTGTGTTCTTCCAAAAACTTGTGTTCAGAGGATGCGTTCAGCACATATGGACTACAGATGGCTCGTGCCGATAATTAGACCATATGACGGTGGCCATTTTGCTGACTACCGTGACCCTCTGACAGACATTCTGCAAACTTTTTTTTTTTTTTTTTTCGGCTGCTGTAGTCCAGATATGTGTGTTTGAGTATCCTCAGTTGCAGACTGGTGTGGGGACGAATGCTGGCGTAGAAGCAGTGTGTGCGTATGAGAGAGCTCTTAGTCACAGGTCCAGCTGGTCTTGTCGCCGCACACATCTGCACAGGGAGAACGAGAAAAAAAAAAAGAATACAAATGAAGACATAGAGCGCAGAGGGACACCAGAGATGTTTGTATACTGAGTAGCCATCTGATGCACAGTTTTGTGTAAAGTGCATTCATTATAACACAGGTTGTGAACTTTATTGTGTCTTACTCACTCACTTGTTCGCCAAACCAACTTATCCTACAGCCGACACTGGCAAGATACACCCTGACCATCTCAACAGACCATTACAGGGCACACACACACACACACACACACGCGTGCGCGCACACACTCCATCACACTTACTCTTGAGGCAATTTATCAAGAAGACCTAATTAGCCTAATGTGCATTTTCTTTGACTGTTGGAGGAAACTGGAGTTAAAAAAACCCACACCAGTATGGAGAGGTCGTGCGAACCCCTGGGACAACTCAGGACCGTCTTACAGTAATGTAGATCTTCTTCTTCTTCTTCTTCTTTTCCTTTCGGCTGTTCCCTTCAGGGGTTGCCACAGCAAATAATCTGCCTCCATCTCTCCCTGTCCTCTGCATCTTCTACTCTTACTCCAATGACCTTCATGTCCGCCTTCACCGCATCCATAAATCTTCTCTTTAGTCTTCCTCTGGGCCTTCTGCCTGGTAGTTCCAACCTCAGCATCCTACTACCAATATATTCACTATCCCTCCTCTGTACATGTTCAAACCATCTCAATCTAGCCTCTCTGACTTTGTCTCCAAAACGTCTTACATGGGCTGTCCCTCTGATGTACTCATTTCTGATCCTATCCATCCTCGTTACTCCCAAAGAGAACCTCTTACAGTAATGTAGATGTGTTATCTAATTCTCCACCATGCTGCCCTTTGGATGTGTCTGATTATCATGAAACTATTTTAAACTTTCTATATAAAACGATAGTGAGTATATTGGTAGTAGGATGCTGAGATTGGAACTACCAGGCAGAAGGCCTGGAGGAAGACCAAAGAGAAAATTTATGGATGTGGTGAAGGAAGTCTTGAAGGTAGTTGGTGTAAGAGAAGAAGATGCAGACGATAGGGTGAGATGGAGGCAGATGATTTGCTGTGGTGACCCTTGAAGGAACAGCCGAAAGGAAAAGAAGAAGAAGATATAAAATGCTAACAATATTTACTGTATATAACCCAGGACATTATTATTAAAAGTGACTTAATTGGGTCCAAACAATATGTGGCAGTTTGATGTTTACCTCCAGATTTAAATTTCTTAGTACTAACTGAGAAAAAAAAAAAATCTGCCAAGCCTCCTTGGAAACAAATGACCTATACAACATACAAACACCATGTGGCCTTGCACCAAGGCTGTTCTCGTGACAAAGTGTTGTTTTCCTACAGTCTCGAGGATCTAACAATGCCAATCATGAAAATACATCTGGACCAGGGCATCGTCAAAAATAAATAAATAAACATATAAGAAAAAACAGCTCCATCTAAATATGTACAGGTGAACTAAATCACACACAACTATTAGATATAGAAGAAGAATTGATGATGTGCATGTCCATATTTGCCCTCTTCTCTTTGTCTTAGTGCTGTCGTGATGCATTCTACTTCCTCCCCAGGAACACATGGCAAGGTATTTACCAAGCCATCTGCTCTAAACTGCCATGCTAACTCTATCTGCTGTTCAGTTGCTAAGCAATGAATGTTTTTTTTAAATGAGTGAATCAGTGGTATTACTCACCTGTGAAAGTTAAGGTCTCTTTGTTTACCTTCATCCATTTGGGTGTGATGATGAAGATTAGTTTGTGATACCGCTGCATATAGCCGCGTTCAGGGTCACTAAAGTTTTTCAATCTAAGCAGGGTACTTATGAAAAACATATTGATTGGCAGTTTCAGTTTACAAAAGTTAACTCACTTTCTCCCAGCAACCCATTCCTTGAGGGAGTGAAGTAGAAAATGTGTTGTTTCAGAATGCATATCTACTTTTCTTCTTTGGTACACTTTCTGTATTGAATTATGCTTTTATTTTATTTTCGTCTGTTAATTAGCATTTTAGCAACAATTAGCTTAATATGTAAAGTTATATTGTTATATATTACACTCTGGTTATGACCATTTAATTCAATCCAATTTTATTTGTATTGTCTTTTTCACAATTTAACACTGTCACAAAGCAGCTGTACATAGTACACAACAAATTTGACAGAATTCAAACATTTCTTATGAACCCTATACATCCCAATGATTGAGCCCATGGCAACAGTGGCAATGAAAAACTCCCTCAGCTGACACAACGAGAAAACCTTGAGAGGAACGAAAGTCAAAAGGGAAACCCATCCTCATTTTGGTGAAACCATATAAAAATATAAACCATGTAGCAGAAACTTCACTACAGTTTAACATGAAGTCTAGTTGGTTATCGTATGCAGAAAGTGTAATGCTTACTGTAGTTCTAAATCGTTTTAGTAAAAGAGTTTATCTCACCAACAGTGGAAAGGTATTTTCAAAGTTTCTCGGTGTATATTTAGGTCCGTCTTGATCAGCAACAGCAGGAGCGAGAGGCTTCTGACATGAGAACTCATGAGGATGGGTTGGAAGATTCAGAAAGCAGAAGTATTAAAATCATTGATATATCAGAAGTAGCATGTGTACCTCAGCAAAAAAACATAGAGTGGTAGAGCAAGAAATAGAGAGAAATAGATGGGTTGTTGGGTCGAGACTTAACAGTGTAACGGTTAAAGAAGAGAGTTTATTAGTACTGCATGCAAGCAGGGACTCTGGGATGAATGATAATACCTTGCATAACTACAAAGAAAGAAGCAGAAGAAAGACAGACATGAGGTAACCCTGTAACATGAGGCAATCATAAACTCCACCATCGACCGACATTGGTGAGAATATGAGAGTGAAGGAGTGATAGCATCCAAAGAATTTATCAGAGCAATGGATGCCATGGATACAATTCACAACACAATTCTGTTCAGACACCCACTTTCTATACTTTTATAGATTATTCGTATAATTTCTGTCTCATCACCTAAGGTAAATGTCACCTGAGCCAACTGAACATGAATCTTATTGAGTCTACTCGTATATTAATGATAAATTCACTGAGAGATGGCATATCGGCCTAGTGGCTCATGTGTCCGCCTCACAGCAAGAAGGTCCTGGGTGTAGATTTTGCATGTTTTCCTGTGCCTATGTGGGTTTGAGCCAGGTTCTCGTGTTTCTTCCAGCAGCTCGAAGACATGCACAGTAGGCTAATTGGCTGTTACAAACTGCTTCTATGGGTAAGTGTGAGTGTTAGTGGTTGTGTGCATGGTGCCATGGGATGGTCTGGCGAGCTGTTCAGGCTGTACCCTGCCTTCACCTAGAGATTGCTGTGATAGGCTTCAGCCTCTCCACTGGTCAGGTCAACATTTGAAAACATTTGCTGTTACACATTCAGTACAGAGTTTCTAAGTGTTCTTCTCTGTTCTGGTGCGATGATGGTGTGAGAGTGTAAGTATCAGATCGCAAATGAAATGTATACTCTATGGCCAAAGTATATGGACTTCTCACCAATCACATCCATTATATTATTACATTGGCATCTGTAAATGAGTAGGGTGGAATGTGAACAGTTACGTACTTCTCAAAGTTGATGGTTTGAAAGCAGAAAAAAGTGCCAGTGGATCTGAAGGAACTGAATGTCTTTGACAAAAGCTACATTGTGTTTGGCCAATGACTGGCTCCATTCAGCTCAAAAACAACTGGTCTTGTGGGGTGTTCCCAGTATGCAGTACTATGTACCTCGCAAATGTAGTTCAAGGAAGAACAACCAATCAACAAGCAGGAGGTGCCCAAGGATTATTGATGAGTATGGGAATCGAGGCCGAGCGCATCTACTCTAATCCCACAGAAAAGCTACTGTAGCATGAACTGCTGAAACGGCGAATGCTGGCTATGATGGATGGGTGTCAGAACACACAGTGGTGCTTGAAACTTTTTGAACCCTTTTTGAACTTTCAGTATTTGTGCGTAATTATGGGCTACAACACTACAGAATATTCACACAAGAAGAAGTAAAAGTAAAACTATAATGTATTTTTTGAGAAAAATGATCGAGTGTTGCATATCTGTGAGAGGCAAAAGTACATGAGCTTCTATAATTAGCGGCGATTTTGAAGGTGCAAATAGAGTCAGGTGTTTTCAATCAAATCCATGACAAACAGGTGTTGAGTGGGTGCCTTTATTTATTTAAAGAACAAGAATATATGACTATCAAAGGCTGATCTTTGAAATCCATGTGCTTGAAGGTGTATCATAGCATGAAAAATTATATTTGTGAGGACCTTAAAATAAACAACAAGAGAAAGATTTCATACAAAAACATCTCTAAAGACTTTATCAATTCACAGATAGATAGACTGTGTACACTCACTCATTCACTCCCTCTCTCACTCCCTCAACTCACTCACACACTCCCTCTCGCCCTCACTCCCTCCCTCAACTCACTCCCTCACTCCCTCTCTCACTCACTCAACTCACTCCCTCCCTCCCTCCCTCAACTCACTCACTACCTCCCTCCCTCACTCCCTCTCTCACTCACTCACGCACTCCCTCCCTCATTCATGCACTCCCTTACTCCCTCCCTCCCTCAACTCACTCACTACCTCCTTCCCTCACTCCCTCTCCCACTCACTCAACTCACTCACCACCTAGCTCCCTCCCTCCCTCCCTCCCTCAACTCACTCACTCACTCCCTCACTCGACTCACTCACTGTCTCCCTCCCTCACTCCCTTCTTCCCTCTCTCCCTCCCTCCGTCACTCACACACTCCCTCCCTCCATCAACTCACTCAATCACTCCTCCCTCCCTCCCTCCCTTCCTCCCTCCCTCCCTCAACTCACTCACTACCGCCCTCCCTCACTCCCTCTCTCACTCACTCAACTCATTCACTCACTCCCTCACTCCCTCTCCCACTCACTCAACTCATTCACTCCCTCCCTCCCTCACTCACACACTCCCTCCCTCACTCACACACTCCCTCCTGCCTCCCTCAACTCACTAACTACCTCCCTCACTCCCTCTCTCACTCACTCAACTCACTCACGCACTCCCTTACTCCCTCCATCCCTCCCTCAACTCACTCACTCCCTCCCTCCCTCCCTGCCTCTGTCACTCACTCAACTCACTCCCTCCCTCCCTCCCTCACTCATGCACTCCCTTTCACCCTCCCTCAACTCACTCACTACCTCCCTCCCTCACTCCCTCTCTCACTCACTCAACTCACTCACTCACTCACTCCCTCACTCACGTAATCCCTTCCTCACTCCCTCCCTCCCTCCCTCCCTCACTCAATCTCTCACTCACTCACTCACTCACTCCCCTCTCACTCACTCACTACCTCACACCCTCACTCAACTCACACACTTGCACACTCCCTCCCTCTCTCCCTCTCTCCCTCACTCACTCACTCACTCACTCACTCACTCACTCACTCACTCACTCACTCACTCACACACTCACACAGTGCCTCCCTCCCTCCCTCCTTCCCTCCCTCTTTCACTCACTCACTCAACTCACTCAACTCACACACTCGAACACTCTCTCCCTTCCTCCCTCACTCACTCACTCCCTCCCCCATTTGCCAAACCACTTAATCTTCAACAGTGAAGAAACTGCAAGCAGTGGTGACCTGGTGGTATGGTGCTGGATCGCTGATCTTAAGGTTGGGGGTTCAAGCCACACCTCCCACAAGGTTGTCACTGTCCCGCCAGTACAGCTAACTGGGTTATCAAAGGCCGGCCATGTCTATGGTGAGAGGTTCATGTGAAAGAACCATTGCTGACTTTTGTAAAGAGTAGATGCATAGCTGTTAGCGTGTTTCTGACCATTGCTAAAGGGTTGTGTCAGGAAGGGTGTCCGATGTAAAAACCTATACCAAATCAAATATGCGACTCAGATGATTTGCTGTGGCGACCCCTGAAAAAGGGAAAAAACCAAAAGGAAAAGAAGAAGGGTAGTGAGGAAGCTGGAGCCTTTCTCAGCTGACCATAGGGGGAGGAGGGGTATGGCCTAAAGAGCTTGCCAGACCATCAGAGGGCAACAAACCAACAACCATTCACACACACGCTTAGGGCCAATTTAGGACAACCAGCATGCATGTCTTTGGACAATGGCAGGAAACCAGAATGCAGTACTTGGAAGAAACCCCCACACACTCACAAACATTATGTCACTGTGCCGTTCTTTAGAGTTTAGAGCAAATTAAGATGATTTAATTGTTTATTTTTCCATTTGTCCGAGTGATAATAATGCTACTTACACCACATGACCGTGACAAATTGTGAGTGTGCATCATTTTGATTCAAGCATCATGCACTTCAAATCATGTATTTAATCCTGAGACTCGAGGTTTTCGGGTTATATTTATGAAAATGAAAGAAATGTGGATAGTTTAAAAAAATCCACAAACTTTCATGCATCACTGTACAGTACATTGCAGTTGTATATGAGGCTGCCAAACTGGAGACCAGTCAGGTGGTATTAATGCTATGGCTGAACCATGTAGCCCTTCTTTATTATAATAAATTAAATAAATTCAAATGATTTTGCAGTGCAGTTGTGGGGATTTCTTCATTCATCCAGATTTCATCCAGATAGTGTTCAGAGGGCTCTGTACAGGCCTTTCACGTTCCACACCAACCATGGCAAACTGGGTCATTATGGACAAGGCACAGAGACATTGCCATAATGAAACAGATTTGGCGCACCTTAGCTCCAACAAAGGGAATAAGATAATGCCCAAGCGTATGACTTCATCCAAAACATTATGTGTTTCAACCTTGATAACAACAGTTTGATGGGAAAAACATATTTGGATGTGTTGGTAAGGTGTGCAGAGGCGTAATGGTTCGGTCTATAACTTCAACAACTAGAAAGTCCTGGCTTTGAGCTCAGTTGCATGTTCGCTCCGTGTTTGTACGCTTGTTTACGGTTTCTTTTCAAAGCCCACAGACATGCATATTGCTCTAAACTGGTTCTTCAGTATTGCCGAACTGGTGTAACTGTGAGTGTGAATGGTGGTTTTGTTGTGCTGGCCTTGCAATGAAGTGGCAAACTGTTCAGTGTACTTCACTTTTTTACTGAGAGTCATGTGAGATTGGCGATGACCATAAACAAGATAAGCAGGACAGAGAAATACGTACAGTGATCCCTCACGACTTCGTGCTTCAGTTCCTGTGGCTTCAGTACATCACGGGTTTTTCAAAAATATTTGAAATAAAAAATAAGGAAATTGCTGCAAAACACGGGCAATTAGGAAAAAAACCCAAACAAACAAAAACAACCCCCTCCCCAGTAAAACTACTTACATTTTTATGAGAGGTGCGCATCTGAGCGTGTGCGCACACGTCTGTATGTGTGTGTATTTATATTTTATTTACATCTTATGCATTATTTTTGAATGTTTAATTGTTATTATAAGCATTTATAGCATTACATGGAGGCAGTGGTGGTCTAGTGGTATAAGGCAGTGGATCGCTGATCCAAAGGTTGGAGGTTCGAGTCCCACTCTCCACAAGGTTGGCACTGCCCCCCCCCCCCCCCCCAGTGCAGCTAACTGGGTTATCAAAGGCCGGCCATGTCTCTCACTGTCTATGGTGTGAAGCATGTAAAAGAACCATTGCTGACTTTCGACAAGAGTAGGCTGCCAAGCCGTTAGCGTATTTACACCCTGCGATGGCCTGGCGAGCTGTCTAGGGTGTACTCTGCTCTCGCCCTGAGTTGGCTGGGATGGGCACCAGCCTCCCCGCGACCCTAATTAGGATGAAGCGGTTACAGAAAATGATAGCGTTACATATGTCTGTCTGTCTTCCTTTCGGCTTTTTCCCTTTTCTCGGGAGTCGCCACAATAAATCATCTGATTCGCACGTTTGATTTGGCAGAGGTTTTTACGTTGGATGCCCTTCCCGTCACAACCCTTTTTAGCAAGGGACAGAAACACGCTGACGACTTTGCAGTCTACTCTTTACGAAAGTCAGCAATGGTTCTTTTACATGCCTCTCACCATAGACAGTGAGAGACATTGCCCGCCTTTGATAACCCAGTTAGCTGCACTGGGGGGACAGTGACAACCCTGTGGAGAGTGGGACTCGAACCCCCAACCTTTGGATCAGCGATCCAGCGCCCTATACCACTAGACCACCACTGCCCCCTGATAGCGTTACATATGTATTTATTGATATTATATACACATATACATGTACGTGTACGTATACGTCAGTTGGGGGGGGGGGTCGATCCTACTTCGTGGAAATTGGTGGTTGTGGGAGGCCTCGGTCCCAATTAACCGCGGAAAGTGAGGGATCCCTGTGAATAACTGCATAGATACATGGATGTATTGTGAGGGGTACATATACTTTTTGTCATACAGATGGATTAATTCAGTATTGAGGTTTTTAGACCCGATGTGAGCTAAACAGTAAGATTGTGGGTTTTTTAAGTTTTAAAATTTGCTTGTTTTCCATTACTTCCCAGAATACAGCCATAGCAACATGTAATAGGTTGACCCTGACCACCACATATTTTTAAAAACAGGATGATTAGACCATTAGAGGGTTTTTTTTTTTTTTGCAATATCTGAGAGGAACATCATCCAGGTACACCTGAAGCAGACATAATGAGGGTCAAATGCAAATTTTCCAAAGGTAAAGGACAATAGCACACTTCAGCATAAAAGCAGATCAGCAGAAAAATCTCAACGACCCACTAAGTGTAAATGTTCATATAGCTTGATTTGAACGTCTGACAAAGAGGAACCACGTGCAACTCAGTAGAAAATCATCCGGTCCTGATTCTGCATTCATGAGTATGATAAATGAGCTGTACTCTACACTGTAGGTTGGGACAATGAAGTCATATCAAATAATCTGGAAAAATACAAATATAATAGGAAGTTCTTTACATTTTCCACTCGCAACATGTTTGTTTCTTACATCTTTTACAGTCATAAAATTACCATATGAAATATTTATATTCTGTTGTTCCCAATTAAGGAAAAATCGGTGGCTATTTTTATGAAATTATTGTTCGGTGATGCTGTCCAGATCAGTGACAAGCTCCAGAATGCATAGCTTTGAGCCAGGTCATGACCCCGGGACAGGAGCTTTGTCATTTTCAGCTGAGCCTGTCCCTGCACAGGTGACACAAATAAGAGGTCAGCATGAGGGCGCTTCGTTTGGTCATAAATCACCAAGAGGAACATGGGACATGGTGTCCTTTGCTCCTGGCCTGTCCTCTTTAGGCCTTGTCCTAGATACACAGAAAGGCTATGAAATCATATCAACCCAGGACCTGTCCTACTGTCACATGAAATGCAATTAGGAGACAGTGGAAAGGTCAAGAAGAAGTTTGAAAGGGAAAGTAGAAGAAAGTTTGTGCTTTGTGATGCCTTGGTATTTAAAAGTACATTCCAGTGCATCAGTATGCAAAACTAATGTTCCGTGGAAAGATTTACTAATCTGTTTGGCTGGTTATTAACTTGGGCAACGGTGGCATGGTGGTTAGCATGTCCGTTCCAGAGTGAGAAGGTCCCGGGTTCAATTTCCAAGCTGTGGTATTTCTGTTTGGAGTTTACATGGGTCTCCTCCACGTGTACTCTGATTTCCTCTCACAGGCCAGAGAGAGCCACATTAGGCTAATTGTCTATTCCAAATTGACCCAAAGTGTGGATGTAAGTGTGAATTATTGTGTGTGTGTGTGTGTGTGTGTGTGTGTGTGTGTGTGTGTTATACTGCGATAGTCAGGTGAGCTGTTCAGGCTGCAAGTATGGGCTGAGACAGGCAACAGCCTCCCATGACCCTGGTAGGATGAGAAAGTGAATATGTACTGTAGATAATTGTACTCTGGAGCAGTGGTGGCCTGGTGGTAAATGATGCTGAATCACTGATCCTAAAGTTAGGAGTTGAAGCCCCACTCTCCACAAGGTTGTCACTGTCCCCCCAGTGCAGATAACTGGGCTACCAAAGGCTGACCATGACTCTCATGGCCTATGGTGTAAGGCATGTAAAAGAACCATTGCTGACTTTTGACAAGAGTACGCTGCATAGCCTTTAGCATGTTTCCGCAGTACGATGGCCTGGCGAGCTGTACAGGGTGTACTCTGCCCTCGCCCGGAGATGTCTGGGATGGGCACCAGCCTCCCCGTGACCCTAATTCTGATTAAGCGGTTACAGGAAAAATTAATGAATGAGTTCTACTCTTGGGATGATACTTCTAAGATGTAGCGGTATGGTTTGGCAATATGAATGGTTGTTGTGTTTTTTTGTTTGTTTGTTTGTTTTAAAGGGGACAAGATGAGACTTGTACACTATACTCTTGACAGGACATTCCAATGTCGGCCCTCACAAAATGCATGTCAAGGTTTAAAGCAATATGATGTGCAAAAAGAGCTTCTTAGAATCTGAACATGCTTTCAGCATTAAGCAGAAAGCAAACTTAAATAATACACCATCGCAAGCAGAGAACAAAAACAGCATCTTAATTTCGCACACAGAATACATTAGCTCTAAGTGGCACTCTGGTTATTGCAGAGGTCTGAATCTACAGCGGACACCTGGGATTCTCCAAACTGTTTGATCTAGCCCTTTCAAGCACTGTGATCATCCTGCTAAATTGCGCCTAATGGACAGTGTCTGCCACTCGGAAGCTGGGACGAGGTGGGTGGTTGGGAGGGAGTTGGGATGGGGAGTGGTGGTGGTGGTGGGGTTACAATTTAGTGTGCTTACACACCTGTCCTTTGTAGTTCAGAGACCACATTGTAAGCACCGGCAACATTAGCCTCGATTCGCAAACAGCAGTCCCGAGCTACAGAGCGCAGCCTCCATTTAGGGACCTTGAATAGCCGTGGGATGCTATTAGCCTTGGTACCTGCGTATGCTTGCCGGCTCCCCATCAGAACAATGTGGAACGAAGGAGGGAGGACATGAGAGGGAAAAAGAAAGAGAAAGAGATGCATCACTGCACCTGTCCCTTCAATGGCATCCCCACATGTGCAGCCTGAAGTGATATATGGGAGCTAGTTAGCTGCACACAATAGGGCCAGCTAGCTCATGAATAATATGCCAGTCCAGCTCAGAGGGGGGGAAAAAACGCCGCTCAAGTGCATCCTATTGTTGATAAAGAACTTCCTATTGTTCTAGTGATTGACTAAGAAGTATTATGAAGATTTACTCACATGCCATTCAGGAGAGAACATAAAAAAAAACCTCTTACCACTCACAGCTGCTGCTTTATCACTCTTTTTGTTATGCTAAGCCAGATGCTAAGTGTCATACGAAGCTATGTTCATGCTAGGTAAGAATTCAAGGAGAGAGGTGCCTAAGATTTGCAATGCCAGTGCTGTCGACTTATAGAGTTTTTAAAGTGCTTTATGTATACAATTTCTTTCTATTAGGGCAGCATGCAAGCACACCACAAAGTAAACAGAGACAAGGAGCGAGCAGCTTGCGGCTAGTCTGAAATTGCTGAGCATTTGTCATTTGGTTGGAATAAGAGGAGGAATGTTATTTTGCAAACGCACCAGGAGATTTTTTGTTTTCTGTGTGGAAGACAATTACAATTCTACCACTGCCAATGCATCTACTGAGCAGGTGGCTACAGAACATATTATCTATCCCTCCCTCCACTCTGTTCTCCCTCTCTCATTCACACTGCCGTCCTTGCTAAATGTTTGCTTTTAGCATGTGTTCTCAAAGAGAATTTCCCTGAAAAGATTCTCATACACAAGTATTTTTTTAAAAAGCTAGAGTGAAATGTCACATAAACAACACATTTTACAGTACGTGCATTGAAAAAAGCTTTGCTGCTGGTCATGAATCTGTACTCATAGTGTGGAAAGGACATGAATCATTGATTAAAGTGATATGGTTATCAGACGACGATCTGTTATGACCTCAGTCCCTGTAAAATGTGAAGGTAACCTGCAGATTCACTCACTCACACACATGCGCACACAAACTAACGCACGCACACACGTATGTGCACACAATCACACACAAAAGAAAGACGAGCTGAGTAGTTCAGGCCTCTGACAGAAAATATTGTTTCACACCGAGACACAGACACCAAGCGAACCAATTAATCCTACTATAGTCGCATCGAGACAGGAGTCCATGTCAGCTGACGATAGGTGGGTGAAAGCATGGTACACCCTGATCAGCTTCCAAATCCATCACAAGGCCAACACTGGCACAACCATTCACACTTACACTCAATCCTACAAATAATTTGGAACAGCCGATTTCCCTAACATGTCTATCTCTGGACTGTTGAAGAAAACCAGAGTACCCAGAGAAAACCCATGCAAGCATGGGGAAAACACGGAAACCACACGGAAACCTCCACACGGAAACTCCACACGGAAACCTTCCTGCCGAGCCCGGGACTCGAACCCAGGACCTTCTTGCTGTGAGACGAATGTACTATTATATACGTGTATTTATTCTAACATCTATGCTATTTATTATTATTACAGGCATTGTATTTAACAATTCAATATTTTTGGTCTTTTTCGATACAAATTGTCCACTGGTGTAGTTTAAACAATTAATTTAATTGTATTGTGAGAGTGACTCATGCTGTGTAACTCAGCACCTATTTCCATTCATGTTCTTTTGGAGAACGACCTCCTATAAGGTACATTCACTGTGTGCATGGCTAATCTTTTGAAACAGTGTAAAGTTTCTTTCATTCAAGCAATCAGGTGTGGAATGGCTCGATTACAGTATGTTTGTGTTGCTGTACAATAAAATGGTAATGTAAACGCACCAGTGTTTATTACTGCTGTTTTGTGCACAAACAGTGCAGCAGCAGCTGGTGCATCATCTCATATCATGTATCATCATGTATGAAGATGTTTACTTGCACTTGTATAGTTTTATATAAATATATATATATATATATATATATATATATATATATATATATATATATATATATATATCTTCTTCTTCATATAGATATATATACACATACATATACATACATATATATATATATATATATATATATATATATATATATATATATATATATATATATATATATATATATATATATATAAAACTATACAAGTGCAAGTAAACGTCTTCATACATGATGATACATATACATATATACCCCGATTATTTTTAAAACTAATTCCAGCTAAAGTTGGTCATATATATGACCCTTATAAACTACTGATAGTGATGTCACACATAATACAGGGATCCCTCGCTACTTCCCGCTTCAATTCAAGCGGCTTCAGTGCATCATGTTTTTTTTTTTTAATAAATAAATACAGTAAATATTCATAGAATTAAAAGATAAGGAACTTAAGGAAGAATAGGGGGAAAGTGAAGGAAAATGCCACAAAACAAGGTCAATTATGCAAAAATAACCGAGATCCCCACGCAACCTTCGAAATTCGTGAAGTAGGATCACCCCCCCTACTGACGTATATGTATATGTGTATATAATATCAATAAATAATTATTCAATGCTATAAATGCTTATAAAAACAATTAAACATTTAAAATAGAACATAAGCTGTAAATAAAATATAAATACACACACATACAGATGGTATTGCATGAGGATCTCGGTCCCAATTTACCGCCGGAAGTGAGGGATCCCTGTATTGACTTTATTTAGTGCTTTTTTCTGTTTATTTTTCCTTACAAGCTTGCAAATTTTGTGTGCTCTCCTTGTGCCTTTGTGTGTTTCCTCTGGGTGCTCAGATTTCTGTTAATAGTCCAAATTCCTACAACTAGATCAGGTGGTTATGCTAAGGTTGCTAGGTCATAGCTGTAAATGTGGTTGTTTATGTCTGTGTTAGCCCTTCATTAGACTGGGACCCTGTTCAGGACCTGTTCAGGGTATGCTTTGCCTCCTTCCCAAAGTCAGCTGAGATTAACTACAGCTTCTCCTCTGACCTTCATAGATATGTGGTATCGGTTAAAAAAACAAAAAACAAAAACAAAAACAAAAAAATAAATAAATAAATAAATATATATATATATATATATATATATATATATATATATATATATATATATATATATATATTCTTCTATAATCACCTGAAGAGAGAGGATGGTTTCACCACCCCTTGAAACAGATCTGTAGTGATAAATGGAGTTTCATTAGAAAGTCTTTGTCCTGTCCTTTTATTTTTATTGTTATTTGCTCTACCAAAAAGTATTGAGCACTCTCCTACGGAAGTATCTACTCAGAAAATCCTATATATATATATATATAATATATATATATATATATATATATATATATATATATATATATATATATATATATATATATATAGATAGATAGATAGATAGATAGATAGATAGATAGATAGATAGATAGATAGATAGATATGTATATTTTTTAATACAGACAAAGCTGGACATCATTATATACATACAATTCTGATGAATATACCAAAGTTGTTAATTTTTTTTACATTTTTAAAATTTTCGTTAAACCTTTAAGATCGATGGTTTAGCAACTAGTGTTCACATTAAAATGGTTCAATAAATATTTGGTTCAAATAAGAAAACAGATCAAGTTTATCACTCTAACATGAAAAATCATAAAAATGAAAAAAAAAAAATTCTGTTAAAATGAGTGTTGTTTCGCAGCAAGGTGATGTCGTGGTTTACACATCCATGTCACAGCAGGAAGATCCTGGATTTGAATCCAGGACTGGGGTGTTTATGTGAGGAATTTCAAGTTCTCCCTGTGTTCCCCTGCATCTGGTTTCCTCCCACAGACCAAATACATGCACATTAGACTAATCAGCTGTTCAAAATTGCCCTCAGGTGTGAGTCTGAGTGGAAATGGTTGTGTGTTCGGCAAGCTTTTCATGGTATATTCCACTTTTGCTCCATGTCGGCAGAGATGGGCTTTAATTGAAGCATTTATTTTGCCGCACGTTAATATGGACAGTTAATATGTCCATGAAAGCAAAAAATGTCTGGATTTGATTAAATAATATCTATATTATTATTATTATTGTTATTATTATTATTCATTCAATCGTTTCCTGTAACCACTTAATCCTAATTATGAATGCAAGCAGGCTGGAACTGATCCCAGCCAACTCTAGGTGAGGGCAGAGTACACCCTGGATGGCTCACTAGGCCATCACAGGGCAGAAATACGTTGACGGCTATACAGCTACTCTTTATGAAAGTCAGCAATGGTTCTTTTACATGAACCTCTCACCATAGACAGTGAGAGACATTGCTGGGCTTTGATATCCCAGTTAGCTGCACTGGGGGGGCTTGAACCCCCAACCTTAGAATCAGTGATCCAGCACCTTTACCGTTAGGCCTTTGTGCTCGACCAGTTCTGGCTCCGAAGTTCCCCTTTGTAACTTTGGCTTTCGGGTTCCCCCTCACCTTTATGGTGACGATGATTCTCCGTACTCCAGTGCCTGCTCTGTGTACAATAAAACTCATCTGTATCACCATACTCGATCTCCTGCATCTTTGGGTCCAACTAAAATGCTCCCAGAGTCATACAAATCATACTCACAGTCACGCTTAGGGGAGATTTGGAGCAGCCAATTAGCCTATTCTGCATGTTTTTGGACTGTGGGGGGAAACCGGAATACCCGGAGGAAATCCACATAAGCACGGGGAGAACATGCAAACGCCACACAGAAACACCCAGGCTGGGAATCAAACTCAGGACCTTCTTGCTGTGATGTGGATGTGCTAGCCACTATGCCACCAGGCCACCCTAGAATCAATCCACTTAATTAAAATGACATTTATTTATTGATTGATTTATTTTACTATTTTATCAGCTTTGCTTATTAGAAATAAAATAGATATAAATGCCAATCATTTACCGAAATGACTTTGAGACAAATGATTTTGCAGCATATCGGGATCCATGACTTTCCGCGATTAATGGGGACCGAGACGCACCCCCCCTTCCCCATGACTGCCAAATTCCCTGAAGTAGGATCGACCCCCCCTGACTGACATATATGTACATGTATATGTGTATATAATATCAATAAATACATATTTCATATATACATATTCATATATATCAATAAATACATATTTATATATGCTCCCTTCAGGGGTCGCCACAGCAAATCATCCACCTCCGCATCTTCTTTTCTGACTCCAACGACCTTCATGTCTTCCTTCACCACATCCATAAATCTCTTCTTTGGTCTTCCTCGAGGCCTTCTGCCTGGTAGTTCAAACCTCAGCATCCTACTGCCAATATACTCACTATCCCTCCTCTGTACATGTCCAAACCATCTCAATCTAGCCTCTCTGACTTTGTCTCCAAAACATCTTATGTGGGCTGTCCCTCTGATATACTCATTTCTGATCCTATCCATCCTCGTTACTCCAAGAGAGAACCTCAACATTTTCATCTCCGCTACCTCCAGCTCTGCCTCCTGCCTTTTCCTCAGTGCCACTGTTTCTAAGCCATATAACATTGCTGGCCTCACCACCATCTTGTACACTTTTCCCTTCATTCTTGCTGACACTCTCCTATCGCACATCACACCGGACACTTTTCTCCAACCATTCCAGCCTGCCTGCACACGCTTCTTCACCTCTTTTCCACACTCTCCATTGCTCTGGATTGTTGAGCCTAAGTACTTAAAATCCTCCACCTTATCTCTGCTCCCTGTAACATCACCGTTCCTCCTGGGTCCTTCTCATTTACACACATGTATTCTGATTTTCTGAGGCTAACCTTCATTCCTCTACTTTCCAGGGCATACCTCCACCTCTCTAGATTTTCTTGCACTTGTTCTCTGCTCTCACAACAGATCACAATGTCATCTGCAAACATCATAGTCCATGGAGATTCTTGTCTCACCTCGTCTGTCAGCCTGTCCATCACCATAGCAAACAAGAAGGGGCTCAGAGCTGACCCATGATGCAGTCCCACCTCCACCTTGAATTCGTCGGTCACACCGACAGCACACCTCACCACTGTCTTACATCTCTCATACATGTCCTGCACCACTCTAACATACTTCTCTGCCACTCCAGACTTCCTCATGCAATACCACAGTTCTTCTCTTGGCACCCTGTCATATGCTTTTTCCAGATCCACAAAGGCACAATGTAGCTCCCTCTGACCTTCTCTGTACTTCTCTATTAACATCCTCAAAGCAAACATTGCATCTGTGGTGCTCTTTCTTGGCATGAAACCAAACTGTTGTTCACAAATGCTGACCTCGGCCCTTAGTCTAGCTTCCACTATTCTTTCCCATAACTTCATCGTATGGCTCATCAACTTTATCCCTCTGTAGTTGCTGCAACTCTGCATGTCTCCCTTGTTCTTAAAAATGGGCACCAGCACACTTCTCCTCCACTCCTCCGGCATCTGCTCACTCTCTAGTACCTTGTTGAATGTTCTTGTCAGAAAATCTACTGCTACCTCTCCTAGACACTTCCATACCTCCACAGGTATGTCATCAGGACCAACTGCCTTTCCATTCTTCATCCTCTTCAATGCCCTCCTCACTTCACCCTTACTGATCTTTTCTACATCCTGCTCCTCAATGGTCACCTCTTCTACTCTTTTTTCTCTCTCATTTTCCTCATTCATCAGCTCTTCAAAGTACTCTTTCCATCTTCCCAGCACACTTCTGTCATCAGTCAATACATTTCCCTCTCTGTCCTTTATCAATTTAACTTGCTGCACGTCCTTCCCATCTCTATTTCTCTGCTGTGCCAACCTGTATAGATCATTTTCTCCCTCTTTACTATCCAACCTATCATACAAGTCATCATACGCCCTCTGTTTGGCCTTAGCCACCGCTACTTTCGCCTTACGCTGTGTCTCCCTGTACTCCTGTTTACTCTCTTCGGTCCTCTCAATGTCCCACTTCTTCTTAGCTAATCTCTTCTTTTGTACACACTCCTGCACTTCCTCATTCCACCACCAAGTCTCCTTATCTACTTTCCTTCCAGAGGACACACCAAGTACTCTCCTACCTGTGTCGCTGATCACATTTGCTGTGGTTGTCCAGTCATTTGGAAGCACTTCCTGGCCACCCAAAGCCTGTTTCAACTCCTCCTTGAAGACAACACGACACTCTTCCTTTTTCAGCTTCCATCACTTTGTCTTCTGCTCTGCCTTTGCCTTTTTCACCTTTCTCACCATCAGAGTCATCCTGCACACCACCATCCTATGCTGTTTGGCAACACTCTCACCCACTATGACTTTGCAGTCACTGACTTCCTTCAAATTACATTGCCTACACAAGATGTAGTCTACCTGTGTGCTCCTACCTCCGCTTTTATAAGTCACCCTATGCTCCTGTTTCTTCTGGAAGAAAGTATTCACCACAGCCATTTCCATCCTTTTTGCAAAATCTATCAACATCTGTCCTTCTGCGTTTCTGTCCTGGATACCAAACCTGCCCATCACTTCCTCGTCCCCTCTGTTGCCTGCGCCAACATGTCCATTGAGGTCTGCACCAATGACCACTCTTTCACCTCTGGCGGTACTCTGCATCACTTCATCTAAGTCACTCCAGAATCTCTCCTTCTCTTCTAGCTCACATCCTGCCTGTGGGGCATAAGCACTAACAACATTGAGCATTACACCTTCAATTTCTAACTTGAGACTCATCACTCTGTCTGACACTCCTTTCACTTTTAGAACATTCCTGACAAACTCCTCCTTCAAGATGACTCCTACTCCATTTCTCTTCCCATCCACACCGTGATAAAATAGCTTAAACCCTGCTCCTAAGATTTTAGCTTTGCTACCTTTCCACCTGGTCTCCTGAACACACAGTATGTCTACCTTCCTCCTCTGCATCATGTCAGCGAGCTCTCTACCTTTTTCTGCCATAGTTCCAACATTCAAAGTCTCCACTCTCAGTCCTAGACTCATTCCTTTCCTTTTCTCTCTCTGCCTACGGACACGCCTCCCACCTCTCCTTCTTCGACATCTTCGACCAACAGTAGTCCAATTTCCATTAGCACCCTGTTGATTGACAGCACTGATGGCGGTCGTTGTTAACCCGGGCCTCGACCGATCCGGTATGGGGGTAGTACTTCTGATTTGCATCATAAATGTTTGGCATTGGTTTTACGTCGGATGCCCTTCCTGACACAACCCTCTGCATTTCTCCGGGCTTGGGACCGGCATGAAGGGGAGAGACACTGGTTAGTGCCCCCCCCCCACCTCATGGCTGCATTAAATACATATTCAACTCTATAAATGCTTATAATAACAATTAAACATTCGAAAATAATGCATAAGATGTAAATACAACATAAATGCACACAGACAGATGCGCACCTCACATAAAAATGTAAATAGTTTTGTTGGGGGGTTTTGGGTTGTTTTTTTGTTTTGTTTTTTTTGTTTTTTTGTTTGGGGTTTGTTTTTTTGCATAAATGGCCTTGTTTTGCGGCATTCTCCTTAACCTTTTCCCCTATTCTTTCTTAATTTCCTTATTTTTTAATTCGATGAATATTTAAAAAAAAATACGAAGCACTGAATCCGAATGAATTGAAGCGCGGAGTAGCAAGGGATCGCTGTACTATATATTTATAATGTATAATGTATAAAATGTGCAAAGGAATGTAAGAGAAATGCATCATGTAAATGGAATACCTCCAGCATCATATTGTGTATCCCAGTCATGAATTATCGATGTTTGTACCGAATGTAATTGACTCAGGGTTCAGTGAAGGCTAGTGACACAGATCTTAGATCAGCGTAGATAAATTTCCAAGCCTTTGTAAGAGGAGAGTGAGTTACCAAGCTGTTGTAGTCTAGAGTCACATCTGCCTTGGGGCAATTTCACATTTGCAAGAGTGTTAAGTATGCAAATACCCCTGATATTACGGCCTCGTTTGAATACTGTTTTTCATATTGAAATATTAATGCCGTTTTAACTGGGGCCAGTCTCAGCTGTCATTATAGACGCGAATAGATATTGGTTCTGTACTGTAGCCTGAATTCAAATGAGTGCTTGTGAACGTCTAATTGGTTTGTAGATCAAGGTCGAAGTTTTTTTCTTCCTTTGTTTTGGCACAACAATGAGTTTTCTATGCAAATGCAACAAATTCGAGCTGTTGTACATTTACACATTTTAAGAAACGTATGAGGGGGAATTGCACTTTAATTCTTTGATAATTTCTGGGGTTTTTTTTCTTAATGCAGGTACTGTATATTTTAGAGGGAATTCTGATTACCACAAACTGTGCCTTGTGATATTCAACAAGCTGAAGTGAAATATGATCCTCAGTAGCTTGCAGGAAAGAGAAAGACCTGCATAAAATCCTTTTTTTTTTTTTTTTTGTATGAGAGTAAACATTCCAGCATTCGACACATTTCCAGGCCTTACAGTGGTTCATTTACAACCCACACATATTTGGCCTGTTCTGGAATAAAAAGCCATGTCGTGGCTGCTGTTTTTCAGTGAAAGGCTGTGATCGCCGTCAGAAGTGCAGAAAAATAACGCATATCCTGTTTCCTTTATAATCTCTAAAACTGAATCCTGAATTCTAGGAACCGACTTTTTTCTCTTTCTTTCTCTGTCTGTTTAGACGTTGTGATTCATCAGAATCAAAGGCGTCATTTTCCGCAGTACGAGATAAATTGTGCATTTTCCACACACTTGGGCAGAAAACATGTTAAAACAGAGTAAGAAAAAGGTCATACCTTTGGCACTTGCTGGTTGTCATGCAATGAAACTGCAAATGAAACATGCTAAATGTGCAGGTGTCCTCTGTGTGTGTGTGTGTGTGTGTGTGTGTGTGTGTGTGTGTGTGTGTGTGTGTGTGTGTGTGTGTGCGCGTGTGTGCGTGTGTGCGTTTGTTTGTGTGTGTGTGCATGTGTCTGTGTGTGCTTGTGTGCGTGTGTGTGTGCGTGTGTGTGTGTGTGTGTGTGTGCGTGTGTGCACATATGTGTGTGTCTGTGTGTGTGTGTGTGCGTGTGTGTGTGTGTGTGTGTGTGTGTGTGTGTGTGTGTGTGTGTGTGTTTCTGTGCGCGTGTGTGTATGTGTGTGGACGCACATGTGTACTGTATGCCCAGTTGGGAGTGATGAATCAGGAGGCTCTCTTCCATCTTGGCAGTGGCTGTGTGCCACTGGGACGCCAGCAGTGTGTGCAGTGATAATTGTGTGAATTGAGCTGTAAGGGGGAACTGCCCATTGACCAGCACACTGGGCCTGTACATTTTGGCAGGTGCAGAGAGGGAAAACGAAGTGAGCGAGCAAGAGAGAGAGAGAGAGAGAGAGAGAGAGAGAGAGAGAGAGAGAGAAAGAAAGCAAGAGTGAAAGAGAGAGAGAGAGTGACAGAGCGGGAGAGAACGAGAGAGAGAGAGAGAGAATCTCTCCAATGGGCAGGCCACAGCTGCTAGTACAGGGCCTCCATTAGCCAAAGCCTGCCTATTGATTCACTCTGTGGGATGTTTCCTCTCTCTCGCTGCCTGTGCTGCTTTGTGCCGGGTGCATTTGCATGGCTCTGAGCACTGCAGCATAGCCAGAGGTGTTCCAGTTCTCTGATTTGAACGGGTCCCTCTTCGATCTGTAGAGACTGCCTTTACCAGGGCTTCGAGTTTCTTTAATTAGACAGTATGTTAATGACCAAGCATCCAAAATGCACGGCTCCTCATTGCTAACATAATTTGTTTGACTGTTCAGTGGGAAAACTGAACAAATAGGATAGTGTCAATAAACAAGGTTAGTAGCATCAAACACTGAGGGCAGCTGATTAAAACAAGACGGAAGTCAAACTATTACACAGAAAGCAGCCAGATTAGAGTCATATAATTTCAATAGTTTAATTAGTCAATACTGTGGTTTATGGTGCACAAAATAAGAACACTTTGATATAAAAACCTTATGATTGACAGTAATTAATATCGCAGCATCAAGAATCAGTTTGGAGATTCCTGCACCGAGAAGTTTAATATAAGGCCTTTAATTATCTCTGCTGCCACTCGGCGTGGGAGGTTATTTATTTAACAGCCTAAAAGCAGGATTACACTAAACCTACTGCACCGATTTTCACCAACCTTGATGGTTGATGGTCACCAACCTTGGGGGGCAGACATGGATTAAGATCACCATTCCGATCAAGGAATTTATTAAAATCTTTTTTTTTTTTTTAAAGCAAGCATTTTTTTTTTACATGCTAGCAGAATTATACAAAATCTACTGGTAAAGGGGTGGCAAAGGGGTGGCAAAGGGGTGGCAAAGGGGTGGTAAAAGGGTGGTACCCGGACTTGAAAAGAACCCATGACCTTTTGGAAGTGACTCCTTCATGGGATCATGCTCAAGAAAAATTTAAATTTCCTTTTGGCTTTGCCCCTTTTTTCAGGGGTTGCCACAGCGAATGATCCGCACGTTTGATTTGGCAAAGTTTTTTTTTTTTTAACATTGGATGCCCTTCCTAACACAACCCTTTCACAAGGGACAGAAACACGCTGACGGCTTTGCAACCTTGGATCATGCTAAAGAAAAAAAAAAAAATCCCAAAATCCCCTGAAAAACCCTATCTTTAATTTTAGTTGGTCATCAAAATCTGAGACCCACTAGGGGGAGACATTTCCTAATAACTATGCCAAATTAAAATAATAGCTGGCGTTAATACCTTTCATTCTGTGAAGATGTTAAATGTAAGTCACTCTGGATAAAAGCATCTGCCAAATAAAGAAAATACTGTTTAAAATGAATTATTTCCTCAAGACAGTAGATGAAACCTGTCCATTTGGATAACATCACTGAAGTCACCAGGTTTTTCTTGAGTATAGTTCTGTCAGATAGGGTTTTCAAATTGCTTTAAATCAGTCTCTCCCACTGCCTTTAAACACAAAAACTTCCCTTTAAGCCTGAAACAAGTGGATAAAAATATGGACAGAAGTAGGTCGCAATTGTTTTGTTGTCAAATGCAATAGGATTTAAAAGCAGGACACAGGGGTGTGTTCCTTAAAGGAAACTAGTAGCCTGAAAGTTGCTGGAACAGCATGCACTTACCAGAGAAAAGTACAGTAAAACCTCCGCTGACGAACACTTAAGCTCACGAACTTTTCGCCTCAAGAACATTAAATTTGCGAGCATATTGTCTCTGCTGACGAACTAGTTTTCGGCGGACGAATCAAACCACGCGGTCGAACAGCGCCACGGTGGCGGCCACGAGAAGCTGACACACGCTCACGGCGTCACAGTTCATCACACCCCTTTCTTTGAGTGCGGAAGTGGTTTGTGTTTGCTAGACATTTTGGACCATATTGAGTGTACTTTTGCTATTATGGGACCGAAAAAGACCCCACCACAGGCGGAGATCATTGAAAAACATGAACGAGGTGTGCGTTTGTGTGACTCAGCGTCCCAGTACCAGTACGCTAAGTCTACCATTGCTCCCATCCTTAAGAACAAGGAAGCTATTAAGGGTGCGTGTGTGGCTATGCGTGTTTCCAAACAGAAAGTCCCTCCCTTCCTCCTCCTCCCACTCCCTCCGTCCCTCCCTCCTCCTCCCACTCCCTCCTCCTCCCACTCAATTCCATTAAGCCATCAACTACCATCACAAAGGTAAATAAAACGACTTTATTATACAGTACAGTTTATTTCTTTAATTACAATACAATAGACATTTATTATACATAAAATAAGGTATATTTTTGTGTAGTTTTAAGGCTTATTTAGTAGAAAATTATGTTTTATGGGGACCTGGGAACGGATTATTCTCATTTTAATGGTTTCTTATGGGAAATAAATGTTCGGAAGACGAACTTTTCGCCTCACACACACTTTCTGGGAACCAATTATGTTCGTGAGCAGAGGTATCACTGTACCTACACAGACTTCCCTCGGCTGCACAGAAATCGTACATTACACATGTTTGGTGACCCATGTGACAACACCCATCCACCCAGGCCAGGTCCACTCTCATACATGATAAAGCACTCTGACATGCGTCTTTCTATTTTACATGAATAACTCGTTTATTTAATTAAAAGTACTATTGATGTGGACACCCAAGTCTTAGAAAAACACTCAAAATATCATTTTAATTCACTTTATCACTGTGAATGTCATTCATAAGATAGACCTTAAGACATAGCGTGTGTTTCCGAAGCGATGTATACTTTATCTAAGAGATAGTTTTGTAGGATTTGTCAGAAACTTTATCACTTAGAACTGTCATCAACTCATCAACATCAGTAAGTGACCACCACTGAATGGACCACATGCTTCTGAAATCAGCACTCTCGAAGGGACGCTCCGTGTGGAGTTACCATGTTCTCGCTGTGCTTGGATAGGTTTCCTCTTGGATGCTCTGATTTTCTCAAACAGTACAATGAGACGCACAATACCTGAACTGGCTACTCGAAAATTGTCTGTAGCTTTGAATGTGAGTGTGCATAGATGTCCGTGCCTGTGTTCGCCCTGCAGTAGACTGGTGACCTGTTGAGAGTGTACCCTGCCTCTAACCCGAGGTCAGCCGCGACACTAGCCCTGTGACACTAAAAGATAATTCTATTATTCTAATTCTAATGTCGATGGAGAGATGGATGAGTGTGTTTCCAGCAAAAATAAATAAATAAAATTGAAGGCAGCCATATAAAATTGTAGAAAACCATATTTCATGACTACAGTCTGGAGCTCCATTACACACTTAAAACAAAGATGGATTATTGGAAACCATTGTTGTTGCTGTTACCTTCTCTCATCCTCAAGGCTGGGGGTCAAGGGTCAAGGATTCATACATTAGAGCTCTCTACTGCCTCTTTGCTCTGCTGCTGTGTATCTATAAATCCCTTCCGAATTGAGTTATGTTGGTGTATTCCAAATCCTCTTCATTCATCCATTCATTTTCTGAATTGCTTAATCTGAATTAGGGTTGTGGGGAGGCTGGTGCCCATTTCAACCGAGTACAGGCAGTGTACACTCTGAATGCCTCAGCAAGCCACCACAGGACAACCCCTTGTACATATATATATATATATATATATATATATATATATATATATATATATATATATATATATATATATATATATATATATATATATGCGACCACTGAATTCCGTGAAGTAGGATCAAAAATAATGCACAAGATGTAAATAAAATATAAATACACACACATACGGACGCGCGCATGTACATGCACACACATGAAAATGAAAATGTAAATAGTTTTGTTGGGGGAGTTTCGGTTGTTTTTTGTTTTTGTTTGTTTGGGGTTTTTTCTTTTTTTTTTTTTTTGCATAATTGGCCTTGGTTGGGGCATTTTCCTTAACTTTTCCCCCATTCTTCCTTAATTTCCTAATTTTTTCAGTAGATGAATAATTTGCGATGTACTGAAGCCGCTATATATATGTGTGTGTGTGTGTGTGTGTGTGTGTGTGTGTGTGTGTGTGTATCACAGGGGAAAAAATACACATTTTGGTGAATTATCGTCATCTCATAAAAAATAAGAAAAATCCAACCATTGATTGAAAATCATCTATTCCAAGAAAAACAAATCTCTCACCAAGAAATTATTATTTTCAACAAAACCACATGTGCATTTTACATTTTGTACAACTTCCCTTTGCCAATAAAAATAAATATATAAATAAATAAAGTTTATATCTCTGAACATTAGTTTTTCTGAAACGTCCAGGCTGTAAGATTCATGAAAATCTTCATTTAAATCCACAAACTTAAAATAAGAACAAACAAGAATTTTTGCTTTTCATCCAAACACATCATCATTGACTGAAATCATTGCGGCGTACAAACCAGTAGAGCACGGAATCGTCTGTCCATGTCCGGCTCATTTCAACCATCATTCATGAGCAAGATCCCAAGATGTTTGAACTTCTACAGTCGGGACAAAGACTTGCCCCTGACTTGACGGGAGCAATCCACCTTTTTTTCCGGTTGAGGAACATGGACTTAGATTTGAAGGAACTGACCTTCATCCTGGTGGCTTCAGACTGAGCTCTGGACCGCTTCAGTGTACACTGCTGACAGAATCAATGATAATCTGCTACCAAATATCTGAGAAATCATTTATCTCAGTAAGAGTGCGAGCGAGTATCCATGGAATGAAAAAAACCCAATGTGAGCACCGCTCTCACCACATGGTAGCGAGATGCCATTCCGTTGGATAGATTTGCTTCTGTAAGCACATTATATACACCAGAAAGCCACGGAGTTCTCAGTGTGATTGGGTTAAAAGCTTTTCTATTGAAATGACTGATGCATTGCACGGCACTATTAGTTTATTTTGCCTGCTTAAAAAAAAAAAAAAAAAAAAAAAAAAAAAAAACAGAGATCTTCTGCATATGGAACATAGAATTCTCTTTACATTGTTAAAAATTATTTCTTTAATTTAAAAGTTTATTTTATTTTATGATATGAAACAGCTAACAGTTAAGAGGGGAAATAGAGTAGAAGAAGCTACCATCACCCAGACATTCATTCATTCATTTTCTGAACTTCTTAATCCTAATTAGGGTCACAGGTAGGCAGGCACCCATCTCAGCCAACTCTGGGCAAGGGCATAGTACATCCTGGACAGCCGCCAGACCATCACAGGACAGAAGCACGCTGACGGCTATGCGGCTACTCTTGAGGAAAGTCAGCAATGGTTCTTTTACATGAACGTCACACCACAGACAGTGAGAGACATAGCCGGCCTTTGATAACCCAGACAGCAGCACTGAGGGACCCAGACACTCGTTCCCATTACAATGGTTCGATGCCAGGATGAGAAATTTGAGCACAGGGTTTCCACGTGGACATGTATGCCAGAGGGATGGATGGCCAGACAATTATTGACATTCTAAAAGCAATTGGATGGGTAGACTCTTTTTCCTTATCGATGCATCTCTACAATTTTTAATGAAAAGTTTTGAATATAGGTGGAATTACATATTTTTTTCTGGTTAAACAACCCTTGTTGGTTAGATATGTAATTTCACACGCAATCATGTGTATGAGGCATGGGTGAAGTCTATTTAGTAAGTAGTTAAGTACGGCTTAAGCTTTTGCAATTTAGAAATTACAGTGATTACGGCCGTCTGTACAGGATGCCATTTCCGAGACCACTGTCTGCGGCTGCGTCTTTGCTGTCTGTGGCTGTGAAACTTTGGGACAGAAAAAGATAAAGGATGGCAGAAATTCACAGAAGAAAGCAATGACCCATGTAATCTGTGATTTGAATATATCGCTACGATACTATTATTTGTAACTATTTGTTCATTTCACTGCATGAACATGTTTAAAGTGCTCTCAGACTCAGGTACATGCAGCCAGTGTCAACAACAAAATGAATACTGCTCCTCCATCTTTCTCTCTGACAATATATACAGTACCCCTCCACCTCAACACACACACACACACACACACACACACACACACACACACACACACACACACACACTCTCTCTCTCTCTCTCTCTCTCTCTCTCTCTCTCTCTCTCTCTCTCTCTCTTTATTCAAAAGCATGGGAACAGAAGGAGTGTCCATCAGTCCTCGGGCTCTTGGTCTTCTCAGCGGCTGCTGCTCTAAATGGGGTCTACAGAAATGATGGTAAACAGATGTTGCCCACATTACCAGTAACATGGAGTGACCCCTTCTTAGCTGTCCTGTACACACACACACACACACACACACACACACACACACACACACACACACACACACACACTAGAAGCTTTTGTTCATGAGAACCTGATTGTATTTTCCAATTCTGTGTGTGTGTGTGTGTGTGTGTGTGTGTGTGTGTGTGTGTGTGTGTGTGTGTGTGTGTGTGTGTGTGTGTGTGTGTGTGAACCTCCATTCTGCTAGTCCACATGGGAGGAACTGGTAATGATCACAAGAGTGGATCATACGTACTATGACACCAATTGCTATGGCACCTTGATCAAACCACATGTACTGCAGCAACATGCCAAGAGTCCAAGATATGGAATATTTTATTAGGGGGAAGGTTTATCAAGCATAACTGTCAGCATAGAAGGTTGAAAAATATATTTGTTCATTCATTCATTGCTTTATCCTTGTCAGAGTTTTGGGGCATCCAGTGAATCCCAGGAATGCCGAAAAATACAGCCTGGATGTGACACTAGTCACACTGTATTTTGTTGGGGTCACAGGAAGGCTGGAGCCTTGGCTTTACACTTTGAACAACTCGCCAGACTATTACAGGGCCAACACACACAATGACCCCCCCCCCCCACACACACACACACACACACACATACACAAAACCTCGCTCTCGCTCTCGCACCTAGGAGCAATTTGGAGCAGCCAGGTAGACGAATGTGCATGTCTTTGAACTGTCGGAGGAAACTGGAATAGCCATGCACATTCCACATAGAACCTCAAAGCATATATTCAGAACCTTCTTTCTATGACAGAAGTGCTAATCCCTACACCATGGTGCTGCCCAACCACCCCTTGTTTCCGATTGGGAAAAAAACATCAGAAAAAAAAAAATATCCACACAAGTATAGGGAGGACATGCAAGTTCCACACAGAACCACACTCACTGAGACTCGAACCCAGGACCTCCTTACTTTAAGACAGACGTGCTTCCCATTGCAATTATGCAACCAGCCAATCACAAACTAAACCAAAAACCTTTCAAATATAGCATGAGAAAGCAGAATGCTATCACAGCAAACTTGATAATGGTATAATTGTTACTGCTAGACCAGCATGCCTGAATTTTGGAAACTGATGATCTGCTTGAATTTTTAGGAACAACATCAAAAACAGATCCCGTGAATGTCAAGAAGGAATCCAGTACAAATGGACTCCTGCAACAGGACATGACTTTCAGGCATGGGTAAGATTAACCATTTACAACATTCATTCATTCATTCAATTTCTGAACCTCTTTAATTCTAATTAGGGTCGCGTGGTGGCTGTTGCCTATATCAGCCGACTCTAAGTGAGAATAAGGTACACCCTAGCCAGCTCGCCAGACCGTAGCTGGGCTACAGAAACATTTACTGCTATTTTGTCAATTGTGATTAAGTTCCATTGTGACATTTTAATATTTACAGCTGTTTATTAATTTCCGACTTAAACAGGGTACTTTTCAGTTGCATTTTATTTCTCAATCTGAGGCGTCTTAAGGCACCAAACCACACACAGGGTTGATTACTTGCAACTTGCTCTTGTACGCACACGCGTGCTTTCTGTTTCTGTAGGCAGTTAAAGGAACACACGTAAAAAGATGCGGGTAATTACACACAGGTGAAACTCATCAACCTGGTTCTGTCTAACCTTCCACCTGCAGAAAACGTTCAACCACACTATCTCTGCCGCACTTTTGATTGCCACTTCAATTTATTTCCAAGGTGCCACAGTGCACGTCTGCCTTACAGCAAGAAGGTCTTGAGTTTCCTGTTTGAAGTTTGCATGTTCTCCCTTGGCTTGTGTGGGTTTCCTCTGGGTACTCTGATTTCCTCCCACAGTCCAAAGACATACACATTGAGCTAATATGCTGCTCCAAATTGCCCCTCGGTGTGGAGCCAAGTCTGAATGGTTGTGTGTGAGTGTTGGCTCTTCAATGGACTGGTGAGTCATCCAGGGTGTACAGTGACTTTACACAGTGTTAATTTTGATAAGTTTCACTCTTCACATAGTAGAATTACATGGTTTGCAAATTTACAGCTGAATGACGGGTCAGTGGTGGCCTGGTGGCAAGGTGCTGGATCACTGATCCTAATGTTCATGGTTCAAACCCCATTTTCACTGAGTTGTCTCTGCTGTCCCCCCCCCAGTGCAGTTAACTGGGTTATCGAAGGCTGGCCATGTCTCTCACTGTCTGTGGTGTGAGGTTCATATAAAAGAACCATTGCTGACCTTCGTCAAGAGTAGCTGCATAGCTGTCAGTGTGTTTGCCAGTGTGTTGCCCTGCAATGGCCTGTTAAGCTGTCCAGGGTGTACTTTCCCCTTGTCCAGAGTTGACTGGGATGGGCGCCAGCCTCCCTGTGACCCTAATTAGGATTAAGCGGTTACAGTAAATGAACAATTGAATGAAAATCTCAGTTTAAATGCTGTTTGTCTTGTTGTTACCGTTAATTCATTTTTTCCTAAGATGCTTGATCCTGATTAGAGTTGCAAGGGGGACTGGTGCCCATCTTATCCCAATCTGGGTGAGGGCAGAATACACCCTGGATAGCTCGCTAGGCCATAACTAGGCAGAAACATGCTGGCTTACTCTTTACAAAGAACAACAATGGTTCTTCCACAAGCCTCTCACCTCTGATAATAAGAAACATAGCTGGCCTTTGATAACCCAGTTAGCTGCACTGGGGAGGCGGGGGTGGGATTGAGAACCTGGCGATGGAAGGGGTTGAATCTTTGACTTTTGGATCAGCAGGCCAGCACCCTACCAACGGCGACCACCATTCTAACATAGTGCTTGTACTCTATATAACATGAGCAAGTTGTCAGTTGGTAGTGTGCTCACTGTGTGAGAGTGTACAGCATTAATAATTAGACAGTGGTCAGTAGGTTGGTTAGTCAGGTCCATAGCATGATCAGATGACTTTAGCATGATTAGATGGCTTTTGGTCTTATTCGGGCCGATGGAGCCTTGGTTAGTGCAGAGCAAACACCCACTCACTTGCCTATTTGTAAACAGCCCATTAGTCGCAAGCTCCTAGGTAAACATGTTTATTGGCATGACTGCCAGGGAGACTCCTCCTTCAGTAGCGGCAACATCACACAGGGGGAAATTAATGTGCCGTTCAAGATGTCTTCTTTTCTTTCCCTTTGACAGGATCCCATGAAAAAGCTGGAGGCAAAAAAGGTATACACCCAGGAATGAAAGCAAAAGATGGTATACAGTATATTTTTATTTCTACTTAATATAATCAGTTTTCTATTAAAATGTTTCCTTGACCAATCAGCTGCTCACACTTGCCCTTCAGAGCACAGTGTTTTCAGTTGAAATGACAGCTGCGCATCAAGTCTGTGAGAGATGCCGTCATAGATATTAATGCCTGTTTGTTTATGCTTCTGTTGTGCTTCACCTGAGGAGCAGGTGTGAGGCTCTGATAATAACAGAACAGAGAGGGCACAGGTGTGAGTAAACAGGAAGGAGAGACGATATTTGCTGGTTTTGGATATCACAGTGGACGGTGTTTTCCTTTTACATCCACGCAAAGAAAACACTGTCTGCTCGGTACGTAAACGTTCGATGATTGTGGCATGAGGAAATAGTTAGATTGGTATTGTGGACTGTCATTAAGGGTGGAATGCACCCTCTGGGTAGGGAATGAGGTCCTTCCCCAAATGGAGGAGTTGAAGTATCTTGGGGTCTTGTTTACGAGTGAGGGAAGGATGGAGTGGGAGATCAACAAACGGATTTCTGCAGCCTCTGCTGTTAAATGGTGCCCGTATCGGTCCGTCGTGGTGAAGAAGGAACTGAGCCGCAAGGCGAAGCTCTCAATTTACCAGTCGATCTATGTTCCAACCCTCACCTATGGTCACGAGCTTTGGGTAATGACCGAAAGAACAAGATCGCGGATACAAGCGGCTGAAATGAGCTTCCTTCGCCGAGTGGCGGGCTTCTCCCTTAGAGATAAGGTGAGAAGCTCTACCATCCGGGGAGAGCTCCGAGTAGATCCGCTGATGATGATGATGATGATGATGATGATGATGATGACTGTTATTATTTCTCTGTATACATTTTTTTTGTAGTTGAAACACAAATTCAGTGTAAACGTACTAAAAGTGTACCGAATGATTGCTTTAGTTCATGTGCATCAGTAACATTTTGTTTTTCTGGCGAATGTTGTTTGTGCAAATATATACACTAGCTGAATATAATAAGCTATTACTCACTCACTTGGGGAACTGCTTATGGTTCTCGGATTGGTTGGAGGCTAGAGGCTTGGCATACTCTAGGCAAACACTCTGAACAGCTCACCAGCCCATTGCAGGTAAACACATGCAAGCATGCACAACCACATTCACATTCTCATTCACATCAGGGGGCAATTGCACTAATATGCATATGAGTTTAGGCTGTGGAAGGAAACCAGAATAAGTGGAGGAAACCCACACAAGCACATGCACACTTCACACAGAAACCGAAGGGACTTTTTGCTGTGAAGCGGACGCGCTAATTCTACGCCACCCGAAGTTGCTATTATATACCGGGTACAAACTCCACACACAGAAACACCCAAGCTGGGAATCAAACCCAGGACCTTCTTGCTAACCACTATGCCACCATGCTGCCGTGGGCAGGTCTTTTAGATCTGTGACGGGGTTAAGCGTCCCAGCCACCATGAGTCTCCACTGTCATGTGTGGACTGCAACCAGGGCACAGTGAGACACATAGGACACTCCTGGCCATCTACTGCATCCTGACCTATTTCCAGCTGTGTTGACAATGCCGTGCCACTGGACTCTGATAGACAGGGATGAGAGAGTGAGCCTGACCACTGCATGACTCTCCCTCACTTAAATCCAAGTCAAGCGCAAGTCATGATTTCATCCATACCGCAGATCATCGATCTGATATGAAGTCGTGATCATCTTTTACCTCGAAGGACGAACAACATTATATACCGATTAATGGTCATGAACAGTCCCTCGCCCCATGCAATCCATAGCTCACCTAGCGATTATAGCCTAATTGAGTGATGGTTCCTCAGCCTGACTAATTTTCCCTGAATCCTTCATGGTGTACACAAATATCTGTCATTAAACACGGTTCTCGTCAGTACTTCCATCTACTCATCATTTACATTATCTGTCTTTCATTCAGCTAATAAGTTTCAAATTCTACACAGTGGCATAATGCAGTGCTTCTCAGCTAGTGCCTCCCTCCCCCCCCCCCCATCCTGGGGGACACGGTATGATGCCATGGGGGTGCAGTGTGATGCTGGGGGGAACGCGTTTGACCCTGGGGAACATCCTTTTCTGGAATAGTGTACGAGAATTAAGTGTAATTGCACCTCCACTCCAGTAGTTGGCAGTGACACTCTCATTGTCGCTCTATGATGTAGCGGTTTTTCGCATGAGCAAACGATATGACGTGCAGTAAGCAACCCCCTCAAGAAATAACACGGAAAATTTTCTAACAAGAACGAAGAGAAAGGTGGAGAGAGATGGAGATATTAAGATGTAAATAAGCTGAATGAGTTTAAATAGGGATGTATTTTTTTTAATTTCAGGCACATTGGTGCACTTTAAATCTTTTCTGTTCCAGATTAAAAACAACGTTCTTAAAGTTTTTCTTTTCTAAGTTGAACTATATTTCTTTGTTTTTTGTTTTTCATGTTAAAGGTTATGCAGGGGTGTACTCATAACAATTCAATATTCAAATAATACTACAGTATTTATAGTCGCTCGCGGGGCGGTGGGGGGCATGGAATGTTTTGTTCTTCCTAGAGGGGGCGCCACCGAAAATAATTGAGAAGCACTGGCGTAATGGCTAGCACATTTTCCTCATTGTGATAAGATTCTGGGTACGAGTTGCAGGCTCATGCATTTCTGTGTGGCATTTGCATGTTCATTCCATGTTTACGTGTGATATGCACATTAGGCTAATTAGCTGTTTCAAATTGCCCCTCGGCGTGACTGTGAGTGTGAACGATTACTTGTTGCCTTGCGATGGTATGGTGAGCTGTTCAGGGTGTACCCTGCCTTTGCCCATTGTCCATTAACTGCAACCATAGTAATTTGATTAAGTGAATTATAAATGCTTGTGTGAAATGAGATGTTTTGAACATTTTTTAGGCCGCATGTTTTTTTAATGAGTTTTTATAATGCGCATTCTTATTTAAGTTTCATTGCATCCTGTACCAATTTCTGTTTCTTGTTTGTGAGACTCATAACATAAATAAAATAATATGATAATTGTGCTACTGCACTGTGCTATGCTGAAGTGCTTAGCTGAGTGCCGCTGTACTGGCGGGTCACAGAGGGTCGTAGTGGGTCACTGATGCTTGGCCATGTAATACACTAATAACAGGCTTCACAGAGTTCACAAAAGTTGTGGGAACTAAGTGACTCTGGGATTGAACATACACATTCCCGGCTGTTTATTCTCAAAATGACAGACTAAGATTCTGAAGAATAACAAGTGCAATTCTTTTGTGGTTGTGGGTACTGGTCGTAATTCATGATAAAAAATGTATACATGATTGTATTTGGGGGGGGGGGGGGGTGGGGGGGGGGCTCTCAGCCATCCTTCAACAGTATGTAAAAAAAAAAAGAAAAAAAAGAAAAAGGAATAAGAAGAAATGAGGCAGCACAGTCTGTCCAGTGATTTGTTTTTACACATCTGAAATATGTTTATCAGAGGAGAGGCTCAGATGAATGCTTGATAGAAATTTTCAAACAGTTCAGCAAATCTCGAAGAAGTCATGTAAGATTCAGAACATGCCTCAGAAATGCCTAGAACCACTGACTCACTGGTTTTCTTTTGCCTTTGGCAATTTCCTTATATGACCTTATCAGCGGCTTATTACTGATTAGCAGCCTGTTAACTGCCAATGTTTCCTATCCATGAGTAGTACAAAAAAAAATCCAAGAACCTTTCTTTACACGGTTCAAAGAATCGCCTGAATGCACTCATTCACACTTAATTTAATGTAGAGATAAGATAGTTTCTGCAACAACCATTAAACACGGACATTTTAAATGTTTTTATTTGGGGTTTCAGACTGCAGAGGCGCATAAGGTGTACAAGCACAAACCAGTCCTTTGTGCTTGCCATCACTTCCACCACCCTTGAGACACACACACCCACACACACACACACACACACACACACACACACACACACACACAGAGAAAGAGAGAGAGAGAGAGAGAGAGAGAGAGAGAGAGAGAGAGAGAGAGAGAGAGAGAGAGAGAGAGTCTTTGAATTGCTCTGAAATCCATAGCAGACAACTCCACACCAAAGTCGTGATAATGTGCAAATACAGTCCACAGTAGCCCTTAAAAAAACAATAAACAAACAAACAAACACACACAGACAGACACACACAATCTTTGCGGCCACATGGAAAACTCATTTAACGGATAATTACACTAACAAAAAAGGTCATACAAATGAAATCCGCTACTGAGAGGCAGTGAGCAGAAAACTTTGTGTTTACCTTTACTTTTTTCAGTCCATAGCAAATGTTTATTAATTTCTGCTTTAAACGGGCAGCGCTACCCTTACATCTCGAACACCTATCAGTAAAAATATATACCTACTTCTTTTTTGTTTTGTTTTTACATAAAAACTACTGTGTGCAGTGGTACAGTAATTAAGGTGGTCTGAGTGTGACAGTGTGAACCTCTTGGAAAGTGAGCTTAACTTGCTTTGGGGGAAATTCTGTTTTGCGTTTTTAAAAGCAGCAATACAGTCGATCAACTAATTGGCCCACTCCAGTGTGGTCTAATTCCACTCTACATATGCTCCTCTCATCTTCTCACCATCTTCATTACATAAAATTCTAATTGGATAAATATTTTATTACCAGTGAGTGAGTAGCGTTACAATTGAATTAAGTAAATTCTGTATTTTCCATGTAAATTTTTATAAAGTTTATACTACACCTGAATGGCGCAACCTGATTGTTTCTCTCGCTTTAGATTTGATCCAATAAGGAGAATGCTGAGTCAGCGTCAGTGCCAGAAAAGTGTAATAAGTTGTATTGTAATACTTGAAGTATAGTTCTAGTTTAAGTATAGTAATAGTATAAGTTTAGTAATATTTTAAGTACAGTTATAGTTTAAGTACAGTAATAGTTTAATTATACATTATAGTTTGTGTTTAGTAATAATTTAAGTACAGTTATAGTTTAAGTATAGTAATAGTTTAATTATAGGTTATAGTTTATGTTTAGTAATAATTTAAGTATAGTTCTAGTTTAAGTATAGTAATAGTTTAAGTTTAGTTATATTTTAAGTATAGTTATAGTTTAAGCATAGTAATAGTTTAAGTTTAGTTATATTTTAAGTATAGTTATAGCTTAAGTATAGTAATAGTTTAAGTTTAGTTATATTTTAAGTATAGTTATAGTTTAAGTATAGTAATAGTTTAAGTTTAGTTATATTTTAAGTATAGTTATAGTTTAAGTATAGTAATAGTTTAAGTATAGTAATAGTTTAAGTTTAGTTCTAGTTTAAGTATAGTTATGGTTTAAGTATAGTAATAGTTTAATTATAGGTTATAGTTTATGTTTAGTAATAATTTAAGTATAGTTCTAGTTTAAGTATAGTTATAGTTTAAGTATTGTAATAGTTTAAGTTTAGTAATATTTTAAGTATAGTTCTAGTTTAAGTATAGTAATAGTTTAATTATAGGTTATAGTTTATGTTTAGTAATAATTTAAGTATAGTTCTAGTTTAAGTATAGTAATAGTTTAAGTTTAGTTATATTTTAAGTATAGTTCTAGTTTAAGTATAGTAATAGTTGATGTTTAGTTATATTTTAAGTATAGTAATAGTTTAAGCATAGTAATAGTTTAAGTTTAGTTATATTTTAAGTATAGTTATAGTTTAAGTATAGTAATAGTTTAAGTTTAGTAATATTTTAAGTATAGTTATAGTTTAAGTATAGTAATAGTTTAATTATAGGTTATAGTTTATGTTTAGTAATAATTTAAGTATAGTTCTAGTTTAAGTATAGTAATAGTTTAAGTTTAGTTATATTTTAAGTATAGTTATAGTTTAAGTTTAGTTATATTTTAAGTATAGTAATAGTTTAAGTATAGTAATAGTATAAGTTTAGTAATATTTTAAGTACAGTTATATTTTAAGTATAGTAATAGTTTAAGTTTAGTAATATTTTAAGTATAGTTCTAGTTTAAGTATAGTAATAGTTTAATTATAGGTTATAGTTTATGTTTAGTAATAATTTAAGTATATTTCTAGTTTAAGTATAGTAATAGTTTAAGTTTAGTTATATTTTAAGTATAGTTATAGTTTAAGCATAGTAATAGTTTAAGTTTAGTTATATTTTAAGTATAGTTATAGCTTAAGTATAGTAATAGTTTAAGTTTAGTTATATTTTAAGTATAGTTATAGTTTAAGTATAGTAATAGTTTAAGTTTAGTTATATTTTAAGTATAGTTATAGTTTAAGTATAGTAATAGTTTAAGTATAGTAATAGTTTAAGTTTAGTTCTAGTTTAAGTATAGTTATAGTTTAAATATAGTAATAGTCTAATTATAGGTTATAGTTTATGTTTAGTAATAATTTAAGTATAGTTCTAGTTTAAGTATTGTAATAGTTTAAGTTTAGTAATATTTTAAGTATAGTTCTAGTTTAAGTATAGTAATAGTTTAATTATAGGTTATAGTTTATGTTTAGTAATAATTTAAGTATAGTTCTAGTTTAAGTATAGTAATAGTTTAAGTTTAGTTATATTTTAAGTATAGTTATACTTTAAGTATAGTAATAGTTTAAGTATAGTAATATTTTAAGTATAGTTATTGTTTTAGTATAGTAATAGTATAAGTTTAGTAATATTTAAGTACAGTTATAGTTTATGTTTAGTAATAATTTAAGTATAGTTCTAGTTTAAGTATAGTAATAGTTAAAGTTTAGTTATATTTTAAGTATAGTTCTAGTTTAAGTATAGTAATAGTTTAATTATAGGTTATAGTTTATGTTTAGTAATAATTTAAGTATAGTTCTAGTTTAAGTATAGCAATAGTTTAAGTTTAGTTATATTTTAAGTATAGTTATACTTTAAGTATAGTAATAGTTTAAGTATAGTAATATTTTAAGTATAGTTATTGTTTTAGTATAGTAATAGTATAAGTTTAGTAATATTTAAGTACAGTTATAGTTTATGTTTAGTAATAATTTAAGTATAGTTCTAGTTTAAGTATAGTAATAGTTTAAGTTTAGTTATATTTTAAGTATAGTTATAGTTTAAGTATAGGAATAGTTTAAGTTTAGTTATATTTTAAGTATAGTAATAGTTTAAGTATAGTAATAGTATAAGTTTAGTAATATTTTAAGTACAGTTATATTTTAAGTATAGTAATAGTTTAAGTTTAGTAATATTTTAAGTATAGTTCTAGTTTAAGTATAGTAATAGTTTAATTATAGGTTATAGTTTATGTTTAGTAATAATTTAAGTATATTTCTAGTTTAAGTATAGTAATAGTTTAAGTTTAGTTATATTTTAAGTATAGTTATAGTTTAAGTATAGTAATAGTTGATGTTTAGTTATATTTTAAGTATAGTAATAGTTTAAGCATAGTAATAGTTTAAGTTTAGTTATATTTTAAGTATAGTTATAGTTTAAGTATAGTAATAGTTTAAGTTTAGTAATATTTTAAGTATAGTTATAGTTTAAGTATAGTAATAGTTTAATTATAGGTTATAGTTTATGTTTAGTAATAATTTAAGTATAGTTCTAGTTTAAGTATAGTAATAGTTTAAGTTTAGTTATATTTTAAGTATAGTTATAGTTTAAGCATAGTAATAGTTTAAGTTTAGTTATATTTTAAGTATAGTTATAGCTTAAGTATAGTAATAGTTTAAGTTTAGTTATATTTTAAGTATAGTTATAGTTTAAGTATAGTAATAGTTTAAGTTTAGTTATATTTTAAGTATAGTTATAGTTTAAGTATAGTAATAGTTTAAGTATAGTAATAGTTTAAGTTTAGTTCTAGTTTAAGTATAGTTATAGTTTAAATATAGTAATAGTCTAATTATAGGTTATAGTTTATGTTTAGTAATAATTTAAGTATAGTTCTAGTTTAAGTATTGTAATAGTTTAAGTTTAGTAATATTTTAAGTATAGTTCTAGTTTAAGTATAGTAATAGTTTAATTATAGGTTATAGTTTATGTTTAGTAATAATTTAAGTATAGTTCTAGTTTAAGTATAGTAATAGTTTAAGTTTAGTTATATTTTAAGTATAGTTATACTTTAAGTATAGTAATAGTTTAAGTATAGTAATATTTTAAGTATAGTTATTGTTTTAGTATAGTAATAGTATAAGTTTAGTAATATTTAAGTACAGTTATAGTTTAAGTATAGTAATAGTTTAATTATAGGTTATGGTTTATGTTTAGTAATAATTTAAGTATAGTTCTAGTTCAAGTTTACTAATAGTTTAAGTATGGTAATAGTTTAAATATAGTTATGTTGAGGCTGAAATGTTTTAATATGCTTTTGGTTTTCAAGATTAAAAAAAGGTAAGATATGAAAAAAAGAAAAATTAAACAAGAGTTTAGGGATATTTTGACTTTTGTGAAAGAACACAACACTGCTACAACTAGAACGCTATACAACACTACAACAACAACTAAAACACTACAACTACAACACTACACTACAGATACAACTACAAAGCTACAACTGTATCTTTATTAAAGGACATCGTAATTTTCTATCACTTAATCAATAAAGCAGGAAACTCATTTTAAAGTCATTAAGTGTAATATTTGGGCAACCGTCAATAAACAACCCCTGAGCAGAATTCCTAGAAAGCTTGTATTGCAGCTGTTGAACCGGTCAGAAAACTCTTAAGGTCATTTAAAATTCAAACAAACATCCTTTAAAAAAATTATTTATTTATTTATTTATTTATTTATTTGTCACCTTAGACATGGATTGGAAATGTGAAAAGCAGCAGAAAGTTCACTACATACTCTTTTATAGTGTATACAATCCCTGAGACCAGTAAACAGTGGGTTGAACTTGACATAGCAAACAGAAGCAGTTTTAGTTAAAAAAAAAAACAAACAAACCCTAAGGCTTGGACAGCATCGTTATTATTACATCATTTTTGGACAGCTCACCTCAATGCCTAAATTTGACATAAAGAAACATGCGTAAACATTATCAAGTTCAAAACTAAACCCTAAAAATCTAATTTAAATTTTTTTATTTTTCTCATGTTTCTGTGTGTGGGGCCGGTGGTGGAGTGGTAAGGGTTCTGTGCTCATTGATCGGGAGGCTGTGAGTTCAAATCCCACTGAGACCCTCACTGTGCTAAGACCCCTGAGCAAGGTGTGCCTCTGTTCACCCAGCAGTATAAATGGGTACCAGTAAAAATATACTGGGAAGGTAACCTGCAATGGACTAGCATCCCATTGCGTTGAACTCCTGGTTGCTTCACGCTACAGAAACCGCGGATAAGCACCGGCCTGGTGAGCCACTATGGCTTGGGTGTAAAAAGCCCACGGACTTTACCTTACATGTTTCTGTGTAGTATATGCTTTCATAAATATTCATCTAATGCTCAGTGGATGTCACTGAATAGTTTCTGACATCCGTTGTCCCTAAATATCAAAGGTGATATATTGAATATTTAACCTAAAGAAAATTGGTCGGCTTGACCTTACCTGAACCTGTAATGCATCAGATCCTACCCGAGCGAAGTACCGACACTGACTTCCCGAGATTCCACAGAAATTACATATTTCTCACAGTAAAAGATTCTGTCTAAATTAATATCCAGAATGCTCATTTAAGCCAAACTGGACATATTTAAACAACACGGGGTCAGCTCTCCTTCAGTATAGGGTAAAGTCATTTATTCATTTTCTGTAACCTTTTAATCCTGATGGCAATGCAGCTTCTCTTGTCAAAAGTCAGCAATGGTTCTTTTACATGAGCCTCTCACCATAGACAGTGAGAAACATGGCTGTCCTTTGATAGCCCAGTTAGCAGCACTGGGTGATCCAGAAGCTTTACAACCAGGCCACCACTGCCCAGCCAGGTAAAGTCATTTAGTTAATTAAAAATATTGTCAAAGTGAATATTTTTTTTTAAACACTGAAGGTGTCATTTTAATATAATTTATCAGTTAAATCGACCAAGTTTATATTTTAATACTGCGACCACTTTCCTTTGTAATACCACGTCAGTGCTTGTCAAATAATCATGCAAAGAGAGGAAGGACCAAAGTTCACCAGAAACCCCTTTAACAGAATTGTACAAATCACCTCAACAAGCCAACCCATTATGTACAATAAAGTGTGGAAATTTATTTCCATTCAACAAATAAATAAAAGCAAAACATTTTATTGTGTCTAAAAAATCAATCACTCAGCATTGCCCTATTGTTTATATAAAACTATGTCACATGGTGAATTAACAGGCATTTTAAAATTGATGTATATCATCCCAGGCAGGTTTTAAAGGGCACTTGGGTTACGGTGGGGCTGGAGCCTCCCTCAGCCAACTCTGGGTGATGGTGGGGTACACCCTGAACAGCTTGTTAGTCTATCAGAGGACAACACAGACAACCATTCACACACACACAAACCTAGGGGCAATTTGGAATAGCCAGTTCATCTAATGTGCATGTCTTTGTAAGAGGAAACTGGAGCACCAGGAGCAAACCAAACCTGCACAAGCATGGTGGGCACATGCAAGCACCATACAGAAGCATCATCGTCAAGGGACTCAAACCCAGGACCTTTTGTTTGCTGTGAGATGGACAGGCTAACCACTTCACTACAGTCCCACCCTATCTGAAATTGATGGCAGGTCCTCACAACATGCAATTAATACAGATAGCACAGATTTTATCTGCACATGTGATGTGTGCATGTATTATTTTGCTTTGTGAGGATTCTGTAAACACTCAAGCAGGAATAACTGGTGCACCGTGATTTACCTGCGACATCCTAACATGTTTCAGCCTGCAGAATCTCACAGCTCATTCTTCTGATCATCAACACAGTCAATATAATTTACATGCTGACCGCCAACCTGAGAGTATTTCTTGATATTTACTCGTCACTGTACCCAATCTCATCTGCTGCACCATCAAGTGGAGGGAAATAGTACAGCATTGACTTTAAACACTACTTGCTGAATGTCCTTATACCACAATCGACATTGCTGCAGTGTTCTATTTAAAGCGGTGTGTGTGTGTGTGTGTGTGTGTGTGTGGGGGGGGGGGGGTTCTTTTTTAAGGAAAGAAATGATGTTCACGCAGCGATATCTGTTTAACTACAGAAGGTGTTAGTAATCTGCATGAAGTAGAACATTGTGTGCAAGTTTGAGACCTTCGAGTGAGATTTAAAAATGCACAGTTGTTAACAGCACTGTAAGCCTATCACAGGCCTGCTGAGATCAGCCGACTTGACAGAATGATTTTAACGAACTGAATATGTAGTGTGAGAGAAACTGTTTGACATTTGGATGATCTTTTGTACAGATCTACACTACAGTACACCGAGCTTTACTTCTTTAACAGAATCAACAGCTACCTTCCTGCAGCCCGCTCAGAATTTTATTGTGAACTTGATAATAATTGTAAGTATTTTTTATTGACTCCGTGTATATGCTAATTGGATCCAAATAATTAGCAAAAATAAATAAATAAATAAATAAATAATAGTGCAATTTACCTTCATTTTCTGTAAATGATTTATCCTAATTAGTATCACGGGAAAGCTGGCGCCCATCCCAGCTGACTCCAAGCGAGTGCAGAGTACATCCTGGACAGCTCGCCAGGCCATCGCAGGGCTGTGTAGCTACTCTTGATGAAAGTCCTCAATGGTTCTTTAACATGAACCTCCCACCATAGACAGTGAGTGACATGGCCGGCCTTTAATAACCCAGTCGGCTGCACTGGGGGACAGTGAGGCTGGAGCCCACAACCTTAGGATCAGTGATCCAGCACCCTTTACCACCAAGTCACCACTGCCAACGGCAATCTATTTTTCATATTAAATTAGTAACCATTGGCGATAGATCTTTTCAGTGGAAGTGCAATACTCCTGCATTCAGTAAAACTTAGAATTCGTCCTCCATATAGTTATTTATATTTTTATTGTGGTACAGTGATGTAGATATCAATGTGTCTTCCTCACAGCAAGAAGGTCCTGGGTCCAATTCCCGGTCTCGGGTATTTCAGTGTGGAATTCCTCTTGTGTGGGTTTCCTCTGGGTACTGTGGTTTCCTCCCACAGCCCACATACATCCACAGCAGGTTAATATGGCTGTTCAAAATTGCCAATAGGTGAGAGACTGACTATGAATTTTTCTGTAAGTGTTGGCCCTGCAATGGCCTGGCGAGCTGTTCAGGGTGTACCCCACCCTCGCCCAGAGTTGGTTGAGATGGACAGCAGCCTCCCTGCAACCCTAATTGCCTAATTGGGATTAAGTGGTTCAGAAAATGAATTAATGAATTATATATATATATATATATATATATATATATATATATATATATATATATATATATATATATATATATATAGCAAACACCCTCCTATGCACATCCATGCTGCTGTTTTTATTTCTGTACAACTCAAGTCAATGCGGCTGATTATATATTCTGAGGAATAATCTGGCTGACAACAAATCCTGTTTAAGTGTAAGTCTAAGTCTGTGTATGGATTCATTTTGCATTTGTGATATTTATTGTGGACATGCAATAACATAATAATAATAATAATAATAATAATAATAATAATAATAATAATAATAATAATAATAATAATAATAATTATTATTATTATTATTATTATTATTATTTTGCAAAAAGGATGGAAATGGCTGTGGTGAATACTTTCTTCCAGAAGAGAGAGGAGCATAGGGTGACTTATAAAAGTGGAGGTAGGAGCACACAGGTAGACTCCATCTTGTGTAGGTGATGTAATTTGAAGGCAGTCAGTGACTGCAAAGTAGTAGTGGGTGAGAGTGTTGCCAAACAGCATAGGATGGTGGTGTGCAGGATGATGCTGATGGCGAGGAAGGTGAAGAAGGCAAAGGCAGAGCAGAAGACAAAGTGGTGGAAGCTGAAAAAGGAAGAGTGTCGTGTTGTCTTCAATGAGGAATTGAAACAGGCTTTGGGTGGTCAGGAAGTGCTTCCAGATGACTGGACAACTACAGCTAATGTGATCAGGGAGACAGGTAGGAGAGTACTTGGTGTGTCATTTGGAAGGAAAGTAGATAAGGAGACTTGGTGAGGACGTGCAGGAGTGTGTACAAAAGAAGCGGTTAGCTAAGAAGAAATGGGACAGAGAGAGGACCGAAGAGAGTAAACAGGAGTGCAGGGAGACACATCGTAAGGCGAAGGTAGCGGTGTCAAAGGCCAAACAGAGGGCGTATGATGACTTGTATGCTAGGTTGGACAGTAAGGAGGGGGAAAATGATTTATACAGCTTGGCACAGAAGAGAAATAAAGATGGGAAGGATGTGCAGCAAGTTAGAGTGATTAAGGACAGAGTGGGAAACGTGTTGACTGATGACACAAGTGTGCTAGGAAGATGGAAAGAGTACTTTGAAGAGCTGATGAATGAGGAAAATGAAAGAGAAAAAAGAGGAGAAGAGGTGACTGTTGAGGACCATGAAGTAGCAAAAATTAGTAAGGGTGTAGTGAGGAGGGCATTGAAGAGGATGAAGAGTGGAAAGGTAGTTGGTCCTGATGCCATACCGGTGGAGGTATGGAAGGGTCCAGGAGAGGTTGCAGTAGATTTTCTGACAAGAACATTCAACAAGGTGTGAGAGAGTGAGAGGATGTCGGAGAAATGGAGGAGAAGTGTGCTTGTTCCCATTTTTAAGAAAAAGGGACATGTGCAGAGTTGTGGCAACTACAGAGGGATAAAGTTGATGAGCCATACGATGAAGTTATGGGAAAGAATCGTGGAAACTAGACAAAGGGCAGAGGTCAGCATTTGTGAACAACAGTTTGGTTTCATGCCAAGAAAGAGCACCACAGACACAGTGTTTGTTTTGAGGATGTTAATAGAGGTTACAGAGGAGGTTAGAATGAGCTGCATTGTTCCTTTGTGGATCTGGAGAAAGCATATGACATGGTGCCGAGAGAGGAACTGTGGTATTGCATGAGGAAGTCTGGAGTGGCAGAGAAGTATGTTAGAGTGGTGCAGAACATGCATTAGAGATGTAAGACAGTAGTGAGGACTGCTGTTGGTGTGACAGAAGAGTTCAAGGTGGAGGTGGGACTGCATCAAGGGTCAGCTCTGAGCCCCTTCTTGTTTGCGATGGTGATGGATCGGCTGACAGACGAGATTAGTCAAGCTTCCAGTGGACTATGATGTTTGCATATAACATTGTGATCTGTAGTGAGGGCAGAGAGCAAGTGCAGGAAAATCTAGAGAGGTGGAAGTATGCCCTGGAAAGGAGAGGAATGAACGTTAGTCTCAGTAAAACAGAATACATGTGTGTGAACTACAAGGACCCAAGAGGAACGGTGAGGTTACAGGGAGCAGAGATAAGGAAGGTGGAGAATTTCAAGTAATTAGGCTCAACAATCCAGAGCAATGGAGAGTGTGAAAAAGAGGTGAAGAAGCGCATGCAGGCAGGTTGGAATGGTTGGAGAAAAGTGTCCAGTGTGATGTGTGATAGGAGGGTATCGGCAAGAATGAAAGGAAAAGTGTACAAGACGGTGATGAGGCCAGCAATGTTGTATGGTTTAGAAACAGTTGCACTGAGGAAAACACAGGAGGCAGAGCTGGAGGTAGCGGAGATGAAAATGTTGAGGTTCTCTTTGGGAGTAACGAAGATGGATAGGATCAGGAATGAGTACATCAGTGGGACAGCCCATGTAAGATATTTTGGAGACAAAGTCAGAGAGGCTAGATTGAGATGGTTTGGACATGTACAGAGGAGGGATAGTGAGTATATTGGTAGTAGGATGCTGAGGTTGGAACTACCAGGCAGAAGGCCGAGAGGAAGACCAAAGAGAAGATTTATGAATGTGGTGAAAGAGGACATGAAGATAGTTGGAGTCAGAGTAGAAGATCCAGAGGATAGGGTGAGATGGAGGCGAATGGTTTGCTGTGGCGACCCCTGAAGGGAACAGCCGAAAGGCAAAGAAGAAGATCATTATTATTATTATTATTATTAGCAGTAGTAGTAGTAGTTTTAGTATTAGTATTACTACTAGTAGTATTATGACTGAAATGTAATAACTGGCTGCTGAAAGTAAATATGCCATGTGATAACCTTTTGAGCTGTTCAAGGTGTATTCTGCCTCGCCCAAAGTCGGCTGAGATGGGCGCCAGCCTGCCCATGACCAAATTAGCCTTAAGCGATTCAGAAAATAAATGAATGAATGAAAATATACATTAAAAAAATATATATATATTGCAGAATTCGACACTGACAGGAATATTAAAATGTATTATTTGTGCCAATATTTCGATTTCGATGGCAGTTCTGGCAAAAATAGAAGTTATCTTTTAAATTCCGTACAATGCAGAAATGCGGATCTGTTTTATGTTTCATAATAGATAGATGTTCTGATGAAAACCTGGTTTCTCTGTTTTAATAGAGCATCATCTTTTGAAATTTGTCTCTTTTTTGCAGGAAGGACACATTTCTATATGTCTCTTCTGTAATGTGACTAAAAAAATAAAAACGTTGGGACCATTGAAGATTGTCTGTTTGTTTGTTTGTTTGTTTGTTTGCATCCTTCAAGTGTTCAGTTGTCATTTTTAAGTTTTCCATTTCACATTGTACATTAAGTAGATTAACGGAAACGTGGTTGGTGATTAATTTGTCAGAACTGAATTAACATTCTTACCTCGTGAGAGGAAAACAGGATGTTGTATTTTCCAATAAAACAGAGAAATGGGATTGCGGTGCTATTAGATTTGTCACCAATTAAAATATGTCCCACACCGTATAGTTCTCTGGGCTGCCAGGAGTCTCAACACTAAACCTGCTGCAATGAATTATTTCTACACACATCTACCTCGGGGTGCACGACTGCAAACGTTTGCTGGTTAACCACTCACTCATCACTCATTGTCAAACCGCTTGATCCTCTCGGGTTGCAGGAAGGCTGCTTTTGATCTCAGTGTACACCCTGAACAGCTTGCCAGACCATCAACACACGCATCTATTTGCACTCACACATAAGGGAAATTTGGAACATTCAGTAAGAATTTCCTGTGGTAATACCTGTTGTGTGACAGAGGGTTTATTTGGCAAAAACACCGCATCATCTTGTCGATTCACAGAGTACTCACTCACTCATCTGCCGAACTGCTTCATCCTACTAGAGTTGCGGGAGGTCGGAGCCCACCTTAGCAGATACCCTGAACAACTCACTAGACCTTTGCAGGGCCAACAGACACAACCATTTACACCCACGCTGTGTGCAATGTGGAAAAGCCAGCTAGTCTAATGTGCATGTCTTTGTACTATGAAAGGAAACCAAGACAGAGAGAACATGCAAACTCCGCACACAAAAGCCTGAGCCCAGGACTTGAACCCATGATCTTCTTGCTGTGAGGCAGATGTGCTAATCACAGCACACCTGTGACACTGATTAATAGAGTACCCACAGCTTAAAGAAGCTGCCTTCCTCGGATGGAGGATGACTACGGTACTCTCGGGCAGATTTTTACACTGACAGTCTGGATCAGCCCGTGTGAGCAGGCATGCACTGCCAACACGCTCAAAACTAGCTGAGTTGGATTGGATGGTGACATACATTTTGTGGCACTAAAGCACTTTTTTTTTTAATCTTCACAGAGGCTACAATAGAATTTATAATGCCGCACATACTCACTCATTTTCTGAACTGATTACTCTTATTATGGTCGCAGGGAGTCATACATCAGTCGACACTGGATGAAAGTAAAACACACCCAGCTCCAGCCAGTTAGCATAATGCGCATGTCTACATACCGTCGGAGGAAAACGGAGTACCTGCAGGAAACCCACATGAGCACAGAGGGCAACACTGGCCTAAGGGTTAGAGAAGCGGCTTTGGGACTGAAAGGTAGCTGGTTCTGTTCCTGAAGCAATGAACTGCACCTTCCCTTCCTCCACATTCATGGCTGAAGTGCCCTTGAGGAATACACCTAACCCCTACGGCTTCTGTACGCTCTCTCTCCCTCTCTCTCTCTCTCTCTTTCTCTCTCTCTCTCTCTCTCTCTCTCTCTCTCTCCCTCTCCCTCTCTCTCTCTCTCTCTCTGTGTGTGTGTGTGCGTGTGTGTGTGTAGAAAAATAAACAAACACGCCCAGTCCAACTCGGGCCCAAGACGTTCTTGTTGTGAGGAGGATGTTGTAACCTCTACACCACAGTACCACCCCATTATGAGAACATAATGTACTTAATATAGTACTCACTCACTTACCCACTCACTCACTCACTCACCCACTCACTCACTCACTCACTCACTCACTCACTTACCCACTCACTCACTCACTCACCCACTCACTCACTCACTCACTCACTCACTTACTCACCCACTCACTCACTCACTCACTCACTCACTCACCCACCCACCCACTCACTCACTCACTCACTCACCCACCCACTCACTCACTCACTCACCCACTCACTCACTCTCCCACTCACTCATTCACCCACTCACTCACTCACCCACTCACCACTCACTCACCACTCACTCACCCACTCACTCACCACTCACCACTCACCCACCCACTCACCACTCACCACTCACCCACTCACTCACTCTCCCACTCACCATTCACCCACTCACTCACCCACTCACTCACTCACCACCACTCACCCACTCACTCAAATCACTCACTCACTCACAGACTCACCACTCACCCACACTCACTTACCCACTCCCTCACCACTCACTCACCCACTCCACTCACTCACCACTCACTCACCACCACCCACCCACTCACTCACTCACCACCCACTCACTCACTCTCCCACTCACCATTCACCCACTCACCACTCACCCACTCACTCACTCACCCACTCACCACTCACCACCACACCCACCCACCCACTCACTCACTCACCACCACCACTCACCACTCACCACCCACCCACCCACTCACCACTCACTCACCACTCACCCACTCACTCACTCACTCACTCACCACTCACCCACTCACTCACTCACTCACCCACTCACCACTCACCCACTCACTCACTCACCACTCACCCACTCTCTCACCCACTCACTCACTCACCCGCTCACGCACTCACTCACTCACTCACTCACTCCACCCACTCACTAACTCACCCGCTCACTCACTCACTCACTCACTCACTCACTCACTCACTCACTCACACAATCACCACTCACTCACTCATTCACTCACTCACCACAAACCCACTCACTCACTCACTCACCCGCTCACTCACCCACTCACTCATTCACCCACTTTCTCACCCACTCACTCACTCACCCGCCACTCACCCACTCACCATTCACCCACTCTCTCACCCACTCACTCACTCACCCACTCACTCACTCACCACTCACCCGCCTCTCACTCACCCACCCACTCACTCACTCACTCACCCACTCACCACTCACTCTCCCACTCACTCATTCACCCACTCACTCACTCACCCACTCACCACCACCACCACCCACTCACCACCACTCACCACTCACTCACCACCCACCCACTCACTCACTCACTCACCCACTCACTCACTCTCCCACTCACTCATTCACCCACTCACTCACCCACTCACCACCACCACCACTCACCCACCCACTCACTCACTCACTCACCCACTCACCACTCTCCCACTCACTCATTCACCCACTCACTCACCCACTCACTCACTCACTCACTCACTCACTCACCCACCCACTCAAATCACTCACTCACCACACACTCACCACTCACCCACACTCACTTACCCACTCCCTCACTCACTCACTCACCCACTCACTCACTCACTCACTCACTCACCCACTCACCACCTACTCACTCACCACCACCACCCTCTCACCACTCACCACTCACCCACCCACTCACCACCACTCACCACTCACCACTCACCCACCCACCCACCCACTCACTCACCACCACTCACTCACCCACTCACTCACTCACTCACTCACCCACTCACTCACTCACTCACCCACTCACTCACTCACCCACTCACTCACTCACTCACTCACCCACTCTCTCACCCACTCACTCACTCACCCGCTCACGCACTCACTCACTCACTCACTCACTCACTCCACCCACTCACTAACTCACCCGCCACTCACTCACTCACTCACCACCACCACCACTCACTCACACAAAAGCACTCACTCACTCATTCACTCACTCACTCACAAACCCACTCACTCACTCACTCACCCGCTCACTCACCCACTCACTCATTCACCCACTTTCTCACCCACTCACTCACTCACCCGCTCACTCACCCACTCACTCATTCACCCACTCTCTCACCCACTCACTCACTCACCCACTCACTCACTCACTCACTCACCCGCTCTCTCACTCACCCACCCACTCACTCACTCACTCACCCACTCACTCACTCTCCCACTCACTCATTCACCCACTCACTCACTCACCCACTCACTCACTCACCCACTCACTCACTCACTCACTCACCCACCCACTCACTCACTCACTCACTCACTCACTCACTCACTCACCCACTCACTCACTCACTCACTCACTCACCCACTCACTCACTCACTCACTCACTCACCCACCCACTCACTCACTCACTCACCCACTCACTCACTCTCCCACTCACTCATTCACCCACTCACTCACCCACTCACTCACTCACTCACTCACTCACCCACTCACTCAAATCACTCACTCACTCACAGACTCACTCACTCACCCACACTCACTTACCCACTCCCTCACTCACTCACTCACCCACTCACTCACTCACCACCACTCACCCACTCACTCACCTACTCACTCACCACTCACTCACCCTCTCACCACTCACCACTCACCCACCCACTCACTCACCACCACTCACCACTCACCCACCCACCCACCCACCCACTCACCACCACCACTCACCCACTCACTCACCCACTCACCACCCACCACTCACTCACCACTCACCCACTCACCACTCACCCACTCACTCACTCACCACTCACCCACTCTCTCACCCACTCACTCACTCACCCGGCCACGCACTCACTCACTCACTCACTCACTCCACCCACACACTAACTCACCCGCTCACTCACTCACTCACTCACTCACTCACTCACTCACTCACTCACACAATCACTCACTCACTCACTCATTCACTCACTCACTCACAAACCCACTCACTCACTCACTCACCCGCTCACTCACCCACTCACTCATTCACCCACTCTCTCACCCACTCACTCACTCACCTGCTCACTCACCCACTCACTCATTCACCCACTCTCTCACCCACTCACTCACTCACCCACTCACTCACTCACTCACTCACTCACCCGCTCTCTCACCCAATCACCCACTCACTGACTCACTCACTCACTCACTCACTCACTCACTCACTCACTCATTTGCCGAACCACTTAATCGTAGTAGAGTATCACTCACAGGGAGATCTGTGTGTATGTGTGTGTGTGTGTGTGTGTGTGGGGGGGGGGGGGTGCATGGCATTGCCAATCTCAGCCAACTCCTGGTGAGGCGAGTCACATCTTAAATGGCGTGCCAGACCATCAGAGTGCCAATACATACATACAACCACTCATACTCATACCTAGATCAAACTGTAACAGCCAATTAGCCTAAAGATGATGCATTTATACTGTGGAATGAAACGAGAGTACTAGGAGAAAACCACGGGGAAAAGATACGAACTAGACTGAGAACTCCAACTCCACATTTCCCAGTCCGATGTACAGTGAAGTGAATTTCAACATGTCTGATTTATTTTTAGAATAATAAAGTTTTTTTTTTTAATTTTCCTTAATTTTTATCTGCCTTTATTTATTGCTCTCTGCCTCAGTGTTATTTTTCTGCTGTCTGTTACTCTTCACCTGACTAGCTGAGGGCTCTTCAACGCAGAAACGATGTATGTATTTGTCGATAACGTGACTACGGTATTTTATGCAGCTCATAGTTCGACCACACTTCAGTTTGTTTGATATCTCAAATGAATTGGAAGATGTTTCTCAGCAGCTGCTCCTTGTCCTCCTTCATGTGTGGCTGACCTTAACTGCACAACAGAGGTGGACAGGGAATGGAACGATAGGTTTATGGTGTAGAAACGGAACATGTGTGCTCTTCTTTGTGAAAGTTGAAAATAAAGGTGAAGTGGAATTTGTTTGCTACAGTCTGGGTACAATAAATACGAACTTGGTTTGTTTTGCTGTGTTTATAAACTCTAAAAGTGTTTGATCCAGCCCATAGATATGAGTTTCTCGACACATTTCCCTGTGTGATCCTTTTAAGACACCCCCGACTCAGCACCACCCACCTTCATTGCTCTCATAAATTTACAGATTACCAGAGCAAGAGGGAGAAGAATGAGGTTGGAGGGCCGTGTCTTTGCTGATATCCATTCCAGATGCTGGCTAGACTCGATGGAGTCAGGCCCGTGGTACTGGAGTCGGATTTAGTTGTCTTTTCCTCCAGGTGTGATGCCTCATGCTGATTCCTCCACATGTTTGAGCGACCTTATCCAAACACGTCGAGCCTAGGGATGGCTCTCTTCTCATATTCCTCCATACGAGCCCACCCACAGTAGCAAGGATCTATTGCAAAGTACTCCTACAGACACCAGTCTATTTGGGCCTGCCTGTCACCAGAACCATGCTATGACACCCCCATCCCATTTGATTCCACTCAAAATATTGGTACATGCTAGTTCTTGCCTCTGTTCACATCTGTATTAACAGTGTTATGTTTGACCTTCTAGTAGGTCATCGCTCAGCCTAATTATACTGATGCAATGTCAGCGTCGTCAACACTCTTGTAGAGCATATTAAAACTGTCACATTTTAAGCCCGATGGGTATTTTACTATAATGTACTACTAAGAAATACAGTTCAGAAAAGGGAAAGAAAGGAAAACAAAACCAAAATCTGCACCATGAATAGAGCTCATTAATGTCATAAACGTGGCATGACTAAATAAAGAGAAACTTGGGGAAATGATGTCGCCTTTACAGAATTAGTTCAGATGGCACGAACTCCGGGAACTTCCTGTTCTTTTTTTAGTATGTTCTGCAGTTTTATGGGATAAAAATCATTTCTGGAGTTCTTCAGATTCTTCACATGATAAAAATATAAAATGGTTCTGCACGACAAACATGTGGGAGATTGATCTATCTCGATCTATATTTCGAGCATGAACCTATATATAACAGTTTTTACGTGTATCTGCCTGAACGATATACTTAGAACTTTTGATATTGTAATATATTTTAATGTTTAATTATCATTTAATGTTTAATTATGGTTGCGGGGAGGCTGGCGCTCATCTCAGCCAACTCTGGGTGAGGGTACACCCTATCAGCTCGCCTGGCCATCGCAGGGTAGAAACATGCTGACGGCTATGCAGCTCCTCTTGATGAAAGTCAGCAATGGTTCTTTTACATGAACCTCGCACCATAAACAGTGAGAGACATGGCCGGCCTTTGACAACCGAGTTAGCTGCACTGGTGGGACAGTGACAACCTGTTGACAGTGGGCTTGAACCCCCAACCTTGGGATCAGTGATCCAGCATCTTTACCACCAGGCCAATGCTAAAATGAGAGCATGATATACAGGGATTTTTAAAAAATATTCATTGAATTAAAAAATAAGGAAATTAAGGAAGAATAGGGGTAAAAGTTAAGAAAAATGTTTGTAAAACAAGGCCAATTTATGCAAAAAACCCAAACAAACAAAAACAAAAAAACCCCAAAACCTCCCAACAAAACTACTTAGATTTTTATGTGGGGTGCGCATCTGTGTGTGTGTGTGTGTGTGTGTGTGTGTGTGTGTGTGTGTGTGTGTGTGTGTGTGTATTTATATTTTATTTACATCTTATGCATTATTTTTGACTGTTTAATTGTTATTATAAGGTTATTATAAGATTTTTATTATAAGCATCTATAGCATTGGATATGTATTTCTTGATATTATATACACATATACATGTACGTATACGTCAGTCGGGAGGGTGATCCTACTTCTTGGAATTCGGTGGTTGCAGGGGGGGGGGTATCGGTCCTAATTAACCGCGGAAAGTGAGAGATTCCTGTAATAGATTCATTTGGTGTTATCAAAGGCTCACATTACTGCTGCTTATTAATGTGTGAATCTCACTACTGTGAGGATAGTGCAATATCGCCATAAAATCAACTGGAGATGCTTTCTGTGGTGTAAAATTAATTACCAATGTGAAAATTGATCATTGTGCGACATGGAACAGCAAAAGCACACAAATTACAACAAGATAGATTGTAGAGCTGATCATGTATCATTATGTTCATTATATTTAATATTTTCATAAGCACGTCTGCCTCATTCAAGGGCGTAGGCTGGTCTGACCTTGGGGGGGTGCACATCTTGGTTGACCGGAACTCGAGTCCCAGGGGCTATAGGCCTAAGCCTTAAATGAGTGTAGAGAAACACAAGAACAAATTGAACACCAGGCTGTTTTAATTATATACATAATTTGGACCGTAATTAAAATTGGCGTAGAGGTCTATACAATTATTATACAATTATACAATACTAATGAATCTCAATGTACCAGAGTTACACTACACAATACAATTTAACAAAGATGTATTTACAGTTCAATTACAAAAACAATTAAATCGATTTTGCAACATTTGCACTTTATCAACATGTTCACATGATTTTTCACATAATTTTAGCAATTTTATAATTATTTTACTCAGCACTTTGTGGGAACCAGGTACACCCGTGGGTAGAATTGTAACTTTAAAAAAATGGCCGTCGATACAGGGGTGAACTGCAATCAAGTATTATAGTTCAACCAAAAACATCCTCAAATATATTTCAAACTACATCTGCAAGTCTCTTCTTCTTTTCCTTTCAGCTGTTCCCTTCAGGGGTTGAGTACATGTGCTAAATATATTTACAAATTGAGTTAAAGTTATTTATCTATTCAAATGCACAAACAACTATTAATACATATTTACAGCACAAAAACATAGTATTAATTTTATAAACGTACTGACCATTAGGCTGCAGATACAGGCTGGATGGCTTATGATTATTTTAGTCATTCCTTCTCTGTGTGTCAATGTTTGTGTTCTAACACATGTGCGGGAACCGGAAGCGGTACTAACAAACTCTGCTTTATTCTCACACTCGCATTTTGTTTGAGTGACAGTGTTCAGCTATTATTGCTTACTGATAATATTATATTTGTTAATTGGTCAGCTCGGGCTTGCACATGCGCAGTGCCCGTTACAAGTTAACTTCCAGTTTACTTCCTGACTCTAGTCATGTGGAACTTATCTCTGACTTTCTCTTCAATAACAGTCATTAAGTTTATTTATAAGATTGTGAATACACATCATTTCTTGTCCAGCGGAACTCAACTCCTGCTGTGGGGAGGGGCACGTGCACCCTGTGCATCCCCCCAGGATACGCCTTTGTCATTACAGGATGGCATGGTAGCATAGTGGATAGAAGGTTATGGGTTGGCATCCTGGGCAAGGTGAGGGAATTTATGTGTGGAGTCGGCAGGTTCTCCCCATGTTTGCATGCTTTAGTACTCTGATGGACTCCTGCAGTCCAAAGACATGCACATTAGGCTAAATGGCTGTTTGTGTGTTGACCAGTGATGAGTGGTGCGTTGTATCTGGTGAGCTTTGTAGATGTGATCAGGGTGTACTATGCCTGTAGTTCACCCAGGAAAGGCAAAGATAGGCTTCCTAATAGGATCAAGCCATTTGTCAAATGAGTGGGAGATGAGAAAACTAAAATTCAGAGTCATGTAAATTCTCATCTCTTTTTAAAATTCTTTATCGATTGATGGTGAGGTAGAGGAGACACATGAAATTCCTGAACATTCATTCTTTCGTCTATTTTCTGAACCGCTTAATCATAATTAGTGTTGTGGGGAGGCTGGCACTCATCTCAGAGGATTCTGGTACAGACTACAGCCTGGACAGCTCGCCAGGCCATCACATACTGGTGGTTCTGCAGCTGATATTGGTCAAGAGAAGGTTGCATTCTGCCCCGCAATGGCCTGGTGTGGTCTAACCCATTGATAGTGCTGCTTGAATCCCTGACCTTGGGATCGCTGGCTGCCCTCTGACCTTAAAATTCATTCTTTCATTCGAGTTCTGAACCGCTTCATCTTAATTAGGGTCACAGGGAGGCTGGGGCCCATCTCAGTCAACTGCATTTGAGGGCGGGTTACATCCAGGATGGCTCGGTAGGCAGGGGCTACACTCACACAAACATGCATACTCACATTATTATCTATGGGAGATTTGGAACAGCCAATTAACCTACTGTGCATGTTTGTGAACCATGGGAGGAAACCGGGGTACCCAGAGGAAACCCACACAAGCACGGAGAGTACATGCAAACTCCACACAGAAATGCCCGAGCAGGGAATCAAACCAAGGACCCTTCTTGCTGTGAGGCGGACTTGCTAACCACTACGCCACCATGCTGCCCTGACATGAACAATTTCAAATAAATTTTGCCACTTATCTTTTATATATTATTCGTATGAAAAATATTATATAAATTGTGTGAAACATATGAAAGGTGGTAGTGGTGGTCCAGTGATAGACCACTGGATTACTGATATCAAGGTAAGGGGTTCAAGCCCCACTATCAACGGGTTGTCATTGCTTTCCCCAGTACAGCTAATTGGGTTATCAAATCCCGGCCAGGTTCCAGACAGGCCACTGTTTATGGCGAGAGGTTCATGTAAAAGAACAACTGATGGCTGTCGTGAAGCATAGCCGCATAGCCGTTAGCATGTTTCTGCCCCGTGATGGCCTGATGAGCTGTCCAGCGTGTACTCTGCTCTCCCCCAGAGTCGGCTGAGATGGGCACCAGCCTCCTGGCAACCCTAATTAGAATTAAGTGGTCCAGAAAATGGATGAATAAGTTTATAAAAGGCCCATTGTAATAAACAGGGGCAGCTCTGTGGTGTAGTGCAGTGGTCTCTGACCTTTTTTGCACCATGGACCAGTTTTATATATGAAAATGTTTCCGGGGACCGGTTAGAGTGTATTCCATAGTTTTGTTTTGGTGGCTGTCACCACAGAAAACGCCGCCTCACAAAGATATGTTGTTGGAAACGGAAGAAGGGCTTTCAGTGCTACTGTGGCAATGTCAAAAACAGTGGTTTTTCAAAATAAGATCCGGAAGCTCTAATGAAAATACTATAGTGTGCACCATAAAAGATTTTGTTTGCGGACTGGTATCAAATAAGCCACGGACCGGTACCGGTACGCGGACCGGGGGTTGGGGTCCCCTGGTGTAGTGGTTAGCCGCCTTATCACATAACCTGGGTTCGGATCCTGGACTTAGCGAGGGTATTTTTGTGTGGAGTTCTCCCTGTGCTTGCATGGGTTTCCTCTGGGAAATCCAGTTTCCTCCTCCAATACAAAAGACATGCACATTCAGCAAATTTGTTGTCCCAAACCACTCCAGAGAGTGAGGTTGAATAGTTTAGTGTGTGTGTGTGTCCTGGCCCTTGGACTGATAAACTGTTCAGCATGCACCCCACCACTGCCCCCAGAGTCAGCTGATATAGGTTCCAGCCTCCCTGTGAAATGATGACAAATAAATGAATGTAATAAATAGGCTGATTTATTTTAGATTGACTAGTATTACCTGGTATTACTTGATGCTTGTGCATTTAAACATTCAAAAGTGCTGCTTCCAACCAACTCTGGACATATGTTAATAATTCGAGAAGAAAAAAAAAATCAACTTGAGTCCTGGAAAAAGAAGCTAGAGATAATTATATGTTGAACTATCAAGATCCCACTACAAGTAAATATTATTGTTCAAAGCTCATTGAAAACATGGCGCAGGGGATTATCCTAAGAGCTTTCAGATGGTACCAAAGGCTCAGAAAAGACACATGACATCGGAGATACGTTCTGAATGGGTTCTGACTCCATTGTCTCGGTCCAAGTATGTACAGCCCAAAACCATCAGCATCATTTCCAGTCAGTGCTGTGGACCAGTGTATGAGTGTCTAGCTGGAGCCCGATGCAAAGTAAAAAAAAAAAAAAAAAAAAGGAATTTGGACCCTTATAGGGCCCCGGAGCTGGTATTAATTTCTGGTGCCTATTGGCCTGCATTCCCTGGCACTCTCTAACACTGTTTTTGTAAAAGAGTGTTACTGGAACGCCGGCTAGCAGATCTGGACTTGATAATCAGTTGTGTCCAGATCTGCCAGCATCTGTACCAGATCTTACAGGAGAGTTGAACTGAAGGAGAGAATGAAAGCATTCTGAGTATCATTCATCATCGCTAACGAAGAACGAGAAAAAACTAACAATGTGTTGCTTTCTGACGGATGTGATCACTGATACCACATCAGAAACCTTTGTGAGAAGTTTCAGAAAAGTTTTATCTTTTTAAAAAAAACAATTAAAATCTGTTTAAGCAGCGATAGAATGTGCGATGAAAGGGAAGAGCTGTGTAATGATAATCATCTAATCAGGGTTTCAAGATGTTGTAGCTGATGGAATTACGTAGTTGATTGGGCAAAATTATTAGTACATTCATTTTCTGAAAAGCTCCTAATGCTCCTAATTAGGGTACACCTGGACATCTTGCCAGGCCATCACAGGGCAGAAACACGCTGAGGGCAATCCAATGGCCTCCTCCTTAGGACAGCAATGGTTGTTTTACACGTTTCCCACCACAGACAGTGAGAGACATGGCTGGCCTTTGATAACCTAGTTAGCTGCACTGTGGGAGTGGAGGGGTATTAATGACAACACGGTGTTAGTGAGGCTCGAACTGCTGACCTTCGCGTCAATAAGTCAGCACCCTTACTACCAAGCCCCCATTGCTCCAAAATTATAAAACCATCTTTACTTTCTTATGTAAAATCAACAGTACATTCACCAACTTACACCAATCCAAGGTGAAGTTGTGACCTGGTGGTAAAGGTGCCAGATCACTGATCCTAAGGTTGGGGGTTCAAGCCCCACTCTCAACACTCTCAACACTCTCAACAGTCTCAACAGTGTCCTCCCAGTGCTGCTAACTGGATTATCAAAGATCGGCCATGTCTCTCACTGTCTATGGTGTGAGGCTGTAAAGCAGTGGTTCTTAACCTTGTTGGCGGTACGGAACCCCACCAGTTTCATATGTTTAGTCACCGAACCCTCCGTTATTGAAAAATAAAATATGACTTTTTTCAAATTCAAGACATAGGTATATGTTTTTACTGGGGCACCAAAATGAACCGTGCATTAACATCACTGTGTTCAAAGAACAAAACCAATACAATGCATGAACTCCCCCATCACAACTACTTCCATTTTTATGTGAGGTGCGCATCTGAGTGCATGCCTGCGCATCTGTGTGCACACACACACACGTCTGTATGTGTGTGTATTTGTTTTATTCACATCTTATGCATTATTTTTGAATGTTTAACCGTCATTATAAGCATTTATAATATTGAATATGTATTTATTGATATTATATACACATATACATGTATGTATACGTCAGTCAGCGGGGGTTGATCCTACTTCACAAATCATGCAGATAGAACGCTGACTAGCATCACGTTCCGTTATATATGTGAATCCATGTTGCACATATTCATCCGACCACTTTCTTTTTTTGCTCAACAGAGTATGGATTAAAACACTAAGAAAGAAATCACACGACGTATCATCAAAACAGTTACAAGTCGACTACTGAGAGCACCAAATTTCCTGCAGCACAGACTGGCCAAGCAATGTAGAGTGATCACCTGCAGCCAGTGATGGCCCAGCGGGGCGTGTCAGCATGAATATGAGTCGGGTGTGTGTCTTGACCTCCGCCGAACCCCTGAGACTGACTCACCGAACCCCTAGGGTTCGAACGAACCCAGGTTAGGAACCACTGCTGTAAAAGAACCATTGCTGACTTTCGACAAGAGTAGCTGCATAGCCATCAGCATGTTTCTGCCCTGCGATGGCCAGGTGAGCTGTCCAGGTTGTACTCTGCCCGCACCCGGAGTTGATTGGGATGGGTGCCAGCCTCTCCTCGACACTAATTAGGATTAAGCGGTTACAGAAAATGAACAATGAGCACCAATGTAAATAACATCCCGGGTGGCAGGGTGGCATCGTGGTTCGCATGTCTGAATTAGAACAAAAAGATCCGGCGTTAAGGTTCCAGGCTCAGTGAATAAGTTTCTGTGTGGCGTTTGTATATTTTTCCCATACCTGCGTGGGGTTTCGTCCAGGTAGTCCGGTTTTCTCATACAATCCAAAAACATTGGGTTAAATGGCTGTCCAAATTGCCCCAAGGTGTGATTGTGAGGGTGAGGGACTGTATGTTTGTCCTGTGATGGTCTGGCAAGGTGTTCGGGGTGCACCCTGCAATTGCCCGATGTTGCCTGACAGAGTCTTCAGCCTCCCTGCGACCATAATAGGATTAAATGGTTCGGCAAATAAGTAAGAGAGAGTAAATAACACCCTGGCGTTTACTTTTCTTTTCACCTCTAACTGTTCCAATGTTGTGTGAATCCTGCTTTCCAAAGCTTCCCAAAGCAAAAGTGTTTCTTATTTAGGCAGATAGAAGAAGGAGGCTAAGACGAGTCATGGCACACAGACTATATATCATAATACAGCATCCAGGGAGACCGAGTGCTTCCAGCAACATTCACTACGGTGCTGTTGAAAAAGTGTCAGCTTCGGCTGAAGTGTGTGCTGCTGGTGCTCCCGCTCCTGGGTCGACGCAGGAAAACGCAGCTCGGAAATTCCAGTGGTTTGAGAGACCACAGTTTCTAGGCGATCGGCAAATGATAATAATGAGGAAATACATTGCCTATTTTGGATGCCAAGTGATTTTCATCTCATCAAAATATCTTGTGTTAAGCCTTCAAAATAAATAGAAATGTTTGGGGGAGTGTTTAATTCACTGGAATGTGGCACAACTTTATAAATATTCTCTGGGAATAGCGTACATTTTCACTCATGCCTCATGCATATACTTATAAAACTGTGTATCTGGCATCAGTGGCATTCTTTGGTTGGCAGCCTAAAGGTACCACAAGTAATGTTACTCTCTCACAGCTCTTTTGATCCTGACCTCAGGGTACGGTGTGTATTGGTTTCTTCCAGGTTTTCTGGTTTTCTCCTTTCTGTGCAGTGTGCTGTGCAGCTACTCTTATCGCAAGTCAGCAATGGTTCTTCTACATGAACCTCTCACCATAGACAGTGAAAGACATGGCCGGCCTTTGATAACCCAGTTAGTTGCACTGGGGGGGCAGTGACAACCCGTGGAGAATGGGGCTTGAACCCCAAACCTTAGGATCCAGCACCTTTACCACCAGGCCACCACTGCACCTCCTTTTATCTTATCCAGAGTATATTCCCATTGTATACTCAATGTTTCTGAGATGGGGCAGTGGTAGCCCGGTGGTAAGGTGCTGGATTACCGATTCCGAGGTCAGGGGTTCAAGCGGTTGTCACCGCTGTCCCCCAGTGCAGCTAACTGGGTTATCAAAGGCCGGCCATGTCTCTGACTGTCTATGGTGAGAGAACTATTGCTGACTTTAGTTAAAGTAGACTGCATTGTCGTCAGCATTTTTCTGCTCTGTGATAGCCTGGTGATCTGTTAAGGGTGTACTCTGCTCTCGTGTGGACTCAGCTAAGATGGGCATCAGCCTACCCTACCCTATTTATATATTACCCGTCCCTATTTAGGATAAAGCAGTTCAGAAAATGAATGAATGAATGAATGTTTCTGGTATGGAGCAGCATGGCATAGTGATTAGTGTATTCACATCACAGCAAGAAGGTCTACTTAATCCTACCACTAAGGCAGTGGCTCTTAACCTGGGTTCGATCGAACCCTAGGGGTTCGGTGAATCAGTCTCAGGGGTTCAGCGGAAGTCAAGACACACACCCGACTCATTTTCATGACGACACGCTTCGCTTGGCCATCACTGGCTGCAGGTGATCACGCTACATTGCTTGGCCAATCTGTATGGCAGGAAATTTGGTGCACTCAGCAGTCGACTTGTGACTGTTGTGATGGTTTGTCGTGTAATTTCTTTCTTAGATGTTTTAATCCATACTATGTTGAGCAAAAAAAGAAAGCGGTCGGACAAATATGTACAACATGGATTCACACATATAACGGAACATGATGCTAGTCACCGTCCTAAGTAGGATCAACCCCACGCTAACTGACATGTACGTACATGTATATGTGTATATAATATCAATAAATACATATTCAATACTATAAATGCTTATAATAACAAACATTCAAAAATAATGCATAAGATGTAAATAAAACATAAATACGCACACATACAGACACGCGTGCGCACACGCACACAAATGCGCACCTCATGTAAGAATGTAAGTAGTTGTGATGTATTGTTTTGATTTTGTTCTTTAAACGCAGTGATGTTAATGCACGGTTCATTTTGGTGCCCCAGTAAAAACATATACATGACTTGAATTTGGAAAAAAAAGTCATATTTTATTTTTCAATAAAGAAGGATTTGGTGAATAAGCATATGAAACTGGTGGGGTTCAATATCGCAAACAAGGTTAAGAACCACTGAACTAGGGTCACGGGGAAGCTGGCGCCTTATCTCAGCGGACACCGGCTGAAGATGGGGAACACCCTTGCCAGAACACTGCAGGGAAACACACCCAACCATTCATATGGGTCAGTTTGGAAGAACCCTAATATTCATGACTTTGAAATGTGGGAGGAAACCAGAGTACCCAAAGGAAACTCACGCAAGCACTAGGAGAATATGTAGGCTCCATGCAGAAATGCCTTGGGGCTGGGACTCGAACACCCGACTATTTTATTGCGAGACATACATGGAGATCACTGAGCCACTGTAATGCCCTTAAAATAAAAATATAACTCAAAAAAATCTTGCTTTAGGTTGCCAGTTTGGCTTCAGTAGCCATGCAGTATACAGTGGTACCATATAATGATTTTTCCATAATCTTCTTTTCCTTTCGGCTTTTTCCCTTTCTCGGGAGTTGCCACAGCGAATCATCTGATTCACACATTTGATTTGGCATAGGTTTTTACATCAGATGAATATGAGCTTCAAACCCAGAAAATATCTGCTCCATCCAACGAGCAAAAATTCACTTTATGAGCTCTTCTCAAAATGGCTTTTCTGGGCCAATTAGCTTTATGTTCTTCCGCGTGTGTTCCTCCCTGCTCCGAGAACGCCTTGTGCAGTGATTCTCAATTATTTTCTGTGACAACTCCTCTAGGACGAGACCCCCAGCACCCCACGCATAAATATATAACACTATAAATAGTGTTTACTGCAGTTCATATTGTTTGCTTTGTGCATTTCCCCTACATAATAACACAATAAGAGCGCCACTGCCAACTACTGGAGTTTACAATTAAACTTAAACTAAACTAGCTCTTTATTGTCAAAGCACATTACATACATTGACATTTGCTTTGTGCTCTATGCACCTCTCGCCACTGTGCAGCGCCAGTTATTGCATTGTTCTATGCTTTTGATGCTGAGCGCTAAGCAGGAAGCAAAAACTGCTAAATTTTAAGGTCTTATGGTATAACGTGGCCGGATTCAAACTCCGGCCTTCCGGAGGATAAAGCAGATGCTCTACCAACTAAGCTAAATCCCCGGTTAAGTACACTTCATTCTAGTACAGTATGGCAAAAAAATCATGTTCCTCAGGGTCATACGCGCCCCTCGGCATCACAGCGTGCCCCCCAAGGGGGATGTGCCCCACTATTTGAGAAGCACTGGTCTTGTGGGAGCTCAACACGAGCCTTTCCTCGCTGGCATTCATAGCGTGCACACGTTATGTTTCCTCCTCCTCCTCCTTCTCTGTTACGCACCACCTCCTGCCTGCCCATGTGACATCTTGGTTTCAGTCGATGACCAGAATGGTTAGTTGACTTATTATTTATTCTTGTTTTATTACTATTTATTATTAATTATGACTCATGTTAATGTACATGTATTATCATTATGAAATATTTATTGTTTTTACTTGAAAGCGTTAACTGATGTGCTGCAAGCTGGTGTCAGATGCCGTAGCAACCCTCAGCGGTCTTGTGGAGTAAATACCTTGATGCGTTAGAGCTGTTTTGGTGACACGTATTTAGAACATACACAATACTGGGCAGGTGGATTTAAAGTCATGGATGATCAGTGTGTGTACGTTTAGCTTCTGGTAATTTTACGTAAATAAATTACTTATGAATAGTTCACTTACTCGCTCTTTCTTACTTATTTTCCAAATCAATTAATACCATAGTAAAATGGTAGCTTGACTTACGAGTGTCCCTTATAATGAATTTTTCATGATATGCGCTTCAATCCCACCAAAAATCTGCCCCCTCCAAAGAGCAAAATTTTGATTTACGAGCTCTGCTGGAGAAATGACTTTTCCTGGCTGATTAGCATCATATTCTTCAGCATGTATTCCTCCACACTCCAAGAACACCTTGTGCGGTGCTTCTCAATTATTTTCTGTAATGACTCTCTCGGAAGAAAAAAAACCATTTCATAACCCCCCCAGCACCTCGCACATGACTATAAATAGTGTTTCATATTGTTCACACTTCATATCATTTGCTCGGTGCTTTTTCCCTATACCATAGCACGACAATAAGAGCGCCACTGCCAACTACTGGAGTGGATGTGCAATTACACAAAATTCTAGTACAGTATGGCAAAAAAGCATGTTCCTCAAGGTCATACCCCCCCCCCCCTCACCTCAGCATCACAGTAGCACTGGCCTTGTGGGAACTCGCCACGAGCCTATCCTCACTGGCAATGTGCACACACACACACACACACACACAATTCTCCTCCTCCTCCTCCTCCTCTGTTAAGCACCACCTCCTGCCTGCCCACATGACATCTTCCCTGCAGTTGATGATCGGAAGGGTTAGCTGACATTTTGTTTATTCTTGTTTTATTATTATTTATTATTAATTATTATTGTTGTTAATATACATGTATTATTATTATTATTATTATTATTATTATTATTATTATTATTATTATTATTATTATTATTATTATTATTATTATGACATATTTATTGTTTTTACATGTTTATCTTTAATAGCTAAAATATACTTGTTTGTGGCAGGTTATATGAGTTTGGGAGGGGGTCAGAACGGACTAATTGGTTTTCTGTTATTTCTCATGGGAATAATTATTTCATCTAACGAACTTTTTGGCTTATGAGCTCGCCCTCGAAACAGATTAAATTCGTAAGTCAAGTTACCACTGTATTACATAGTAATTAGTAGCACGAAGAGTCTTTCGCCTATCTCAGCCGACATTGGGCCATTACCATTCGCAGACACATTCTAAGGGTAATTTAAGAGAGCTGATTTTCCTAATGTGCATGTCTTTGGTCTGTCAGAAGAAAGCATAGTACGTGGCGGAAACCTGGGAGAACATGCCCAACTTCACAGAATAACACCCTCACCAAACCTCGGATTACAACTCTGAATTCTTGCTGTGATCCAGACATGCTAACCATGGATGCCACTAACTAATCATAATTACTTTATTAATAAAGTTAATATTCATTTAAATTAATTATGGCAATTATGCTAACAAATATTAGCCCAACTAAAACTATATGGTTAACTTATCATCAAACACAATAATGTGATTGGTTAAGTGTTGTTCTGATAGCAACTCACTCTAATAAGGAACCTTCTGATATTCTACTTGCTGTAAACTCATTGTCTTGCTTGTGACTATTCCCCATTCATTGAAACATGCCTTTCAGCACACTGCTGGAGTGAAGGTGACCCAGAAATCCCCGCGACTCCTCGTCTGCCCGTTCCGCTGGTGCAGCGCTCACACAGCTCAGCCTGTACGGCTCCCTAATGCCCCATCCCTGAGAGCTCTTTCTCATTTGTCACAATACTGAGACAGATAGCCCTCTCCACACACCCAAATGAAGGTGACCCACTTGCCCACCGGAGATAGGGGCCACAGAGAACCGCTTTGTGTTCGTCACCTAATGCATATTCCATGTTTTTGTTCCGCTACACCATAATCATCAAGGACAAATATTAAAAAGATTTATAATAATGATACTGATGAGCAAGATGAAACAATGAAAATAAGAGTGCGCGCGCACACACACACACACACACACACACACACACACACAAAATAAAAAATACTTGCAGTGTACCGTACTGATCCTGGCTTCCATTATCAGTCGTGACATAAAATGTTTTAGGAACAATAATTGATCTCCATGTGGCATGGTGGCATAATGGTTAGCACATCCATCGCACAGGAAGAAGGTCCTGGGTTTGGGTCTTGGGCTTTTACATTTCTGTGTGAAGTTGCTTGCGTGGGTTTCTTCTAGGTGCACATGGAAGCTCTTAGAGTCCAAAGACATGCACATTGTGTGAATGTGTTGCCCTGTGGTGGTCTAAATGGGCTGCTGAAGGTATTCCATGTCTTTGTACAATGTCGGCTGAAATACACTCTGGCCTCTGCACAACCCTAATAATAGGAATAAGTGGTTCGGAAACAAGTAACTGAGTGAATGATTCATCTCAAGCTTGTGCGCAATGTAAACATTCACAAGTTCATGTGAAAAATAGTGTTTGCAGAATCAAATCTTCTGAAAAAACGAACAAACAAGCAAACAAACAAACAAACAAACAAACAAACAAAGTGACGTGACATGAAAGGTTCCGAAGAACCAGTAAAGCATGGCTGTTCTCTCCCAGAGGCTTGAAGGAATATGATGGAGAGAGAGCCATGTGAGGTGGCATGATGGGGGTCAGTGACGTGGGAGCACATGGCAGTGCCTCTGCACATGGCTCGGGGACCGAGGGACCCTGACAGATGGCACCTGGTGGGTGACAAACAATTAACAAACCTACAAGAATAGCTGGCACGACACCGCTCTCATAGGCTCCGGAGAAAGAGCGGGCCATCTGAACGCTGAAGGCAGACTGAGAGCTCATTTTCTCCATGCATTTGTAAAGAACTTTCATTTCACAATCTGTTTTCGGTCCTTGATTGAACGGCTGCATGGTTGTATCTTTGATAATAAGAATAGACATGTAATGACATATAATTGACTTGATTTGCTGAGTATCAAAACAGTAATTAAGGATTCCATGGTGCACAATTAACATCAATTGGTGAGTTATTCTTTAGCATTTTTAGTTCACAATTGGTTGAAATTGCATGTTTGCGCCATCTTAGTCTGACAGAGGAGATTCAGGAACAGCAAGTTTGCATCAATATTCCTTAAGGTTTTTCAAACAGATTTGACTTGTCCACTGCAGGTTGATCATCTCAATGAGATACTGACCTGGATCGTGACTATATATATGTGTGTATGCATGCATCTGTATGGTCACATCTGGAGTCTAGACTCTGTGACTCCGTGGGCAGGGTTGTATCTGCACCAGCCTCAGAGCTCTGTGCTGTTTATATAGCTGGCACCAGCCATCAACTGTTTCAACATTTCTACTACGAGCCCTGAGCTTACCCACAGTCTCTAACTGTAAAGTCTGACAAAAGTAGACAGGAAACTGTTGGGTTACATTGCTTTCAGGACTCAGAGTGATTTTATCATTTATGAAGTGATTAATAACAATATGATGTTGGATGTGTCTATAAATACTTCCTAGAGGAGATCAGGGATTTTTGTGATTTTTGACCCAGATCTTTCTCTCTTGCTCTGTGTCTTTCACTTTGTGTGTGTGTGTGTGTGTGTGTGTGTGTGTGTGTGTGTGTGTGTGTGTGTGTGTGTGTGTGTGTGTGTGTGTGTGTGTGTGTTTAATTGGCATCAGAGGACAGGAACTGGTGTCGTTTGTAGATGTTCACTCATTCATTCATTTTCTGAACCACTTGACCCTAATTAGGGTCACAGGGGTGGGGGTGGCAGTGGGGGTGGGGGTGGGGGGCTGGTGCCCATCTCCGCTGACTCTGGGCAAGGGCAGTGCATACCCTGGACAGCTCGCCAGGCCATCGCAGGACAGAAACACGCTGATGGCTATGCAGCTACTTTTTACTCAAGTCAGTAGTGGTTCTTTTACATGAACCTCTCTTTGCAGACAGCAAGACACGTGATTGGCCTTTGATAACACAGTTATCTGCACTGGGGGGAGGGGGAGGGGGGCAGCAGTGACAGCCTGTTGACAGAGGGGTTTGAACCCCCAGCCTTGGGATCTGTTATCCAGCACCTTAACACCGGGCCACCACTTCCCCCAGCTGTAATTTAATTCATTCATTTTCAGTCACTTGCATGTGTTTGGACTGTGGGAGAAAACCAGTGTACTTGGAGGTGTGGCCTTGCCGAGCCAAGGACTCGAACCCAGGACCTTCTTGCTGTGAGGCAGACATGCTAACCACCATGCCAGCTCTGTTAATTATGAATTATAAAACCCTTACTGGCGGCACAGAAGCATAGTGATTAGCTCATCCACGTCTCAGCAAGAAGGCTTGGGTTCGAATCCTCGCTCGGGCATATCTGTGTGGAGGTTGCATGTCCTCCCTTGCTTGTGTGGGTTCCATCTAGATACTCTGGTTTCTTCCTGCAGTCAAAAAACATGCCAGTTAACCTACTACGTTACTAGGTGGCGTACCACTAGCCTACTACACCCCTAGGTGTGAGTGTGAATGGTTGTGTGAGTGCTGGCCCTGTGATGGCCTGGCACCTTGCCTTACCCAGAGTCGACTGAGATGGACACCAGCCTCCCCACGACCCTAATTAGAAAGAATAAGGGTTAATTTTCATTCATCCCTTTTCAAAGCTGCTCAATGCTAATTAGAGTCATGGGGAAGCTGGTGCCCATCTGAGCTGAATCTTGGTGAAGGCAGGTACACCCTGAACTGCTCGCCAAGCTATCGCAGGGCCAACACAAACACATTCAACCATTCACACTCACTCTCATACCTAGGGGCGATTTAGAACAGTCAGTTCGCCTAATGTGTATGTCTTCAACTCTACCCCAGGACCTTCTTGACGTGATAACCTACATGCTTGTAATGCGGTGCTTGTACTATAACTATTAAATATTACAAGGATCCCTCGCTACTTCGCACTTCAATTCATGCGGCTTCAGTGCATCGGGGTTTTTAAAAAAAAAATAATCTAATTAAAAAATAAGGAAATTAAAGTATAATAGGGGGAAAAGTTAAGGAAAATGCCATAAAACAAGGACAATTCTGATAAAAAACAAAAAAACAACCCAAAACCCCCAAACAAAACTGTCTGTCTGTCTGTCTTCCTTTCGGCTTTTTCCCTTTGACTCGGGAGTCGCAAGATGCGCATCTGTGTGTGTGTATTTATATTTTATTTACATCTTATGCATTATTTTTGAATGTTTAACTGTTACTATTAACATTTGTAGCATTGAATGCATGGTCTCGGTCACAATTAACCATGGAAAGTGAGTGATCACTGTATTCAGTAAATTATTACTCAGGTTATAATTCTAGGGTTGAAAGTCAGTTTTAGTTAACTTTATAAATCTGCTGTTTTTGCTTTGATTCTTATTTTACAACAACAACATAGACCCCCAGTGCAGCTAACTGGGTTATCAAAGGCCGGCCATGTCTCTCACTGTCTATGGTGTGAGGTTCATGTAAAAGAACCATTGCTGACTTTTGACAAGAATAGCTACAAAGCTATCAACATGTTTCCGCCCTGCGATGGCCTGGCGAGCCGTCCAGGGCATACTCTGCCCTTGCCCGGAGTCAGGTGGGATGGGCACCAGCCTCCCCGCAACCCTAATTAGGATTAAGCTTTTACAGAAAACGAATGAATGACAACAACATAGTAATTACCAAATAAAAAAGTAAAAAAAAACCCTGATTTGTGGGGGAAAGTAGTTTTAATAGAACTCTAGGGCCGTGTATTATGTATTCCACACAGAGGTGTGTGTGTGTGTGTGTGTGTGTGTGTGTGTGTGTGTGTGTGTGTGTGTGTGTGTGTGTGTGTGTGTGTGTGTGTGTGTGTGTACTTACTTTCTAAGGAGGAGTGCATCAGAGCACTACTTTCGGCCCACCAAAGTTGAATGCCATAAAAGCTTTACCAAAGATTCATGGTGAACTTAAAACAGCGTTACCCTTTTCTCCTCCACTAGAATAAACCCAAGCACTCACCTAATACTTTATGAAGTGCAATAGCGAATCATTAAATGAATTACAAGTTTATAAATTTTACCATCGCAAGAAACCATATATGGTGCGTTAGCTGCAACAGTATTTTCGGCTGTTGGCAGATATATTCACAGTGTTTCACTTACAGCTACATTTGGGTCTTTGAACTAACTGTGGTTAAAGCTAACACTAACAAATTCATCTGATTTGCTTTTACTTCCCTTATTTGGCAAAAATAAAACTGATTAATCATTAAGAGTTTGACCAAAATTCCCAACCCATTCTCTAACGGCCAAAAGATGCTGTAGCTAGTAAGGCATGTACTGTATATACTTCGTCGTGGTCTTGCCAAGAACTAATGTTTTACTTACAGCAGGTCCTGATTGTGAATTTAAATCCCTGCTCACCTGGACCTCTGCTTTTGGATGCCCTTCTCTAGTTGCCTCTGTCCCTCTGCCTCCAACCCCATCTAGCTAACAATAACAAGAGTCATTTAGCATGCTGAATCACAGGGACGGGAGCCAAGGTGGGCTCTGTGGTGCACAGTCCTTTTAGTCCTGTCTAGGCCTCTGCTCTCAACAGTCCTGCCCTAACACACTTCACAGAACCCCATTGTTGTGTCCAGAGATAAGGATGGGCCATTTAGTCTGCAGGACGTCTCCAGAGGCGCCACAACTATCTCCCTTATCTACTCCTCTTGAAAAGTAACATTCCATCCAGCACAGGCCCACAACTTATAGCCTAAAGATTTATGTTTCACTTACTTAATAAGCTGTGTCACACACACACACACACACACACACACACACACACACACACACACACACACACACACACACACACACGAAGGCACTCACCTATGGATGTGAACGTATTTAAACTGCTTTCATTAATAACCCGTTTAAAACTGAAACACTCATGCTCTGTCTCGTTCATACTTCAACATAAAATGTGTGTGTGGGTTGAGTGGCAAACTTGCAACTGCTCCTACAAAATATTTGTAAGTGTTGATAAATATATTTTATACCAAACTGTTGTCTGATTAATTGGTTTTCTGTAATAACATGAGCTGAACTGTATTGCCAGCTGCACTCACTCACTTTCACTCACTCATTCGCTAAGCCTCTCATTCCTAGCACGGTCACGGGGGTGGGGGGTTGGGGGTGTTGTTTTAGTATCAGAATATTGTATCCCAAAAGAAATTAGTGCCTATCTCAGCCGACACTGGGTGAAGGCAGGGCGCACTTTTGTATAGCTTGCCAGACCATCACAATGCAACGCATACACGACCATTCACACACTTACGCCTGCAGGCAATTTGGAACAGCAAATTAGCTTTATGTGCATGACCTTGGACTATTTTGGAGGAAAGCGGAGTACCCAGAGGAAACCCAGGACATATGGGAACTCAAACCCAGGACTTTCATGCTGTGTGATGGATGTGCTAACACTCCGCCAACTTTACACCCCTACGTCATACACTCGCTGTCTCTCACTAATTTTCCGAAATGCTTAATTCTACTAAGGTTGCAGAAAGATTGGAGCCTATCTCAGTTGACACTGTGCAAAGGCAGGGTGCACAACTCATCAGTTCACCATTCCTTTGTAGATGCAACACACACACACACGCACACACACACACATACACACACACACACACACACACACTCACACACACACACACACACACACACACACACACACACACGCACACACACACTTATTCACATTCACACCTAGAGGAAATTTGAAACAAGCGGTTCGCCTAATGTGCACGGCTTTGATCTGTAAGAGAAAAATGGAGTACATGGAAGAAACCCTGGCAAGCATGAAGAGAACATACAAACTTCACACCAAAACACCCTTACCAAGCCCAGAACTCTTGTCAGCTAGTGTCATCTGAGATAGGAATCGGCCTCCCAGTGACAGTGTTTGGCTTTAACGGTTCAGCAAATGAGTCAGAGTGAATGACTGCAGCTGGCCCTACTGTCCATGCTATTACAGAAAACTAATCTTGCTAACCAGTACACCACAGTATCGCTCATGAATCACACAGGTTTATGTTCATTTAATTTAAATATATCCGAGGTCGGGTCATGGGGGCATCAGCTTAAGCAATGAGGTCCAGATGTCTCTCTCCCCAGCCACTTCCTCCAGCTCTTCCGGGGGGACAATGAGGCGTTCCCAGACCAAGTTGACCCCAGGGTCTCTTCCCAGTTGGACATTCCCGAAACACCACACCAGAGAAGCATTCAGGATTCGACCTGTTGTTCCCAATACGGACCAAGCTCTGGCTCCAATGATACTCTGACCAAATGTCCTCCCAAAGCATGCCTTACAAGATAACCTGAGGGAAACAGTCAAAAGCCTTCTCCAAATCCACAAAACACATATGGATAGATTGGGTAAACTCCCATGCCCCCTTCAGGATCCTGTAGTGCAGAGAGTTGGTAAACCACATTGTTCCTCCTTTTTAAAAAGGGGGATGACCACCTCGGTTTGCTAATCCAGACGAACGGCCCCCAAAGACCATGCGATGTTGCAGTGACATGTCAACCAAGACAGTCCTACAACAGCCAGAGCCCTGAGATATTCAGGGTAGATCTCATCCACCCCCAGAGCCTGACCACCAAGGAGCTTTTTGATTTCCTCAGTGACCTCAGCTCCAGTGATGAGGGGGACACCCACCCAAACCCCCAAGGTCTTACTTCTCCACAGAGGGCATGTTGGTGGGATTGAGGAGGTCCTCGAAGTATTCCTTCCACTTCCCGAGAATATCCTCAGTCAAGGTGAGCGTGTCGGATGGTGGTCCAGAATCTTTTTGAGGCCAACCGATAATTGCTCTCCAGGCCCTTACCAAACTCCCCCCACAGCCGAGATTTTACATCAGCATCAGCTCAGGCTGCAGCACATTTGACCTGCCTGTACCTGTCTGCTGCCTCACGAGTCGCACAGTCCAATTAGACCTGATAGGCCTCCTTTTTCAGCTGGGTGGCACCCTTAACCACAGGTATCCACCACCAGGTTCAGGTGTTACTGCCACGACAGGAACCGATGACCTTCCGGCCACAGCTATGGGCTGTTGCCTCGGCAATGGAGGCATGAAACATGGCCCATTCAGATTCCATGTCACCCGCCTCCTTTGGAACATAGTTGTAGCTCTGTCAGAGGTGTGAGTTAAAGGCCCCTCAGACAGGAGACTCTGCCAAACATTCCCAGGAGACCCTAACTACATGCTTAGGCCTGCCAGGTCTGGAGGGCAGCCTCCCCTGCCATCGGAGCTAGCTCACCACCAGGTAGTGACAGATCACCTCCTCTCTTTACCTGAGTGTCCAGAACATGCTGGTCAAACTGTGACAAGCACAGAAGTCCAATAATGAAACTTCCGTTCAGGCCGGAAAGGCTGTACCGACTGTTCACACTGTTCCTGGTCACACTATCATTGCCCACATGGCCATGGAAGTCTCCCAGGATGAGTGAGTCCCCTGGGGGAGCGTTCTCCAACACACCCTCTAAAGACTCCAAGAATTGTGGGTACCGTGAACTTTGTGCATAAGCACAAATGACAGTCATCCCATTGTGTGGACACCAAAACAGATGGTAACAATGATGCCCACACCAGCTCACCGCCTCTCTCCATGAGCAACTCCAGAATGGAATAAGGTCCAGCCCCTCTGGAGATGGGCAGTTCCAGAGCCCAAGCTATGCATTGAGGCAAGTCCAACTATATTTAGCTGGGCTCCATGGGCAAAAGCCTGACCACTATATGCTCACCTTCCATCCTTGCCCCAGGCCGGGCTCCAGGAGGGGACCCCAGTGACCCGCATCTGGGCAAGGGAAACTGTCTTTTTGTTGTTGTTCTTTCTTCATAGAAGTCTTTTGAATCACGCTTCGTCTGGTGGTAATGTTTCTTTTGCATTTTTTTGGAAGAGATCTTCAGTGGTGCCATGGTGAAACAATCAGAGCTCACTGTGACTTAAATATTCTTACAGTCTTCAGGACAGGCAGTTCCAACTGGAATGAACTTTTTTGATGCAGATGTTCCACACACAACCCGAGGCACTGATCACTCTTTCCCGTACACTAGTGCTTGATATAAAGGTTAACTGGAGCTCTTGACAGGTGGCATGGCTGCGAAGTGCTTAGATTGTCCACCTCACAGCAAAAGGGTCCTGGGTTCAATTCCTCGGCTCGGGTCCTTCCGTGTGGAGTTTGCATTCTACACAGAAATGTGTTGGTTTCACCTGGGGATTGGTGTGAGTATGACTATGAATGGTTGTGTGTGTTGCCCTGTGATGGTCTGGCGAGCTGTTCAAAGTGTACTTCACCTTCATCAAGTGTTGTCTGATATTGGCACCCTAGTAGAATTCAGCAGTTGGGCAAATAAGTGAGTGATTAAGTGAGTGAGTAACGCTTTCAGCTGTGTTTCCATGAATAAATTATTTTTTTAATAATTTGACAGAATTTTCTTCTGCCAGGTAAAAATGACCATACATTTCTGATGCTGATAGTAAAACATGTGAGTCAAATTTATTTCAGAAAGAATAAATCAGCTGAAAATGTGACACAAGTTTTCATCCCATGAATATAAACTAAAAAATAAATTAATTAATTAATTTAAAAATGGAGGTGAAACATGTAATACTTTAATAAAAATAAACAATCAGCTTACAAATTGAAGCACAATACACTGTAAAGTGTGTTCAGGTGTATTTCAACAACCTTCTACAACTGGAATTTCTCAGAGTACTTTTTCTTTTCTTTGTTTTTTTTTTTTTTTTTTTGAGAATGTGGCACAAGAGGCAAAGAAGCAATCAGAAGAGTGTGCGTCTCAAAGAGTTTATGATTAAAGAAAAGAAAAAGAACTCTTGCACACACATGGTACACTCCAAGCTGTCGAGAGTTGTCAAAGCACGACTATCTATAGACCGTCTATCGCACCCACGTCTTCTCAGCATCTTCTGAACATGTGTGGACCCCTAGGAGGGCGTTCGTTCCCCTCCCTTCCTCCACAGTGATCAAACGGTGAGAGTTTGCAGGCCTGGCAGCGCATTCTGTCTGCGGCAGCACACTGAGCGTCACACCCTGGGAGGTGGTAGAGGAAGAGGAAACAGCAGGACAAGGCCCGGTCGGAACGGAGAGCCAGCGGGGGGACAGCAGCCCACCTCTGGGTAAACGTCAGGAAAGCAAGGGCCCAAGGCTGAGCTGATAATAAAGATGAAAGCAGAAAGCGTCAGGGAGGCGTGTTCACGCTTTGCCTGAAGCGTCCAGTCACCGCACGCCTTAGACCTGTTTATTAGACTGCAGACCAATGTTCGGTTGTCTTGTACCGGTGGGCGTTTCATGAGTCTAAATCAGTTTTCTTCATGTATTCCAATTTAATACTAACATAGTACACATCTGCAAGAAAATAACATAACCGTGTTTGGCCCTGATACTTCTGCTTGTACTGTATTCTGTATTACTTTTTCAAGATTAGGAGAAATTCTGCCCCTGATTTATGCGATGAGATCTGGCCCTGAGAAATGACTGCATGGTGAGATTCAGATTTAATAGTGTGTGTCAGTTCACTGTGGGTAGCCAATTATGAACAAATTTGGAAGGAATGCTGTCAGGCACTCCTGGAGATTGAGTGACATTAGAAGCACAGGGCCAGTGTTCTTATGTCAGAGCAATTAGCATTCACTAAAGTAGCCATGCTAGGCCAATTAGCCTTCGATACCAGCAAACACGGTTGTCTTTAGCCCTGATTCCACCTGAATGGTCACTATGCTGGACCAGAGTCTGAACTATTTCTAAGAAAAAAGACAGAAATTTGACAATAAAGCCAAAAAGGCATTTTTGATTAAAAAGACGAATCAATGAAGGATAAAGAAGGCCAGCAAAGTCAAAACCATGATATGAACACTTCAGTGGTTGAACTTAAATTCAAACATAATTAAAGGGATGTGATTATTGATGGCGATGTGATGATAATTTCACTTGCTACCCTGTGTAGGTTTACTCTGAACATTTTCACACAAGATCTAGAATGGGTTATCTAGGTTTTGCTCCTTTGTTATCCGCGCTAACAATAAAAAAGGCTCCCGACTGGCATATCCACAAGGTGCGTGACTATCAAATCAGAGAACCACAAGTTCAAATCCTCAATCTGGAGTCCTTGGGAGTTCATTAGAAGAGCTCTCACGGGAGGGATGGCATACACTCACCTCCCTGTCACTCCCAGCGATCTCCAGGAAGTCATGGCTTCTGTTAGCATGGGTGTCTATGATGCATGCCACGAAGGAGGCATGTGCATGCTTACACCCTTCTATAATTGATAGTGGTCATGAGATAGGGAACGCAATTCACGGGGGGAATTTGGATAAATTGGGAAGGAATCAAAAATTAAATAAAAAAAGAAATGTCATAACTAGTCACGGTATTGCGCTAGAAATAGTACACAGTTATAAACATCTGGACAGGAGATGTAATGTTTTGACAGGCCATTGGTCCAACAGCCCTACACATATAAAATTGGCAACTTGCATGTATCAGTTGCACACCCTACTCAGTTCATTTGGGTTCGGGCTGTTGGACCGAAGGGTTGTGAGAAATTAGTGCTGTAACCAGTAATACCAGTGACTCAACACTTGCTGGGTGACTTTACTGTTAAATATTCTTGATCAGTTTTCCATAAAGCAATGATCAGCTGAATCACAAATAACTATTACAGGGATCCCTCACTTTCCGCGGTTAATGGGGACCGAGACCTCCCCATGACCACCGATTTCTGCGAAGTACGATCGACCCCCCCTGACTGACGTATAAGTACATGTATGTGTATATAATATCAATAAATACATATTCAATGCTATAAATGCTTATAATAACAATAAAATGTTTAAAAATAACATACGATGTAAATAAAATATAAATACACACACATACAGACATGCGCATACACACACACACACACACACACACACACACACACACACACACACACACAAACACACACTCAGATACGCACCTCACAAAAAATGTAAGTAATTTTGTTGGGTTGTTTTTTTGTTTTTTTCATAATTAGCCTTGTTTTGCAGCATTTTCCGTAAACTTTTCCCCCTATTTTTCCATAATTTCCTTATTTTTTATTTTTCAATAAATATTTTTGAAAACCCGTGATGCACTGAAACCACAGAAACTGAAGCACAAAGCGGCGAGGAATCACTGTATTATGTTTTTATTCCTTTGTGACTAGATCTTTGATATTGTAGTGGTTGTATAATAAATACAAATTCATGGCTTTTATGATAAAATGGCAATCACATAAGAAGTTTATTTATAGGACATCACAAATAGTGTATAGTAACACATAAAAAAATGCACAAGGTCATTCATTCATTTTCTGAACAGCTTAATCCTAATTCGGGTCGCGGGGAGGCTGGCGCCCACCTCATTCGACTGTGGGCGAGGACAAAGTACACCTTGGCCAGTTCGCCACGCCATCACAGGGCAGAAACACACGGACGGCTATACAGCTACTCTTGATGAACGTCAGCAATGGTTGTTTAACGTGAAACTCTCATCATAGACAGTGAGAGACATGGCGGGCCTTTGATAACCCAGTTAGCTGCACTGGGGAGACAGTGACAACCCGTGGAGAGTGGAGCTTGAACCACTAACCTTGGGATCACCAGGGCACCACATATACACAGACTACAACGCAGTTCATAATCCATAAACATAAAAGTACATATTTCCCCTTGGCATAGATTCTCCACTGCAAATACTCAAAAAACAAAAAAGAAAAGAAAAGAAAAGATTAAAAATTTTACACAAAAAAGATTAAAATTAATTAAAACCCTGTGACCAAGAGCTTGATGTCCTGCCTCACACCAGTCCTTCACTTCACTTATCCCTTAACATCCGGGGATGTCGTTGGGGTGCCTTCATGGCGAGAATTGGGCTGATTTGGCCTGGCGGCGCCCATCCCTCTCCAGGTCATAGAAACACGCTGACGACTTTGCAGCCTACTCTTTACGAAAGTCAGCAATGGTTCTTTTACATACCTCTCACCATAGACAGTGAGAGACATGGCCCGTCTTTGATAACCCAGTTAGCTGCACTGGGGGGGACAGTGACAACCCTGTGGGGACTCGAACCCCCAACCTTCAGTTCAGCGATCCTATGCCCTATCCACTAGACCACCACTGCCCACACCAGCCCTGTGCAATGAAAAAAAACAAACATTTAATTTCTCGTAGCTTTAGATATTTATGTTGAGATCATCCATTAGAAGAAAAGAAAGAATAAGGTAAAAAAAATCTGAAACTATTTCAGTGATTGAATTAAAAATTATTAATGCTGCTGTTATTTTACGTTCAGTATTACTGTTATGGACCATTATGTAAATAATTTTGTGATTGTAATAATTTCAGGCGCATGCATGCCAAATGTAATGTGTGTGCATTTAAACAACCTTAGATACCGAGCTGAAATTAAAATAGAAGCCCGTGGGTTACTAAAAATGCATGCTTTTTAATTTTCTGTGAAGTGTGAGGGTCTGACGTATGTTTTATTTATACAAGCATTCAGGGTTATAACTTGACTGTAATAGCTCGGACTAAATGTACAGTACATATGATGGAAGCTAAATATTGCTTTAGCATTGTGTCTGTGATAAGAGGGAGACATAAGACACATATGATATCGGTCAAAATGGGAAAAGTTCAATTCAATTCAATAAATTCAATACATCAGCAGATTTTGAATACTAAACACTCCTTGGTGCAGTGTCAGTGCCAAATAAGTAAAAACAGAAACAAACAAAAAACGGCTGCAAGTCATCCAATAATGATAAAACTTTCTATTTTCCTTCAATAAATCAATCCCATGGTATTATATATGCATATGCTTATATTAACATTTTCCAAAATTATATATATACATATATATATATATATATATACAGTAAAACCTCCGCTGACGATCGCTTAAGCTCACGAACTTTTCGCCTCAAGAACATTAAATTCGCGAGCATACAGTCTCTGCTGACGAACTAGTTTTTGGCGGACAAACCAAACCACGCGGTCGAACAGCGCCACGGTGGCGGCCACGAGAAGCTGGCGCACGCTCACGGCGTCACAGTTCATCACCCCCTTTCTTTGAGTGCGGAAGTGGTTTGTGTTTGCTAGACATTTTGGACCATATTGAGTGTACTTTTGCTATTATGGGACCGAAAAAGACCCCACCACAGGCGGAGATCATTGAAAAACACGAACGAGGTGTGCGTTTGTGTGACTTAGCGTCCCAGTACCAGTACGCTAAGTCTACCATTGCTCCCATCCTTAAGAACAAGGAAGCTATTAAGGGTGCGTGTGTGGCTAAGGGTGTTTCCAAACAGTAGGCGTTTCCAAACACTCCTTCCAAACAGTAAGTCCCTCCCTCCCTCCTCCTCCTCCCACTCCATTCCATCAAGTCATCAACTACCATCACAAAGGTAAATAAAACGACTTTATTATACAGTACAGTTTATTTCTTTAATTACAATACAATAGCACATTTATTATACATAAAATAAGGTATATTTTTGTGTAGTTTTAAGGCTTATTTAGTAGAAAATTATGTTTTATGGGGACCTGGGAACGGATTATTCTCATTTTAATGTTTCTTATGGGAAATAAATGTTCGGAAGACGAACTTTTAAGCCTTACACACACTTTCTGGGAACCAATTATGTTCGTGAGCAGAGGTATCACTATATATATATATATATATATATATATATATATATATATATATATATATATATATATATATATATATATATATATATATATATATATATATATATACATACACATTCACACCCACCCACATCCATATATATATATATATATATATATATATACATACATACATACATACATACATATATATATATATATATATATATATATATATATATATATATATATATATATATATATATATATATATATATATATATATATATTTTTTTTTTATATATAAAATTCATTCAATGATAAGTATTTAGTTGTGCACATAAAAGGAATATATAATGCCAATAAACTTTTCTGACCTCATAGCCAGAAGGCCGATAGGCTGCCGGGTGTGGACAGATTGCTAGGGCATGTGAGACACACTTTACAGCCGGTGGATGAGAGAGTGAGCGAGAAAGTGAGAGAGAGCACCCTGGAGGGAGCAGGAAGCACGACAAGGTTAATGTAGTATGACAGACAGGAGCCAGCAATTCTCTTTAATGTCGTCCCATTAGGGCGCCCCTGGTGCAGGCATCTTTCGCATCTTTCCTTTAGGAGCCTCTCTGCCAACAACTGGTGGGGGGAAAAGCAGCGGACCAGCTGCCAAACATGACATTTGCTGGCTAGGGCCACTGAACCCCAGCAGGTGACATCTGTGGAGCAGCCTCCTCTCTGCCTTTCATCCCTCCATCTCCCCTTGCCTGACGGTGGAACGGGTACCTGTGCAGGGCCTCTGGAGATGAACAGATGATTGTGCTTGGTCTTTGTGCCCCAGCTGGGACCTGTGCATAGCCACAGGGCCCGGGCGACCTACGTGATGAGGCTTCCAGCAGCAACATCTGCACCCACATCCACTTTTGTCTGTCTCCCCATCAGCACCATGCTCTTCAGAAGCAGCAGCTGCATTAGAGGGAGAACGAAAGCTGCCACAGCATGAAGTTATTGCTCCATAGCAGGGTTTTGATCAAATATGTATGAACACATCGGGGGATATGAAACAAACTAGACCATTGGAGTGCGGAGATTTCTATGTTTGTTCATTTGGAGTTATGGACAGAACTGCTTTGATTATTTAGTTGAAAACAATAATAATAATAATAATAATAATAATAATAATAATAATAATAATAATAATAATAATAATAGTCAGGGGCTCTTGCAAGAGAAGTTAGTAGTTAGTATTGTGAAAAGTTAAATAGAAATGTGCAAAATAATTGGTGTAGCAATTGGCGCAGCATGATGGCATAGTGAGTAACATGTCTACCTCAGAGCAAGAAGGTCCTGTGTTGAATCCCGGGCTCAGCCTGGGTATTTCTCTGTGTCGTTTGCATGGATTTCCTCTGCTTGTTTGGTTTCATCTGGGTTCACCAGTTTCCTCCAACAGTCCAAAGACATGCACATATATGCATAATTAGCTGTTCCAAATTGCCCCTAGATGTGAGTGTGCGTTGGCTATTACTCATCACTGTGATGGACTACCAAGCTGTTTGTTCCTGTGTCAAGAATTGGCTAACTTAGACACCCTCCTCCATTAGACCAATGTACGATTAAGCAGTTTTATATATTATTAAATGACTGAACTCTCAACTGCTGAAACATTATGTGTATAAAAAAAATAATAAATTTAAAAAAATCAAAGTAAATAATTTTAATCTGTCAGTCTGAATCCCTCAACCTGTCCAGCAGCATGCTTAGCATTAAGAGAAGTGACAGATTTGATTTGGGTACACTCGTCTTCCCAACGTGCAGGGCAGACATGACTAATCTCAGCCTGCCATCTGGTTAAAGACACAGCCGCTGCTGCCACCTGCCTCTTTCGTGACTCCTCACGCTTCTCTCCCTGCAGGGACATAGCTGCAGGGGTCAGAGGTCAGTCTAGGGACCTGTGGAGAAAAGCTGGTCCTGCTGCTGTGAGGTCACACCTCCCCTGTGGCACGCTGAGAGACATGGTATGAGAACACCTGGACATGAGACATGAGAAAACCCGGATGGCACCGAGCCTCAGGGGATCACTAGTGAAGATAGAGTTTGTATTCAAGATACAGTGTGCAGATTTTTTTTTTTTTGAGTACAATATACAGTTTGGAATTTTGCATGACATACCTTACAATATTTCTGATATGCCTAAATATTTTACATGCTACATAATATTTAAACCTTTCGTATTGGTGAGGTAAAAATTGGGCTGGTCGTGTTCCAACAGTGAATTCAATCTTTGCATTGATCTTGCAGTGATGATTCATCTGCTGAAATATTTTTTTACACAAAGCGTATGTTCAACACATACTAACAGTAAGCAGTCTGTAGTGAGTAATGTCCACAGCGCAATTCACAAGCGACACAGTAGCGCTCTTTGTTTCAGTATTTATTTTTGTGAATGATTAAGAAAGGTACGATGATTTTACTTCCTGCACCGATTCCACTGGCATGGGTTTTTCTCTTCCTTTTCCTGACAGATGTAATACCCCCATTTCACTGGACTATGGCATGCAAGGTTCGCAGTGGAAAGGCGCGGAACGCAGTCTACTGAAGAGCTTCGGCATTTTTACACGGATAATGGGTGAAAATCCTACGGAAAAGTGGAAATTCTTACACTCTCTCACAGCATGTGTTCGGAACAGGTACGGCAAAGTACGCCAAAGTGACCCCACGGAACACCCAAGGAATTTTTTTACGTGAATGTGCTTTTGAACCTGTTCACGGAATATTTTGGCCTGCCGGAAACATTCGGAAGTGGAGGAAGATTTGAGAAATAACTTCAGAATCACACGGAATGACATCCATGTCATCTTCCAAGATGAGGGAACAATTGCAAAACGTTTGCAGATGACAACATTTTTTCTTCCGGAAGTCTGCCGTGCTCCAGTGAAATGGAGGTATTACCGGTAATCTTAACCATTGGTTCAGCTGAGTTTCTGTAACCACTTAATCCTAATTAGGGTCGCGGGGAGGCTGGCGCCCATCCCAACCGACTCCGGTCAAGGGCAGAGTACACCCTGGACAGCTCACCAGGCCATCGCAGGGCGGAAACACACCGACGGCTTTGCAGCTACTCTTGATGAAAGCCAGCAATGGTTCTTTTACATGAACCTCACACCATAGACAGTGAGAGACATGGCTGGCCTTTGATAACCCAGTTAGCTGCACTTGTGTGTGTGTGTGTGTGGGGGGGGGGGCAGTGACAACTTGTGGTGAGTGGGGCTTGACCCCCCAAAATTGGGATCAGTGATCCAGCACCTTTTGCCACCAGGCCACCTCTCCTCTTTAACCGTTGGTCCATATCTAAAAATCTCAGGAAGACCTGACTGCGCCATTGCTATCTTCATACGAGTTTTCATTGCGTGAAGCAACTAGGAGTTGGGACTCCTGGATGGGACACTAGTCCATCACAGGTTACCTTCAGAGTAATTTTACTGGTAACCATTTATATTATTGGGTTGACAGAGTCACACTTGTGTTTAAACCTTGCCTATGGGTTTTATAATGTGGGGGTCCAACAGGGATTCGAACTCATTACCTCTTGATCATGAGCCCAGCACTTTAATCAATACTACCAGCAATACACAGGCTAATTTCCTCTTTCAAATTGCCCAGAGGTGTGAATGGTTGTGTGTGTGGTGCATGTGTGTGTTGGTAATGTGATAGTCTGGAGAGGTATTCAGGCCACAACAACCTACCTTCGGTCAGTGTTGGCTGAGATAGGCTCCAGTCTTCCCATATCCATGAAGCTGTTTGGAAAACAAGTGAAAGTCAGTTTAAAACCATTTCCTAATATACAAAAGAAGCGGTACATTTAACAATAATGAAAAATATGTGAGCACATTGAAATATAGCTATCCATTTTGGCTTCGAAAGGAAGCTGAAGCCATTCCCAACTGACTGTAGGTGGGAAGTGGGGTACAGCCAGAAGAGAGATTCAAACCTTTGGGCAAACTAAAGTCACCACTTGACCTAATCTTCATCTCTGTGGGCCTCTAGAGAAAACTGGAACATCTAGGGACAACTCGCTCACAGTAGCGGCAAACTTGGTGCCTGCCTCAGCCAATATTGAATGAAAGTGTGGTACACAGTGAACAGCTCAACCAGACCATTCACACTGAAGACTCATACCTGGGGCAAATTGGAACAGCCAGGCTGACTAATTTGTATGTCTATGGACTGTAGAAGGAAACCAATGCAAGAGCAGGGAGAACATGCAAAATCCACACTGGAACATTCAAGCCAAGCCCAGGACTCAAACCCAGGACCTTCTTACTGGGGGACAGACATGCTAAAAACTGTGCCACCATAGGTAGGTGGTAAAGTCTGTTGGGTTTTTACACCTGAGCTAAGTGGCTGATCAGGCCAGTGCTTATCCCCAGTTTCTATAGCGTGAAGCGACTAGGAGTACAACTCCTCTTGGATGGGACGCTGGTCCATCGCAGGTTACCTGCCCAGTATATTTTACTGGTACCAATTTATACTGCTGGGTGAACAGAGGCACACTTGTGGTTGAGACCTTGCCCAGGGGTCTTAGCACAGTGAGGGTCTCAGTGGGATTTGAACTTACAACCTCCCGATCAGCACTCTAACCACTACACCACTGGCCCCACTGTGCCATCATACCGCCCTACTTATTACTCAGTGTTATGGAAAAAACTCCCTGATTGGAAACTCTGATTAGTATTTAAACAGAGGTTATGCAAAGTATGAACAGCCTAAACCATGAACTGCTCACCAGACCATCGCAGGTCAATATATGCAACCATGCACACTCATATTCACAACTAGGATCAATTCGGAACAGTCAGTTACCCCAGTGTGCCTGCATTTGGACTGTGGAAGAAAACCGGGGTACCCCAAAGGAAACCCATGAAAGCACAAGAATGACATGCACACTCGACACAGAAATGTTTTGCCTAGCCTAGGGCCTGAACCCAGGACCTAGGGGCTGTGCGACGGATATGCTAATCACTACACCACTGCGCCGCCCCTCCACAGATATACGTAATGTCTCATTTATATTCAGTTAAATCTATCAGCACAAAAAAGCACTGAGAGATAATTAATGAGCCTACTTTCTCAATCCCCAAAAGGTAACCTCTTTGCTGTTTGACATGAACACCATCCTCTTTAAATACAAACATGTGGCGAGTGAGGAGGGGGTGAATGATCCCGCAGAGACCAAATGCAATTATGATCATCAATGATAGGTCTCATTCTCCTTCAGTGTCTGCAATTAAACTCCAACTGCTGGGAGCTGCCCTGACCCAATAAAGTAGCCCCTCATACCTCCCGCATGGCACATGGCGATTATTGCAGCCTAGTAGAATTAAGGAGGAGTCATTATTTATGCCATATGCTTACAAGATATTTTTAATGCCAAAAATCAGAGCTGACATACAAAATGGTTTGATCCCTAACCCTGCTATACAGCTATGGGTTAAGACTCTAATGCCGTCTGCAGTCTCCTAAAAATGTAGTCTTGAGACCACGGCTGATAAAGATGCAAACAAATGCAGAAATATTCGACATGCTTTGCTTATATTTTCTGCTTAAATGTGCACATATTAATGTTTTCACATTTGGGAATGTTCCTTCGCTCGGAAACCCATAACCTCATACACCACACACACAAACAGTGTGATTACAACAGCTAATGATGTGATGCAATATATTTTTCTGTGCTTTGTTCAGCTGATGTCATGGCAAAGTGTGCATGTGTAATATCTGTAATCAGGAGAGTTGATTCTGAGAATTTGTTGGCGGCAAAGTGGCGTAGTGGTCCAAAGATCCGCCTCACAGCAGGAAGGTCCTGGGTTTGATGAAGGTGTTTCTGTGTGGTCTTTGTGTGTTTTTTTATTCCTGCTTGCAAAGGTTTCCTTCAGGTACTCTGGTTCCCCTCCACGGGCTAAAGACATGCACATGAGGCGAACTGACTTCTCCAAATTGCTTTTGGTGTGAGTGTGAATTTTGCCCTGTGATGGTCTGGCAAGCTGTTTGGGGTGTGTTCCTGACCTTCTCATAGTGTTGGCTGAGATAGGCACCAGCATAATTTCTTCTCTGGTAGGATCAAGTGATTTAGCAAATGAGTAAGTGATGAGAGTATTCTGATAATCCATCCATCCATCCATCCATCCATCCATCTATCTATCTATCTATCTATCTATCTATCTATCTATCTATCTATCTATCTATCTATCTATCTATCTATCTATCTATCTATCTATCTATTCATCCATCTATCTATCTATTTAGACAGATAATGTGTCTGTAGATGATGCCTCTTTTAATTGTGCCTTTAATTAGCAATATCTCTTCAGTATCCCAGAAAGTCCTCATGTGATTAACATCCAAACCTGCGTGTGACTTCTATGACAAGTTGCAATGTCATATACACCAACACCTTCGTGAAACAGCCAGCAGGATGTTTCACTGCCACGTTTCTGGTCCAGGTAGAAACCACTGCCACATGGCTGAAATTCCCAAGTGTTGCTGGGCTACTGCTGTGTGTGTATGCGTGTGCTTGTGTGTGTGTGTGTGTGTGTGTGTGTGTGTGTGTGTGTGTGTGTGTGTGTGTGTGTTTGGGGGCGGTGGTCGTAGTGCTTGTGGTGAGGTAGCGTTCTCTATGGTGACGATCTCGCCAGCCCTCAGAAGCCTGTTTGTAGCGTCCATTAGTCATAATGGTGTGGAGCTGTACCGCTCCACTGTGCTATCTTGAAGCAAAATAAAGGAAGCAGGTGTGGGCAGGAAATTAATGTAAATCCATCAGCGTTCAATTAGGCCTGCACAAAAAAAAAAAAAAAAAAAAAAAAATACAAGAGGAAGAACATCCAAACCAATAGGGCCTACCTTCTTTTGTATGAATTCAGGCTGCCTTTCATTCCATCCATCTCTTTGTATCCGCAAACAAATGGAGGTAACTTTAATTATGAAAAAATAGTTATATGAATTTATCCAGGTGCAAACCCCCACCTCACGCCCCCACCCCTATTTTTTTTTTTTTTTGTCCGAGCAGCCGTGCTGGTGGGTTTCTCCATTAGGCTGACAGCATGGTGGTGGGTATAATTCGTGTGAGTGCCTGGAGGTGCGGAAAGCATCGATCCTTAGTGCACAGCCCCTACAAAGCACTCTCACCTAATTTGTTTCAAATTAAAAAAAAAAAAAAAAAAGAACTTAGAGGAAGTACACCTCCATGTTTCTGGTCATGCTGGTTCATACCAGGGTACAGAACGCCATGTTTGCATTTAAGCTCTACACCGGATAGAAGAAAGGCTTAGACATAAATTAAAATAAAATTCTCTATAAAATAAATCAGGTGCATTATCGCAGGCGTAGTGATGTCACACAGGGATGTTGAGGATGGATATCACCTGTAAGCAGAGCTAAGTGCATTGATTATATTGTAAACATAATTAAAAGCATTAACATATGGAGCATTAAATAGCAAAAGGAAGCACATTAAGTTTGACACAAGCATGAATGAGCTACCGTCGCTGTCCGTAATGTTGATCATCATTTATCACATGACGTTAGATTAGGTTAAGTAGCGTTTATACAAGAGAGATGGCGAATGAAAATCAGAGTATCACATTTTGATCAGCATGCTGCTACCATTACAATCACTGAGATTCGTGCAAATAAACCAGCAGAAGGCCTGCAAAGCGTCATTGTTGAGGTCAATGTTAATGTAAAACTACCGCCACAGATTTCACACTTCATGAGAAAAGTGGGCGGGGTCCTTACAAACACTTTTGGTATTACTTCATTTTTGGTTAGCATTAAGTGAAATTCAAAGTAAACATTTTCATTTACTCGCTCTCATTGGCTGAATTGCTTATTCCTACTACTATGGTTGTGGCAAGGCTGGAGCCTGTCTCAGCCGACACTGGGCGAATGTGGGGTGCAGCCTGAATAGCTCACCAGGTCATCACAGGGTAACGCACACACACACACACACACACACACACACACACACACACACACACACACACCATATACAGAACAGTAATTCACAGCAATTCACGTATCGAGGAGCAATTTGGTCCAGCCAGTTAGCCTAATGAGAGTACCCAGAGTAACCCGTGTGAGCACGGAGAGAACATGCAAACTCCACAGCAAGCCTGTGAGGCGGACGTGCTAACCACTACACCACTGTGCCGAGAGCAGTTAATGTAGCTTGAATTGGGATAATTATCCAGAATCTAACATGCAATGAATACACAGTTGAAATCTTTACAATTCTTTATCCGACTTTGATAATACTGTCGGCTCAAAGGAAAAAGGTTTTATATATCACTCCAGATAATCCAGATTTTAAAAATTATGATTATTAATATTGGTACAGATCAGTTTGCTTTTAGGCAGTTTATTTATTTAGTGTGCACTGTTACCGTCGTCTGCTGAGAATAAAACATAGAATATCAGACCGGTCGATCTGGACGAGCAGACATAAACAGGCTACCTGAACCATACAAGTAAAGCCAATGCTTGAAGTGTTTTGGGCAGGTTCATAGATATCCTAAAAAAATATTATTTCTTGCATAGTCGATCATCTAGGACGACAAAACAGGGAGCCGTTGCAGAGGTAGGCCCTCTGGCAGAGGTAGACACGTGTCGACGGCATCAAAAAAGGGATTGGCACCAGTGCTACTACTGAAGCAGGCAAAATAGCACAGAGCACGAGAAGGATATGCAAGATTACTGCAGTGAATGCATGGCTTTGGTTTCGGGGGGGGGGCATAGAGAAGAGATGAGAGAGCGCGCGAGCGAGAGAGAGCGAGAGAGAGAGGGAGGATTTAGTGATAACTGCAAGTAACACATCCATTTGGTGGAAATGTGTAAAATTTAAATTCTGGAATAACACTGTTCACATTATTATTTTTATTTATGTAAGTAATTAGTTGCTGATAAAGTTTGTAAATCTTGTTAGTAACTGTATACCTGATGTTTTGCCTCATGGTTTTGTTGTTTACAGTAAATGTGATGTAATGTCACAGTATATGTTGTTTTGTCTTATATCTGATAACAGAATGAGGGCGTCACTCAAATCACATAACGGTTGTCTCATCGAGGACGTTCGTGTAAACTGAGCCAGAACGTGCGTGAACTTACAACCACTGTCTTCATCCATCAAAGAGAGGGTCACTCCATCGGTCACGGTTTATCAACAGACTAACTCCCACTAGTGGTAATGGTAAGTCTGGGGCTGAAGGCTATTGCATTAGCTAACAAGCTTGTATCTTTAACGCATCACTTCCTGTGACATGGCTTTCCAGCAGTGCTAGGTTAGATAACTCAGTCCAAAAGCTTTGTGCACTCCATGGGAAATTTTAGCTGTAATATCAGCTGGATATGAGGAGAGTGACGGGCTATCATAGGCGGGCCATGTCTCTCACTGTCTGTGGTGAGAGGTTCATGTAAAAGAACCATTGCTGACTTTCGTAAAGAGTAGCTGCATAGCCGTCAGTGTGTTTTTGTCCCTTGCTAAAGGGTTGTGTCAGAAAGGTCATCCACGGTAAAAATCTATGCCAAATCAAGCATGCAAATTATTCACTGTGGCGATCCCTGAAAAAAAAAAAAAAGGGAAAAGCCGAAAGGAAATCTCATAAGGACAGTGACGGGTGCGAGCAGTTATTGTTTGGGGAGAAATTCGATTCCTTTTCTATGGATTCTGAAAATCCTGGAGTGTCTCTAAGCAGACAAATGTAACGAGGTTGCAGATACATGGCATCACCGTTTTCATTTATTTGGCGTTTTTTTTTTTTTTTTTTTGCTTTGTTTTGTTTTTTTTTTTGAGGGGGTGTTTGATATTTATAAGTTAAAAACAGCAGTTATGCCGTTTGTCTGCTTCAAAAATTTGTGTATCACTCTAACTGATTAATTTTGGGGAATTGCTATAAAATAGAGCCATATTGAAGGCAGAAGCTAAGAGAAAGAGATGGTAGTGATGGTGGAAGAGTCTGTTTGGCAACGCTTTAGCTGCTCAAAGATGGAGCGGGTCAACTTCTTGGCAGAGAAAGTGCAGTGTTGCTATGGCAATGAGAGATTTTGTCTCTTTCTTTTTCTCTGCCCATTGTCCCAGGTTATGGGTGCCATCATCAGCTTGAATGAAGACTAAGATACAGCATCCTGACTGGGCCATCAATCCAGTTGCTTTTGCTTGCATTGTTTTGTAAGTCATGCATTTAACACTCTGCAAAAAAGGATCCGAACAGTCATGACCTGGCTGCATGTTTATATAGTAGTCACACGCTATTTTACTTAATCATGCAAAATAAATGCACACCTGAATCTACTGACTCTTTATTTGTTTCTTGAATCACCGAAGTATCTGTTATGAACCACTGTTGAGATGCCAGATAGGAGTAGTTGGTTCCAGTATATTCCGTAACATCCATCATCCATAGCATTATCACCACCTCAGTGATCTGCAGCTAGGCAGCCCCAAATACAGTCAGCCGCAGTGCACATACAATGTTCCAACTCCATTCTATCATAGACAGCATTAACAGTTTCAGCAGACTTTGGAAAAGTTGCTCTGCTGTGGGATCAGGTCCCAAGTACTCGTCTTGGTTCCTGAATCACATCAAAGATTCTAGGGCACCCATGACACTCCTGTCAGTTCTCTGGCTGTCCTTCTATGGGCCATCCAAGATAGGTACTTACCATACCTAGAACATCCCACAGGACCTGTGGTTTTGTAGATGAACAGATCCAGTCAGTTAGCCATCAGAGTGCGGCTCTTTGTGAAGTATCTCAGATCTTTACAACTCTCTTTACAATTTTTGGTTGACTGACTTAGGCTATTAAGTAATTTGCCTTTTCATTGCTTTAAAAAACTGGCTGCTCTTAGTTTTGTAGATTTGACTGAATATGAGCAGAAATTATAGCTATATGTGTATATGTGCAATGATGTGGTATTCTTTGGATCATGAGCTCCTCCTTCCTTTCACCACCCTCTTCTCTTTCCATCAATCTGGTTAAATACAGTGGTACCTTGACTTATGAGTGTCTTTTATAACGAATTTTCCATGATACGAGCTTTGATCCACCAAAAATTCGTCCCATCCAATGAGCAAATTTTTGATTTACAAGTTCTGCTGGGGAAATGGCTTTTCCAGGCCACTTAGCTTTGTATTATTTCGTGTATATTCCTCCTTGCTCTGAGAACACCTTATGCAGTGTTTCTCAATTATTTTCTGTAATGCCCCCTATAGCAAGAAAAAAAAAACATTCCATGCCGCCCTTATGCCCCGCCGCAACTATAAATAGTGTTTACTGCACTTCATATAGTTTTTCGGTGCTTTTTCCCTACACCTTAGGGAACACCTAGTGTAATTGTGCGTCCTCTACAGTAGGTGGCAATGGTGCGCCACTGCCACCTACTGCAGAGGATGTGCAATTACACTTAATTCTAGTACAATATGGCAAAAAAGCATGTTCTCCAGGGTCATACGCATCCCCCTGGCATCACACAACTATTTGAGACACACTGGCTTTGTGGGAGCTCACCACGAGCTATTACTCACGGGCATTCATAGTGTGCACATGCACAAAATTCTCCTCTTCTTCCTCCTTCTCTGTTACACACCACCTCATTCCTGCCCACGTGACATCTTTTCCACAGTCGATGATCGGAAGGGTTAGTTGACTTATTGTTTATTCTTGTTTTATTATTATTTATTATTAAGTATTATTAGTGTTAATGTACATGTATTTTTATTATTGTGAAATATTTATTGTTTTTACATGTTTATCTTTAATATATTAAGTGTTGCGCAGTGGTGGCCTGGTGGTAAAGAGCGCTGGATCACTGATCCTAAGGTTAGGGGTTTGAGTCCCACACTCCACAAGGTTGTCATTGTCCCCCTAGTGCAGATAACTGGGTTATCAATGGCCGGCCATGTCTCTCACTGTCAGTGGTGAGAGGTTCATGTAAAAGAATTATTGCTGCCTTTCGTAAAGAGTAGCTGCAAAGCCGTCGGCGTGTTTCTGCCCTTTGCTAAAGGGTTGTGTCAGGAAGGGCATCCGACGTAAAAGCCTATGCTAAATCAAACACGCAAATGAGATGAGTCACTGTGGCGACCCCTGAAAAAGGGAAATAGCTGAAAGAAAAAGAAGAAGAAGAAGAAGAAGAAGATATTTAATGCATTATGTCAAATATACGTGTGTCAGGTTATATGAGTTTGGGAAGGGTTTGGAATGCATTAATTGGTTTTTGATTAATTATTATGGGGATTTTTGGTTTATCGAATGAACATTTTGACTTACGTGCTCACCCTCAGAACGGATTCATTTTGTAAGTCAAGGTACCACTGTATTTGTTTCATCTGTCCTGGCAATCTTGTTTTAGAACTATGCACTATATTTTAGGATTTTGCGATGTTTTAGGATAGGTTTTTTGAAGGAAAGTCTCATCTGATGTTTCAGTCCTTGAGCGTTATCTTGGGTTGCATCTTGAGGTAAACCATCTGTATTTACCTTCATGAATGTTTCTCCTGATCATAAACTTTGCATCGACAATAATATGCTTATCTACTCAAGAGTGTTCTTTATTCCCTAGATATTGTGATGTAGTTTTTCATTTGGTTAGGAAATAATTATATGAGCTTTACCATTTAAAAAAATGTCGTAATACTGTATAAATAATAATAATAATACCAATACTACTACTACTACTACTACTACTACTAATAATAATAATAATAATAATAATAATTTACTTTCCTCGGTTAATTGGGACCAAGATCCCCCTGCGACCGCCAAATTTCACGAAGTCGGATCAACCCCCCTTGACTGACGTATACGTACATGTACTAGTATATGTGTATATAATATCAATAAATACATATTCAATGCTACAAATGCTTATAATAACTATTAAACATTAAAAAATAATGCATAAGATGTAAATAAAATATAAATACACACACACACAGATGCACGTCTCACATAAAAATATAAGTAGTTTTGATGGGGGTGTTTGGGTTGGAGTTTTTTGTTATTTTTGTTTGTTTGTTTGTTTTTTGCATAATTGGCCTTGTTTTGAAGCATTTTCCTTAAATTTTCCCCCTCTTCCTTCATTTCCTTTTTTTTTAAAGCGTGAAGCAGTGAGGGATCCCTGTAATAATTAATAATAATAATAATAATAATAATAATAATAATAATAATAATACCGTATTCGATGTGATAAGCGCCCAAGGCGCTTTAAAAATTGGAGTGGGTGGGCGCTTATTAAAATGTTACCAGCAGAGTGGAATGGTAAGTGCTTATTACCATCGAGGTGGAAAACATGAATAATAACAGAGCAATAAAAGAGTTTTACTGGTATTTTTGTTATTCGTTTTGTAGTATCAATCAAACTACTTACATGAAAGCTGAAAATAAACAGAAAACAGCATAAAAAAAAAAAAAAGACCCCTTACTTTTCCGTCCCGGTGCTGTTCCTTTAAACATTTTCCCGAAAGTAAAATCGTGACAATCAATATGAATGTCAACTTTAGCACATGCCACATTGATTCAATCAGCACGAACATAAAGCACATTTGTGAAAAATACTCGCCATCACTTTCTGATAGGTCCATATCTGGCTCATCGCTCCATTCATTCAGAGCATCCAATAGTTTTGCTGTAACAGTTTCTAATGGTTCATATATAAATTCCCCAGTGGCAGACGTTCTTGAAATACTGGGTAAACTCACTTTTACAGGCAGTGAACACCTCATTTTATGCTTACCGAGACTGATTGAATAAAATTGATAAATCTGATCCACAATTTTGCTCCCAGTACACATGGGCGGTTATTAGACGTAAGATCAAAAACATTGCGGGGTGGGGGGTTGCTTATTGGAGCAGGATGCTTATTACGTCAAATATGGTAATAATAATAATAGTAATAATAATAATAATAATAATAATAATAATAATAATAATATCATAATGTTTTTTCACTCTTCTCCTGATTAATCCTCTGTTGGGTTTGTAGGAAAGCTGATGTCTATCTCAGCTGACATTGGGCAGGAGTACACCCTGAACATCTCATTAGACCATCGCAGGCCAACACACACTCAACTATTCACACTCACGCATAAGGGCAATTTGGAACAGCCAATTAGCTTAATTATGCATGAATTTGAACTGTGGAAGGAAACTATAGTACCCAAAGGAAACCCACCCAAGCAAGGAAACTGATGCAAACTACGCAAATAAACGCCTAAACCGAAGATCTTCTTGCTGTAAACTCAATGTGCAAAACACTTCAGCACCGCACCGCCCTACAGTATAATAACATCTGTGATTTCATAATCAATTGAGTCATTACTTAGTTTTCAAATCTTTTTAAATCATAATGCTGAAAAGCAGGTTGTAGTGGCCCTTTCCATCCATAATTGAGCAACGCAGGATCATTAATACCTGATCGAACCTGATCGTGTGTTTATAAATTTGTAGCTCATCTCTGTTTTTATCAGGAAAAGAAGCCATTCTATTTTGTTACCGTTGTGTTACTAATGAGAGAGACTGCCAACTGGAGGCGTGTAATAAAACCCACACCAGACAAACAGCAAAAAAGCAAATATGATTTATTTTTCTCACTAAATTTTCTACCAAACAGTAGAACATGCTTTATTAAACTACATGGGCTGCTGGTTGAGATTTCGAGAGTGCTTGGCTTTAAATAATTTGTCATATTTTGTGCAGTAACTCCTACAGCATTCTGACTGAGATTTAACATGCTCTGTACATCTATGCAAAAGACTTCGTAGGAAGGAAGGGACACTGTATGGAGAACAGGGGGAAAAAAAAAAAAAAAAAAAAAACTTGGCAAGTGTAAGTGAGCGCTGGTGGACTCACAGTGCCAAGGAGACGTTATTTATGTTTGGATGTCAGCACTTGGTTCAGGTTGGCACAGTTTGTGGGCTGCACTCTTTGGCTTCATTCTGCTGTCTCCTCCATGCCCGTGCTGGGCACTTGCCTTGCGCCCTGGCTCTGCTCTCTGTCCTGTGGAGGGTGAATGAGGCCTGCTGTGCTCCCATTAACCCCCCAAAATCACGCTCCGCTACTCAATTATGAGCTAACTTTAGAAGTATGAACCGCATGCTCAGCAAAGTTGGAGAAGTTTCTCGGGCACAACGTCACTCAAAGGCTATGCATGAGTCATGCTCCTTTACATCTTGTGCTCATAGACCTGCTTCTCACTCCGCTTCCTCCTTTGCCGTGTGCTCAGGCGGCTGCTGGAGCTAAAACTGTACTCATTCCCATTGCATAATGCACTCACGGTCAAGTAAACATATCTGTAATCAGTTGTGGATGAAGCAAAAAAAATAAAATAAAATAAATAATAATAATAAAGGGATGCTGACAGTTTATTTTTTTATTATTTCATGCTTCATTCTTTCCCAACAGTGTTCTTGTTTCACTTCAGAATGCAGAACTGAAACTTTTAACTTGGCTTATATTTTATATGAACTTTTCCACTGGACTATATGCACATAATTATATGGAGTGTGCAGATTTATGTTTCATGGGAAAACTCCGGACCTTAAAAGGAAGAAAAGGCCTTTTCCTGCAACCATCAGAACCGTAGTCTGTGGAGGCTCAAGCAAGGGTTCTGTGCTGGCCTGGGACTCTTCATCACCGAGTGGATGGCGGATAGAGTTGAAGGAGGAGAAAGTAGCTCAGGCCTGGCAGCCTCAGCACGGCCAGATAACAGCTGATACTGGGACTAATTTGGTAATGTGCAGGAAGGGTAAGTGACGTGGGCCGTGGGCTGAGGGTGCTGCTGATAAAAAGCATGCCAGCTAAACTGGAGCCTGTTATCCAGTTAAACTAAATGATATCTCTCTCTCTCGCTCTCTCTCTCTCTCTCTCTCTCTCTCTCTCTCTCACACACACACACACACACACACACACATCTGGAATCTACATTGTTTACACTGATATACATAGATAGCAGGACAGGAATAGTAACAGGAGTGGCACTTGTCTATTATTTTTTATTAGTTTATTTATTTATTTTTTCCATCTTGATTAGCCCATAATTTATTTACAGTAATGTCCTTTTTGATGACTCTACTTAATCTAGAGTAGGATGCTGTGTGTGCTCCTATGTTCTACTGCTTTATGTATGTTAGGGTTCTAGCCATAAACAGTGATGATGGTATTGAATAATATAGCTTGGCCTGTGAATAATCGCGAATAAGCAAAACATAATTGCATCAGGCTCGGTGTTATTACCATTTAAATTGTGGCCCTCGAGTAGAGTACCTCTCTACTGAACAATCTTACAACTAAGCACACATGTAACACTAAAGCTCTTTTTAACCACATATTTTTTTTAGTCGTTTACCCCCCCACACACTTCAATTGGTTGCAATATGATAAGCTTAATATTAAAGATTTTGATTTTTTGAATGGGTTTCCAATGTGTTTCCATTTTCCGAACAATCTGGACAAAAAAAAAAAAGATCTTTTGTAAACATCACTGTCGTCATGGGAGACAGACTGACATTGGGCAACAACAATATACAGTAAGGATCATTGATCCTAAGGTTGGGGGTTCAAGCCCCACTCTCAGTGGGTTGTTACTGCTGCCCCCCAATGCAGTTAACTGGGTTATCAAAGGCCAGCCATGTCTCTCACTGTCTATGGTGTGAGGTTCAGGTAAAAGAACCATTGCTGACAAGAGTAGCTGCACAGCCGTCAACGTATTTCCACCCTGTGATGGCCTGGCGAGTTGTCCAGGGTATACTCTTTCTTCGCCCGAAGTCAGCTAGGATGGGCCCAAGCCTCCCTGTGACCCTGATTAGGATTAAACGGTTACAGAAAATGAATGAAGGAATATACAGTACACTGCTGCTAGGTATGGCTGATAGAAGGTGGTCTGGTCTATGTCAGAGTAAATAATTCATTAGTTAATTTTCTGAACAGAGTACACCCTGAACAGCTCACCAGGCCATTGCAGGGCAGAGACATGCTCATGGTTATGCAGCTCCTCTTGGCGAAAGTCAGCAATGTTTTTTTTTTACATGAACCTCTCACCATAGATTTGATAACCCAGTTAGCTGCACTGGGGGGGACAGCAGTGGCAAACCACTGATAGTGGGGCTTGAACCCCCAACCTTGGGATCAGTGATCCAGCACTTTACTACCAGGTAAAGTCTGTCCGGCGAGGGTAAATAATTCTTGAAAACAGCGGCCTGCTGTCGTACTGGAAGGATGACTGATGAACTGAATGGCTTTGTTGTGTCTGTGTCACATGCTATCCAGTGCAGCTGTGAACAGAGAGCAGAGACAAGATACGAACCTGGGTAATTTGTTTCTGATGCACATTTTTCTTCCACGTGTATATTGTGTAACTGCAATCAAGCAAAAATATTGCTATTACAATAGCACATGCTTGACCAAACTTGGTGCAGAACAGATAACTCATGTAATGTAACACTGGAGACCAGCGATCATTCAGAAAGACATGACAGAGACTGTTTACTATGGGCTTTGATTTATTTATTTATTTATTTATTTGTGTTATTCTATATCAGATCTACTTCTCGGTGTGTTCTTTACACACACACACACACACACACACACACAGAGAGAGAGAGAGAGAGAGAGAGAGAGAGAGAGAGAGAGAGAGAGAGAGAGAGAGAGAGAGAGGCTGATAGTAGGAGACTAGCACCCCCTTTCGAAAGAGCAAACAGCTTGAGTTTCATTTTTTTTCCCCTTGAGCAACTAAGTTTCATAGGTTTTAGAGATGGATGAAAAGACAGACAAAAAGTCCAAGGAATCTTATGGATCTGTGGCAATATGACCACAAAACAAAGCTCAATAATAAGAAAGCTGACAAGCCCCAGAACCATTATTGACTCCAAACCTGTTTCTTTACTACTCCAAGTAAATAATTAACAAATAATGCCTGTTATGGTAAATAACTCACTTATTCACTCACTCGCTCATTTGTCGAACTGCTTAATCGTACTGGGGTCTCAGGGAGGCTGGACCACATCCCAGCCAATACTAGGCAAAGATGGGGAACATCCTCAACAGCCCACCGGACTATCACAAGGCAACATGCACATGCCATTCACAGTCACATTTACATTTACCTGGGAAAAAAAAAACAAATAAACACATGGAAAGCATGCAAACCCCACACAGAAATGCCCGAGTCCAACAATCAAACCCACGACGTTCTTGCTGTAAAGCAGCTGTGCTAGCCATTATGCACGGTGCCACCATAACCATATAGATCAGGGATCACCATTGTGGTGCCCGTGGGCACCAGGTAGCCCACAAGGACAATATAAGTTGCCTGCAGACCTGTTCACTGCTATTTTTAGGACAGGCCCACGGCTCCATAGCGCCACTCTCCATCGAGTTGCATGTAATTTTTTTGAATCTTCTTCTTTTCCTTTCGGCTTTTCCCTTCAGGGGTCGCCACAGCGAATCATCTGCCTCCATCTCACCCTATCCTTTGCATCTTCTTCTCTTACACCAACGACCTTTATGTCCTCCTTCACCACATCCATGAATCGTCTCTTTGGTCTTCCTCTAGGCCTTTTACCTGGTAGTTCCAGCCTCAGCATCCTATTACCAATATACTCACTATCCCTCCTCTGTACATGTCCAAACCATCTCAATCTAGCCTCTCTTGATTTTTTTTTGAATATATTTTAAAATCAAATCAATATCTTCACATCGATGAATATCATTAATTATTAATAACAACATATAATTAAAGGTAAATTGAGCAAATTTGTAATTTCAGAGGTGTGTATCGACCTGGTATCCTTTCACAGTAATTGGTACCCAAGAAGTAGCTCTCAGTTTCAAAAAGGTTGGTGACCCCTGATATAGATCACTGTAAATAATAACAAGTTGGTTACACAACACAGCAGAGGTATGCTACTGGTCAGTTGAATAGCTCTGGTACACCCTGAATAGCTCGCCAAGACCATCGCAGAGAAACACATGCACACAAGCGTTCACACTCACACCGAGGGGCAATTTGAAACAGCCATAGAGCCTCAAGTGCATGGCTTTGGACTGTGGGGAAAAAACAGGAGCACCTAGAGGAAACCCACACAAGTTTAGGAAGAGCATATGCTCCAAACAATAACAGCCTGGGAGTCGGACTCAGGACCTTCTTGTTGTGAGGCGGACCTGCTAACCACAATACCGTTGCTAATATTCACAGGCTAATACCAAAGATATGTACAGTACTAAATGTACAAAAAGGGGTGTGGTTGAGGAAACCGTTCTTTCATTCATTTTCCAAACCACTCAATCCTACTTAGGCGGGGAGGTTGGCGTCCGTCTCAGCCGACTCTGGGCGAGGGCAGAGTACACCTTGGACAGCTCGCCAGGCCATCGCAGGGCACAAGCATGCTGACGGCTATGCTACAGACAGTAAGAGAGACGGTCGACCTTTGATAACCCAGTTAGCTGCTCTGGGGGGGGACAGCAGTGACAACCGATTGATAGTGGGGCTTGAACCACACCCTGCAGCCAATCACCGGGCCACTTTTGCCCCTTGAGGGAGCTTATACAGCAACAAGGAATAGAACATACAGGGCATTTTTGTGGGAGACTGTACTTTAATAAACCTTTGTGTGATTTCTGCACAGAGAGATCACTGCTGGACCATCTTCGTGTGCTCTCTTTTAATTCCTATCCCAGTGAAGAGGATCGGGAAGTACTTGAATATGCAGCATATCATAAAGAGGATTGGGGTGAACCAGCTGTCTCGTTCTCCCTCGTTCTCTCTCCTCTTTCCTCAGAGCAGAAGGCCTTAGTTTAATCTGCTGTCACTTTCCACAGCTCTCTCATCTTTTTTTTAAGTTTTTTTTTTTTTTTTTTTTTTTTACAGAGTTTGGAGCTGCTGTAGGTCAAAGAGGAGACTGTCTGGGCGAGCGTTAAGCTGGTCAGGTGCTGCGCCACCAGTGATCATTAGGGTTACAGCTGCTTGGGCCAGATTGTCTGCTGCCTGTGCTGGGCGAGATGTCTCACCCTGGGAAAAAGAGCGAGCATCTGTCTGTCCTTCCCCATGGACATGAACCTCCTACCAGCCTGTCCAACTCAACCCGGCTGGTAACAAGGTCACCTAACTCTCTCTCTCTCTCTCTCTCTCTCTTTTGCTCGCTCTCTCGCTCGCTCGCTTTCTCCGACTATGTGCAGATGCTGTTAATGTTTTTCATGTTAGCCCTGGATGGTGCTAAATTCCGTTTTAAAGCTGACTCATAATGGCCTAAAAGGTTTCATAAAAAAATGAAGCATTGAATATTGAGTAAATCACTAACATATTATACGAAGAATTTATCCAGTTTGAATCCCACAAACTGTTACAGACTTGGGTACAATGATCAGCACAGTAAGAAGGCCATGAGTTTGAGCATTTTTGTGTGCAGCTTGAATGTTCTCACTGTGCTTGCACAGGTTTCCTCTGGGTACTCCAGTCTCCTCCCACAGCCCAAAGACATGCACATCAAACTAGCTGTTCCAAAGTGGAATGAGTAGGTGGTGTGTGTGTGTGTGTGTGTGTGTGTGTGTGTATGTGTGTGTGTGTGTGTGTGTGTGTGTGGTGTTGGAACTGTGAGGTTCTGGCAAGCTGTTCATACTAATCCCAACCTTCGCCCAGTACAGATATTAATCCAAAAAGTCTATTAAAATGTTCATTCGTTCATTTTCTAAACAACTTAATCCTGATTAGTGTCGCAGGGAGGCTGGTGCCCATCTGAGCCAACTCCGGATGAGGGCGGGGTGCACCCTGGACAGCTCGTCAGCCCATTACAGAGCCAACAATCACACAACCATTCACACCTAGGGGTGATTTGGAACAGCCAATCTGTTCCTGTCACCTACTGTGGATGGTTTTGGACTGTTGGGAGGAAACCGGAGTATCCAGAAGAAACCCACGCAAGCATGGACAGAACATGCAAACTGCACACAGGACACCCAGGCTGTTAACTGAACCCAGGCCTTTTTGCTGTGAGGCAGATGTACTAACCACTACGTAAACATGTTGACCTAGTAAAATATTTAAAAATTGTTATATGAAAGGGTTAAATACTGTCTTTAAATTCATAAAACCAGAACCTAAAGCACAGGAATCAGGTTAGGACAAGAACGCAGCCAAACAGTGCAAAACTGTGCATGGATTTATCCTTTAATCCTTTCCATGTATGAAGCATTACGGTTGATTATTTTCTGCTTAAACGCCTCTGTAATCTGTAACGTAATAATAATATTAATAATAATAATAATAATAATAATAATAATAATAATCGAACAGATTTTAATCAACGTGAGTGTACCTTTTCCTTTACGGTCATTAATATAAGGAATGGAAATTAGAAGGTGGCTTCAGTAGGCCACAGTAAGCATTGTGGCTGACCGTTAATGTGTCAGCAGCCAGATCCTAAAAAAAGCTGCTCGAGACGAACAAAAACTCACACACATTTAACGTCAGCTTCAGATGTAGAGATGAGAATCGTTCTTGGGGTGAGAACATTGCAAATTTGAAATGTATGTACTTGAACAGACGTCTGATGCATAATTGATCAGTTCGGCACCCGCTATACTGCAGCTACATTAGCTTGGTCTAACCAGGGGGGTGGAAGGGGATGGGGGGAGGGGGGAGGGGGGGGTAAAACAAAACAAAATGAAACAGGTGTGACTTCAACTTTCTGCCTCAAGGGAGAAAATGAAGCATTCTGTCAATGACATTGCACCTGGACCATTGTCTGTGACAAATAGCTTTTAAGTGCAAATTACCGCCAACCTTTAAGGAGGTTTGCGGCCTTTGCACTTATTTTACTCATCTGAATTCAGGCATCTGCATAATGATAAGAAATGTAAAACAGGACTCACCAATGTTTCTTTAGAAGTACATGAGGAAAAACGCTTAACTAAATACATTCGACTGTATTTCTTTTTTTGCTCCACACATGTGGAATAAGTACAAGCCTTACTTTGATCTTTGTAAGCAAATATGGTAATTGCAGTTTAAAGGTTGCTATTCATTTATTATTAATATTAAAAAGATAAGATAATATTCTAGCGGGCGGCACGGTGGTGTAGTAGTTCACATGTCCACCTCACAACAAGAACATTCTGGATTTGAGTCCCAAGCTCAGAGAGACTGTTTCTCATGCTCTCCCTGTGCTTGCCTGGGTTTTCTCTGGGTACTCCGGTTTCCTCCTACAGTGCAAAAACATGCACAGGCTGATTGGCTGCTCCAAATTTCCATTAGATGTGGATGTGAGTACGAATGATTGTGTGCTCTGCCCTGCGAAGGTCTGGTGTGTGTGTACCCTCAAAGTAGAAGAAAGAAGTAGAGCGGACACGGCTATCGTTTCAGTAGTAAGCAGTGACTCTCCACCTCATTCTTCAAGACTGGTGGAATGAGCAAAAGTATCGGAAATATTTGAATCGCGGAATAAATACTCACAATGAATAGAGGGATCCCTCACTTTCAGCGGTTAATGGGTACCAAGACACCCCTCCCCCCCACAACGCCGATTTCCGCGAAGTCGGATCAACCCCCTTGACTGACGCATACGTGCATGTACATGTGAATATAATATCAATAAATATATATTTAACACTATAAACACTTATAATAACAATTAAACATTCAAAAATAATGCATAAGATGTAAATAAAATATAAATACACAGAAATACAGACCCCCGCGCGCACAGATGCACACCTCACATAAGTAATTTTGTTGGGGGGATTTGGTTTGGGTTTTTTTTGTTGTTGTTTTTTTTTGCATAATTGGCCTTGTTTAGTGTCATTTTTTGATGAATATTTCTGAAAAACCCACAAGCGATGCACTGAAGCCGCAGAAACTGAAGCATGAAGTAGCGAGGGATCACTGTAGTTTTATGTCGATTCTTGCGTTAATTAGCTGTGACAACTGAGGCAGGCTCTGAGATCAAAAACCCCATAAGTCACATTTCATGAAATGTTATTTATGGGGATTTTGATCTCAGTGTCTCAATTTATATTTTCATTTGAAAAAGGAGTTTAACGCTGAATATTGGCATTACGCCACAAAAATTACTTATTGCCTATGTATTCTATTGCTCACTGCTACCTTCGCCTGCTGATACTATTTTTTTATGACACTAAAAAGTTTTAGTTGGCAAGTTGAGCTGAAGCTCAAGTTGAAGTTCAACTGAAGGAGTAGTGAAACTCAATGGATCTCTGCAGGTGGAGAGGAGTCAGGTCCAGCCAGCAGGTAAGTGAATGAGCACATCCTAACATTTATATGTGCCATCCTCCAAACTGCACTTTTATAAAACTTGCAACCCTCTCCATCTGTTGGACTTTTTACACCCGAGCCTAGTGGCTCATCAGGCCGGTGCTTATCTGTGGTTTCTGTAGTGTGACGTGACCAGGAGTTCAACTCCTCCTGGATGGGACGCTAGTCCATTGCAGGTTACCTTTCCAGTATTGTCTTCCTTTCGGCTTTTTCCCTTTTACTCGGGAGTCGCCACAGCGAATCATCTTGATTCGCACATTTTGATTTGGCAGAGGTTTTTACGTCGGATGCCCTTCCTGTCACAACCCTTTTAGCAAGGGACAGAAACATGCTGATGACTTTGCAGCTACTCTTTACGAATGTCAGCAATGGTTCTTTTACATGCCTCTCACCATAGACAGTGAGAGACATGGCCTGCCTTTGATAACCCAGTTAGCCGCACTGGGGGGGGGTTAGGGCAGCGACAACCTTGTGGAGAGTGGGACTCGAACCCCCTACCTTTGGATCAGCGATCCAGTGCCCTATACCACTAGACCACCACTGCCTCATTTCCAGTATATATATATATATATATATATATGCCTCTGTCCCCCCAGCAGTATAAATGGGTACCAGTAATATATAATATAAGGCACACTTGTGGTTAAGATCAGGGGTCCCCAACCCCCCCGGTTCATAGACTGGTACCGGTCCGTGGATCATTTGATACCGGTCCACAAACAAAATCTTTCAGGGTACAAATTATATGTTTTTTTATTAGAGCTTCCGGATCTTATTTTGAAAAACCAGTTTTTGACATTGCGGGGAAGTGGTGGTCTAGTGGTATAGGGCACTGGATTGCTGATCCAAAGGTTGGGGGTTCAAGTCCCACTCTCCACAAGGTTGTCACCCCCCTAGTCAGTGCAGCTAACTGGGCTATCAAAGGCGGGCCATGTCTCTCACTGTCTATGGTGAGAGGCATGTAAAAGAACCATTTCTGACATTCGTAAAGAGTAGCTGCAAAGTCGTCAGCGTGGTTCTGTCCCTTGCTAAAAGGGTTGTGACCGGAAGGGCATCCGATGTAAAAAAAAAAAAAAAAAACTTCTGCCAAATCAAACGATCAGTGAATCAGATGATTCGCTGTGGCGACTCCCAAGTAAAAAGGGAAAAAGCCAAAAGGAAGACAGACTGTTTTTGACATTGCCACAGAAGCACTGAAAGCCCTTCTTCCATTTCCAACCACATATCTTTGTGAGGCGGGGCTTTCTGCGGTGACAGCCACCAAAGCAAGACTGCGGAGTAGACTCTGACTGGTCCAGGAAACATTTTCATACATAAAACTGGTCCCTCGTGCAAAAAGGATTGGAGACCACTGGTTAACACCTTACCTAGAGGTCTTAGCACACTGGGGTTCGAACTGGGATTTGAACACACAACCTCCTGCTCATGAGGTCAGCACCCTAACCACTATGCCACCAGCCCCAGTCAACTGGGCCCGTACCATTTACTTATTATGCATAATCCCTGTTTTATTTCATGTTACTAAATGATCAAAAAAAAAAAAAAACTTTTGGAAACTAATTCAATAATTGGCAGCTCAGCAATGCTGCACTTGGTGGTGGTGGTGGTGGTAGGGATGCAGTTACCAAACTGCTTAATCCTACTACTAGATTAGTAGGGTGGCTGAAATCAATCTCAGCCAACACTGAGCAAAGCCGGGGCACACCCTGAATGAATAGCTCAACAGGCCATCACAGTGTCAAAACACACATGTTTTTCGACTGTGAGAGGAAACCAAAGTACCCAGAGGAAGCCCACGCAGGCCTTCGTGCTGTGAGATGAAAGTGCTAACCACTGCACTGCACTGTACACAATGCCATCCTAACCCTGGTCATATAATGTTATACATCTATGGACTGTCATGGCCACTCATTGTTCCCCAACTGTCAGTTAAAAAAGACAGAGACTGACTCAGGTGCAGCAAGCACCGGCTGACACAAGTAACTGCATCCAGCAGTGCAAAAACAAACCAACACAGGGCCACACATGAGCAGGTTGAGGCAGGTTCGAAGGTTTACAGTTGAAGCTCAATGCTCAGTGAGGGCTTCTTAGTGTGCATGTTTTCCCTATGATTGTGTGAGAGTCCTCTGGGGTGGTCTTCGGTTTCCTTGTAACGTCCAAAGGCACGCACAGTAGTCTAATTGGATATGCATGATTGCCCCTAGGTGTTAATGTAATCGCAAGCAGTTGAGTGTCTGTTGGGCCTGCAATGATCTGGCGAGCTGTTCGGGGTGTACCTGTTTCAGCCTCCCCGTGAGCCGAGTAAAGGATGAAGTGATTTGGAAAGTGGAAAAAATTGAATAAATAATAACTGTGTGTGTGTGTGTGTGTGTTTACACAGAGGCGTCTAGTTAAGAATTAACTTCCCCTAGTGGTTAGGAGGGGTCAAATGGTACCTAGGGATACTTCAAGAAGTGATCACAGTGTGACTAACTGATAGCTCTAACCAGAACTGCAATAAGAATGCGCTGTAAATGCCCCTGGGTTTCGTGGAAATACTCTTGCAGCTTAGAGGAGGAACATGAATCGAATAGGTTATGTTGTGTACGGCTCTCTCTGGAATGGGCGTTGCTTGTGTGTTGCATCAGCCTTGCAAGTTTGTTTCCTAAACTGATTCTTGCATATAAAAGTCTGGCTTCTGGAAGGTTGGTATTGTGCTAGATTTCCACTTGATGAAATTATTCATGAACTTGTGTTGTTTGCTTAGTAGTTCAGACAAGTAATACGTTTGATTTCATAAACATGTTATGCAGATCAAGCCCTATTTTTAATTTGTAAGCTATTTGCTGCAATTACATGAATGTTTTGGAAATGGTGAACTAGTTGCATCGCCAAGGGCAGTGGTGGCCTGGCAAGGTGCTGGATCACTGATCCCAAGGTTGTGGGTTCAAGCCCCACTTTCAATAGGTTGTCACTGTTACCCCAGTGCAGTTAACTGGTTAATCAAAGGACGGCCATACCTCACTGTCTATGGTGTGAGGTTCATGGAAAATTGCTGACTTTCGTCAAGAGTAGGCTGCGTAAACATCAGCATGTTTCTGTCCTGTGATGGTCTGGCGAGCTGCCCAGGATGTACTCTGCCCTCGCCCAGGGTTGGCTGAGATGGGCACCAGCCTCCCCGTGACCCTAATTAGGATTAACTTGTCCAGAAAATGAATGAATTTTCTGAAAATTAAAAAATTTCAAAAATGAAAAAGTTCAGAAAAGGAATGCATTGCGTTGTGTTGTCTTTGCCTGGGTTCACCTCTCAAAGATTTTGAAAGTAATGAAACTTGCATCACAATTGACTGTACAAAAGCATCTCGCATCATTACTCAAACTGAATGCATACAGCTGGGGAGGGAATGTGCCATCAGAGGACTATGACTAAACTAGCACATTATATAAAGTAATTATGGGGTGTTTTTTTTTTTTCTTTTTCTTTTTTTTTTTTTTTTTTTTGCACTATGTTAACACCTGTGCTCTGCAGTGTGCATCCAGCTGCAGCATTAGTTGCGGTCATCCTGAACTGATGCAGTGATGCAATGCAAACTATAGAGTGGGTCTGCAGCATCAGGATTGGCTTCCAGTTGAATGTCTGAGTCATTTCTCTTTGACTCCTTGTTTCAAACAGCCGAGAAATCTTATAATGAGTCACATTGTGTCCTGTGGTTAGTGCACCACAACTCAAAAAGAGAAAAGACTTTCATTCGAATGTGTTTTTGTTCTGTATGGTTGCTAGTGATATGTATGTGCATGGAATTCTGCTATTTTTTGATTTCTCACTATCAAATTAAGGGTCTCCCAAATTATAAATCAGTGATGCACATATAGGCAATTTGATTGAGGAGGTCTATAGCCAGACTCAGCCACTCAATTGCTGAGCTACTTAATCCTTCTATGGTTGCAGGGAGACTGGAGCCTATCTCAAATGAAACTGGGCGAAGGCAGGATAGATCCCTGAACTGCTCTCCAGACCACTGCAGGGCCAGTACACACACACACACACACACACACACACACACACACACACACACACACACACACACACACACACACACACACATGCTCACAAAACCACCCACAATCACATTAGCAATTTGGAACAGCCAGTTAGCCTAATGTGCATGTTTTTAGACTGTGGGAAATAACCAGAGCACCTGGAGGGAACCCACGCAAGCACAATGAGAACATGTAAACTCCATACAGAAACGCCCAGTTAAATCTTAGTTAAATCTTATTTAACTGACCGTAATCAGTTTGTAGACGTAGCTGGTGTAGAACTGCACATTCTAATGTTAAGTTTGGTGTTTCATAAGGGGCTGTCCTAGGCCCGTTTCTTTTCCTTGTATACACACTCCCGTTGTGTAATATCATTTGTGATCATGGAATTAGCTCTCATTGTTATGATGATGACACACAGTTATATATTCCAGAACAGCCAGATGAGAGACATCAACATAATAAGGTTGTAAATGTGTAAAGTACATTAGGCACTGGATGCTTACTAGCTTTGTCCTTTTTATACTCTGATAAGACAGAAGTCAAAGGTGCTGGTTCACTGATCCTAAGGTTGGGGGTTCAAGCCCCACTCTCAATAGGTTGTCACTGTCCCCCAGTGCAGCTAACTGGGTTATCAAAGGCTGGTCATGTCTCTCACTGTCTATGATGTGAGGCTGTCAAAGAACCATTGCTGGCTTTCGACAAGAGTAGCTGCATAGCCATTAGTGTGTTTCCACCCTGCGATGGCCTGGCAAGCTGTCCAGGGTGTACTTTTCATTCGCCCTGAGTCGACTGGGATGGGCGAAAGCTTCCCCATGACCCTAATTAGGATTAAGGGGTTACAGATGATGTAATGATGAAGACAGAAGTCCTTACTAGAACCAAAAGACACGAGCGCATTTCCCTGATCTTATTTTTACTGCACTGACTCCCAGTTAAATTTTGAATCGAATATAAAATACTACTTTTAACCTATAAAGCACTTAACGGTCTCGTGCCACATTATCTTGCAAACTTCTTTGTCGTTTATGATTTGGTTCGTTTCATTTATAAACGATTTGTTTATAATCAAAAGATGCAGGATACTTAGTGATACCCCGAATAATGAAGACTACTGCAGGGGTGGAGCTTCTCTTACAAAGCCCCACAGTTATGGATTAGCCTTCCAGTTAATGTTCAGGACTCAGACACAGTCTCTGGTTTTAACACGAGGCTGAAAACTTGTTTAGTGGAGCATTCTGTTAATAGGCATTTATTAGGTAAAGGGGATCTCAGACATGGAGAGTTCTGGGGAACCATGATGTTGGAATGCTGTCGCTCCTCACTACATGCTCACCAGGGTCCGTTTGACAGTGAGGTGGCTGATTGTCCAATGTCACAGTCTGCCTTCTTGGTTCTCTCTCTTTTAGTTATGCTGCAATAGCCAGTCATGCCAAAGTCTCTGCTGCACTCAGCAGTAATAAATTCTTCCATTAAACTACTATGAGTATAACTAACAACCTCTCTCTCTCTCTCTCTCTCTCTCTCTCTCTCTCTCTCTCTCTCTCTCTCTCTCTCTCTGTACACATTCTCCTTCCAGGATGCCGGTGATCCTGATACTTCTGCTTTCTGAGTCCTGTGATCTGTCCTGGTGTGTTGATGCCTGGTGGAGTCCTCATCTTGGAAGTCCCACCTTCCTGCTGACAAAGATCTAAATGAACCTAGATGTTTACTAACAGACTGTGAACATAACTTTTCACTGCTGGTGATATTAACTCTCTTTCCCACAATTATTTCGGACTTACCGATGTATAAACAACCGGACTATATTTTGGACTGTAATGAATTCCTCGTATATGTTGTATGAGGATGGGAACCTTTTGGGCCTGGTTCCTCTCAAGGTTTCTTCCACGCATCTACTGAGGAAGTTTTTCCTTTCCACCGTTGCCATGGATGACGCTCATTAGCGATAGGTAGGGGTTATAGAAAATTTTTAAATTCTTTACACTTTGTAAGCCTTTATTTTCACTATTTTACTATGTAAAGCTGCTTTGCAACAATGTCAATTGTAAGAAGCCCTATACAAATAAAACTGAATTTAATCGAATTGAATTGAAGCCTGGGAGTTGAACTCAGGACCTTCTTGCTGTGAGATGGATGTGCTAACCACTATGTCACCCCAGTATACATTCTATTCATTTTAAATTTTATTTTATGCTTTCTTTTCCCATGCCTAAATTATTTTGGCCATATTTTGAATTTCAGGTGGGGCTTGAGGTGTAGTGTTTAAGGTGCTGGGCTCATGATTAGAAGAGGCTGTGGGTGTGAATCCCCGTTAGACTCCCAATGGTCTAAGACTCCTGGGCAGGGTCTTAATTACAAGTATTCATCTGTCCACCCAGCAGTATACAATGATCCCTCGCTATTTCGTGCTTCAGTCACTGCGGCTTCAGTGCATCGCAGGTTTTCAAAAATATTCATCGAAAAATAAAAAAATAAGGAAATTAAGGAAAAATAGGGGTGACGTTAAGGAAAATGCTGCAAAACAAGGCCAATATAATATATATATATATATATATATATATATATATATATATATATATATATATATATATATATCCAAACAAACACAAAAAACCATAAACAAAACAACCCAAAACCCCTCAACAAAACTGCTCACATTTTTATGTGAGGTGCGCATCTGAGTGTGTGCACGCATATCTGTATGTGTGTATCTATATTTTATTTACATCTTAAGCATTATTTTTGAATGTATAATTGTTACTATAAGCATCCCCCAGTGCGGCTAACTGGGTGATCAAAGGCGGGCCATGTCTCTCACTGTCTATGGTGAGAGGCATGTAAAAGAACCATTGCTGACATTCGTAAAGAGTAGGTTGCAAAGCCGTCAGCGTGTTTCTGTCCCTTGCTAAAGGGTTGTGACAGGAAGGGCATCCGACGTAAAAACCTCTGCCAAATCAAAAACGTGCGAATCAGATGATTCGCTGTGGCGACTCCCGAGTAAAAGGGAAAAAGCCGAAAGGAAGACAATTGTTACTATAAGCATAGCATTGAATATGCATTCATTGATATTATATACATATAAGTGTACTTATACGTCAGTCGGGGGGGGGGGGGGGGGGGCAATCCTACTTTGCGGAAATCGGCGGTCCCAAGGGGGTCTCCGTCCCCATTAACCACAGAAAGTGAGGGATCCCTGTAAATGGATACCAGTAAAAATATTTGGAAAATAACCTGCAATGGTCTAGCATCCCATCCTGGAGGAGTTGAGTTCCTAGTTGCTTCATGCTTCATAAACCGGGATAACTTCTGATTCTGATGTTCCAGTAGGTTCGGATGGAAAATCCAAAAAGACTTTATCTTTCCCTTTACCTTCACTCCCGATAGACACAATTGGAAACCTTTACATGCAGCACCTAATACCCCACCAAAGTAAAGGATATTACTCTCCAAAGCAAAAAAAAAAAATATTGCTCAATTAAAAACAGGTTTAATTTTATCCGCTCAGTTAACTTTGTTATTAACTGAATGCAGACACCATGAAGAAGTTAAACACATCTGCCTGCTTAAAGTTTAGTTTTTTATTTAATTTGTTGTACTAGTATATCTGGACATAAATTGAATTTTTGTGAAGAATTGTATAGGTGGCACCATGTCATAGTGGTTAGCAGGTCGGTTTCAGTTCATATATAAGTGTTTTATTAAAGCTTCACATACCTAGCAACAGTAACCAGGCAAGGGTAGTTTGGAATCAATGCATTGTGCATTTCATTCACTGTATCTGGGATGCTGGGGCATATCTCATATCTATTACATTGGGTGAAGATGGGGTACACCCTGAACAACTCATCAGACCATCACAGAGCCAACACATACAACCATTCACACTCACATCCAAATCTAGGGGCAACTTGGACTAGCCAATTAGCCTAATGTGAATATCATTGAGCTGTATTAGGAAGTACCTAGAGGAAGCTCATGCGATCACTGGGAGAACATACAAACACCACACAGAAACACCTAAACACTTGTTTCGAACCCAGGACTTCCTTGCTTTGAGGTGGACATGCCAACCATTACATTACAGCTCCGCACTGCTACAGAGTATTTACATTCAGATCAACTTAAAACAGAAAACACTTAAATACCAATACTAGCAATGCAAAACAAGCGAGAAACATGCCACGTTTTTTTTTTTTTGTCGTTGTTGTTGTTTTTTTTTTTCTTTAAGAGTACACTGCATGTGGCGGTTTGCAGAGCTTCTCCTGAGATACTATAAACCACAGTAATAAAACTCTTATTGAGTCTCTGCCAAGTTGGGACATCTGCTCACCTTATCGCAGATAAGTGGGGGTAGTCCTAGCATCTGTTCAAATTAATCCATTTTGCAAACATAGTTATCTTAATCCTCTAAATATTCCCTCTCATACACAGGGAATGGCGTAGGGATGTACTGTATTCTGTACTGACCAGAAAGAATATTTTATATAGCTGCCATGGTTCTCACCAATATATCTGTAGGCAGAGTGTCCAAAGTAGGGCTGTGTTCATGGCAGGTCGCTCGTTGTACCTGGCGTCTCTGCATATTCATGAACCTCTTCCCCTCTTTTGTTGCCTGCCTAGTCAGCAGTCACGAAACACATGGCGCTCGCTGGCAGTGTCTCGTCTAGATGGAGAGAGGGGGCCGTGGACGGAGGCAATGGCAGGAACCGGGACCTGTGAGGGCTGACTGACGTTTCCATCTGTGGCGAAGGCTGGTAATTATCGGGAAGAGGAGCGCCTGCAGCAGCACGCCATCTGCTAAAGGAAGGAGGAGGAGAGAGAATGGCTCAGTGAGGTATGAGCGGGCGCTACCACACCACCGGGCCACTGCCTGATTCTGACATGAGGGTCTCGCATCTGCTGCTGATGAGCCACGGCCGCGACACAACACACATTTAGGCACACGAACCACACACTCATTGCTTGTGTCTGAGGCATCTGACAGGACCAAAGGGAACAGCCAAATGTTCCCTGTGACACCCCCTCCCTCCCACTCCTTAACCATTTACCACATTACATCTCCAACTCATTCCCCACTACCACACATATTTCTGTCCTTCACAGTGCTGCAAAGTTTCTTTTGGTCAGCCCTGTTCATTTTCTGTAACCGCTTAATCCTAAGTAGGGTCACGGGGAGGCTGATGCCCAGCTCAGCCGACTCTGGGCGAGGGCAGGGTACCCTGGACAGCTCGCTAGGCCATCGCAGGCCCAACACTCACACAACCATTCATATTCACACTCACAATCAGTGGTGATTTGGAACAGCCATCACTCAAACTATTACAGTAAAAAATCAACACAGACTATCGTGCAATGAGCCGATGAGTGCATGTTGTAGTGTCCATAGAAATATAAATGTTTTTATTATTATTAATATTATTCTTAAGGCAGTGGTGGTCTAGTGGTATAGGGCGCTGGATCGCTGATCCAAAGGTTGGGGGTTCGAGTCCCACTCACCACGGGTTGTCACTGTCCCCCCAGTGCAGCTAACTCGGTTATCAAAGGCCTGCCATGTCTCTCACTGTCTATGGTGTGGGATTCATGTAAAAGAACCATTGGTGACTTTCGACAAGTGTAGGCCACAAAGCCGTCAGCATGTTTCCGCCCTGCAATGGCCTGGCGAGCTGTCCAGGGTGTACCCTGCCCTCGCCCGGAGTTGGCTGGGATGGGCGCCAGCCTCCCCGCGACACTAATTAGGATTAAGCAGGAACTGAACTATTATTCTTCAGGATGGCTGCATACAATAGAGAGAGGAGAAAACCTATCATCTCTCTCTCTCTCTCTCTCTCTCCCTGTCCCCATATTACACCATTTTGATATCTACTCAACAGACATGCTGCACAGCCCACCTCAAAGTCATGATGAGGATCCCCAATGTCTCATTGCTATTACCTCAGAAGACACATGTATATGGCAGCAGTGTGTGTGTGTGTGTGTGTGTGTGTGTGTGTGTGTGTGTGTGTGTGTGTGTGTGTGTGTGTGTGTGTGTGTGTGTGTGTGTAAACCAATCTCTGTGCAATCATCCAGCCACTGATAAACCACAGAATGGCAATTTGTGTAATTACAGTACTTTTATTGTATTGTCAGGCATTGTGTCCTTGATCATCTGGATGGAGAATTCATTTATCGTCCTTTCCGTTGGTAAGGTACTGGCTTACTGATCCGAAGGTCAGGGATTCAAACCCCAACTTCACCAAGTTGTCACTGCTGTGTGTATAAACCCCACTCAGTGTAGTAACTGGGTTAGCAAAGGTCAGCCATGTCTCTCACCATCTGTAGTGAGAGGCAAATATAAGAACCAGTGCTGTCGTTTGTAAAGTGGAGACCATTGGGTTGCCGTCGGTGTGTTTCTGCCCTGCAATGGCCTGGAGAGATGCCTTCATCAGGAGATCAGCAGGCTTAGAAGAGGCATGCCAGGCCCTGTGAAAAGATATCAAAAAAGCTAAACACAACTATAAACAACTCATCGAAGTTCACGTTGATGAAAATACCTAACACCAGTTATATGTGGGGATCAAGAAACTCACTGGCTACAAGGATACTCACAAGTCAGCAGACTCCTCGGACAGCACCCTAGCGGACACCCTGAACCAGATCTTCTCTCACTTCGATCAACTCAATGGAGAGGTGAGCATCTGCCCTGCTCTTCTAGGGAGGGTCAACGATCCCATCCAGCTGCAGCCGCACCAGATCAGAGCCACCCTGCGGAGAGTCAACATAAGAAAAGCTACAGGTCCAGACAGAGTAACAGGAAGGGTACTCAAAGTATGGGCTGATCAAGTAGCGGGGTTTTTTACAACAATCTTTAACATCTCGTTATTGCAATGTATGATCCCACCTGCCTCCAAACAGCTGCCATCATTCCTGTGCCAAAGAAGAGCACAGCAAACTGCCTGAATGACTACTGCCCAGTTGCCCTAACCACCATCATCACCAAATAAATGTTTCAAGAGATTTGTCCTGCCATCCTTATTGATCTCAATTTACATCAGTTTGCATACAGAGCAAACAGCCATCTCACAGCTGGACAGTAGCAACTATGTGAAGATGCTGTTTTTAGACTTCATCTTCGCTTTTCAGACACTCCAACCACACAAACTATTTCAAAAGTTGGGTGATCTGGGTCTAGGGAACTCCACTCTCAGCTCATGCCCCTGAACACAGGAACACCACAGGGGTGTGTTCTTAGTTCGCTCCTCTTCTACTGCTTCACGCATGACTTCTCCTCCACTCACACCAGCAACACCATCATCAAATTCGCTGACAACGTCACCATAATAGATTTGATTACTGATAACGAGTCAGCCTCCAGGAAAGAGGTCATGCATCTGTGGTGATGGTGTGACAGTAACAATCTGGAATACTAACAATATCAATCTTAACACTTACAAAACCAAGGAGATAATCATGGACTTCAGGAGCTCTAAACAAATGGAGCACTCGGCCCTCTACATTGACGGAGAAGAGATAGAGAGGTTGGAGTGCTTCAAGTTTCTTCGAGTCCACATCTATACGGACTTCACCAGAACCACAAATGTCTCCCACCATATGGTCCAACAAGCTCGTCTACCCCAACCCCCTACTATCAATGAACTTTCATCACTCTGCCATCGAGAGTCTCCTGAGCTACTGCTGTACAGTGTGGTTCAGTAGCTGCACTGCAGAGAACAGGATAGGTCTTGCTGTGAGTGGTGAGGACAGCAGCACAGCTTATCAGAACTACACTACCTGCCCAATGACATTTTGACACCCTTTTCTCCACTCGCCCTCCTGGAAAAAGGTACAGGACACCAAAAAAACCCAACTCTTATATTTATATATATATATATATATATATATATATATATATATATATTTATATATATATATATATATATATATATATATATATATGCCCCCCAGTGCGGCTAACTGGGCTATCAAAGGCGGGCCATGTCTCTCACTGTCTATGGTGAGAGGCATGTAAAAGAACCATTGCTGACTTTCATAAAGAGAGGGCTGCAAAGCCGTCAGCGTGTTTCTGTCCCTTGCTAAAAAGGGTTGTGACAGATGATTCGCTGTGGCGACTACCGAGTAAAAGGGAAAAAGCAGAAAGGAAGACAGACATATATATATATATGCGTGTGTATGTATATGCACATTTATACATTTACCTTTATAGAATTTGTCAGACACTCTAATTAAAAGCAACTTACAGTCATCCTGTTTTTTTTTTATTTTTTTTTTTTTTTATGCAATTGAGGTTTAAGGGCCTCAAATGTACAAAGTATGAATCAGATGATTCACTGTGGTGACCCCTGAAAAAGGGAAAAAGCCGAAGGGGAAAAAAAAGCGCCCAGCAGTAGTGACAATGGGGACTGAACTACTGACCTTCAGATCAGCAACCAATTGCCTCATCCAAAAAGCCATCACTGCCCATCACTGCTGCTAAACAAAGAGCTGCTAAAATGATTTTAATTGTTCATGCAACAGTTGACAATAAAGATCTCTTTATCTTATATATACATAAACACGCATGAGCAATTTAAAGTAGACCAAAATAATATACATGTCTTTTAACTGTGGCAGGAAGCAAGGGTACCCATATGAAACCCAGACAAGCATGGGAGGAACATGCTAAGTCCAAACAAAAATGGTTCCTTTGTGCTGTGAGATGAGGGTGCGAAGCACAGTGCTGCCCCTCGTTGGAGAACTGGTTTGGCATTCATGCTTTTTAACATCACAGTAAGATTTCCTTTCGGCTTTTCCCTTTTCAGGTACAGGGTACAGGGCGCTGGATCGCTGATCCTAACATTGTGGGTTCAAGTCTCACTCTCCACAAGGTTGTCACTGTGCCCCAGTGCAGCTAACTGGGTTATCAAAGGCCGGCCATGTCTCTCATTGTCTATGGTGTGAGGCATGTAAAAGAACCATTGCTGACTTTTGACAAGAGTACGCTGCAAAGCCGTCAGCGTGTTTCCGCCCTGCGATGGCCTGGCGAGCTGTCCAGGGTGTACTCTACCCTCGCCCGGAATCGGCTGGGATGGGCGCCAGCTTCCCCGTGAACTTAATTAGGATTAAGCAGTTACAGAAAATTAAGTGAACAATTAGATTCATGTGCATGTTTTTTGACTGTGAGAGGAAACTGGAGTTCCCAGGGCTTGAATCCAGGACTTCCTTGCTATGAGGTGGGTATGCTTATCCGTACACTACCATGCTTCCTCTCCTGCAATCTCTAATCCAGAGGTGTCAATCTCAAGGCCCACAAGCCAAGTCGAGCCCAACAACTCATTTTATGTGGCCCACAAGAGCATCATCATCATCATCATCATCATCATCATCATCATCATCATCATCATCATCCTGTCTCATGCAGGGACGGTGTAAAGAGAACACGAGACCCAAGCTGATACCAAACTGTTCGATCGGAGGACTGGAGTGTCTTCTGGTCTCACTCAAGACCGAGAGGGTCTTCATTCACCACATCTTCCCAGCAAAGTCGTGGACGGCCAGGGAAGCGTCTCCATCCGAGGCTGAGAGGATTCAGCTGAAACAAATATTTTGCTGGGATCTTGGACCCTCTCAGAAGATGACCAAACCAGGATAGACAGCGTTGGCGGATAACTCTTGTGAGTGGCACGGTGTTCGTGCGAATCCGGAGAACTTCATTACTGACTAAGTCATTCCAGCGAATTATCTCTAGACGACAGAGTGCATGGGTATCAAAGGCATTCAATTTTCTCGCCTGTGCAACTGAGAAGGTCCATGTTTCTGAGCCATACAAAAGCACTGCCAGGACTGCAGCATTGTATATTCTCAACTTTGTTTCGCGGGAGACAGCTCGCTGAGACCAAAGTTGTGATTGTAGGCTCTTGAGGACACTTGTTGCCTTCCCGATACTTTGGTAGATGTCTTTGCTGCAGCTTCCATCAGTTGATATCAGAGAATCCAAATATTCTTGTGCTGAAGTAATAACTACGTTTACTCCATTAACAGTGACAGAGGGCGTTAGGTTACCATTGCTGACGGCCATAATTTGGGTCTTACTCCAACTGACTTGAAGCCAAAGCTTTGCTGCTTCCTCCTGACAGACCCTGAGGTCTAGCTGCTGCTGTTCCAAAGAAGGCCAAAATACGGTAACATCATCTGCGTATTCGAGGTCTTGAAGCTAGTAATCACCAAACGCAATACCTGGGATTTTTCGCACAACACAGTTAATCCAACGGTCAATTTCACAGTTGAATAAATCCGGTGTGGTGGCACACCACTGTGACGGCAAAATTAGTTGCTACCTTGTTTCCCTATCCGCACCATGCTTTCACTATGGTGATAAAGATCAAAGAATATGTTCACTAACTTTGCAGGGAGCCCTGACAAGTCTAGGCATTTCCAGAGTGATGATCGAGGGACGGAGTCAAATGCTGCATTCAGATCGATAAATCCAATATAAGCATAGTGCTCCAATTGAATTCATTCACTTTTTGGTTAACGTTCCTCACCGCAAAAATATGCTCCGTTGTTGACCTATTTTCTCTAAATCCGGCTTGGTTAAGATGTTTGGTGAAAGAGAGGGCAGGTTGCGTACGAGATAAGAGGATGGATGCATATAGTTTCTGCACAGTTGAAGGACTGTGATCCCATGATAGTTGTTACATGTTAATTTGTCTCCTTTTCTCTTCCAGAAGGGCAAAATAATACTGTGACACCATTACTAGGGAATTTCCTCCTTGATATATATATCATATTGAAAAGGCGTGTAAGATGGGTAATCAAAGCTTCACCATCAGTTGCTAAAAGTTCGGCTGGGATTCCATCGATACCAGCTGATCTGCCTCCTTTCAATTTTGTGAAGGCTACTTTGACTTCTTCCTGTGTGATCTGTTCTATTGAGCACTCTGGAAATACCAGGGGGTGGTTGTGAATCTTGCAAACAGGGGATCAATCAATTGCTCTTGCTTATTGAGTAAAGATTCAAAATGGTCTTTCCATAGGCGCATGCAGTCGCGAGGTTCCGTTAGGACTTCTCCATTGTAATCTTTGATTTGTATATTTGAATCTTGCGGTTTCGTGCGCGTTTGTCGAAGGGATTTGAAGATTTCGCCTTGGTTACACTGTAATGCTGCCCCTCAAGTTCAGTGGCACGTTCTTCAAAGAATTTTTCTTTGTCACATTTTATAGCACGATTCCTGGAAATATTTAGCTGCCAATATTCGTTGATTCGGTTGTTAAGCCGAGCTTGCTGTTGTTTCTCAATTATATCGAGGGTGGCTTGGGAGATCCAAGGATGATGCACTTCTCTAGTTGCTTTTCCAAGGACCAGTTCTGCAGCTTGTAGGATCGGTTGCTTTATATGCTCAAACTCCTAGTTTACACCAAGACTTTCCACTACATTGTCATGGAGGGTCCCTTCGCTACCAAGAACAGCAAAGTGATTATTCACTTCAACCTGGTAGGGGTGTTCAACTCCCGGATCTTTGAGTTTCGAAAGGTTGAACTTTGGTGTACTCCTCGACTTCTGTTCAGCTTTAAGCATTAGCCTCATAGACATCATAAGAAGACGATGATCTGTATTTCCAAGTTGAGCACTCCAATAAACCCGGCAACGCGACGAGAAATCAGAATATGATCAAGAGCACAATGTGTACATCCATCATTCGAGTACCAGGTCCAATAACACTTGCGTTGGAAGCAGGTATAATAAGCAGCTTTCAGATCCTCTTCTAGGCACAAATCAAGCATACGTAGGCCGTTGTCATTTGTTTCATGATCCACAAAGAATATTCCCACTGCATTAACGTGCGAATTGTGTGAAGTTGAACTGAGAGTGGCATTGGCATCTGTTAACACTACAGTGATATCGTGTCTGGAAACCTGGCCCACTAAACTTGACAGTATGTCATAATAGCGGTCCTTGTCATGATCAGGCGCGACGTTGGTAGGAGCATATGCGACGATAACAGTCAGTTTACCTCAACGGTGCTTAAATCGGGCGGTAAGAATTCGTTCATTTACCGGATTCCAAGTAATCAAAGCTCTCTGAGATGCAGGTGTGAGGGCTAAGGCAACACCAGCTTGTCCAATTCTAGGGCCATTCTGGGTGGAAGAAGTTACACCTGACCATAGGAATCGGTGACTATTAACATCAGTTTCTCCTGATCTATTCCATCTGCATTTGGAAAGTCCCAGCATATTAAGTTGCAGGCGGTTCATTTCTCTGATCAAAAGCTCCGGATGCCCTGAGCGTCGTAGTGTGAGAATGTTCCAAACTCTGATATTCATATTAGTCCGCATATCCAAATAATCGTTGGTCCTTATGACATTTCCGGGTCTAATGCACTGATTAACAATTTGGTTTGTATCTCGTGTTCTGTTCGTAAGAAGTGGGGGGTTCACTTGGCCGGGTTGTTAGCCCTGCGCAAGCTAGATAGCATGGTGGTTGAACCACCTGAGGCGAATCGTCACGCCGATTGACAAACATTTGCGCCAGCGACCAAATCCGGATGCCAGGGGGGAGCCTGATGGGATCTAGAGAGGGGTCTAAGGTTCCTCGTCGTTCCACCAGAGGCTGTCTGTCACTCCACCTAGAACGTTCAAAGAATATGACTATCATGCATTCTTTGCATCAATCATTACCATTATCCTTTCTCTACATGGTGGCAGATTTGTTATTCATTCTTTTTTTTTACTGCTTAATCCTAATTAGGGTTGCAGGGAGTCTTGGCACCCATCTTAGCCGACTCTGAGTGAGAGGAGAGCATACCCCGGACAGCTTGCCAGGCCAACGCAGTTGGTGGCAATCTATTTCAAGTAAACAGCTAGTGTTCATGACCCAAGAAAGTTTGCATGCTAGCTTGTCACTGTTAAACATTGTCAGAGAATGCAAATGAATAAAAGAAAAGAGGACAAAAGCCTAAACTAATCATGAACTCTACATGGCAAAATGATTCGTTTAGGCATTTGTCCTCTTTTCCTTTATTCACTTGATTATTTATTCCCGATCGAAATTTAGTGATGGAGCACTCGGTGAAAATGAGTTTGACAGTCCTGCTCTAATCTATAAACTTTTTCATCTGCAGAACTTCTACTGACTGGATAGTTTTCACACCATATTGTATAAACTCTAGCGACTGTTGTGCTTGAAAATTCTAGAAGATCAGCAGTATCAGAAATATAAACAGGTCCATCTGGCACAACAGCCATGCTACAGTCACTGAAGTCACTGAAATCACATTTTTCCCCATAATTGTGTCTGATGTCAGCATTAACTAAAGTTTCCAACCTGTATGTGTACGACTGCATGCATTTCCTTTTTTTAAATCCTATAATAAGTTAAAAAAATACTTACCGTTACTTCCTATTTATGTTGATCAATTTAGTAATGAGAGTCGTTAGCATTTCTGGCTATTAGCAAGAAGGTCCTGAGTTTTGAGTTTGTCCCTCTGTGATTGCATGGGTTTCCTCCTCTCACACTCCAAAGACATGCATATTAAACTACCTGGCCGTTTCAAATTGCCTAGTTATTGTGAATGGGTGTGGCTGTGTTGAACTGCAATGATCTAGCAAGCTGCTCAGGGTGTATCTCGCCTTCGCCCAGGGTCGGAAGAGAACGCACAATTCATTCACCATTCACACCTAGCGACAATTTGGAACAGCCAATCAGCCGAATGTGCATGTATTTGGACAGTGGGAGAAAACTTGTGTACTGTATCTGGAAGAAACCCACACACACCATTTGAAGAAAATGCAAACTCCATACAGAAATGGTTGAACATGGGACTTGAACCCAATACTTTCTTGCTGGGAAGGCCATGGATATGTACATATGCATTATATTTGTTTACTTTTATATTTATCTTTTCTTAGTATAGTTTTGAATCTGTTTTAAGATTGTTTTGATTAAAGATGAAATATTTCTCAGCTTTATTCCAGTTTCCCCCAGACGTTATGAGAATGGATTTCACCTTTATAAGGCTGTGGTTCTCCCTACAGTCCTGTGCTATTAAACAACTTGATCCCTAGTGAAGCACTACAACAGAAATAGAAGTGTGTGTGTGTGTGTGTGGGTGTGTGGGGGGGGGGGGGGTAGCTCGACATCATAGGAGTTTGTCAGACTATTTCGACAGATTGGTAGAATATAAAATGCAGTAGGGTGCTCTGATGTGCTCTTTTATCACACGCTGGTGATTTTTTTTTTCGTCCTCTATACATGTGCACATCAGAGTAATTATGTCATATGCAGAAATGCGCATTTTGAAACGACTTTGAAATCGTTGGAAGGGTTTTTGTGCATTGTAGATAGACTTTGTATATTGGCCTGCAATTGAAGAATCTATGATAATATTCCACTTCACCAACTTTCTGTGCAGGTGTGGGGTGGTGCATGTGCCCATGTGAAACAGGTGGTGCATACAAGGGGAAGGTTGACTGGGAAAAAGTGAAAGAAACAATAAGAAAGTACAAGCATCACAATATTTCTATTAAAATAATTTCACAATTACCAACCAAAACATTAATTGTCCAGAAAAATTGGAAACAGGTCTTTTTCTTTGGCTGGAGTGGCTTTTTAGATGTCGCAGGCACTTAGGCAAAATTTGTGGCGGCATCAACAGCAGCAATACCCCCATTCAGAAGCATTAACTCTGTGCCATGTGTCTAACAAACGGAGGCCATTCTGCAGCCCTTAATGACAAGGCAGGCCCGCTCCTCTTGTCTCTCTCTCCCCGCTCTGTTCAAATTGCTCTCCAAATGAACTACAGCTGTGTCGACCAGGTGCTGCCATTCCTTTCAGAGCAAACAGGAAATTATCAAATCCCCCAAATTCTCCAATGTGGCATGCACCGGCCGTCTCCTTGGATGCTGTGGGCTTTGTATGTGGTGGCTAGGTCATCTCACAATCTGAATACATTTCAGCATTTTACTGAACTGTGTGGTTAAGAAGTCAGTCCATCAAAACTGTATGGTAATGAGGAGGCCCAGTCCAGATCTGAGTCACAGAGAGCAGCTGAACATCTACGGTGAGCAAGGGGTAAAGAGTCCTTTTTTATTTAGAAATGAATAAAACATTACCTGTTGCATTAAAAATGATTGTTGGACTTTTTTTTCCAATCATGAAGGTCCACATTTTTTTGGCATATCTGCAGGGTATCTGTGTATCCATCCATTCATTTATTTATTTGTACATTAAAAATGATTAGTCCATCCAGGATTCTATTCAACACAGCATCTCAAGAACATGTGAATTTATATCAAGGTCAAGGTCACATGTCTGCTATGATCTTTTTCTATTAGTTTTCTTTCTTTTTGTCATGATGTGACTTACACCATAATATTCAGGAACACAAGGCCCATTTTAAGTGGAATGAAAACATCATCATCGTCATCATCATCATCATCATCATCATCATCATCATCATCATCATCATCATCATCTTCATCTTCATCTTCCTCCGCTTGATCCGGGTGGGGTCGTGGGGGCAGCAGCCTAAACAGTGAGGTCCAGATGTCACTCTCCCCAGCCACATCCTCCAGCTCTTCTGGGGGGACATTCCCAGACCAGCCGCGAGATATAATCCCTTCAGCGTGTTCTAGGTGGACCCCGGGGTCTCTTCCTGGTTGGACATTCCTGAAACACCTCAGCAAAGAGGAATTCGGGAGGCATTCTAACCAGCTGCCCAAGTCACTTCTACTGGCACCTCTCAATGCAGAGGAGCAGCGGTTCTACCCAGAGTTCCTGCCGGATAGCTGAGCTTCTCACCCCCTCTCTAAGGGAGAATCCTGCCACCCAGAGAAGGAAGCTCATTTCAGCCGGTTGTATCCATGATCTTGTTCTTTTGGTCACTACCCAAAGCTCGTGACAGTAGGTGAGGTTCAGAACGTAGATCGACTGTTAAATTGAGAGCTTTGCTTTGCACCTCAGCTCTCTCTTCACCCTGACGGACGGGTACAAGATCCCCTTTACAGCAGAGGCTGCAGCGATCCGCCTGTCGATCTCTCGCTCAATCCTTTCCTTACTCATGAACAAGACTGCAAGATACTCCTCTAGTTGGGGCAGGACCTCATTCAAGATTCAGAGGGTGCATTCCACCCTTTTCCAGCTGATAACCATGGCCTCAGACTTGGAGGTACTGATTCTCATCTCGACCACTTCGCATTCAGCTGCAAATCGCGTCAATGAGAGCTGGATGTTCCATATTGATGAAGCGAAAAGGACAACATCATCCACGAAAAGCAGACACGACAGCCGATGGCCCCCAAACCAGAACTCCTCAATGCCAAGGCTGTGCTGAGAAATTCTATCCACAAGAATTATGAACAGAACCAGTGACAAAGGACAGCCTTGGCGGACCCCAACCCTCAACGGAAACGAATGCTACCTGTTGTTACCAATGCGGACCAAGCTGCAGGGCCTACCCCTCAAGATAGCCCAAGGGACACAGTCGAAAGTCGAAAGATTGGGCAAAGTCCCATGACTCTCCAGGTTCCTATAGAGCATATAGAGTTGGTCAAGAGTGCCATGGCCAGGATGAAAACCACATTCTTCCTCCTGAATCTGAGGTTCAACCATCGGTCAGATCCTCCTCTCCAGTACCCCTGTATAGACTTTCCCGGGTAAGCTGAAGACTGTGATTCCACGATAATTGGAACACACTCTCCGATCCCCCTTCCCACTTTGCCAATCCAGAGGTACGGCCCCCAATGACCATGTGATGTTGCAGAGACGTGTCAACAAAAACAGTCCTACAACATCCAGAGCCCTGAGATATTCAGCATGAATCTTATCCAGCCCCAGAGCCCGACCACCAAGGAGTTTTTGACTACCTCATCAACCTTAGCTCCACTGATGGATGGAGCCCCACCCAAACCTCGGGGTCTTCTTCATCCACAGACAACCATGTTGGTGGTATTGAAGAGGTCCTCAAAGTATTCCTTCCACATCTTGACAACATCCTCAGTTGAGATGAGCAGCTCCCCACTTACGGTGTCAAATGTTTTATGGAGAACTGCTTGCCCCTCAGAGTGGCACAGTGGTGTATGGGTTATATCCCAGATGCCTCACAGCAAGAAAGCCTGGGTTCGATTCCCAGCCTGGGTGTTTCTGTGTGGAGCTTGCATGTTCTTGCCGTGCTTGAGTGTGCTTCCTCTAGGTACTCTGGTTTCTTCCCACAGTCCAAAAACATGCACAGTAGGTTAATTGGCTGTTCCAAATCTCCCCTAGGTGTGAATGGTTATGTGAGTGATGGCCCTGTGATGGCCTGGTGAGCTGTCCAGGGTGTACCCCGCCCATGCCCAGAGTCAGCTGAGATGGGCGCCAGCCTCCCTGTGAACCAAAATATGATTATGCGGTTCAGAAAATGAATGAATGAATGCTTCCCCTTTCTGGGGCATTGGATGGTGGTCCAGAACCTTTTCAAAGCCAACAAATAATCACTTTCCAGGCCCTCACCCAACTCCTCATATGCCCGAGATTTTGCTTTGGTGACAGCTCGGGCTGCAGCACTGGTACCTGTCTGCTGCCTCAGGACTGCCTGGTGGTCAGGCTTCTGCCATTGGAGTCCAGCCAGACCCAGCCCAAGAAGGAGGCACATGTCTGCCCTCCCATGGACCCATCACCTGTGGGAGAGGCTATAGGGGTCAGGTTCAGTGGGTGGCAACAGAAAGCAAGGGTTCTGTTGGACCGATCTTCGGCTACTGACTCTGACTTTTGGGACATGGAATGTCACTTATCTGAGGGAGAAGCAGCCTGAGCTGGTGTATGACGTGGAGAGATACCAACTAGACCTCAGTGCATATTACAGAGCTTAGGCTCTGGAACCGCCAATGTCGAGAGGGTCTGGACCTTATTCCATTCCGGAGTTACTCATAGGGAGATGCAGCAAGCTAGTGTGGGCATCCTTGTTGCCCTCTGTGTTGGTGCCCATATGTTGGGGTTCTTCCCGGTTGATGGAAGGGTAACTTCCCTCCGCCATCGGGAAGGGGGAGGGGTGTCCTTATTCTTGTTTTTGCTTATGCATCAAATGACAGTTCAGAGTACCCACAATTCTTGGAGTCTTTTGGGAGTGTGCTGGAGAACACCCCCCGGAAGAATCCCTTGTTGTCCTGGGAGACTTCACCAACCACGTGATCAACGATAGTGTGACCTGGAAGGGTGTGATCGGGAGGTGCAGCCTCTGCAGTCTGAATCCAAATGGTGTTTTATTGTTGGACTCCTGTGCTTGTCACGCCCATCATGAACACCATGTTTTAACATAAGAAGTGCACTTGGCACCAAGACACCGTAGTGAAGAGAGAAGCAGAGCTGTCAACCGATGGGTCAACTTTTTGGAGAGCTGACTCCGATGATGGGGTAGGCTGAATTCCAGACCTGACAGGTCCAAGCCTGTAGTTATGGTCTCCTGGAAATGTTTGGCGGAGTCTCCTGTCAGAGGGGCCTTTAACTCCCTCCTCTGGCAGAGCTACAACCACATCCCAAAGGAGGCATGGGACAAGGAATTTTAATGGGCCATGCCTCATGCCTCCATTATTGAGGCGGCAGCCCATAGCTTATTAATCTGTGGGAACCAAAACACATCAGCAGAGCTAGTAGCTAAAAATAAAATTTAAAATAAAATGTAAGGCAGTCCCACTCTTCTTCCAGTCCACTTTATAGTCACTAGGCTTGCTTGTTAATTCTTGCCGTCAGAAATAATTGTTAATGTAATAGTTCAATGATATGTGATTAAGTGCAGAATTTTTATGGCATTATACAGTTGGCGAACCACTTATTGAAACAATTTGTAACATCCAATTAGACTGGAATACATAAAACAAACCACACCTAGGATCAATTGGAGCAGCCAATTAACCAATTAAAACTCCACAGAGAAACATCCAAACCCTGGTCTTGCATCCAGGACCTTTTTTCTGTGAGGTGGACGTGCTATGCCAGTGTGCCACCCACATTTTAAACAAGTTACCAAAATACCCTAAAATACCCTAATAATCTCATATTCTAATAGCTTGTTATTAATCTAGAATATGAACAATATCAGTTTTGAATATAAATAAAATGGATTACTGATCCCAAGGTGGGCGGTTCAAGCCCCACTATCAACGGGTTGTCGCTGCTGTCCCCCAGTGCAGCTAGCTAGGTTATCAAAGGCCAGCCATGTCTCTCACTGTCCATGGTGAGAGGTTCATGTAAAGCACCATTGCTGACTTTCATAAAGAGTAGCTGCATGGCCGTCAGCATATTTCTGGCCTGCGATAGCCTGGTGAGCTGTCCAGGGTGTACTCAGTCCTCGTCCAGAGTTGGCTGAGATGGGTGCCAGCCTCCCTGCAACCCTAATTAGGATTAAGCAAAATTAATGAATGAAGTGTCAATAATATTTTATTTGATACAATGAAATTTGAACAAATATCATCTATGCGGGTCTTTGACTTATATAGCACAACACACTGATATTAAAGATTGAATCAAGAACCAGTGTCTATTTATTCCACCTAATGTGTGCTCAGTTGCTTCAAAGCACCTTGACCTTGGGACTACAGGAAGCACAGCTGTCAGTGTCTCTTAATGCATAATCCACAAAGCACTGCTTCAGCCAGCAGATGCTCACATGTCCTTCAGCTGTATACTTTCAGATACAGTATAGGACATGTGCCATACAAAAAGACCATCAAATGGATGGCAAACTTTCTTTTTGCCTAATGTATCCCGCAAATCAGTTTGTTGGTGATGAAACTGGTTGTTTGTAAGAGACATAATTTTATAATATAAAATGGTAATAGTAGGAATTATTTGCCTTCAAAATGGAAAATGCGTGCTGAAGAACACAGGAGTGTTGAAAGCACCTGAAATCATCTCTGACATTTCTCGGGTGTCTTGTTCTATTACTGAGCAGCTCAGTACTGACTAGTTGGACAAGCGAGAAAGCTACAGTAAAGGACAGCCAAAGCAATTGTAACACATTTTCTCTAAATGCACTCATGCTCATTACATCCATATGGATGTCCATCACTTCATGTCTGCCTGAAAACAACACCAATACATGTGAACACTTTACACATCTACCTGTGTGCAGTTGCTATAGCTTTAAGTATTTGTACACAAAGCATAGTGCATTTTGCAGTACATTCAGAGTAATTGCATACATTTTCTTACACGAAGTAAGAATGACCTGTAACTGGTCATTTTATTAGCAAATTAGTTGAGTTTTTACAATAAAAACACTGATATAAAGAATAAAGCCCAGAGTCGGCTGAGATGGGCGCCAGCCTCCCCGTGACCCTAATTGGGGTTAAGCTGTTCAGAAAATGTATGATGAATGAATGTTCACATATGATAACACAGCTCCATGGTGGTTAGCAAGTCTGCCCTACAGCAAGAAGGTCCTAGGTTCAAGTTCCAACCTTGGCGAAGGCACTTCTGAGTGAATGGCTTTCCTCTAAGAATTCTTGTTTTTTTCCCCATAGTCCAAAGAAATGCACATTAGGCTAACTGACTGTTCCAGATTGCCCCTAGTTGTGGATATGAGTGTGAATGGTTGTGTGTTGGTCCTGCAGTGTTCTGGCAAGCTGTTTAGAGTACGCACTGCCTCATCCAGAGTCAGCTGACATAGGCATCTTGCCTTACTATGACAATGTGTAGAATTAAGCAGTTCTGTGAATGAATTAGAAATGTTACAGTGCATTCGTTGTGCCCAACATAGTGTTTCTTCTTCTTCTTCTTCTTCTTCTTCTTCTTCTTTTGATTTCGGCTGTTCCCTTCAAGGGTCGCAACAGCGAATCATCTGCCTCCATCTCACCCTATCCTCTGCATCTTCTTCTCTTACACCAACTACCTTCATGTTCTCCTTCACCACATCCATAAATCTCCTCTTTGGTCTTCCTCTGGGCCTTCTGCCTGTTAGTTCCAACCTCAGCATCCTACTACCAATATATTCACTGTGACCAATATAATGCAAAAGTAAAAATAAAAAATAAAAAAAATGTACAAAACACAAATAATATGTGGGGCAGCACAGTGGAGTTGTGGTTAACACGTAAGCCTGGCATCAACAAGGCCTGGGTTCCATCCTCAGCTCATGCACTTCGGTGTGGAGTTTGCATGTTCTCCCCATGCTTGCATGTGTTCCTTCCCATGGTCCAAAAACACAGTAAGCAATTCACCCTTGAGCAGTGGTGGCCAAGTGGTATAGGTGCTGGATCACTGATCCTAAGGTTGGGGGTTCAAGCCCCATTAACCACAATTTGTTACTGTCCCTCCCAGTGCAGTTAACTGGGTTATCCAAGGCCAGCCATGTCTCTCACTGTCTATGGTGAGAGGTTCATGTAAAAGAACCATTGCTGACTTTCGACAAGAGTAGCTGTATAGCCGTCAGCGTGTTTCTGCCCTGCGATGGCCTGGCGAGCTGTCCAGGGTGTACTCTGCTCTCACCCAGAGTCGGCTGAGATGGGCACCAGCCTCTCCACAACCCTAATTAGGATTAAGCGGTTGCAGAAAATGAACTGAACAATTCACCCCAGGTGTGAGTGTGAGAATGAATGGTTGTGTAAGTGTTTGCCCTGTCCAGAGTGCACCCTGCTCTCGTCTAGAGTCGTCTGAGATGGGCGTCAGCCTCCTCGCAACCATAATTAGGACTCAGAAAATGAATGAACTCATAATTGTCTATACACTATATGTATAAATGATATGTGTATATATTTAATTCTGGTGCATTAGTTCAGAATTTCTTCTTTAACTGTGATTTCCTCGATTAATACAAGCTCGTGTTAATACCACCCTGAGCACTCCTCAGAACTACACCACATCCATCTCATGACTTTTATGTGAACATTTGAACATGATGTGTGTTTGTGGATCCATTTATGATTCAGTGGAATTATAATTATATACAGTACATGAATATGCATTAGGGTTACTACCCAGTGGATATGTTCTTCAAAAAGCTTTCCAGTTCTTGTGAAATTGAAACAATGAATGTTTTTGCTCTTAAAGTTTCTCTAAAAACGAACATAAAACTGGAAACATGACTCAATTCCTTTGCCAAATCCAATTCTTTACATGTAGGTCCAAATCTCTTCATTCTTCCCCAATCGGATATCATCCGAGGAGACCATTCCTTTGTTCCAACCCTTCCAGAGATCTACTCGAGAATAACTTTCCTTAAGTACACTTTTTGGCATCCATGGACTCTTTTGGCAATCGGTTTCTCTGACTATGTCCACTGGAGTGCCCAGGTGGACAGCAGACTGATCAAGCTTGTTAAAAGTCATGCTTATTGGGATCACAGGACACAGGCTTTTATGTCCTTGTCTGCTGCGGAGGTTGACCTGAATTGGAGACGATCAAACCTCTGCTGAAATCAGCTAACCTCCGATGGGCAGTCTCACTTGTAGACTTGGCAAGCGTTTTACCTCAGAAGAAAAAAGAAACTTCTTTGAACTGCAAAGTTCCATGAAGAATTGAGTAGCAGGACAGAAATCAAAGGATTTTTGATAGGAAAAGTGAGAGAGGACATAATTCCTGAATTAAAGATGAAGAGGAAATATGTCAGGTTGTAAATGAGGCCTTGGAATGGAATCAATATTACAATATGTACTAATTCAATGCCAATAACTTCAGTGATTTAAATATTTATTATCTTTTGTATATATATTTTAATTTGAACCCAAAACAGGAACAGCCTAAACTAGAACTAGCGGTCCTGGTTCGATTCCTGTTTCTCTGTGGAGTGTGTATGTTCTCCCTGTGCTCGTCTGGGTTTCTTCCGGGTACTCAAGTTTCCTTCCACATTCAAAAGATACCCACATTAGATGAATTCACCATAGGTGCAAGTGCGAGTGTAAGTGTGAGTCGGTGTGAGTTGACCCGCGATGGTTTAGAAAGGTGTTTAGGGTATACCCTGCCTTCACTTACTGTTGGCTGACATAGGCTTCAACCTCCCTCCAGCCTTAGTAGGCATAAGCAGTTCAAGTAAGTGAATGAGATAATGAGTGAGTGAGCGATGAATGCTCACACTATGCCACAAGAAACGCATACATGTACAGGAATCCCTCACTTTACATGGTTAATTGGGACCGAGATCCCCACACGACCATCGAAATCCGTGAAGTAGGATCACCCCCCCCAACTGACATATAGGTACATGAATATGTGTATATAATATCAATAAATGATATTATAAATAAATTATAAATTGAAAATGTATTGAATATTTATTGATATTATATAATATTATATATTACTTATAATAGTAATTAAACATTCAAAAATAATGCATAAGATGTAAATAAAATATAAACACACACACACTCAGATGCGAACATCAGAGGGACAGCACATGTTAGATGTTTTGGAGACAAAAGTCAGAGAGGCTAGATTGAGATGGTTTGGACATGTACAGAGGAGGGATAGTGAGTATATTGGTAGTAGGATGCTGAGGTTGGAACTACCAGGCAAAAGGCCCAGAGGTAGACCAAAGAGAAGATTTATGGATGTGGTGAAGGCGGACATGAAGGTCGTTGGAGTAAGAGTAGAAGATGCAGAGGATAGGGAGAGATGGAGGCAGATCATTTGCTGTGGTGACCCCTGAAGGGAACAGCCGAAAGGAAAAGAAGAAGAAGACACTCAGATGCGAACCTCACAACAATATAAGTAGTTTTGATGGGAGGGTTTGGGTTGTTTTTTGTTTTGTGGTTTTTTAGGTTTTTTTTTGTTTTTTGCATAATTGCCCTTGTTTTTGTGGCATTTTCCTTAACTTTTCCCCCTATTCTTCCTTAATTTCTTTATTTTTTTAATTCTATGAATATTTAAAAAAAAAAAGTGATGCACTGAAGGCACATGAATTGAAGCGCGAAGTACCGAGGGATCCCTGTATATGCACGCACTTTTGGCATAAATATCTTGTGAAGCTTTCTGGTAAGTTTTTTCAAATATACATGTGAACACTCAACAAACATTTCTGAACCGTTCCCTACTATTACCGTATTTGTGTTCTTAGCTGATAGGACTGGAGACTTGGATTTTGAGATCAGCAATATGGTGGACCGGCCAAGGGAGGCATTGTTAAAAGGATGAAATGTTATACATAATACTCACTTACTCATTTGCCAAAATGCTTAATCATACTAGTGTCATGGAATGACTGGAGCCTATCTCAGCCAACTTCGTTCAAGGGCAAAGTACACTCTGAACAGCTGGCCACTTGATTGCAGGATCAACACAGACAACTATTCACACTCTCTTGCACCTAGGAGCAATTCATTGCAGGCAGTTACCCCAACTGTGCATGTCTTTGGACTGTGTGAGGAAACCATATGACCCGAAGGAAACACATAGAAGCATGGGTAAGACATGCTAACTCCATACAAAAATGGCCAAACTGAGCTCGGGATTCAAACCCAGGACCTCATTGATGTGAGGCGGACATTGCTAACCAGATGACGTTTCTGTGTGGAGTTTCCAGGCTTGTGCACAGTAGGCTGGTTGGTGGTTCCAAATTGCCCCTACAGTAGGTGTGAGAGTGAGTGTCAATGGTTGCATGTCTGTCGGCTCTGCAGTGGCCTGGCGAGCTATTCGGGGTGTACTGTACCCAACCTTCGCTCAGAGTTGCCTGAGATGGGTGTCGGCCTTCTCGTGACCTTAGTTAGGATTAAGTGGCTTAGAAAATGAATAAATGAATGAATAAATATAAATAAAGAAAGGATTGTAAAAAATAAATAAATAAATAAATAAATAAATAAAAAGTAGGCTGTTGGGATGTGAGCAGATTTCGCAATGCTCATACCAGTCTGGCTTAGTACCAATCACACTGCTACAGAGACTGCCAGGAGGATCATAACCCCAACATCACCAACAACTCTGATGTTTCGTGTGAACATTAGCTGAAGCTCCTCACCTTGATTTACATGACAGTGTGCATCTTACTGATTGTTTGGACAAGTACATACATGGGCAGGGGTACAGGGGTGACTCTTAAAATGGACAGTGTGTAATGTATACTGTATTCATCGCTGTATAGAATATGTCCGTGTTATCCAAATAAAGCAGTAATAAAGCAGTTTGACGCCCCCCCCCAACACACACACACACACACACACACACAGACACACACACACACACACACACACACACACACACACACACACTATGTAAACTAGACAAGAAAACATTTAATTTTTCTCCGATGCTGTAAACCAGAATTATACATTATCTTGAGCTGGTGACAGTAAATGGTACACAGGAGTTATAATAGAGTGAAGGCTAATTCTTTTACAGTCTCACAATGCATGCACAGAACAATGAGCATGTGGGTCTTGCAAAGTGTTTTATCATTGATATATACTTTTTCATATCACAGATAAAATGAGACAGACCACGGTGGCAGTGTTTGTAGAAAAAAAAAAAAAAAGAAAAAAAGAAGGGAGGTGGTATTGTAATGCAGTCCTGACAAAGCATGGTGCTGATGGTGACAGCTGATGACTATTATGTCCAGGTGGCCGGGGTTGTGTTGGGGCTCACAGAGTGCCTCCCAGCTGCTGGGATTCTTCGCATGTCAATTAGGTGAAAAGGAAAAGAGTATTTGCAGCTTTCGCAAGGACACTCAGTGATCTGATATGTTCCATTCTATTGTACATATACAAATCTGGGTTCTATAGTTTGAGGATCAGGTCAGAAGATTATACCTTGTAATTGCCTATGCATGTGTGTGACCAGATTGTTCATAATCGTGGCAGACATTGTTTTTGTGGCTCTATTAAAAATAAAGCGCTAACACCAACAAAAACCACGAAAACAACCACATTCTGTAATGAAATTACACTCAGCGTTAATAAGTGAACTGACACAGTGAGATTGTATGAAGCTGTAAGGCAAGAGACGCTCATATTCTCGTTGGCTGGAAGCCCAAGGTAACTATGCATTTTAATCACATACCAGTTTCCAGCCAAAGCTTATGGGTACTTGGAATCGTTCCACCTTGAGTATGTGGTAAAGGTCGAAATGTGCCAAGATGCCGACCGTTGCCATCTTATGTTCGCTGTTCTAATGGAATGCATTGAGGTCATAGGTTGTACGTGTGATTCCGTTTTAATGCCCTGTCATGTAGAGCATAGGCACTATGTGTCTGGGCGAGAGCAGCTCTTTGCATTGCGCCATGACAGCGGCACATGCATCACACACAAGAGATGAATCAGTAATTGTATGAGTGGCACGTTTCTGGCTAAAATTTGACACCAGTGGTGGAAGAAGGTGCGAGTATAACTCGTTGCCATAGCAAGTAACCTTGTTGAAGGACTATGACGTAAAGGTAAGCAGGGTTTATTTTAGGTACTGTATCAAACTTGGTACTCCAGTACTGTTAAGGACTCCGTAAACCAGTTTATAACTCATTAAGAAGGTAGTTTTTTAATATTTTGTGGCATGTGGAGGGAAAAAGACAACCATCCAAAAGTCATAGTGAAACATAGTTAGCTGCTAATCTTACTTGTAAAAAGTCCCACGCTAATCCCACGCAGCAAGCTTTAAATTCCATATGGCAGAGTTGGACCTGTCTTCCTCTTGGCCTGAGCTTTTTTGAGAGGAACCACATTGCTCCTCAGATTCTCTGCCTACTTTTCAGCACACAGATGGTTATTATGGAGCTGCACATAAATTGATTATGTTGGAAATTAACTGTTGCTGTCAAAGGCAGCCGCCAATCCTGTCCCAGTGTGTCCCTCTGCCCATTGATGCATAGGATCCAGCTGATGAGCCAGATGTTGTACTAAGTTCTCTATTTTAAGGTCAGCCCAGATGTGGTACACCCTCACTTTGCTTCTACTTTTGCTTTGTACACGAGGCTTATTATAAGTGTGCTTCTCACGGAGGTATGTGATTATAGAGTTTTCTTTGGCCAAGAATGCTTCAAAGGAGGAGGATGGTAAAATCACAAATGTACTTGTTCTGCTATAGAGCATTTTCAATTGGACACCAGTGTTTTAGATTCATGCCATCTGTGCAGTCAATTCAATTTAATTCCATTTTTCCACCTATTTTTTCCCTAAAATGAACTGGAATCAAGCTGTCATTTCTTAATCATGCTATAACAAAAACCATCTTTCTGCTCAGCCTCCTGTTATACGCACAGCCCAGGTTAATATATACTGGTTCTTCTCAAAAAATTAGCATATTGTGATAAAGTTCATTATTTTCTGTAATGTACTGATAAAAATTAAACATTCATATATTTTAGATTCATTGCACACCAACTGAAATATTTCAGGTCTTTTATTGTTTTAATACTGATGATTTTGGCATACAGCTCACGCAAACCCAAAATTCCTATCTCAAAAAATTAGCATATCATGAAACGGTACTATAAACGAGCTATTAACCTAATCATCTGAATCAACCAATTAACTCTAATCACCTGCAAAAGATTCCTGAGGCTTTTAAAAACTCCCAGCCTGGTTCATTACTCAAAACCACAATCGTGGGTAAGACTGCCGACCTGACTGCTGTCCAGAAGGCCATCATTGACACCCTCAAGCAAGAGGGTAAGACACAGAAAGAAATCTCTGAGCGAATAGGCTGTTCCCAGAGTGCTGTATCAAGGCACCTCAGTGGGACGTCTGTGGGAAGGAAAAAGTGAAAGAATGGCCGATTCCAGACATTGGGGGATCTGCGGAAGCAGTGGACTGAGTCTGGAGTAGAAACATCCAGAGCCACCATGCACAGGTGTGTGCAGGAAATGGGCTACAGGTGCCACATTCCCCAGGTCAAGCCACTTTTGAACCAGAAACAGCGGCAGAAGCGCCTGACCTGGGCTACAGAGAAGCAGCACTGGACTGTTGCTCAGTGGCCCAAAGTACTTTTTTTCGGATGAAAGCAAATTTTGCATGTCATTCGGAAATCAAGGTGCCAGAGTCTGGGGAGAAGGTAATACCAAAATGCCTGAAGTCCAGTGTCAAGTACCCACAGCCAGTGATGGTCTGGGGTACCATGTCAGCTGCTGGTGTTGGTCCACTGTGTTTTATCAAGGGCAGGGTCAATGCAGCTAGCTATCAGGAGATTTTGGAGCACTTCATGCTTCCATCTGCTGAAAAGCTTTATGGAGATGAAGATTTCATTTTTCAGCACGACCTGGCACCTGCTCACAGTGCCAAAACCACTGCTAAATGGTTTACTGACCATGGTATTACTGTGCTCAATTGGCCTGTCAACCCTCCTGACCTGAACCCCATAGAGAATCTGTGGGATATTGTGAAGAGAAGGTTGAGAGACACCAGACCCAACACTGTGGATGAGCTTAAGGCCGCTATCGAAGCATCCTGGGCCTCCGTAACACCTCAGCAGTGCCACAGGCTGATTGCCTCCATACCACGCCGCATTGAAGCAGTCATTTCTGCAAAAGGATTCCCAACCAAGTATTGAGTGCATAACTGAACATAATTATTTGAAGGTTGACTTTTTCTGTATTCAAAACACTTTTTTTATTGGTCGGATGAAATATGCTAATTTTTTGAGATAGGGATTTTTGGTTTTTCTTTACTTTTTGCCAAAATTATCAATATTAAAACAATAAAAGGCTTGAACTACTTCAGTTGTGTGTAATGAATCTAAAATATATGAAAGTCTAATGTTTATCAGTTCATTGCAGAAAATAATGAACTTTATCACAATATGCTAATTTTTTGAGAAGGACCAGTAATGTACAGAGACATATCAAAAGTAAAGAGGCACCTCGTACTACAACACTTTATTTGTAAAACCTGATCAAACTTGATGGTACATACATTTACTCATTCATTTTCTAGGCCAGTTATTATAAGTTAGGGTCACGGAGAGGCTGGAACTAATCTCAGACCACTCTAGGAAAAGGCAGGGTACACACTGGAGAGCTCGTCAGGCCATCACAAAGCCAACACAACCACACAACCATTCACACTCATGCTCACACTCACAACCTAGGGATGATTTTTGAACCGCCAGTTAGTCTAATGTGAGTGCTCGGAGGAACCCACACAAGAACAAAGAGAACATGAAAACTCCACATTGAAATGCCCAAGCTGGGAATCAATCCCAGGCCTTCTCACTGTAAGGCTGAAAGTCTGTTGGGTTTTTTACACCTGATCCTAGAGGCTCATCAGGCCGGTGCTTATTCCTGGTTTCCTTAGCGTGAAGCAACCAGGAGTACATCTCCTCCTGGATGGGACGCTAGTCCATTGCAGGTAACCTTGCCAGTATATTTTTTACTGGTACCCATTTATACTGCTGGGTGAACAGAGGCACACTTGTGGTTATGACATTGCCCAGGGGTCTCATGATGTCGCACAAAGACAAAATGCAAACTCCACACTGAAACACTCAAGCTAGAAATCAATCCCAGGCCTTCTTGCTGTTAGGCCGATGTGCTAACCACTATATAGTAATAGGCCTCCGTCAGTCTTCAAGGACTATGGAGCTGCACTGTGGCTGGTATCCCGGCTGGTGATACTCCCCAGTGCGCAGAGTTTGGGTAGAAAGTATGGAGGACAGGCTGTTACCCAAGCAGCAAGTCCCCCCTCTCGGCACCCTCGGAAGGATCCAATGGAAGGGCAGAAGCCGATACGACTGGGTTCCACTGTTGCTGCAGGATTGCCAGAACATTGCTATGAACGAACTGCCTCAGGGGACTCCCAACTCCTGATTAGAAACACGCTGACGGCTATGCAGCTACTCTTGACGAAAGTCAGCAGTGGTTCTTTTACATGAACCTCACATCATAGACAGTGAGAGACATGGCGGGCCTTCGATAACCCAGTTCGCTGCACTGGGGGGGGGGGGGGGGGGGGGGGTTAGTGGCAACCTGTTGAGAGTGGAGCTTGAAACCCCAACCATAGGATCAGTGATCCAGCTGACATTACCACGAGGCTACCACTGCCCCAAACCACTTTATATTTTTTTTAAATTTTAGATTACAGTATATTACGTGTTCATAAACTATATAACTATGCTGCTGAAATCAGACAAAAAAGAATTATCTGATTTTCAAAGAGGGCATTTTGTGGGTCAATCCGACGATGAACTTAACTGTTGTCAATTTACACAAAACCTTGAGATTAATTCTCCACAGTCATCACTGTACCATTTGTCAGCAAACGTAAAATATCCACAGCGTCCCACCCAGATCGGCCTGGGCTCTCTGACAGGTGTCCTCACACTGTCAAATGGGCTGTTGAAAAGAATCCCCATTGTAAGGAAACTGATGTTGCAGAAAAACTCTGAGTTGAAGTAGTGCTGGAAGGAATCAGCAACAACTTGCCAACTCACTTATCTGCCAATCTGATTAAACCTATTACGGTTGCGAGAAGGCTGGAGCCTCAGTCATGATACATGCAAACTCCTCTCAGAAATGCCCAAGCTTGGGACTTGAACCCAGGACCCTCTTGCTGTGGGGAAGTCTTGATAACCCCTATGCCACACCAAATTTTATGATATATGTATACTTATTTCCTTTTGATATGTAACTCTCACTCACTCGCTCACTCACTCGCTCACTCACTCACTCACTCACTACTTATTCCTACTAAAGTACTACAGTCACATGGAGGCTTTGCCTATCGCAGCCAAAACTGTATGAAGGCCGACTATTGCAGGGCCATCACAAAGACACCCAACCATTCACATTCACAGTCTCACCAGTAGCAATCTGGAATAGCCAGTTAACCTAATTTATATGATTTTGGAGTGTGGAGGAAACCAGAGTCCCAGGAGGGAACACACAAACTTGAAACCATGCAAACTCCACTCCAAAACACGCAGGAATTGAATCCTGGACCATTTTGATTTGAGGTGGATGTGCTAATCCCTACACCACCGCACCACCCCTTTTGATATGTCACTGTATACAAATGTAAACATGTCTTTGGACATGTACAGAGGAGGGATAGTTAGTATATTGGTAGTAGGATGCTGAGGTTGGAACTACCAGGCAGAAGGCCCAGAGGAAGACCAAAGAGGCAATTCATGGATGTGGTGAAGGAGGACATGAAGGTCGTTGGTGTAAGAGAAGAAGATGCAAAGGATAGGGTGAGATGGAGGCAAATGATTCGCTGTGGCGACCCCTGAAGGGAAAAGCCGAATGGAAAAGAAGAAGACTGTATACAAACGTAAAATGTGTTTTTGTTTCCTGTAAATTTTGTATTAGATTAATGCCGAAATCCTCCAGAAACAGTCAAAAATATGGTTAGAATGAGAATGTTAGAAAGATATCAGTTCAATTTATTTTCCTGAATACAGGGATCCCTCACTACTTCATACTTCAATTCATGTGGCTTCAGTGCATCGTGTTTTTTTTTTTTTTTTTTTTTTTCTTTTTATATTCATTGAATTAAAAAATAAGGAAATTAAAGAAGGATATGGGGAAAAGTTAAGAAAAATGCCACAAAAACAAGGCTAATTATGCAAAAAAACAAAAAAAAAACAAAAAACAAAAACAAAAAAACAACCCAAAACCCCAACAAAACTATTTACATTTTTATGTGAAGTGCGCCTCTGAGTGTGTGTGTGTATTTATATTATATTTACATCTTATGCATTATTTTTGAATGTTTAATTGTTATTATAAGCATTTATAGTGCTGAACATGTATTTATTGATATTATATACACGTATACAAGTACGTACACATCAGTCACGGGGGTCAATCCTATTTCATGGAATTTGGTGGTTGTGGGGGGGATCTTGGTCCCCATTAACCGCGGAAAGTGAGGGATCTCTGTATTTCTTTATTTCATTCTTCGTGGAGAACATGGAGGGATGGTTCATGATTGCTTATGTGGATTAAAAATGAAGAGAGCATGAGTCAAGGACTGTCCCTACAACGTCCCCTCAAAAATCTAACCCCCGTTCTTCCCACTTTTGTATGAGGTGCTAATGCTCGCACAGCACCCGAATCTAGTACTTTGCTAACAAACATAGTGAGGTGTATACGAATATGAAATGGGTAAATAAAGTTGGGGAAAAGTGCATGTTTTCATATTTTAGTGAAAGTGACTAAGTTTGCCATAAAAGGCATTATTAACCTTCTAGACATACCATGCACCAAGCAAGCCTGAAGTAAATTTGTAACTGTCCAGCCCCATTTTCCTCACACACACACACACACACACACACACACACACACACACACACACACACACACACACACACACACACACGCACACACACACACGGCTTCTTATTCAGTGTTTCTGTCCACCGCATCAGAATTATCACAGAGAAGCAGCCATATTGGGAGCCTATCTCTTCTGTAACAGCCTGCCTTTATCTGTAAACTGGGGAGTGCAGGCTACAGCGAGTGTCTGGCCAAGGATGCTGTCCATGGCCATGAATATGGATGCTGTGTCAGGTGTAAAAGAGTGGGCTCCTGTGATGCGGTGCTGTGTGTGACACATCCTCTGCTCAACTCCCAGCTCTAATCACACCCCAGATGTACCGGAGCTGCTGCTACTGTCACTCAATCTGTGGCCCGCAGTCTCAGCCGACAGCCAGAGCCTGTGGCCACAATGAGAGGAGAGACGGCAGAGACAGAGATGGAAGAACCAACAGAATGGTATGATTACACAGGGTAGGATGTTTATTAAGGTTGTACTTTAAGTTGCAGCCTTGTATCATTTCATTCGTGGCCATTTTATAATTTTGTTTAATATGATTATGGTTTTTATTTTAACTTTTTTTTTAATTATTATCATCCAAAAATGACAATGTGTTGGCAGTTACAAAAAAACCTCAAGATCAATATGAATAGTCTCTTGGCTGTTTTTAGTTTTTTGTTGTTTTTTTTGTTAATAATGTTAATATTTATCCTTGCTGTCCATTGCCGTTATGTTATCTTATTGTTACCGTTATTGTTCTTGTCTTGTGCGCACAATACATGCCCTGTATGCAGCTGAATGATAAAAAAGTTTGTGGTGGCTCACTGCTTATATTGTTCAATTTTTCACGCTAATTACAACAGACATTATTTTTTTATCTGTAAAAAATAAACAACTAAATGGTAGATATTAAAGGCTAATTCACACAAACATTTATTTAAGCTATTACACTATTTTATTAATTCATGACCTTCTAATTTAAACCAGCTGTGAGACACACAGAACACATCTAAGGCCACCGTTCTTAGAAATGAATCTAAATCCATTAAAACCTCCTCCATTATGTACTTTAACTTTTTTAAGTTACTTAAAAGTCAGCAATATCAATACTGTTAAAATATTATTAGGATTATTAAGGAATTTTGCTCACTCATTTCTTGGACTGCTTAATCCTACTATGGTCGTGGGGGCTCTGGTTCCTTTGGGGGCTCTGGTTTCCTCCCACAGTAAACTTAAAAAAAGAAGGAAAAAAAAAAACAACAACATGCACATTAGGCTAATTGGTAGTTTGAAATTTCCCCTCGGTGAGCTGTCCAGGGTGTACTCTGCCTTCACCAGAGTCAGCTGAGATGGGCGCCAGCCTCCCGACAACCCTAATTAGGATTCAGAAAATGAGCGGTTCAGAAAATGAATGAATGAATTGCCCCTAGGTATGAATGTGAATGGTTATTGTTAGTGTCGGCCTTGCAATGGTCTGACAAAAGTACCTTATGTAACTCGGATTTGAAAGTATATAGACGAGTCAAAGAATAACTGAGGGGCTCCCGAGTGGCACATTGACAAGGTATATGACCATTAACCCAGAGAGAAAAGTTCGAATCCAGCTTAGTACAACAGCTGTCCGTCACTGGGAGTTCATGTGAGCCCTCACAGGAGGGAGGGATGGTATACACTCACTTACCTGTCACTCACGGCAATCGCCAGCCAATCACAGGCTTCTGTGAGTTAATGCATATTACAGGGCAGATAGCACTTTTCCTCCAAGAGTGTTAGTCTGCCCCCATATATATATATATATATATATATATATATATATATATATATATATATATATATATATATATATATATATATATATATATATATATATAAAACACATGTGTGCAAACGACAAGGACCCAAGAGGAAAGTGAGGTTACAGGGAGCAGAGATAAAGAAGGAGGAGGATTTTAAGTACTTAGGCTCAACAATCCAGAGCAATGGAGAGTGTGGAAAAGAGGTGAAGAAGCGTGTGCAGGCAGGTTGGAATGGTTGGAGAAATGTTTCGGTGTGATGTGTGATAAGAGGGTATCAGCAAGAATGAAAGGAAAAGTGTACAAGACGGTGTTGAGGCCAGCGATGTTGTATGGTTTAGAAACAGTGGCATTGTGGAAAAGACAGGAGGCAGAACTGGAGGTAGCAGAGTTGAAAATGTTGAGGTTCTCTTTGGGAGTAACGAGGATGGATAGGATCAGAAATGAGCACATCAGAGGGACAGCCCATGTTAGAGGTTTTGGAGACAAAGTCAGAGAGGCTAGATTGAGATGGTTTGGACATGTACAGAGGAGGGATAGTGAATATATTGGTAGTCAGATGCTGAGGTTGGAACTACCAGGCAAAAGGCCCAGAGGAAGACCAAAGAGAAGATTTATGGATGTGGTGAAGGAGGACATGAAGGTAGTTGGAGTAAGAGTAGAAGATACAGAGGATAGGGAGAGATGGAGGCGGATGGTTTGCTGTGGCGACCCCTGAAGGGAAAAGCCGAAAGGAAAAGAAGAAGAAGAAGAAGAAGAAGATGAGAGAGATTTCCTTTCAGTTTTTTCCCTTTATCAGGAGTCGCCACAGCGAATGATTCAAACGTTTGATTTGACATGGGTTTTTACGTCAGATGCCCTTCCTGACACAAGCCTTTAGCAAGGACAGAAACACGCTGACCGCATTGCAACTGCTCTTTACGAAAGTCAGCAATGGTTCTTTTACATGAACTTCTCACCATGGACCGTCAGCACTATATATATATATACAGTCTGCACTATATATATATATATATATATATATATATATATATATATATATATATATATATATATATAGAGGATTTTCTGAGTAGATCCTTCCATAGGAGAGTGCTCAATACTTTTTGGTAGAGCAAATAAACAAAAATAAAAGGACAGGACAAAGACTTTCTATTGAAACTCCATTTATCACTACAGATCTTCTATAATCACCTGAAGAGAGAGGATGGTTTCACCACCCCTCGAAACAGATCTGTAGTGATAAATGGAGTTTCAATAGAAAGTCTTTGTCCTGTCCTTTATTGTTTTGTATATATATATATATATATATATATATATATATATATATATATATATATATATATATATATATATATATGTATATGTATGTATGTATGTATACACACACACACACACACACACACACACACACACACACACATATGTGCCAGAGTTCGAAGTTCGAAAAGAGGTGGGTGGTTTGCATTGCGTGTGAAAGAGGGCAAGCTTTTGCCCCTCCCTGGTCGGTGAAGATTGTGTGATATGGAAGACAATGATGGAAACTGGTTATCACTAAATTAGGGAGAAAATGGAGGGATTTAAAACAAACAAACAAACAAACAAAGACTGAGGAAGTGAATTCGAGAGTTTGGTTGCTATGGCATTAAAGGACCAGCCCTCCAGGGTAGAAGCTGATGCTTGAAACATCCAGAAAAATATTGTTAAAAGACCTGAGAATCGATTGGAGGGGTGGGGGGGCGGGGGTGTTATTAAGGGGTGAGAAGCTACCACAAACTGCCCATATGCTGTTTTAACTGCAGATCTAAACTGCACACTGTAGCAGGAAGGGAGGGAATAGTGAGGGAACCATGCAAACAGAAAAACAGTCTATTGAGTCCACATGACAGAATTTGATGAGATGCCCAAAACGCAAAATGTACAATATTCTCAACTTGTGAAAGTTTTTGCCATCATCACAACAACGGGGCCATTATATTTACACTCATCTCTCATGCACTCATTTGTGGAACTGTTTAGTCTGACTACAGTTGCGGGGAGGCTGGTGCCTATCTCAGCCGACCAGCCTTATTTAGAAAAGCCAATTCTATAAAAATTGCAGATAAAGAAAACAAATGAGCAGTTCCTGTGGGGGGAAAGGAGACAGGTCAATTCAGTAGAAATACCAAATGACAAGTGTGGGTCCAATTATCTGGACTCTGGAGCCTTTTCGAACACACTTTTCTGAACTAGCTATTTGTTTATATATATAACATGCACAGAAAGTTATGAATAACTTTTGACAGAAGGTTTCGTTGTAAATGCACTGCACTGACTGCTGGCAGAGATAACTACATAACATATGGAGGATGGAAACTGCCAGATTAAAATAAATAAATTAACTAACAACTTAATTAAAAAAAAAGAAAAAAAAACTAATAGCACATTTATTAATAAGTTATTTATTTCCAAAATAATAATAAAAAAAAACAAAAAAACAAACCCACACCTTTTGGTAATGTATCTTTTCTTCATTTATGTGTTGATATAATATTCATTCATTCATCTGCTGAGCCCCTTAATCCTATTAGAGACCTGGAAGGTCATGGACTCTATCTCAGCCAACTTAGGATGAAGGTAGGATAATGAAGGTCATTAGTTCATCACAGGGCCTCTACACATGCAACCATCCACATTAACACACACCCAGGTGTAGTTTGAAACAGCCCATTAGCCTACTGTGCATGTCTTTGGATTGTGTCGGGAATCTGGAGTGCCCAGGGGAAACCCATGCAAACTCCGAACAGATATGCCCAGCTAAACCCAGGACTTGAACTCAGAACCTTCCGACTGTGATGTGAGCATGCTACCCACTACTCCAGCATGCCAGCCTGTATTAATTATATTGCGATATAACTATTGTTGCATCCTGTATGTTTGTATTGTTGCTTTATTCCTAAAGTTATTTATGCATTTATTTATTTCTGAAAACAGTTTATTACATTTGTACTTCTTTGCTCATGTGATAATGAAGAGCTGGGGATTGTGTGTTCAGAAATGAGAAAGACCTTGAGTCAGACACGCCTTAGTTATGCATTTAAATTGTCTCTTTTGTATGATCAAAGACTAACAATTACACTGGACTGTACCCTAAACATTTTTTGATGGCCACTTGTTGTAAAGTGGCATGAAATGTATTCACCTTGGTATTTTTTTCCTATTTTACTGCCTCACAGTCTGGAATTAAAATACATGTTTAAGTGGGTTTTATCAGCTGACACGCCAACAACCTTGTAGATGCAAAATATGGAAACAATCACGAGTACAAAAGAAAAACAAAACAGAAAATGTTTAACTATTCAACTCTCTCTCTCTCTCTCTCTCTCTCTCTCTCTCTCTCTCTCTCTCTCTCTCACACACACACACACACACACACACACACACACACACACACACACACACACGGTTTCTTATTCAGTGTTCCTGTCCACCAACTTTTCAACTCTCTCTCTCTCTCTCTCTCACACACACACACACACACACACACACACACACCACCACCACCACCACCACCACCACCATCATCAACCACCCCCAAGTTTGATCCACCTTTTACAGCAATTACTTTAATTATTTTCGGTATATCTCTATGAGCTTGGCACATCTAGCCACTGGGATTTGTGCCCATTCTTCCCATCTCCCTTTTAAAAAATTATCTTCCTCAAAAATTTGCCTGTATTCAACACTAGTCATCAATTCTGACCAGTTTCCCTGATCCTGTCAATCCCCACAGCATGATACTGCCACCACCATGTTTCGTTGTGGTGGTGGTGTTCTTGAGGTGATAAATAATGTTGAGTTTGCATCAGATAGAGTGTTTTATTTATTTACATATGTATTAAAAATGTTCTTGCTAAAAAAGTTCGATGGTATCCTGAAGGTAACTGGGGCTTCACGTGGATTCAAAGGGGTGAATCCATATGTATGCACCACTTTTTTTTTTTTTTTTTTTTGCGATAATGTATTCATCCCACGAGGGAACTTATTTCCTGTGTACTTGACCCATCCAAAGTGAACACACAAACACATCTATATACATATATACAATACAATAATACAGTATACAATACAATAATAATATACAGTACAATAATAATAATAATAATAATAATAATAATAATAATAATAATAATAATAATATCCTTTCATCATAACACAAAGCTGCATAGTGTAAACTATGAAAAGTTAACTGAATGCTTGTAGAGCCACCACGCAGAGAGCAAAGTTAGCAGAGCACTGGCGCACCACCTTCGCTGAGCAGAAGCGCCAAAGACACAAGCAGCGCGCCCCCAGTATCCAACAGGACACACCAGCCCACACATGTCCTGTGTGTGTGGTAAGATGTGCCGTGCTTGGATCGGCCTTAACAGCAGTCTAAGTAGCCACAGGCGAACCTTGACGTCATGCTGATTTCCGTGGTCATTGTCGTTCCAACAGACAAACGATAAGAAATGCTTGTAAGACCCGAGAGATCGTGAGGTTTCTACAGAGTAACTGCACTGCAGTTCTAATCATTGTAAAAATCCTATTGAAGCCCTGTCTG